>OX465104.1:9357844-9957844 GCA_949987565.1 Luidia sarsii | reverse complement strand
GTCCAGATGTCCCTGGGAGAGATTCGAGTCCAGCCAAGCTACCGCTGATGTTACCAAACTACTGATGTCATTCGTCTTGGTATGTTACACGTCTCGGTCTGGGTACCATCATGTTTAGTAATGCAGACACAAAAAGAGCACGTACCGATTTGCATACCCAGTTCGAAAAAGAATTCCAAAAGCTCAAATATATCAAAACTAACAGAAAAGCATAGTGTGTCCCTCATAACCTGTGCTCGACCATGATTTGAATAAATATAATCAAGTAAAACATTTCTTTCTTGTTTTTTGCTTTGTACTTTTGTGTTTCTGTGCATCACACAATGAGACCAGCTGTTGGATGACCATCGAGCGACCTCTACCCAGCTGATGAGTGGAACGCCAAGACAACGAAGGAGTCTCCATCAAATCTGTCATGCATTCAGCGACTGGATCCAGTTCTGATGTCCAGATGTCCCTGGGAGAGCTTCGAGTCCAGCCGAGCTACCTCTGATGTTACCAAGCTGCCGATGCCATTCATCTTAATGCCTGATGGGCTGAGCACAAGCCCTGGACAATGACCCCCATGATCTGAAACAAGAAACAAGGACAACAAATCCATCAGATTTTCAGAATATCCCAAATTAGACATGTCTGTCATCAATGAAGATTTCACCCCAAACTATGAACTATTATTTATATGAGAATTAACTGGATCCATTGTAAGCTGCAATAATTAAAAGAGAGTGCCGTGTGCACTCATTGGATGTGTTCTTCACTTTAGACCCTCCCCAAAACCACTGGTATCTGGTCATCAGTCGGGCACAAATTTCTGAGTGCTGCAAACTACTGTATTCTAAAAAAGACTCCAAATGGGCCTTACAAATTTCGAATTCTGCAATCACGTTGATGCAATTTTATGCAACCCTTGGGGGTTGAATTCGCTTATAAATTTCTCATTGCATTGTAATACCTTTCACAATCTCTTCCAAAAGATTTCTGTCCAAATGGGCCTTTCAAATTCAAGTTTCAAATTGAGTTCTCAAATCCAATAATGACGCAATTTGATGAAACCCCTGGGGGTTGAAATTCGCCAAAAAAATGTTTCTGCATTGCATGTACCTTTCCCAAACTCTTGTGAAAGATTTTTGTCCAAATGGGCCTTAAAAATGCTGAATTTTGCAATAGCATGTTGAAAGAAGTTTATGCAACCCCTGAGGGTTGAGTGGCGATGATAAACACAAAATGTATTCTGGCATTTTCAAAAACAAGATTTAATCACCCCAGATACCAGTCTTTTTGGGCGAGGAATTAAGTAAATGTAAATGTAACTGTAACATGGATGGTTCAAGTATGCCAGTCTATATCATTGATTCTTCTTTCACTGACTGATAAATAAAGCGCGCTGTCTAATTTCCTTAGCACAATTCAATGAGATTTTTCTAAAATTCACTATGCATTGAGAAGCAGTGCTCATACTTTTCCGTTGTGATCAGTTATTTTTGGAAGAATTTCTTTCCCTTGGGGAAAGACTGCTAAAATCAAAATCATTTAGTCCTCAGGACGTGTAAATTTCAAGTCGTTTATCGAAAACAGTTTGAAGCGCTTTTTGGCAGAAACAATTCAAGGATTTGTATAGCAGTTTGGACAATTTTTACTCTGCTAAGTTTTTAATTTTTCCAAAGTTACGCGCAGCACAGAATTGTTGCAACAAGAAATCAAGTTGAACATTTTTGTTCTTGGCTAAATTGCTTTTTTTAAAACAAATGTCCTAAAATAATGCGAATCAAGATATTAGCTGGCATACTTCCATCATACCATGCATGAGTGGTTAACTATGGATACGCGTAACCTGCTACCGTGAACCAAGTTGGATGTTACAGCATGTTATTTCCACCTTTCTGGGCTTATTTTGTGTCTAGTTAACTTAAGATAGCGCGACGATGCATTGATATTCAGCAATATTTGGCATTTTCACAGTTGCAAGAAATAGTCCTGGCTGTAGATTGATTTTTTATTTTTGACGAAACATGGTCCAAATTTGTTCAAGCATTTTTCTGCTCATTTGCTAAAATCAATCAAAGTCAAAAAGCTGCGCGCAATTCTCAAATTTACTCCAACTTGTTTACGGTGGCAGGTTACTACTGGTTTCAAAGGTTTCGTTTCATTCTTTGTGCTGACCTTTTCCAAATTGCGATGGGTCATGCCGGCGATTTCATGTCCAATTCTGATTGCGTCTTTTCTTGCTGCGCTGCCTCAATCACTTTTATCTGTTGGCAAATAAAAATGCAAAAAATAATGTCAAAAGGGCTTGATATTCAGATTTTACACCATTTCTTGGAGCATCTACTGCAGGGTACAAATTCTAGGCGGCAAAAACTGTTCTGCATTTGTGCTGAAATACAAGGAAGATAAAAGGTTAAGGTCCAAAAACTTGCGCTGCTCGGCTGCAAAAAAAATAGTTAATGGTCAAGCACAAAGTTTGAAATGATATCTTTGGGAAGAGGCTACATTGCATATTGAAATGTGTTCTGCTAATACAACCTGAAGACTATTTACATGTGACCTTTGTGCTGCATCTATTTGCTATGCATAAGGTCATATGCAAATTTTCCTGAAGGTTATATTGTTGGACCATTTCAATAAGCCTCCTTGAAAGATGGCCATTAAAGAGAGGGCGCTCTTCATATTGGCTAAATGCCAAATGATGAGCGCCCTCTTGCTTTTGGCTGTAACTTTCAGGGAGGCTGTTTGCAATGTAGCCCCTTAAACCATGTATGCGTATCCTTAGTCAACCACATTGTTAAAATTGTAAGGGGGGGAGATTTCAAGTTTTGACAAATAAAAACGTGAAAGGAGATCACTCTGTTCTGTGAATTTTTTTTTATTTAAAAAAAATTTAATACAAAATGCGAGTGCCAGTCGGTGCGCCCTCTACTGTCTGGAATGCTTAGCGACCTAATGGCCCGAGTACATTGGCCAGTATGCCCCAAGTCCAGTGGCACCAGACTACTGTGCTACTGGCACCCCTCTCCACCAGTGCTCTGCAACACATATTTCAACAAGCTCATTAGCAATGCAAGGCAGAAAGCCACGCATTGTTGGGAATGACAAAGGCCTGAACAAAGGTCAGAAAGGTTTCACTGTTGTACACTTAGATAGAGATACTTCTGTATGGGTGGGCGGGACGTCACTCCCTGTTCGGGCAACCAGGCCACAATGTTCAGACTTTTGGAGGTGAATTTTGGTGTAAAAAAAAAAAAAAGAAAATGCCGATTCATTTGGACTTTTCCACAGCGTCACTAATTGAGTCCTTGACCCTCAAAATGAAGACAACTTCAGTCTAGATGATGATTTGCTGATTGGAGAAACAATATTCCAACATGTCTAACGAGAGAAATATATGATTCAAGTTTATTTCCAAAAAATAAATAAAAATGGCCAAAACAAAATCCATGAGCTTTCATGGTATTTAGCAAGATGCTAATGTTTTGATTCATTGGTTTTGTGGATTGGTTTGGGTCGCTTGAAAAAGAAATAGAGAAAATTCAGAATATTTTCCTATTACCAGGAGATATTGTAGACGACATTGGGTTGATGTAGGATAAAACTACTCCTAACATTAACCTAATACTAATTAATACTAATTAATAAACTAAACAGAAAAACCTTAAATAGCAAGGCACTATTAAAAGAATTACCACCTACTCTTTGAATTTAACTAAAAATAAATCACTGATTTAAAAGTATAGATTGCGGAAACAATTCATGGTGAATACTTTACTATTTCAATATTTGCCGAAAACAGTAATGATGAAAGAGCTGCAATCGTTTCAGTGAGAATTTCAAACTTTGAATTTCAAACAAGTCTTTGGTCAAGTGGAATTTTGTTTCAAGTTAAGTTTTGAATTGTCTCAAAGCAATAGAAACATGTTTTGAGATCGGGGAATTTCATTAATGCTGCCAAAACATGCGGGAAAGATCTTAGATCTTTTTGTAATTAATTTGGTAGGGCCTATCAAAGTGAATTATTTCCACAATCTAGAACTGGACTATCGAACGATGCTTCCTGATCCCTAACTTAGGGATAAAGGCATGCATTTGAAATCAATCATAGGTACGATCCTGAATTCTAACTCTGACCTCAACCAACCAAGCTTTCTAATTCCTAATTATTGGCAATAAGTGCTTGCATTGTGATCCTTGATCTGCTAATGTAAGCTAATGCATTATGGCTTCATCTCGAAGCTGAGCATTGTCATGGTTTGATACGGTGGAAATGGAATTATCTAACGACTACAAGCTGCTCAAGTACAATATAAAAAAGACCTACACCTAGTGTATATAATTATTTTAGAAGAAAAGTGATTTAAACGAATTAAACAAAAAATGCCCTAGTAGCCTCAAATCTTAAAATGAAATCTAGACATTGCTCAAATAAACTAATCTAACACTTCTATGATCTACCTACAGTCAATTACCTGACGTCATTAGATTATATTCATTAATTGCAAAGGTTAGTATCCTGAGTAAGTTAAAGGGACTGGTATTTCCAAAGAATAACTTACTTTACATTAATTAGTATCCTGTCAGTGCCTACAACACCTGGCCTAATGCTTTCTGATAGTAACTACGGCCGATAGTTCTAATAAATGTTTGCCCTGTCTGACCGATTTGTAAAATGTGATTTGAATCTTCAAAGTCAAGGTTACCAATACAAATAAAACTAAATTCAAATTTTGCAGAACTGTAACTGTTTAAATCTTGGAGATCTATTTTCTGTTATGCTACGACTGGTGTCTTAACTTTAAAACAAATTCTTATCTAACAGGTAAGAAACTCCTAGTCAATGTCCTTTCCTTTGTTAAGATCTTCAAAGATTTGCCTTCCCTAAGCATAATTTGGGCATTATAATTAGAATAAAATTTCAAAGTAAAAATGGTAACAGTACCTAGCCAATCATGCATTTTAGATTTAAGAATAAGACATGTGATTTGTTACATTTTTACAACTAAGAAGTACCTATTAAATCTTTGTACGTTGTAAAAACTAAAGAACACGTACACAATGTATAAAAGAAAATTACTAATAGGATAATTTTTCCTACATTAGTTACTAGGAGCAACTACTCAACAAATTTACATGTAGTTTAGTTTAGACTACGTTAGAAACTACATAACCCAATGTCGTCTTTGATATCTCCTGAGATGAGGAAAATGTGGGGTTTTTTCAAGTATGCAAGTGAAATCAATGAGTGAAAAAAATACATGTCAAAATATCATTTCTCCAATCATCATATCATCAACTAGACAGAGGTCACCATCATCCATCAGGTTCAAGAGCCCCCTCAGATCAGAAGCAGATGTCCTGTAAGAAAAGGTGGTCGTGGAGACCGGTCTGAACAGCGTCCTGTTTACACAGGAACAAAGCATGACGGGTACCAACTTAGGATAACAAAAGATCGAAAAAAGTGCAAAAAAGGGTCCTCAGTCCGACCCAAGCACACAGGCAAATCAAAATCTAAGTGTACAACAGCAAAGTCCTTTCTTTCCTATGGGGAATTTGGGTGGAATTTTGGAATGAGCTTGTCAAATCATGTGAGGCAGAGCAGCAGCAGATTAGGGCACCAGCAGCAACAGCAGCCCAATGTCACTGAACATGAGGCATACCGACCAATGCACCCGGGCCATTAGGTCGCTTTGCATCCCAGACAGTAGAGGGCGCACTGACCGGCACTCGCATTTTGCACTACTGTGCATATCTTCAGATTCAATTTTATGCAGTTCTCAGTTTTAATACAATATAAATATAAACAATTACAAAAGAGAAATGCTCCAAAAAACTGAACGGTGTCACTGACATCCCCACCCAGGGGACAAAAATGACATGGGCAAAGATTCGGACATCCCCACCCAGGGGACAGAAATAGCATGAGCAAAGATAGACATCCCCACCCAGGGGACAGAAATGGCATGAGCGAAGATCTTGACATTCCCACCCAGGGGACAGAAATATGTAGCATGAGCAAAGATAGACATCCCCACCCAGGGGACAGAAATGGCATGAGCAAAGATAGACATCCCCACCCAGGGGACAGAAATGGCATGAGCGAAGATCTTGACATTCCCACCCAGGGGACAGAAATATGTAGCATGAGCAAAGATAGACATCCCCACCCAGGGGACAGAAATGGCATGAGCAAAGATTCTGACATTCCCACCCAGGGGATAGAAATGATATGAGCAAAGATCCTGACATCCCCTCCCAGGGGACAGAAATGACATGAGCAAAGATAGACATCCCCACCCAGGGGACAGAAATGGCATGAGCAAAGATCCTGACATCCCCTCCCAGGGGACAGAAATGATATGAGCAAAGATCCTGACATCCCCTCCCAGGGGACAGAAATGACATGAGCAAAGATGCAGATATCCCCACCCAGGGAACAGAAATGACATGAGCAAGGATAAATACATCACCCCAAGGGGATGGAAAAAGCATGAGCACAGATGCATACATCCTCTGCCTAGGGCAAAGTGGATGTCATGTATCACTGAGCTATTCCCCCCACTCATGATCAGGGAAAATTTTTGCATCAATATTGGACCAGTGAAATTATCATCAAAACATAAGTACAGAGGATCTATCTACAAGGGCCAATGACTTTCCATTTTTTGATGCAACGGAAAAGAAATTGAGAAATTCCTCAGTTCTCTTTCTGGGGTGTTTCGAGTAATGTGAAAGTTGCAGGAAAAAAATTCCCTTAAACTATAAGTATTCGCTGATTACGCAGCATTTCTTTGGTTTGTTTTACCCTCTAACTGAATGAATTTGGGTTGAAAACCCAACTTTGCCAAAGCCCAGCTTTAGTATTTTCAGGATTTTCAGGATTTTCTTTTTATCAAATTGGCCAGAACATTATTATTGTCTAAACGCAGAAAGAGAAATAATGTATGAAATGATGAGTCACTGAATTAGAAAGGGTGAGTTTCTTGTGAAGGTGAATAAAAATGGAAAATCATAGGCACCTTACTGAATTACAATGGCAGGGGGTCATTGATTTCAAAATGAAAGTTTAAATGTTGGTACAATCAATTTGAGAAGTATTCAGCTCCCCTCCCAGAATGAATTAAAAAGTAGATTTAAAACAATGACATTTCCAGACCAAAATTCCTGTCGATATTACAACCCCGCTGCCAATTTAAATGATTCAGGATAAGCACTCATACAAACTTTTTGATGAATAAAACAAGCATTCAAACTGCCAAACTGCAAAAATGGGAGAGAAAACAGACATCCCCACCCAGGGGAGATTGTTTTGCGATGAGAAATTGAGAGAATTTCAATAAAGATCGTCCCTTAACGTTTAGGGTTTTTGTAGATTAAAAACCAATGTAACTCACCATTCATTTCAAATATTTTGGAAAAAAAGGTCATTTCACAATTGAGAATTCCATATGAGTTATTATCCTGACCCATTACTTAGATCATAAAGACATAAAATGACAAATAACTGAGATGGATTCATTTTGGGGAAATGAGTTTGAGGAGCAGTTACAAAGTTTGGACAATGTTCAACTGTGTACATGTGTGCAACTATATGAAGTTGACTCAACTTCTATTAGGGATTCATACAGTAAAAAGACATGCAATGACTTTTGAAAACTACCCTTTGTGACATGCTGCCCCACCCAGGGGAATGAAATGACATGAGCAAAGATGCAGACATCCCCATCCAGGGGGAAGGAAATGACATGAGCTTAGGTGCAGACATCCCCTCCCAGGGGACAGAAATGGCATGAGCAAAGATAGGGATCCCCACGATGAGGAAAATTGAATGTAGTGTTTCACGAGCTATTCCCCCACCCAGGGGATAATCATGCTACATAAAAATGCATCAATGTTGAACCAGTTAGCCACTTCCATGTAAGAATGTAATGCCGAATCAAGCTAAACCAAATGAATCCATCCCAGACTTAAGCACAAGAAAATGAAGTAAAAATTAAAGATAATCTCAGATGAAATTTACATTTGTTTAAATCAAATTCAGAAAAAAAATAAAGATTTCATTTTAGATGCCAGACTGATCCCTCCCCAAAATAATTGTATGTCATCTAGCATGATTTGAGGATGGTTTGAAAATATTAGAATTGAATTCGGCAGCAAAGAAAAACTGGATTGATCCAAGGAAGATAAGGGGGCATTTAGAGAATAATTGTGAAATACTACCCCAAAAATGGGAAATGTTCTTCGGTGGACAGGATTTCATGAAAGGATTTCTTGAAAAAATTGTAAATTTCAGCTACTGTAAAAAATTTCCCAAAACCTAGCAAAAATAATTACTTTATAACGTCTTGGTTTGCGATGGACAGGCAACATCACTGGCTGGAATGATGACATCTCTTGTGATGAACATCTCGGCAGGATCATCTAAGACAGAAAAAAGTCACAACAAAGTCCCAATAACTAACAATTCAAAATACCTGAGCATATGATTCAGGACCCATCTTTATTGTTGGCATGCAAATAAGTCAACATGCAAATCTCTCTTTCAAAAAGCAATGTGCTGCGGTCGATTTCACGAAACTCTTCCTGACTTAGGACCGATCCTAGGATTTAGGAAGAGTCCTGGCTCTAGGATTTGATCTTACTTATGATCAATCCTAAGATCGAGTTCACGAAACGCATCTTAAGCAAGACAAGTCGGGAATATAATGAAACCGCAAGATAAATAGTGAACAAGGCTAAATTAGCATAACCAACATGTGTCAATGACTATTTCATGTATTCGAGATCAATTCTGCCGCACTGATGAAATGGCCATCGGAACTTCTCTGATTCAAGATGGTTGATTGACGAGTTGACATGGTACAACATTTTGGCTCCAAACAATTTTGGTGAAAAGATGTTGTCTACAAGCTCATAAACAAAACGCTTGCGGGCGGTGTGCATAATATTATTAATGACAGTCGATACCAAGAACAATAATTATAAACGACTGTTTATGGTGCCATAGTGCTAATTAAATTACCCGAGTTTCATGCTTTCTGTGGTCACCAACCCTGTCTACAAGTTGCATGATCCCCATCTATGGAATATTTCATCATCACGTAAACTATCCAAAGAATTCTGTCTGTGGCAAAAGATACGTTCTCTTCGCAATGCCCGTCTTGCTTTGTAGCCATTGCATCTAGCTAGCAACGTACGTACATGTACATACGCACATACACGTAGCCAATTATTTATAACACAAAATCAATGGCTAAGACAACCCACAGACCGATCTTAAGTTAGGAAGGGTTCTGCCCCGTTGTCAAGGTATTTAGGACGTGTTAAACCTTTCTTATCCTTGGTGAAATTGTTGTCAGAACGCGTCCTAAGTTCGGACAAGTTACTCTTCTTATCTCTAGTTAGGACGAATCTTAACGTTTCGTGAAATCGACCGCAGGTCTCCCTGAAACATGGAGCTCTATAGATAAACTAGAGTGCACACTCTCCTATCAGCGCGTGGTACGAACGTCTGCTGACAAGGACGCGCATCCGCCATTGCCAAAGAGGGCAACTTCAGCTCAAAGTGCCTGGATGTAAGTGGCAATTGCGCATAACATGAATGGGGAAAAGTGTCCTGAAAGCCGGGCTGTTCACCGTGCAATTTAAGGGCCCGGACCATGCCAAATTCTTTGCAGGTCCACAACACTTTCAAGATGCGTCGCGTCTAGTTTGCCCTCTTTGGTAATGGCGTCGCAGTCCCCTTGTTGGCACACGTCATGCGACGGTTGCACGCTCTAGTTTATTCATAGAGCTCTATGCCCTGAAGCAATGGCTTCTGAATGAAAAATCCAAATATAAAACAACCTGGAGTTGATACTTACTTCTTGGGGTTCTTCGAGTTTTATGAGGTGCATCGCAGATGGCAGTCACGTCGTATGGCGGGTAGTCCTGAATTGCCGAAGTCAAAGGTGATGTTTGGCGTCAAATTCTGAGGGACAGGTGTTCACATCGTAGAGTGACATTGCCTAGACTGGATTAGACCTGTAACAGAAATATAACACAAAACAACTTGTTACAACCTGCATCAACATGCCACCAGTAATTTACCTGACCAGATAAGACAAACATAAAAAACTGCCATCATTGTGGTATGCTGCCCCACTGAGGCGCAAGAAATGACAGGAGGAAAGATGCAGTTATCTCCACCCAGGGGAAAGAAACGACAGGAGCAAAGATGTAGACATCCCCATAAAGGAGAAAGAAATGACTTGAGCAAAGGTGATGACATTCACACCTAGAGGGAATTGCATGTTGTTACACAAATGCATCAATGGTGAACCCAGTTCATGTATCAGACGGTAAGAATGTGATGCTGAACCAAACTCAACCAAATGAATCCATCCCAGACTTAAGGAAGAATGAAACCCAGAGAAAAATGTTGGCTGATCTGATTGATTAAAAACAACCTACAATTACCCATGTGCTACTCCAGGGCTTGAATTGAACGACGGCCATGACGGCCAGTGCTGTCGTTGCCCTCTTCTCTTTACTGGCCGAGGTGCCCCGCAAAAATCCCCGTCTTCACGGCCAGTTTGGCCATGCCCTATTTTTACCTTGGCCGTCGTGCCCTTTTTCGCATTGGTAAGCATATTTACAGTTGTTTTTAGACCACATGTATTTTATTTGGATTATCGGGGAGCGATGTCCACTCAATAAGACAGATATCAAAAGAATGCGCGATCTTGTCGACAACGGCCGCGTTAATGTGTAAACCATGCATCGGAAATAAATAGTCGGCACCCTCAACACAAGAACGTGTGACCAACATAAAAGACATCTAGGTTTCTGACTTTGGAGATTTGGTGCGCCAAAAGAGGGCGCCCTTTATTTCTTCGTTGGCCGTAATGTGAAGGTTTATCCTTAATGCAAGTGTACACTCGCCATTCCAAGAGGTCTGTCCGCTGGCCGCATTGGACAGTGACCGCAATATCTAACTTGCAATGTCAATGGGGACTTTGAAAGGTGGCAGTTATGGACAAAAGGCCCTTGAATAGAGGTGGCCGGATAAGCAGGTTTCACTGTATGTATAGTACACAATATAGCAGGGCATGCAAAAATGATAACTTTGAACAATTTATTTCCATTTGGCCTCTGTGCCCTTTCCCAATTTTTTTTTTGGTCTTGTTGCCCTACCCACTGGCCTTGGTGCCCCCGGAAAATTTTGCATCATTCAAGCCCAAAATGGCCTTGCCCTGAAAATTACCAAGTTCAAGTCCTGCTACTCACCTACGAGATTCATAAAGAGGGAAAAATCATGGAATTTGGTTGTCGAATTCGCGTTCCCGCAAACTGCCATCATTTCAAATGGCCTGCCAGTCACTGCGGGGGGTATGACATCACATCGGAAAACTCCCGCAAGGGCCCAGACGGATATGGATATCCCCCTTACTACACTGAGTGCAGTTTCTATACGTACACTCGCGAGCTGAACGATGGTGTACTGCCAGGCTTTTGGATGTCAAAATGTCACCGGGAAAAAGCTGGAGAAATCTATCCATGTAGTTCCCAACAAGGACAAGAGACCTGAGTTGTTTAGGAAGTGGGCTTCGGCCATCAAAGTTGAGAAATGTCTCAAAGTCGGCTACAAATACAGTTGAAATGACGTGATTTTTAGCGTGGTGATTGGGTATAGTCTCGATCTACAAACACTTTTACACGTGTTAGTGAAGCTGTGTGTAGCTTATTGGGGGTCAGGGGTCATGCACTTCCCTGAAACCTCACTGCACACATAGCATGCAGTGCATGGTATGCATGCACACAATAGTGCTGGGACAGCTCGTTGCGGTCAGCGATCAGGGAATAAACAGTGAGGGCGACTGGAGTCATGTCGCCGATAGCGTGCAAATTGCAGCACAAAAATAAGGCACGGTGCGTATATCCCCCCCTTCTTCCTCCATGGTTCCAAATATGTACGGCATGTTCCTTCAATATTTTTCTTGGCTTAGAGCCGGTGAGTTTGGCCAGAAATCCTCCTCCCAATTAATCCTCCTCGGTGAAGTGATTGCTACAAATCACGTCATTTCGATTGTATTTGTAGCCGACTTTGAGAAATTTCTCAACTTTGATGGCCGCAGCGCACTTCCTAAACAACTCAGGTCTCTTATCCTTGTTGAGAACTGCATGGAAAGATTTCCCCAGCTTTTTCCCGCTGGTATTTTGACATCCAAAAGCCTGGCAGTACACCATCGTTCAGCTCGCGAGTGTATAACTGCATGCGGTATACCGGTATGTAGTAGGGGAACATCCGTCCGGGCCCATGCGGGAGTTGTCCGTCATTACGTCATACCCCCCGCAGTGACTGGCGGGCCATTCGAAAAGATGGCTGTTTGCGGGAACGCGAATTTGACCACCGAATTCCATGATTTTTCCCTCTTTTTGAAACTCGTAGGTGAGTAGCACATAGGTAATTGTAGGTTGTTTTTAACACCCAATCAGATAAGCCAAAAATTTTCTCTGGGTTTCATTCTTCTTTAAGCACAAAAAAGTGAAGATAATATTAGATGAAATTAACATTTGTTTAAATGAAATTCAGAAAAAAATTAAAGATTTCATTTTAAATTCCAGCCCGATCCCTACCCAAAATAATTGTACGTCATCTACAGTAGCATGGTTTGAGGATGGTTTGAGGATGTTTGAAAATATTAGAATTGATTTCAGCACCAAAGAAAACATGGATTGATCAAAGGAAGATAAGGAGGCATTTAGAGAATAATTCTGAAAAACCACAAAGAATTGGAAATGTTCTTCGGTGGACAGGATTTCATGAAATATTGAAAAGGATTTCTTGAAGAAATTGTAAATTTCAGCCACCATGGCTACTGTAAAGAATTCTCCCAAAATTAGCAAGAATAATTACTTTATAATGTCTTTGTTTGCTATGGACAGGCAACATCACTGGCTTATGATGAACGTCTCGGCAGGATCATCTAAAACAGAAAAAAGTCACAACAAAGTCTTAATAACTAACAATTCTCAAAATGCCTGAGCACATTACAGTCAACTCCCATTATAACAAGCTCGGTTATAAAGATAACTTGATTATAAGTCCTGATCAATTTGTGCACATTTGAATAGGAAAATATTTGTGTACATGTATAACGAGCAGGCACATTACGAGACTCCGGTTATAACAAGCAATTTATAACCTCTTTATAACGACTTCTTTTGTAAACCACAGATGCCGTGGCATGTCAAAAACCAAACCTTAATCATGAATCGTGTCTTTCAATGTTGCATGCATACATGCAGTGCTGCGGTTTCGCGTGAACATTGTTTAATCTCTCTAAAGTGATATACAAAAATGCTGCAAACTGCTTACTGACTAAAAGGCTAGCTAGGATCAAAACGTCAGGCCCACTAAATTTTGAGATTGTTAAATCTTGCCGATAATGGGACACACAGTCACAAATCCCCCTTGCAGGTTCAGACAATGGGGCTTTCAGGGGATAATGAGTGCATGGAAGATTTACAGTACTCCACATGGTTTAATACCAAACAGTGGGGACTATGTAACTGCGCCTGGTAAATGCTTCTTCACAAGATTGAAATCTAAAAAATAATCATACGGAAGTATTATTGGGGCGCCCTCTCACAATGTGTTTGAGTGACAGATTTATGTGCTTGTATGGTTATAACGAGGTTCCGGTTATAACGAGGGAATTGTTATAACGGGAGTCGACTGTATTCAGATTTGTGATTACATCTTTATGCAGATAAGAAGAAAGGGTGATCAAAGTCACGCGATGTGTCGTTGCTGGTGGCGACGTTTCAGGCAACTGAAGAATGTGCGCTGAGGCGTCCGTTTATATCTGCTTCGCCGGTTCCTGTGTACCAGTTTGCGGACGTCGTCATAGTACACAGGAACCGGCGAAGCGGACATAAACAGACGCCGCAGCGCACATTCTTCAGTTGCCTGATGAAGGTTAGCAGTTAGCAACCAAAACGTTGCCACCAGCAACGACACATCGCGTGACTTTGATCACCCTTTCCACTTACATCTTTATTGTCTGCATGCAAATCTCTCTTTCCAAAAGAAATGTGCAGGTCTTCCTGAAGGAACGTCTTCTAAATTCAAATTCCACTTACTAAAAAACTGGAGTTGATATACTTACTTCTTGGGGTTCTTCAGGTGATATGAGGTGCATTGCAGATGGCAGTCACATCGTATGAAGGGAAGCCCTGAATTGCTGATGGCAAAGGCGATGCTTTCCGTCAGTGGCATCACAGATGGCAGTCACATCGCATGAAGGACAGCCCTGAATTGCTGATGGCAAAGGCGATGCTTTCCGTCAGTGGCATCGCAGATGGCAGTCACATTGCATGAAGGACAGCCCTGAATTGCTGATGGCAAAGGCGATGCTTTCCGTCAGTGGCATCGCAGATGGCAGTCACATCGCCTGAAGGACAGCCCTGAATTGCTGATGGCAAAGGCGATGCTTTCCGTCAGTGGCATCGCAGATGGCAGTCACATCGCATGAAGGACAGCCCTGAATTGCTGATGGCAAAGGCGATGCTTTCCGTCAGTGGCATCGCAGATGGCAGTCACGTCGCATGAAGGACAGCCCTGAATTGCCGGTGGTGAAGGTGATGCTTTCCGTCAGTGTCATCGCAGATGGCAGTCACATCGTATGAAGGACAGCCCTGAATTGCAGATGGCAAAGGCGATGCTTTCCGTCAGTGGAATCGCAGATGGCAGTCACATCGCATGAAGGACAGTCTTGAATTGCCGGTGGTGAAGGTGATGCTTTCCGTCAGTGGCATCGCAGATGGCAGTCACATCGTATGAAGGACAGCCCTGAATTGCAGATGGCAAAGGCGATGCTTTCCGTTAGTGGCATTGCAGATGGCATTCACATCGTATGAAGGACAGCCCTGAATTGCAGATGGCAAAGGCGATGCTTTCCGTCAGTGGCATTGCAGATGGCAGTCACATCGCATGAAGGACAGCCCTGAATTGCTGATGGCAAAGGCGATGCTTTCCGTCAGTGGCATCGCAGATGGCAGTCACGTCGCATGAAGGACAGCCCTGAATTGCCGGTGGTGAAGGTGATGCTTTCCGTCAGTGGCATCACAGATGGCAGTCACATCGTATGAAGGACAGCCCTGAATTGCTGATGGCAAAGGCGATGCTTTCCGTCAGTGGCATCGCAGATGGCAGTCACGTCGCATGAAGGACAGCCCTGAATTGCCGGTGGTGAAGGTGATGCTTTCCGTCAGTGGCATCGCAGATGGCAGTCACATCGTATGAAGGACAGCCCTGAATTGCAGATGGCAAAGGCGATGCTTTCCGTTAGTGGCATCGCAGATGGCAGTCACGTCGCATGAAGGACAGCCCTGAATTGCCGGTGGTGAAGGTGATGCTTTCCGTCAGTGGCATCGCAGATGGCAGTCACATCGTATGAAGGACAGCCCTGAATTGCAGATGGCAAAGGCGATGCTTTCCGTTAGTGGCATCGCAGATGGCAGTCACGTCGCATGAAGGACAGCCCTGAATTGCCGGTGGTGAAGGTGATGCTTTCCGTCAGTGGCATCGCAGATGGCAGTCACATCGTATGAAGGACAGTCCTGAATTGCAGATAGCAAAGGCGATGCTTTCCGTCAGTGGCATCGCAGATGGCAGTCACATCGTATGAAGGACAGCCCTGAATTGCAGATGGCAAAGGCGATGCTTTCCGTTAGTGGCATCGCAGATGGCAGTCACATCGCATGAAGGACAGCCCTGAATTGACAGTGGAGAAGGTGAGCTTTGGAGCCAAACTCAGAGGGACAGGAGTTTGCATCGTTGGGCGACATTGCCAAGGCTGGATTAGACCTGCAACAAGTATACCAAAGAAAATACAACATATGACAACACGCATCCATATTGCACCAATGAATTACCGGATCAGATCACACTTTTCCCATCAAAACAGAATTGACTGCAAGGATAAACAATGCACGGTGGCTCTTGGATGGAGTGCATTTGAACAGAGAGGGTATGGTCAAGTATAAGAAGGGAATCAGAGAGATCACATTCGATAAAGAGGATTCAGTTGCATGCACCAACAGATCTTTCGGGTAACTAATAACTGTACAAGCTCTTGCCAGTTTTGAGATTGATGGTTCAATGCATACTAATGTCTTTATAACCGCTTTGACCTGAATGACCTGAATTTGATTGTACCGGTACAATGTAAATGAAAATTGATTTTATGTGTTAAAGGCCATATATACAACATCAGCAAAGGTAAAAAGATTGCACTACAGTTTATGTGTTAAACCATTAAACATTCCAAAAAAAGCAATCCTACGAAGGGTTTTAGCTGAACTGGTGATCTGAGAAAGTAGAAAAAGACAAAAAAACGTCACGGTTTTTGCACCGTTCAGTAGTGTAAGAAATAGTTTATTACTCACGAGTAATAAACTATTTGTCAATGTTTGAGTGAAGATTTCTCGAGAAATACAGCATCCCAGACCGTAGGATTTCAACAAGAGGATTCTATCATGATCATCTACAAACTATAAATTAGAAGGAAACCTGTGGACATCGATGTTTTCTGATCTTCCCAATGTTGTATTCGACCTTTAAACAATTTGAATAGCAAATAATTGGAATGCATTTCACATAAACACGATTTTGCATCAAGGAGAATGTAAACATGCTTCAAGAAGGGTTTGCCCAACTCGAAGTGTAATTAATGTAAACACTGTATACTCAGTGCTTTGCCCAATTGCCTCCTGAACAAATACAGGCAGCTTGGGCGGGACTCGAACCCATGACTCCTACTTTCTATTGCAGACGTCTTTAAAACCACTGGACCATCGAGCTGGTTGAGGTCGTGTGGTGGATTTGAATGTAATTCAATGAGATGATTGCCCTATTTGACCAAAAATAAGCGGTGTGCTAAGTTTTTTTGGCCTGATTGCCTGCTGATAAATACAGGCAGCTAGGGCAGAATTCAAACCAGCAGTCGTTCGTTTTAGCAGTTGCGGCCACATATTTTGTACACAAAAATTGGGAGCCAAAGGGCATGTTCATTATAGCTGACTGTTCAGTATAATCAGCGTTTGTTATAGCGAAGTTCCATTGTACCTAATTACAATACATGTAAATCACATTATCAGTGACAAATCTTAGGCTTCAGATATGGAAGCAATTTAGGTGGCTATGAATAGGATCGAAAAGAATGTCTAGAATTTGTCGCATGCTACTAATAAGGGTTCAGATACAATGACAGTTCAGCCAAAAATGAATCAATAATTGAAGTGAATTACTTTCTGTCTCCGTTGCGGCAGGACAGGCGACAAGACAGGGTGGAACGGCATCACAGTCCTTGGAGGAATGTCTTGACAAGATCACCTGAACAAGGAAAGAAGTATTAAAAGATCGTATATATATGTAGGGGTAGAAATATCCACTAGACCGTGGAACGAGTCAAGTCATTTCAGCATTGGTTCAGCATTTCAATGCCGGACACTGTCACACGGCTACACACCAGCTACATGTACGTGAAACTTTATAGTGGTCAGCAAAGATCTTATAGAGTGCATAGCGCGCAAGATGGACTACTCCGAGCAAAAGGTGAAGTACGCACTGGACGCCATTATAGTAAGCAACGGAATCTGTCGTTTGATTTCAGTGCTCCAGAAATGAAGCAGGAGAGTCACAAACAATAAAAAAGATACAACTTTGGATGCGTGAACAGAATGTGATAACTTTGGATGCGTGAACAGAATGTGATAACTTTGGATGCGTGAACAGAATGTGATAACTTTCGATGTGATGTGATCACAAAATGGTGAGAATGTGTGCGACTTTTCTTACTAAAAAAATTGCGCCCTGTGTGTACTTCACCCGGATGCATGTGATCTCGCAAGAATAGGCTATCTTGCGCGCAAGCGTGCTATAAGATCTTTGGTGGTCAGCAAATCCTACGAAAGAAGAAGCAAATGACTTGAGATTTCAGCATCTAATGCAGTGCGTGACCACACTGGACCAGCTACAAGTGCCTGTAGAGTTTTTTCTTGCACAACCACGAAAAATGACTCAAATATTACAGTTCATGTCTGATTAAAAATCACAAGCTTGTAATTTTCAGAGCCGTACTCCACAGGTCCTTTTAAAAGGTTTAATGAGGTGCTTCCTACTGCCTTCGAGAAAGGTCCTGCTAGGATCAAAACGTCAGGCCCACTAAAACGTTGAGATTTCGCGCTTCCTACTTACTTGAGTTTCATCAGCTGATGCACAGTGTGCTCGTACATATGTAGATGTCCGTCAGAGCCAAGATTGATGGGAGAGACGATCAGCCAGGAGCACGAGGCAAATGGTATCAAATCTCACAAAGCTACTGTAGGTCTGTGAACAAAAACCAGATCCCAGAATCCCATTAGAAACATTTGTAACTACCAAATGTGGTGATTGTTTTACCAAGATGTGTAGTTCTCAAAATTTAGTGGGCCTGACGTTATGATCCTACATGACGCAGGACCTTTCTCAAAGGCAGAGAAAGGTGCTGCTAGGATCGAAACGTCAGGCCCACTAAGTCTTGAGATTTGAGATTTGAAATTTTGAAATTTACATTTTGGTAATTTCAGTCAGTAAGCAGTTTGCAACATTTTTGTATATCACTTCAAGATGTGTAGTTGTGTACCCACATTCACCAAGATTGACCATTCACGGTGATTTATATATTGTTGGTGAGAAAGTAAACAAGTAAAGGGTTTTGACCTACATTTAGACAAAGCCTTGAATGGTTTCGTGAGTACATGTAGATGGCTGGTTGACTGATCTGCTGGCTTCTCCCATTAGCTGGTTGAGTGGCTGGTTGACTAATTGACATGTTGGTTCACTAGTTGACTGGTTGCTTGTTGACTAGTTGGCTTGTTGACTTGTTGACTGGCTGGTTGGTTGACTGACTCGTAGGCTGGCTGACTGGCTGGTTGGCTGTCTAGTTGACATGTTGATTGACTAGTTGACATGTTGGTTGAATAGTTGACTGGTTGGCATGTTGAATTGTTGACTGAATGGCTGGTTGGTTGGCTGACTCGTCGGCTGGCTGACTGGCAGGCTGGCTGGTTGACTAGCTGACTGGATGGCTGGTTGACTAGCTGACTGGATGGCTTGTTGACTTGTTGACCGACTGGTTGGCTGATTGGTTGATTGGCTGACTGGTTGGTTGGCAGTTAGGCAAGTTGATTTGTTGAGTGGTTGACTATTTGACATCGCAGGATGTTTGAATAGTTCACTTGCTGGATGGTTGACTGGTTGGCTGTGTGCGTGGTCACCTGGTTGTCTGACTGGATGTTTGTTTGATTATTTACTGGCTGGCAGGTTGGATGGTTGGTTGATTGACAGGTTGGCTGTCTGACTGGTTGGTTGTTTGACTGGCTGGTTTGGGTTAACTGGCTGGTTAGAAGACTGCCTGCTTCCATGACTTTGCAACTCATGTTGGTGAAACTTGTGACTGGCAGACCTCGCTGCTTTAAAGACAGGGAAACAATTGATATTAATTAATTTTAATATTATAAATACACATTAATAACATACAGGCAAACTTAGACATTTCCTGGGATAGTTAATAAAAATTGTTTTGCACTACGTTGGAAATTGAGCTTTTCCCCTGGCATGCCTGGGACAAGATTCAAGTCCCACAACCAGCAAAGTTGACCAATGAAACAATGTACAAACATTGTGCACAGCAAGCCGTCATATTGTGACAGTACTGAGTACTGTACATGTACTACTAGTCCGAGTAACTTGGACCCTTACAATCACCCCTTTTTTAGAAATATTTGAGGAGTCGGGGAATACTAGGGTCCAAGCTTTCCAGCAGGAAATCACGGTCCGTTAACGCAAACGCAACACGCAAATTGATGACGTTCTGACAGGTTAGGGTGCGCAGTGTGGGTTGCTCTGTGCTGTTCAGGAAACAGTCGCGGGGCTCAATGCATGAGTGGGGCACACACTCACAGACCCACTGTCTGCGCCCCCGAACCTGTAAGAACATCATCGATTTGCGTGAAGCGGTTGCATGTGCAGTTCTCAAAGATGGCCGCTGCATTTTGGCTCGTCGGACGGGAGAGACATCTTCCCGTTCAACTGAGGGTGAATTTCTCCCTTTTTCCAAATAGTGAGTAAAACAAAATGACCAGTATAGCAATCTGTGATCCTCACTGAATCCAATATGGGCGCGTTCACAGGTGTTTTGGGGGATAAATCTGGGGATTTCGGTCGGGGGTAAAAAAATCCAGCATTGCAAATCCAGTTTCCTTGGGCCCTGCCTGGCTACAGTACACTACTACTGCCCGTACTGGCCCCTAGCCCTATACTACTTACTAGTAGTACTAGTAGTAGACTAGTAGTACCTAACCCTTTAAACTCAGGCCCATTTTTGTGAGTTTTGCATGTGCTGTGATTTTGTCTTCACAAGTCCACTTTTCTTGTCAGAAACCTCATCACATTATACCATTTTAAAGCTCTGTATATTGAACTACATTTCTGTGAAGAAATAAATCCTCCAGGGGCTTTTGGAAAAAAATGCAACCATTTCTAATCTCTTATTTGAATTTCAAAATTTCATTTTTTTTCATATTTATGTAAATTTCATAATTTTAGAAAAATACTGAGAAAGTTTTGACTTCATTTGTGTATTCTACAACTTATACTCTTTCTATCCATATAAACATATGTCTCAGACAAAAGTGAGTATTACCCCCCAAATGATGACATCCAAATGATCCCTTACCATGCCTGTAAACATGTATTAATTGGTCAATGTCACTTTTTCCACACCACAGATTATTAGAATAATCATAGAGAAGGTTGATCAAGCCTGTCACTTTCGTAAGATTGATGTCCACGGCGCACCACGCAGTAAGCATCGTGACCTATTTTCGTCGGTGGTGTTTAGTAAGGTGTCCCAGTGCAGCCAAACGCAAGATAAATTCTTAAAATAACTCAAAATGCTGTGTGGCACTGTAAAAGTCTTCCCTGTATGTTTTTTGGTTCATCTTTCAGGTTTTTTTTTTAGACACTTCTTCTAACTCTTTCCTCAAAACATTCATAACTTATGCTTAAAACTTATTGGTTTGCATTAATTTTGTCCCATTATCCCTGAGCCACTTTGAGATGGGGAAGTTTGATTGACTTTTTGTTATACCCTCTCCTTTCCCATCCTTTTCCAAATCATCAAAACTGTCCTCCTAATAATAAGGAAATAAAGTGAATCACCATAATTCATAATTAAATTTGAGAATAATTTTCTTAAAATGTGAAAAGAAGTTCATTTAACTGAGAGATATCTTTTAACATTTTTGAATTTGGATCTTCAAGTAAACCATAGAGGTGAAATACGATAGGGCGGTATCCATGAGTGACACAAGCAGCATTTCTCATCCTTGTTAATTTCCACATCAGAAGATACATCGAGGCAGGATGTGATTGTTCGGTTTGGTCCAAGCTATTTGTGATTCAGCCATGGAAGCAAATTCTGTTTTCTTTGCCCTTTTGGTGGGGTTGTATTTTTTATCTGGTTGATGTTTTCTTTTGTGATGTTTAAAAAAACTCCACAATGCTCTTTCTCACGTCTCCTTCAGTTACATGTATGACCTTTCCCAGTGTCACTCAAGAGACACATTTCCTCCTTCTTGGTACTTTCTGTATCCTATTATTTTTTAATTATTTTTTAAAGCCTATTAGGCCATGTTACTTTATGCCTTTAAATAGTGATAAAAAATATATATATAAATATATAAGCGAGACGCCCTTTAAAAGCCTCCATAGTTTTTACCCAGAATGGACTGCCTTCAAGTTGCGTGACATTTTTTTGTCTACGTATGTATGGGTTTGTTATGGTAAACTCAGATTTTTTTTAGGACCAACAATAAAGAAAACTGGAGCTACGAAGCAACTGCCAGTTTTGTACCTAGGAAAATAGACCCCAAAACAGCAACTTTTTGAATCACACAAGTTTGGCCTACCGGAAGAGCCTTAACTTTCCACATTTTCAGTGACAACAAGAACAGGAAACAAACCGGAAGATACGAAGTCAGAGATCGTTATACAGAGTCGTTTTCATTGTGCAATGTGAGTTAGAAGGCCAAGCGTCGAAAACGCGTACGGTCGAAAACTGGGCCCCCCCACGATATACTAGTTACTACATACATGTAGTTATACTACTCAATAATTTTGTAGTTTATTATATACGCAGTGGCTGTGTTTACGGCAGTCATCCATGTGGTTCCCTGACGTACTTAACGATATTTGTCAGGATGTTTAGCTCTTGCACCTGAGTATCAACGAATAGTCTGGTTCAACAAGCCTCCAATGCTGACCAATGCTTTCAAGTGAGGAAACCACACGGACGACTGCCTTAACAATACTCAATAGCCACTGCGATTATTATACGCAGTGGCTGCTGTTACGGCAGTCGTCCATGTGGTTCCCTGACTTGATTGTATTTTGTCAGCATTGCAGGCTGGTTGAACCAGTCTATTAGCTGATAGTCTGGTTCCAAGAGCTAAACATCCTGACAAATACTGTGAAGTAAGGGAACCACACGGACGACTGCCGTAACAACAGCCACTGCGATTATTATATTATTACTTATTAGTACTAGTAAGTACAAGTAGTATTACTAAGTATTAGTAGTAATAGTAGTATCACTATAGTACATTAATTAGTCCTAGTAACTTGGACCCTTACAATCGCCCTTTAAAAAAAAAATTAGGGGGTCGGGCGCCCGTAAGAGTCCAAGTTACTCGGACCATAGTACATCATGTATTGCCATAATAAACGAGGAATATTATCTTGGCTAGCTCGTTGACAACTTTAAACTCCTCTGAAAATGTGCTGAATATGAGTTCTCGGAGACCTCAAAGGGCCATAAAGTGGACTGTAACTTACCATGCATGTTGATGGATAACACGGTAGTTCATCCATTAAGACAACCATTTTGGAGAGTTTCTGAACATTGTCGTCAGAAGTCAAACACCACGAGGGTGTCTAGACGTGTACAGCCACAGATGTATAGCAGTTTTAGCACGTTGCAATGATAGCAAGAAGGTCGCCCTCTAGCGGTCCTGTGAAGCAATAGATTTCTTAGGTGCGTTCGATTTTAAAAGCTAATAATACAGCACGCGTGTAGGGCCCATAAAATAATTATAGCAAGCTTTCCTTGCTGTGCCGCCCTGACACCATATTACTATATCTTAATCAGCACCCTTGAAAGTGAAACCCTATAATGATCCCAATATGTTGTGGTCATGTAGTGGAGATCATGGAACTCACTGAAATAGGCCTAGAGGATTCCGTTTTCAATTTTTTGTGTGGTTTTGTTTAGACCCAAATTGTAAAAGTTGTAACAAAAGAATAAGATAATGTAAAAAATAGTTTAATGATAGATCTCCCGTAAAGCGAGGCAACAATTATTCTTTTAAATCTGTTTTAATTGTTTAGATTTAAAAATTTAATAATTCAAATTAATTAAATGATTGATTAATGAATTGACTCAATTTATTTTGAATTAATTTGAGATAATTTGATTGATTATGATCCTAAAAGACAGCACTTGATTATCGCATAAGCACCTCAAGTGTACTGTGCAGGGACTTACCACGGACTCTTATTACTAACGTTCCACATTATTTTGCTGCTCCTGCCTGGCCGCTCATTTCTGTCCATTTATTTGGTCCCATTTTTGCAAAGCAGGTTGTACTTTTTAACGGGAGCCATATACTGCATGCCCACCTTACCCTTACCAAAATAATGTTCCAATTGATTCCAACCGAAAATCAAATCGAAATGAATTGGGATTAATAATATTGGTATCGAGTTGGTTTCAGTTGGTTTGAATTGGAGTGTCCACAGTTCTAATTGGAAAGAAATAAAATGTGACCGACCAACTGAATTCTTCTCAAAACCAAAATTATTGGAAATGGTGTTCAATAAGGATTCTGTCTTCCCAATTGGAGTTCTAATGGGGTTCTTTAAAAGAACTTCTTTTGGAATTCTGTAGGTGCGGTCCTCTCCGAAGCGTAAGCAGAGCATTGTGCAGGGATTGTGACTTCACCCCTCACCACGACAACAGAATGACGACAACTGCACGGCACGTATCAATATGATTTTATTTCCCATCACCATCAATATTCAGAGGATCTATCGAACAATAAGCATTCGTGACTGTACGAAAGAAGGAACAATAATTAGGCTATTTAGTATTATGATAAGATTTGAAGGTTTGCCTGCTGGAAGTGCCATCATGTGGAAACTATAGGTTTGCGGTGACACACACAGTCACGTTTGAGACGCACGCGGTGGCAGAGAGATCGGAAGGGCCGGTGTCAGATGCAAAACTGTCTGCTTCGGACACTTTTGGCAATATTCCGGGGCTACGCAAAACTGTTCAACGTAGACGTACGTACCTACTTCCATGTACATGTACATACGTAATGTACAGTACATAACCGAGCGTAAACATGCACCGAATGTACTGTACAGTGTACACGTACACGTGTAGCGTGAATCCTGCAACAGCACGTCTGTTAATAGAGATATGTGACCCGGCACAGCGACATGAGGAATATCCCATTAAAACACTTTTCCAGTAAACAACGCCTGAAGTCAAAGTATCTTCTCAATTCGATTAAAAAATCAATTTTTGTTTTTTGGTATTTTCGGAAAGTTAATGTATTGGAGGATGTTATGTCCAAAGGATTTTTCAGAAATCCGTCTCTAAATGTTGAAAAAACGAGAATTTCGGGGGAGTGTTTGTGTACTGTTTTCATGAAAATATAAAGTTCCTGCCTTTTTTAGTGGCTGCTTTCGAGAGTTAGACTGGTGCGGCTATAATTGTCTCTGGTGCACAATGAACGATCGAAGTCCCCTTGTACTATTTACAACAAAGTTCATACGGAAATGAATTTGATATAATTAGAAAGCTAATGGTATACTCTTTCACATCATTAGAAAATCTGAGAATCTCAAAAGTGGGGGTCATTCCTCATTATGCTGTACCGGATCACATATCTCTAGCCTATTACATGAATAAATGTCAATTTTGCACGCCATAGCTAAGGCCATGTGACTGGAGCCAAGCCAAATCCACACGAGGTTCCCGTTAATGACCAGCTGTTTGTTATCCCCTCAGGCAAGGACAGATTACCCTGACCAATCTAATCCCCATACTCCCAATAAAACGTAACCGGGACGGTGGATGTCCTGGCCTTGGATTTGTTTTCTTTTTTAACTTTTGTGTGTGTTTTTTTTCTATATTTCGACGGATTTTTTATGCCCTTCTGTTCTAACCGAAGGTTTTAACATAGGAATTGTTTTCAATAGGAATATATTAAATTAAATGAATAATTATACAGAATCATTTCAATGATGATTTGTATATTCTGATCTGGTGATCATATCAAAATGTCCATAGAGTATTTTTTTTCAAATGGGAAAGGCCTATAAAATATACAATGTGGAATCTTTCTCTTTATAGCAAAGTGCTTCTGACTATGTCTCATTCGAGGAAATGAGAGCGGGAACGAGGAATATGATTTCAGTGGCAAAATGTCCTTTTGTACTGATGTACTGCCTGTTTTTCCTTCTAGAAATTCTAATAAAACTGTGCATTTGTGTGATGAATATAATCGCTTCCGTGCGTTATGATATTCATCACATAAAAGATACTAGAAAATAATATATAGTTACATGCATAATATAATGATCACCCTATAGAGCCCATACCCTAGTGATCACGAAATGTAGTGACATCCCAAAAACAATACTGCAAAGGTTCTAGCTCAAATGATAATTTCAGAAAGTAGAAAAACGTCACGGTATACGCACTTTTCTGTAGTGTAAAAACAAGTTCATTACTCGTGGGTAATAAACTATTTGTGGATGCTTGAGTGAAGATACAGCATCCCAGACCGTAAGACTTCAACGTGGGGGTTCTATCATGCGCATCTATAAACTGCATGTCTGTCTTTGAAAAAGGTCCTGCTATATAGGATCGAAACGTCAGGCCCACTAAATTTTGAGACAAACTCAATGTAAATTAGACAGAAATCCGTGGACATCGATGTTTAACTATATTCCCAGTGCTAGAGCCTTTAAAGTGCTAACAAGGTGGAAAATAGGAACAGTGGGAGGAGGATCAAGGCACACAGGAGAATGTACGTATACCCAGACAGACTGCCATCGTCCCGGGGTTGCTCACACCGAGTCCTGGTCGGTTCCAGGACCCTCTCCCACACGGTGCAGATGGCTTCCCGGGCTCCGGCCCACTTGCCCGGCCCCACCAGGCGGTACTGGTAGGGCAGGTGCGGACCGAAGCGGCACCGGATCGCCAGCAGCGGGTCGGAGAGGAAGAGCCGGGCCAGACTGGGCAGCGCCCCGATCTCGGCCGCCACGGAGTCGCTGTAGGCGGTGTGGGTGACGACGTTGAAGCGCGGCGCTCCGTCGTCGCAGCTCCGGAAGGTGTCGGCCTCCATCCGGGCCTGGGAGGGCAGCCGGGCCAGCCCCTTGAAGACCCTGGCCGCCCAGCGAGCCTGGAGCTCCACGCACGGGATGACGGGGCCGAGCGGCTCGACGGTCCCGTGCACCGTCAGCGTGTGGTGCCGCTCTCCCAACGGGAAGAGGTGCTTATACAGGGGGACTCGGCCGCTCTTGGGGTGGATCCCGAGGAAGGGGCAGTCCACCACCTCGAACGGGAAGGTGAACACATAGCCGGTGGCCAGAATGACGGCGTCGATGCCGTCCTCGGAGCTGCCGTCCCGGAACTCCACGCCCGTCTCCGTGAAGCGCCGCGGGGCGGCCTTGATGACCACGGAGCCCTTCAGGATGCAGCCGGGCAGCTCGTCGTTGACGATCCGGTCCTTGGCGTTCAAGGGGTTCCCCAGCGGCTTCAGCGGGCCGTTGACCAGGTCGTGGCGCCGGCGAAGCATCCGCTTGAGGGTCATCTCTCTGACCTCGGAGAGGACGAGGTTCTGTCGTCCAAAGTAGATCAGGTCTGTCGGGATGCCGTATTCACCGCTGCGACTGACCATCCACGATCCTCGTCTGGTGCTTAAGAACACCTGGGAGTATATACAGAGAGACGGAGATAGCGGGAGATACGTAGAAGGAAAACCGCGGGGAAATAATGTATTGGTGCGTTCGATCAGCTTCCTCACGGTCACCCCCTAGTCACCATGTTGCCGGGTAAGTTTGGGGCAATGACTTCAGAGCCAACCGGCCGAGAGCTGGATGTGACAGACCCACGGGAAGCAAATTGAAAACACGCTCAATTGATATAAAATTTGAAAAATCTCCAGGCCTAAATATGGCTTTGAGAAGGACCGGTAGCTCCGTGAGTGTACATGCATTCCGTTTTATCCATGAGCCATACTCATTCTCGAAAAAGAATGGTGTCATGCACTTGCATAGTGTCACCGCAAGGTTCTTTTTTCACAGTGTACACAAATTAAAATCTCCTCCGAGATCCATGGAAGCGGTGAATAAGGAAGGATAATTCATTCAGTATGATCGTGGGCTAGTCAGTCTTCAACTGCTATATCCATATCAGTTATTAATCAGTGGCTGGTTAGAAAGCTTCCCCATTTATAAACATCGCTTACCTGCGACGCACAGTGCGAAAGATCCACAGCGGCGTCCCCGGCCGAGTTGCCGAACCCCACCACCAGAACTCTCCGGTCCTCGAAGCCCAGGGGCCGGCGGTAGTCTTGGCTGTGCAGCACCGTCCCCCGGAACCGGTCCGTCAGCCCCGGGAACTCGGGTCGACGGGGCTCGTTGAAAATGCCGATGCAGACCATGACGGCGTCGAAGACTAATAATTCCTCGTCGGTTTCCACGGGATCGGCCGCGCCGCCGCCAGCGCGTCGGGTGGTGACCACCCACCGTCCCGTGGCGTCGTAGTCGGGCGCCCGCGCCAGGCGCGTCACGGTGGTCCCCAAACGGATGTGTCGCTCCAGACCGAATCGCTCGGCGTACATGCGGCAGTACTTCGTCACGTAGGTGCTGCGCAGGTAGTTGGGCCACTGACTGGGCACGGGGAAGTCGCTGAAGGCCATCATCTCCTTGCTGGTGTTGGTCACGTTGGACTTGAAGACCGAGGACGTCCGCTGTCCTCCGGCGGCGGTGTTCTCCCGGTAGACCCACAGGCCGCCGATGGAGTCGGCCCTCTCGAAGCAGGTCGGCTCCAGGCCTTCGTCCAGGGCGCATTTTGTGGCCGTCAAGCCGCTCACCCCGCAGCCTATAACGGCAACCTTCTTCACCACCACCGCCATGCTCACTGGTTGTGTATAGTTATAACAGTTACTGATGAACAAAAAAATATTAAGGGGCTGTTGCTAAGAAAGCTTAGGCACTCTTATTGTTTACAGCCTTTAAGTGCTAGAAAAATTTAGAAACTTGAACGTACCACGTCAGAAGGTGACCCATTGACAGCGACATACTGTTGACCAATGGCTTTAATTAAATACAGGCGGGAATAAATTCTGGTATGGTGTACCTCTTTCGACGCAAATCGCCGAGGGAGCCCTATTAAAGTGTCATGTCCATAGGGGCGCGTGTCGTGTATTTCCAATCGCACGCAGTTCGAATTAACATGAGAAAAATACAACTGCAGTCCATTAAGCAAAGAAACTATAACGCATGCCTATAGGCTGGATGGTTCTATAACATCAATATTAGTGGGGCTTAGTAATTAGCTCCGAGTCCCTTTAATATGTGTAGTAATTGGTTTCCTTAAAATACGTACAGGGACGCCTATCAAAATGAGAGATTTGCTGGTATATCCATGGTTGATTAGGTTGTTATGAGAGAGACGGCTGCCCATTTTAATTTATGAGCTCACCTGCTGGAAAAAAATTAAACGGGGAATCTCAGCCTAGTAATACTAGAGAATGGATTTGAATTAGATTCCGATTTATTTATTTTTTAGCAAAATTAGCAACGCTAACACCTTGTCATTTTTATAAATCCTTGATCCCAAAAACATGTCTTCAGATTTGATTGAACATTGCTTAGCAGACTCTTTCGAGCCCGTAAAGCACATGTCTGGTGCTATTTCTCCAAAGAAAGCACCAGGTGAAAAAGTTTCATTTTTTGGAGGTCGAAAATTGGACAATATTTGGCATTACGTTGCCAAATAGTGTCCGCTGCTAAAAACCGTCCGCTCAAGAGTGGGTGCATGTACATGCACAGGGGTAGGCCTACCTGTACTGGTACATGGTATACAGCCACGCTTGAGCGGACACTTTTTTAGCAGCGGTACTGTACTTGTTACCCTCCAACCGTCTGGTTCGGGTAACGTTGGTTTAACTTGGTTTCACTAGCTGTATTGGCAAAGACAATGGAGAGATGGTCTGAATGCATACAGTCGCTTTGCTTAACAATGTGAAAGTGTAGTTTAATCAATCAATGAAAACAAAATCGAGTACAACATACTCACGTCAAACATGCAAATCTAAACTAAGGTAAATTCCCTTACTGGCTGCCACAGTCAATTAATGCTCTCAAGCCCTAGAAACATGACTTTCTTCTGACTGGCCAACTTTGTAAACAAAGCAGAACTCTCAGGAAAACAACTCCTGGGCTCTATTTCATAAAAGTTAGGAACATTCTTATCTGGGACTTAGGAAGAGTAATCATTCCTAAGTCCAGGAACTTGATTCCTAACTATAGGAACATTCCTAACTTCCTATTTCATAAAACAATTTAGGAAGAATCCATTCCTATCTTGGAACTAAAATTGTTCCTAACTAACGAAGATTCTTTCTTCCTAAGTTATGAATTTTCTTTTGCAAATTGTTCCTAAGTTATTAAGGAACAATTATTTAGGAATATTCCTAAGTACGTTTTATGAAATAGAGCCCTGGTCCCTTGGCCACAACTGCTAGGGCCTTTTTAAACGAGCATTAAAAAAAGGCGCGAAAATTGGCGCCGGGTGTCTGGCGCAATGGTCGTTTGCGATTTGATCGCAGACATTTACACGGTACAACCATGGAGGTAGGAACGCAGCGCGGTGGCAAACGTCCCTTGCTTCACCGTATTTGGAGGCAAGGTCAGAGGTTATATTCGTATCGCTGGTACTGCGCTATCATTTACACGGAGGCATACGTTTGTCAGTGTTGCTCCCAGCTCAGCGCCCGCGTTGCGAATAGACCGTGTAACTCTCGTGGTGAAAAAGGTCACAGTACACTTCCGGGCACCTCCGCGCCGCCTGCTAGAGGAGATTAACACGTGCCCAATTTTGAATGCATTATTACATAATGAAGAAAGCCTTTTTCCAACTAAAAAAAAACCAGGTTTATGGATTAAGTATATTAAAAATATAAGAATGAACAATTAAAAAAACTATAAAAAAAATAGAAATACGGCAGAGAAAACAAATAAATAGAACCCGGCCACCATCTTCCGGTTGTAAGTACAGTATTGCGAATACGGCCCGACTGTGGTACGCGACGTGAGCATTACTACTTGTATCGCGCCGAAGTTGGTGTGGTTCGCATTCGGGCCAGAAAAGCGCCTTGTACTGTACTGTACATGTGGATACCGTACATGGATTGTAAACAAAATAATACAAAATCAAAACGCAAACGTGAAAACGTGCAAAATCACGTACTTTACACATTGTATTTTAATATTGTATTCCTAAAAGACTATTCTAATAGTTTAAACTGCTTCAATCGGCGCGATACATAATATTTTTACAAAAACGTTCGACGCTCCACGCTTTACCTCCTATTCGAGAAGCCAGGAAGTCAGGAATCTCGCGGTAACACGTACATTATCGAGGCCAACTTACACGGTCTATTGTATGATTGACGTTTTTCGTTACGATCATGATGGCAGTTTTCAAGAGCAATAATGATTGCGCGCGAAGTAAGGTCAAGGTTGCTAGCAATAGCAAGCTGCGCGCGCACTCCTCCGCACCCAGCACGTGCATGCAGGCACGCAGCCACAGACTGTTTTATTTTATTATAATAATACATGTACATGTACATGTACAAGTGTACATGTACATGTACATGTACATGTACAAGTGTACATGTACATGTACGTCCGTACAGTGCACACAACTAGCTTCACAGTCGCAGTGTTGCGCAATGTTTTCGAACGAACGTTTCGATCCAAACAGGATCGGGCGCGAAATCCTCGGCATGATTGAGTCTGCATGGTGTTTTTTCCTCCATGTAACATTTTATTGCAATGCTGGGGCCAGGTGCAGACAAAAAATTTCATGCAAGACACACTTCCAGTACACTAAGTAACGAGGCCGATGCGACGATCTTTCATGAGGGGGCGTACGCCCCCCCCCCCCGTAGCTACCCCGCTGGTCCCACCCAGCCTCAATTATGCATAGCTAGCTACAGTGATTAGCTTCTCTATACGCACACTATGCAGAGACACTGTGCAGTGTGCACTACACTAGCATACTAGCTGTAGATTACAATACACATACAGTACTTCAATCTAAAGTCATAATGCAGTAGCAATAATGTTCAACTAGTCAACTACTGGACTCTCTCATTCAAATCCATGTGTCCAAACTAAAACCTAATCATACTTTCTTTACTGTTCTGGAAACTTTGGAAACTAGCAAAGTGAATCAACAAAGTTTTTGTCTCATCTCAATCAAAGGCGATACATGTATATAAAAGAACAATATTTACCTCTTCAGATGAGTCAATACAAATCACTGATGATCGAATGCAATGGGCATTCCCATATAGGAACAAGGTAACCTATATCTATCAAAGAAAAACAATAATGATTCATGCACATACCTGTATTGGCAAAGACAATGGAGAGATGGTCTGAATGCACACAGTCGCTTTGCTTAACAATGTGAAAGTGACTGCACATTCAACCCACACTCTCCCCTGTCTGGGCAAATACCAACAAAAATATGGGGGTGTACATTTTCTCATTCTGGAGGGGCTACACAACATAGGGGTTCTCTCACTCTGGAGGGCTATACTACAGAGGGGTTCTACAAAACCAACACCCATCACAAACCAATTAACCAACAAACAAACACCCATCACAAACCAACCCAAAAAACCAACATCCATCACAAGCCAACCAACACACCAACACCCTTCACAAACCAACACCCATCACAAACCAACCAACAAACCAACACCCTTCACAAACCAACACCCATCACAAACCAACACCCATCACAAACCAACCAAAAACCAACATCCATCAAAAACCAACCAACAAACCAACACCCATCACAAACCAACCAACAAACCAACACCCATCACAAACCAACCAACAAACCAACACCCATCACAAACCAACCAACAAACCAACACCCTTCACAAACCAACACCCATCACAAACCAACCAACAAACCAACACCCATCACAAACCAACCAACAAACAAACACCCATCACAAACCAACACCCATCACAAACCAACCAACAAACCAACATCCATCACAAACCAACCAACAAACCAACACCCTTCACAAACCAACACCCATCACAAACCAACCAACAAACCAACACCCATCACAAACCAACGCCCATCACAAACCAACCAACAAACCAACATCCATCAAAAACCAACAAACGAACCAACACCCATCACAAACCAACCAACAAACCAACACCCATCACAAACCAACAAACAAACCAACACCCTTCACAAACCAACACCCATCACAAACCAACACCCATCACAAACCAACACCCATCACAAACCAACCAACAAACCAACATCCATCAAAAACCAACCAACAAACCAACACCCATCACAAACCAACCAACACACCAACACCATCACAAACCAACACCCATCAAAAGCCAACCAACAAACCAACACCCATCACAAACCAACCAACACCCTTCACAAACCAACCAACACCCATCACAAACCAACCAACAAACCAACATCCATCAAAAACCAACCAACAAACCAACACCCATCACAAACCAACACCCATCACAAACCAACACCCATCACAAACCAACACCCATCACAAACCAACACCCATCACAAACCAACACCCATCACAAACCAACCAGCAAACCAACATTCTGAACAAACAAACCAAAGGAAACATCGACAAAATGGCTACTTTATCTCTGCAGGGAGTTTTATTATTTCATCAGATACAGCTTTTGAAAAGAAATGCAGAATCATTTTCATATTTTCATTGATCCTTCGACTCTGGGTAATTTCGTAAAAAATAATTAACTGAAATGTAAAAAAAGGCATTTAACAGCCGCGTGCTCAAATTGTGTGATAAAACCAATTACATGTACTCGGATGTTATTGTCTAATTAGTCATCGACATTTAATCGACATTTCAGAGCCTGTCATACAGGCTTAAGCCGATGCTGAGGTACAAACGACATGTGTATGTTATTAATGCTGTGTAGCAACCAAACTTTAGCACTATATTAGCCAGTGTGGAGTGTACACCAAACAACTTCAAAGATGAATCTGCATAGAGGCTTGATTGTCGGGGTGGGCTTAGTTCGGCCATAGAAAAGCCGCAACTCCACCATCCATGAAGCAGCAAATAAAGAGCTTTCGCTGTAGGACACCCCTTGATCTAGAACGGGAAATCTGCGAGCCTTGTGCAAAATGGAGAAGATACTACAGTAGTTACAAAATAGCATTCGTTCTAGATATGCCACCCAGTGAATCAACAGCCACTCAGCAAGCGTTCTGGTATACGCTAGATTGTCACATTCACGTGTTCTTGTTTCGCTGTATACCTTTCGCTGAAGTTTGTTACATACTAGAATCAACATAATTTCCTGGGGTTTGTCAGTGAGAACCACCAAAGCCAATAATGTACATTAGCACTGGCCGTGTCTATGCATTCTGAGCTACCGCACGGGTCAGACAAATTTGAAAAGATGGCCCAAACTTGCCGCCCGGAGCCCACGGAACAAAGACAAGACCAATCAAGGCTTTGCACGAAATCTCTATTTATAGCATTTGCCGCCTTCGACTTGCAACTGGTGTACCTTCAGATGGCCAATTTCTTTGCCATTTCCGGAAAGATTTTTAAATTCTTCCGAAAACGCCTTCATTTTCTAAAACTGAAGGTGTCCGACAGGGTGTTTGTCTGTCTGTCTGTTTGTTTGTTTGCTTGCTTGCTTTTCTTGAAATGACACAGACGAAAAGGCTTGTCCTTTTCTCACGTGTCTGTGAGGTGTCACTAACTTCGAGGACCAAAAATGAAAATTCCAAAATTTGAAAGGGTCCGACGTTCCTATCCTACGACAGATATTACTCAAGGAAAACAGCGGGAGCTGTATCTTTGAGAGAGGACCTATCCGGGATAGAAACGTCAGGCCCTGATAAAGTAATCACACACAAAAATTAAGACTACTTTTGAAGCTTGTGTGTCGATTAAAAAGGCGTCGGCCATATCACTTGAACGCTGATTACATTACCATGTTTACATGTACAGTGTACATAGACCGAGTAAACCAAAACATATTCAAGGAAGGCAATCACTATTACTTTGCGCGTGCAAATTAACGAGACTTCACATCAGAGCCACAGCTGAACAATTCAATTACACTCGTGAGACTTCTTTCTCAAAACAACCGACGGCCAAAACAGAACTATTTGATGCTAAGGATTGGCTGCATTAAAATTCCACAACTGAGGGTGAGGAAATTACGTCATCAAGTCCTTGCGAGGGCTGTGTTTTCGAGTCAAACAAAAAATGATGCAAATGATATTAAAATGTTACAAACTGCTGACCGACATAGTTACACAGATCCCCAGTATTTCAGGGGAACGGCGTTCCGATCCTAGCAGGACCATTGGAAAAAGCAGATTGTTTTACAGGTTACAATAAAAAAAATATGTACTATTGGGGGGGAACTAATTTCGGTAAAATACGCGTGCGTTTAGTTTGACTGCAGCAAGCTTCCGACCCCCATCCCTATCACCCCGCCCCCCTTCCCCCAAAAAAGTTGAAGGCCAAGGCATGTCAATCACAGCGGGCCCGAAGATGGTGGACTACAATTGCTGACTACACTGCAGGTTGCAATAACTAACAATGGTGACATTATTCACGTATCAAATTGAAATCAAATGAAAATGAAATCAAAGTAATCACTATCCCCGATCTCGCATTTACAACTTTTTTAAGAATTTAAGAAGTGCACAATTCTTTTCAAATATTATTGTATATACACACATATATGTACATTATTGACATTTCCATTATCATAATTATTATGTTAAGATACAACAGATATAGGATGTGAACGTTCATACTAATTCTATAATTTGTTTAGTCAATGAATATCATTGTTAACCCGGTGTTGAACTGGCCTGTTTCGACACAAATTTAGTGAGCAAGTAAGAGTTCAAATTTGTCTTAAAACAAGTCCTTGATAAACATACTGAACATGTTGAACGCAATCACATAAGGGTTATGGAGTACATAAATGTGTTGGTATTACTGAATCAAATGATTATATCATTCGACTGCAAACTAGACCATGCAAGAGATTTAGGGCATTGTGGATGACTTTACTGGCAGCAGACTTTTTCGTGATGATTTTTCAGGACGATTAATATTGTGCAAGGTTCATAAAAGCGAGTTAGCAAGTGACGACTATAGCATATCCACACAATGTATATAAGAGCAGCTAAATGATATCATAATTGGTACTGGTAACTGAAGTTATTTCCCTTCAATCCAACTGCCTCGTCTAGGCAAATAGAACTCACAGGTCCACCCCAAGGCTTTGGATAAGGTTTGGGGGTTAACTCCATTCATCCAGTACAGTGTAAAAAAAAATAATTAAAAAGCATGAAGAGCGTCTCTTTGAAATGCATATTCTGCTTCAGGTAAAAAAAGCTACAGCTTTAACAAAGAGGAACAACATGTCTTGAGCAAGTTTTCCGGATAACAGAGACCAAGCCTGAACCTTAACCAATGCACCTGAATGCCAAATACCAAGCCTGAACCTTAACCAATGCACCTGAATGCCAAATACCAAGCCTGAACCTTAACCAATGCACCTGAATGCCAAATACCAAGCCTGAGGTTTAACCAAGGCTCCTGGGTAACGGGTGCATTAACCAAGGATCCTGGATTCCAGGAACCAAGCTTGAGCCTTAACCGAGGCTCCTGGGTAACAGACGCCTCAATCAAGATTTCAAGATACCAGAGACCAAGCCTGAACCTAAACCAATGCACCTGGATACCAGAGACCAAGCATGAGGTTTAACCACGGCTCCTGGGTAACATATGCCTCAAACAAGATTTAAGGATACCAGAGACCAAGCCTGAACCTAAACCAATACACCTGGATACCAGAGACCAAGCATGAGGTTTAACCACGGCTCCTAGGTAACAAGTGCCTTAACCAAGGATCCTGGATTCCAGGAACCAAGCCTGAGCCTTAACCAAGGCTACTGGGTAACATATGCCTCAAACAAGATTTCAGGATACCAGAGACCAAGCCTGAGGCTTAACCAAGGCTCCTAGGTAACAAGTGTCTTCACCAAAGACCCTGGATTTCAGGAACCAAGCCTGAGTCTTAACCAAGGCTCCTGGGTAACTGGTGCCTTAACCAAGGATCCTGGAGTCCAGGCACTAAGCCTGAGCCTTAACTAAGGCTTCTTGGTAACAGGTACCTCAAACAAGTTTTCTGGATACCAGAAACCAAGCCTGAGTCTTAACCAAGGCTCCTGGGTAACAGGTGCCTTAACCAAGAGCCTGAATTCCAGGAACCCAGCCTGAGCCTTAACCAAGGCTTCTCGGTAACAGGTGCCTCAACCAAGACTTCTGGATACCAGAAACCATGCCTGAACCTTAACCAATGCACCTGGATTCACAGGCCAAGTCTGAGCCTTAACAAAGGCTTCTGGGTAACGGGAGCCAGAGCCTTAACCAAGACCTATGTGTTAAATGAAGCTCTGAAAACAGGGGGAGGGGGTTTGGAAAAGGTACATTGTGTATCTTGTGAGGAGCAATTATTTCAATGACATGACTCTTTTCATTGCCAGTTTCAGACTGGCAAAGGAATGTAAATGAGCAAGTACGAAAAAATTACAAAAAACCAGGCAAGGTTTTAGGTACATGTCTCTGTTAATGAGTATGTATGTGCATGTAAAAATCCCCTCACATGTGCAGAGCACATGCACTTTCCCTTTGCAAAGAAATATGCTTGAGCTTTTGCTGAGACTCAACCTTGAAATTGACAATTTCAGCACACCCCCGCCAAACGAGAACTTTTACAAGGTACTAGGTCATTTAACGTTTACCATTTACAAGGTTTTTTTTATCATCAAGGTATAGGTGTTTTGGTGAATTTTTTTTTCTAAATACCTGACTAATTTGAGATTCCCCTCACCTAAGCACTGAATAGCTCCGGTGGTTAGAGCACCGGCACATTACAAACTAGAGTCTATTTTGTTCAAAAGGTTATTGCTTCTCAGATAACCTATTGATTAGCTTCATTACTTTTATGAGCATACTGTTGTGTAGCATGTATTCTACTTGTACAACAACTGGGTAACTCAACCGGACATTTCCACAAAATGTTCATTGCGGGTCCGCTGCTATGGGCTGTTGCCACGGCTTTTATGTGGATGTTGCTCCCGAGTATAGCCATTTTTCCAATGTGGGCTGTACAAACATGATCTGGGAATGGACTTTGTTGCGTAGTATCATTTCTTGGTGCTAATGTGATGAGACCGCATAATCACTGGCTTACGCATACACACATTACACTTGAAACATTCTGCACTGGCCTTTGAACTTGGTTACTATGGCACCTGGACATTCTTTAAAATCCCTCGTACTGCATCTTTCAAATTTCAGTGTAAAGTTTAAAAAGTAGATAAATAGCTGATTCTAGTAGGTGATATTGTCAGACTTGAATCAAGGCTTTAACCCCCATCTTTCCCGACCCCAAAACAAAAACAACAAAATAAATGCCTCACACTGTGTCTCCAATGATAGTTGATAGTTATAAACGAAGATTACCAGCAGATTGTTCTGGTGTGGCGATCCCTCTGTGGAAAATGATGGGGACCAGTCTGGAGGGTTTTTTTTCAGGATTGTACTGTACACTGGATATTGGCATGGGGTCTGGCAATTAAGATTTGAATGCCAGAGGACTTGCCGGGCTTTAGGCCGAGGAGGCTCAGGTCTTCGGGGCCTCAGCTCACATCTTCTCGTCCGTCATCTCCAGGAAGTTCTCATAGACCTCCCGGTTGCACTCACCCTTCTGGTTGAAGACGAATTTGAAGTAGCTGCCATCGGCACAGATTGCTGCGAAAAGACACACAAACACACAAAAGCGATGCTAAATCGTTGCAAATGGCCCAGTTACTCAGTTACTGATTGGAAAGAAACAAAACTTTGCCACCCTCCCCAGTCCCAAGCAGAGATAGTTGACCATTTTGCAAAGCCATAACCAAAGGCCTAGATAGAGCACTAAGGTGGTAGAGCACTACACTGGTTCACTGTGAGAGGAGCTGGAGCATATTCAAAACACCAGTCTGGACTGTGTAGTATTGTTCATGGGAACACAGAGAACTTGGCACCACTCTTGATTGACGACTCCAGACAAGCCAGTCATGAGTAATGGGACCTTGCCATAGTATCTGATGAAGCTGGGGTCAAACTCAGCATGTAGCAAACAAATTGTGGTATGTTAAACCAGAAACAAAATTTCAAAGTGTTATAGGGCCTGACATTTTTATCCTAACAGGAATTTTGTCAATGTGGCAGAATCACCTTTCTGCCTCTCAGAGGCCTTTTTCACGCTACAGACCACACCGCAACCGTTCAAACTGGACCCATTTGGTAATATGCACAGTCGTTTTACACTGGCAATAAATCCCCGGGGAATGTGTAAACAAATGGCACCCTTTCAGAAGTCCCCAAATGAAAACAAAGAGGTAGGGTTAGTAAAAAGACGCCGACGTTCACACTAGTTGCTTTTCCCTATAGAAAACGTTAAACCCCGGGGTTTTCTCTTCTCCTTCCACCCTACTCCTGAGCAGGGGTAAATATTCCCCGGGAAAAAGCTTTTTGCCGGGACTTTCTTTGGTGGCGTGAACAGACTGACCGAATATCCCTGGGAATTTTGGAAGTCCTCCTAGACTCAAGACATCAGTGCCTAAACTTTGCAAAACAAATGGGTCACAAGGATAAGAACCAGAGCACGATCAGTTCCCAAGTGAACCTAATTTGACCGAGGGATCTCTGAAGCGAGGCTGCTCACCTATGACTGAGTTGGTGTCCGCGCCAAATGCGCAGATGCACTGGGCGTTGCCGGGGACCTGGAACTTGGAGAAACTCCACTTGGAGCTGAAGTATTTGGGCAGGAAACTGGCGGAGGCAAGGCTACAGGAGAGGAATACATTGGACAAGATTAGGATCATCCCCACAAGATAGGGCAGTTTTCACTCTCCAAATAATCAAAGGTGATATACAAAAATGTTGCAAACTGCTTAATGACTAAAATTACCAAAATGCAAATCTTAAAATTTAGTGGGCCTGACGTTTCGATCCTAGCAGGACCTTTCTCAAAGGCAGAGTGACCAGTCACTCTGCCTTTGAGAAAGGTCATACTAGGATCGAAACGTCAGGCCCAATAAATCTCTAAATAATCGTGATTTGAATGCCATTCATAAACCTTCCTTTTTTTTGGGGGGGGGGGGGTCGCGTTCACAGGACAAACAAATCGCATTGCCAAAAAAATTGCCAGCTGATTTTGTCAGCAGTTGTGGTCAAGTGGAGGGTGTGCCCTTGAGGGTGGCCCATACAGCACAGATTTCCACGGCATCAAGCCAAACAGAAACACAGGAACCAATTCTTGGCTGACTGACAAACACTCACCAGACCAATTTGCAAAGCAAACCTTTCACAAACACTCTCACTAGCCAACAGCCAAAAGTCAAAACCAACCTTCTTCGTCGGGTGCCATCTTAAGTAACACTGTTATGAAAGAGTTATATCCCCCTGAAAATGATGTTTGCTCTGGCCTTAGGGTTATCGGAAGATGCTTCTAATTCGCCTACCTTGACTGTTTGTTTTTTCTGGGGTCCTCTGCCCCAAACACATGCACAGTGCCATGGTCACTGGAGACACACAGGAGGGACGAGTCTTGGTTGAAGTTGATGCTGAAAGAGAGTGAGGCAAAGTCACGAGAATTGCTGGCTTTTCTGAGTCAAATTGAAAGGTTTGAGCACACACTGGAGGCAGAAGTGCTGTAATGGTTGGAAGCTTGTAACTAGAGTCCAAGCACCTTGATTGGCTCATGGGATGAAGCATTAATATACAGGCTACAGACCTGCTGCAGAAAGCTACTAACAGATAATCATGTCAAAATGTGATGGCCTACCTCAAGAGATATGACACCTGAGAGAAAGGGAACGGAAGAGAGAGAGGAAGAGAGGAGAGAAGGGTGGAGAGAAGGGTGGACAGATGGAGAGAGAGAGGGAGAGGGAGAGGGAGATACAGAGGGAGAGGGAGAGAGAGAGGGGGAGAGGGAGAGGGAGAGGGAGAAAGAGAGAGAGAGAGGGAGAGGAAGAGGGAGAGGGACAGGGACAGGGACAGGGAGAGGGAGAGGGAGAGGGAGAGGGGGAGAGAGAGAGGGGGGAAGATATAGGGAAAAATAGAGATAGGGAGAGAGGGAAAGAGAGATAAAGACAGAGAGACGGAGAGAGGGAGGAGAGAGGGAAAGAGAGATAGAGACACAGAGACAGAGAGAGGGAGGAGAGAGGAGAGAAGGGGGAAGAGAGCAGGGGTGGAGAGAGCAAGAGAGAGGGAGAGAGTGAGAGAGAGAAAGAGAGGGAGAGAGGGAGGGAGAAAGAGAGGGAGAGAGAAAGGGAGAGAGGGGAGAGGGAAAAGGAAAGATGGGAGAGATGGAGAAGGAGAGAGACAGAGAGGGGTGGAGGAGAAAGAAAGAGGAGAGAAAAAGATAGAAAGCTGGAAAGAGTTCACTATTTGGAAAGGCCACACCTATGTGCTGATCAGCTCAGGAGATAGAGCACTGGCATTGAGCCATATATTAATCAATTCATACATTGTGGGGTAAGAGTCAGACAAAAAAGGTGAAGATGAAATTGAAACTCACCAATAGATGTTGGCACTACCCGAGCCCCTCCGTAACTCCTGTAGCTGAGTCCCGTTACTTGTGTCAAATATCCTGATAAGAGTCCCCTGAATCGAAGTGAGGGAGCAATCTTTTTATAATTTGTTTGATATTCTAAACATAGGAGGGCCGCATGTCTCAATCCCCGTTCCCTTGCTTAAAGCAGTTGTTTTTTATCATGCAATTGACTGATTAATTAAAATAATTTAGAGGGTCTGAAGTTTTGATCCTAGCAGGATCTTTTTTATGTTCTCAATGGGAGCAGTATGCAAAGAGACAACCAACTGATTTGAGAAAAAAAAAACTTAGACAATTTTGTACTTTTGATCCCAAATAGCACTTGAAGAGGTGCCCATATTTAAATTGTACCACATCTTTAACTTCTTTTACCTTTCACAAAAATGTAGACAGTCAATGTTTCAATCCTAGATGGACATTTCTCAAAGGCGTAAAGGTCCCGCAGGTGATCTTACCAAATTCAGAGCAACTTACGATCCATCGCAAGACAAAGAGCGATGCACAGAAACCATATGGCCTTTCACAACTTTGGATGGGTTATCAATCGTAAGTTGAGTTCCAATGCATCGTAAGGCTTTGTGAAATCCATCCCTGGTAGGATCGAAACGTCACGCCACTTACTTTTTTTGAGAATTACGTTTCGGTCATTCAAAGTCAGTGAGCAGTTGGCAACATTTTTGCGCTACTTCTCTTTTTTACCTTTTCTGAGGCGGACGCTATCCTGGTCCCTTGGTGGTTGAAGGTCAGACAGCTCAGGGCGTTGTCGTGGGCGGGGATGTCAATGGGGTCCTTCTCAGTGTTGGCGAGGTCGATGACCTGGATGTGACCCGTCCGCCGGGCCGGGAATGCCAGCAGGGAATTGTTGCTGTTTGGGCAGAGCACGCACAGACCTGGGGGGAAAAGACACAATGCGGGGGTGTGTGATTCAATGGGGCCGTTTCCACTACACCAAATAAACGCGATTATTTGGATCGCGATTTGAATCGCGATTCAAACTCCCCTTATTCAGCATGTGTGGACACAATAAACGCGATTATTAGTGGGAATTGAATCGCAATTCGGACTGCACTAACATGACCAAGAGTGACACTTTTTTCAAATGATCGCATTTATTTGCGATGCGGTGTTTGTGGGAACACTCCACTGAATCACATCAGGGACTCTTATCACCACTCAGGCTGTGATTGACAGGAAGTGCTGTGCTTGTTTATATGTGACCCGGCACAACGACATGAGGAATATTCCTCCACAACACTTTTGGAGTAAACAACGCCTGAAGTTAAAGTATCTTCACAATTCGATTACAAATCAATTTTCTTTCTTTTTTATTTTCGGAAATTTTAAGTATTAGAGGATATTATATTTTGATATCATTTAAAAGCTAACGGCATACTCTTTCACATCATTAGAAAACCTCAAAATCTGAAAAGTGTGGTTATTCCTCATTATGCTGTGCCGGGTCACATTTGTCTACCTGCATGGGCCACCCTCAAGGACACACCCACTATCTGACCATAACTGCTAACCATAATGGGGTTGCGATGTGTGGGCACTACCAACAAAAATTGCGAGATTCACGGCAGGGGTGCAGGCGCCCATCAGTTTGACCCCCCCCCAAAAAAAAAAAAAAAATCAAGCCATTTCTGGAAATCCGGAAATTTCCGTAAGTTTTACATCCCAGACACTATAACAAATCAAAAGTGCAAACCTTTGGGATTCTCCCACGTCTGGAACACATGCAGCTGCTGAGGATTCTGAGTGAACGTGTAGACTTTGATCATAGAGTCTAGGACCACCACAATCCTGTCTCGCCTCAGACGCACTGCTGTCACCTCCCCCGAAAATTCCAACTCAATGACGGGCTTCTTCTTGACGTCATCCCATATCATGACTGCAAGGAAAAGGATACGTGCATGCAATAATTCCTCCATGTTGTATGCTGCTGTGTCAGTCTACATGAAGCACCAAAGTAGTAGGTGGATAGCACTTTATAAGACAAACTAGAAACTAATGAAAAATGAGGAATGAGCTATTGTAGCTCCCTTTTGACCACACTCTATCAGCTTTCCTTTGAATCATATGTCATCAGTGCCATCATAGTAATGACACTCTCCCCTTCCTAACTGTTTTTGTCCTTGTAATTCTGTCTTTGAGATAGGTCCTGCTAGGATTGCAATGCAAGCCTCGCACTTAAGGTTTTTTTTAAATAGCCCACCGGGCAAGTAAATTGTTTTTTTTGCTAGCCTGCAGCAAATTCTACTAGCCCTGTATAATTAATATTGAATTTAACACAAGGTTATATACAACAATGTTGCAAACTGCTTACTGACTAAAATTACCAAAATGTAAATATTAAAATTTAGTGGGCCTGACGTTTCGATCCTAGCAGGACCTTTCTCAAAGGCAGGACCTTTCTCAAGGTTATTAGGTCAAGTAAAACTAATTATTAGTTTCTACTTTCTCATCTCCGCCCGCATCATTTTTGCCGCCACATCGCTGTCTACTTTTTACTAGTCCGCCGGGCTAGCAAAGTGGGTCATTTTACTAGACCACAGCTGTTTCTACTAGACATTGACTGTCGGGCTAGTGCTAAGGTCGAGCCCTGCAACGTCAGGCCCTCTAAACTTATGCGTTCTGGTCATTTTTGTCACGTTTCTACATTACATGCAATAACATTGTCATTAGGATTATCGATTGATCACCAGACTAGTTCGGGAGCCATCATGACCAAGTCCAAGTCCCAAGAACTCAATGACCGTGTTTTTTTCTCTCTACCTTTGTTTGGAGGGTAGTTGGGTGTCTTGCCTCCACCGACCAGAGCTAGGTAGTTGCACCGAAACAGCATCTCCACATGAGCCACTCCTCCATCACTAAAATCTAGACAAAAAGGAAATGAATGAAAATAAAATGGTAAATGTTAGGTGTTGTAGGGTGTGCATTCTGCAGTGGCCCAGTGGCCAAATGACAGCTGAGTTTCTGGCCAGTTGAAGGCTTTTTCCTAATGGCCCAGCTGGCCAAATCAAAAACAAACAAAAACAGGCAATCTTAGGGGCCTAACCCTAACCTCTGACATGTCTGAGCACTAGAAAGAATACTGAATCTTACAAACTTTATGTGTAGCTGCTCACAGGTTTGTAAGTTATTGTGTAGTGTGTACTAATTACTACTGAACTTTTAAAATGCCAACCGGCCTAATTTGGCCAATAATAATAAACTACACCCAATAATAATAATAATAAAACTCCACCCTTGAATTGGGATGGATTTGGTGTGGATGTGTCTGGTGCATCGGCGTGTGATGGTAAAGGAATTGTGACAAACCTACTCAAATGAAACAATGTTTGGTACTACACTGGTCAGCCAAAATTCAACTAAACATCATGTTGCAGTTTGATGGGCTTGAGGTGGTTCTGGGGTAAATTAGCAGTCTTCTTCAAAGCAGGGGAATGCTGGCGAGTGTTCTTAGCTCTAGATGTTATCGACCCACAGAAACAGCAAATGAAAAGAACTTCACCTTAAATTCCAAACAACTCTCTTTGTTGGAATTACAGCCTCTGCTTTATCAAAGTGTGCAGGATGGGCTGATTTTTGCCACATCTAAAATGCGAATGAAACTCGACCCTTGGGGCGTTGGATTTAAAGATGGCGGGACAGGAGGGAGAGAGGGGAGGAGCTCTTCAGTCTTTGACGGATCTCACCTTGGCGTTCTTTCTCCTTGAGCGGGTCGGTGTTGTACACACGGAACCCAGTTTCCATGCCACACGCAAAACATCCTGACAAGAAAATAGATCTTTTGTTTTTTAAAGACTTCTCATGGGTGAATGTACACGTGTGTAGCGTGTTCAGAATCCTTTGGATTGACAGGACCTTTCTCCGAGAAAGGTCCTGCTAAGATCAAAACGTACAATGTAAGGCCCATGGTCCATTAAATTTTTAGATAAATTTGCATTTTGGTAATTTTTAGTCAGCAAGCAGTTTGATATTTAAAAACTGTCAATATTTTATTTCAACTTATGCTCCTTCAGAACTTCAGAAGGTGTGAATTCATTATCGGATTATAGTAGAACCTTGACTAAGTTGAAGCATACATGTACACTAAACCACATCCGAGTGCCGGCACTTACATTACTTAAAGTGATATAATAATACAAAAATGTTGCAAACTGCTTGGCTGTGCTTGCTTACTGACTAAAATTACCAACATGCAAATCTTACGTCAGTTACATGACTTATTAAGTTATATCTTTAACCTAGAATTCAGGATGATCAATGCTAGCTTGAGCCTAGTCAAAGTGCCAAACTGCTAAAAACTGGTTTTAAAACATACATGGTAATGTAATCGTGATGGGCAAGCATGTCAAAAAGGTCAATATGGAAGATCAAATTACATGTACATGTATTGAAGTACATGTACATTACAACAACATGTAATACAACATAAGAATCTGTCATGTAATGTATACACTACAGTATCTTATCTTATTATTTTTATGCTGGTAAGTCTGACTATTTCATGACCATACAGTGGTTAACAGACAGGTTTAAAGATTAAACCTCATAAACTGTAGATTATTTCGCTTTTCAAATCCTGGAGTCGATTTCACAAAGCCTTACGATGCGTCGCAGCTGAACTTACGATTGGTAACTCTTTGTGATTTGTGATAGACAGTATGGTTTATGTGCATCGCTCATCGTCTTGCGATTGATCGTAATCTACAATTGGTTTAATGAAATCGACTCCAGAGTCATTACCAAGTCATCAAGCAATCTAAACTTGAGCAATTAAAAGTTAGTCCAAGTCGGAGCCTATAGCAGTATACTGTATAGGCTACAGTACAGTGTAACTAAGTAAAGTGTACTCAAAGTTTAGTGGGCCTGACGTTTCGATCCTAGCAGTCCTGACCTTTCTCAAAGGCAGAGCTTTCTCTCTGCCTTTGAGAAAGGTCCTGCTAGGATCGAAACGTCAGGCCCACTAAATTTTAAGATTTACGTTTTGGTAATTTAAGTCAGTAAGCAGTTTGCAACATTTTTGTATATCACCTAAAGTGTACTCAGTGTAACTGGTTGTACTTGTTGTACTTGTATTCAGCACGTATGTCAGTCGACTCGGCCCGTAACTAGTCCAAGTAACTTGGACCCGACAAGTCACCCTTTTTTTATCAAATTTTGAAATTTTGAGGGACAGGTGACTGTAGGGTCCAAGGATCATGGCTATGCATTGTAGTAATGTCATCTTTGAAAATACCCACGACCGAAAACCCCAGATTTACCCCCCAAAACAACTGTGAAACCGTCCCACGCCCACATTGAGGATTCAGTGAGAATTACAGATTCCAATACTGGTCATTTTGTTTTACTCACGTTTGGGAAAAGGGAGAAATTTCCCCTCAGTTGACCGAGAATGGGTCGACAAGCCGAGTTGGGGTGGCCATCTTGGATTTGAAACTGGATGATGTCACCAGGTCCGGGTGCGGAGTGGTCTGCGGAAGTGTGCGTGCGCTTGCACGCGTTGAGCCCTATGACTGTTTCCTGAACAGGAGTGTAAAGCAACATCCGGGACATCGCACCACGTGCGCACATATCTCCGCAGACCACTCTGCACCCGAACCTGGTGACGTCATCCAGTTTCAAATCCAAGATGGCCACCCCAACTCGGCTCGCCGGCCCGTTCTCGGCCAACTGAGGGGAAATTTCTCCCTTTTCCCAAACATGAGTAAAACAAAATGACCAGTATTGGAATCTGTAATTCTCACCAAATCCTCAATGGGCACGTGGGACGGTTTCACAGGTGTTTTGGGGGGTAAATCTGGGGATTTCGGTCGGGGGTATTTTTCAAAGATGACATTACCAAAATGCATAGCCACGATCCTTGGACCCTACAGTCACCCGTCCCTCAAATTTTAAAACTTTGATAAAAAAATGGTGACTTGTCGGGTCCAAGTAACTCGGACTAGCCTGTAGGTGTAACCAACTTGTAATTAGTGACATATACAAAAAATGTTCCAAACTGCTTACTGACTAAAATTACAAAAATGAAAATCTTGAAATTTAGTGGGCCTGACGTTTCGATCCTAGCAGGACCTTTCTCAAAGTCAAAGGCAGAGTGACTCTGCTCTCACTCTGCCTTTGACTTGAGAAAGGTCCTGCTAGGATCGAAACGTCAGGCCCAGGCCTGTGACTGATGATAACTGATGACTTGGTCACTAACACGCTAAGGGAAGGAGTGCACACAAAAATCCGGGAAATCCTATAGGGACCGAGCATTTGCCGAGTTGGTTATGGACCGAGTTGACCCATGGTTGACCTGAAACCCATTGTATTGCGAGCAAATCACTAAATGAGTCACCTTGTGGACTACCGCCGTACCGGGGTATTCACTACCGGTAATTCAGTTCAAAGGCATTCAAATTCAATGTCGCAATGTCCATGACGGTGTTCGTGTAAGCAGAAGGCCAATTAAAGTGTCAATTTCCTAACGGGTAATAGCTACTGCTTAACACCTTCCTGATCTCAAAAGACAACGGGCTAATCCGAATCTTGACGTGAAAGTTGGTTTCGTCTCGGTGACAACTCGATTGATTACGCGTTACTAAAGTCAAGAGAGAGTAAAGTTCTTACCGTGATCCTGGTTGAAGCCTGCGTAGAGTAACTTATTCCCTGACCGGTTTTCAGGGGTCAAATTCATCTTTTTATTGGTCAGCTCAACGATCGGGCGGGCACAGATGTGGATCGGATTTTAAAAAGGTCCAGACTGGCGTAAAAATCTGATTTAAAGTTAGAGGTCGACTTCCACAAAATAATCTTTCTTCCCGTACGTAATTTTCGCGAGTGGCACCCACAGCGAAGCCAGTTGTTGAATGGGGGGTCGTCCCCCTTGGGCGCTACCACTCTGAGAAAGGTAAGAATGGTATAACTGACATTGATCTGAATGGTAAATTTGTCTAAAAATAAAGCATTTAAAATCTAAAATGTTAATAATCTGGTATTTTGTAAATATTTGTAACTTTTATGCAATGTATCTGGTGACAATTGTATTAAATATATTTAATTTTGTTGCATTTCTATTACGAATATATACCTAATATCTGTTGGTATGGTCTTAGTATAATTTACCGTTATACGGGTTAATTTTTTTTTATCTCACGAGAGTGGACTTTAACCCATGAACCTGCTATAGGCTTTGAAGTCTTGATTCGAGTCGTAAATTAATAATGATGCAAATTATTTCGTCAACTCATTGACATGGTGTTGAAAATCTCAAATTAGCTGTTTTCTGATGTTTATGAAACGTTAAATAATGCAATTTTTACATGTAATTAGTAAGTAAACTACGATCATTCCCCGAGGCCTGTGGAAGTTGGAAAATGACACACATAAACGACCTGAGCCGAGCCTACAATATCCATGCGTGTATAATACATTGTGTACACAATATTTCACGACTCCAGACGACGGTAGCTCTACTCGTTCGGTGCGCCGCTAAATTCCACGGTAAAATAAAATGGCATCTTTGTACAAATGCGTGTCCGTCCTCAGCAGGACTATGCAACAAACAGTGCTCAGGCCATCGACGACAAATTTCCTGGCAGCTGTGACCAGTCGGTGTTTATCGTCACCAGGTACGTAGGCCCAAGTCACCACGTTGCCGAGCCCAACTTTGCCAAAGTAACTTGGTCCCAATCGGCGTTTTGTTGGCTAAACCGATTACGGATTAGTTTTAATCACTGATTCTGGCCACCGGTATTAAAAAGCCCCGTTGAGTCGAAGCTACTCTGGTCACGTATTGCGTAAGAGGAGTAGTGTATTGCCTTATTTGTCAATGGTCGAAAGGGGTTTCAAATGATATATTAAAATTATTATAATCATGATCAAAACCAAATTGTCCCCATTGTCTTGGTAAGTTGGTAATAAATGGAGAAATGGCTCAATTTAAGAGTTGTCTTAATAATAATAGTTAATTAGAGATGGATGGGGGAAAAGTCATGTGTACAACTAACTACAGTTAATTGTCATTCGTTGATTGCTTTATTTGTCAGTGGTCAAAAAAGGGGTATGATCATATGATCCGTATCTGTGTTGATAACAAATATCGCAGTGGCTGTTGTTACGGCAGTCGTCCGTGTGGTTCCCTGACTTGATTGTATTTCGTCAGCATTGCAGGCTGGTTGAACCAGTCTATTAGCTGATAGTCTGGTTCCAAGAGCTTAACAATAACATCCTGACAAATACTGTGAAGTCGGGGAACCACACGGACGACTGCCGTAACAACAGCCACTGCGAATAAATATGGAGAAATGGCTCGATGTAACTTGTAACTCAATTGTAACTGTAAGGGTTTCTGTATATTGTGGGGTCGGGGTCTTCCCATTTTCAGCCACGTACGACAACATCATCGTGGAGAAGCGCGGCGAGGGCCAGAACGTTGGCCTGATCCAGCTGAACCGGCCCAAGGCCCTGAATGCCCTCTGCGACGCCCTCATGCACGAAGTGTCCGACGCCCTGGACCAGTTTGAAGCCGACAAGGAGGTGGCCTGCATTGTGCTGACTGGCTCGACAAAGGCATTCGCCGGTAGGGAGAAGGGACCCTACATAGGAAGGATTGATGGATCAATGGATCATTTTATGCTCCTCTGCTCACACACAAATGAAATATTTACACATTTGAAACATACTAGAAATGAAACTTTGAAACAGGCAAGGAGAAAGTGTGATCAATTTCTAGCGATGTCGTGTTGCTGGTAGCGATGTTACGGTTGCTAGTAGTAGCAACCAAAAGGTCGCTACCAACAACACGACATCGCGTGACTTTGATCACACTTTCGCCTTGCCTGAAAAACATGCTAATTTCAAAAATTAGGAGGGCCTGATGTTTTGATCCTAGCACTAGTAGTTAGTAGCAGGACCTTTCTCAAAGGCAGAATGATTTATTCTGCCTTTGATTGCAAAAAAAAAGGTCCTGCTTGGATGGAAACATCAAGCCCTCTTAATGTTTGATATTCACTTTTCGGTAATTTTAGTCTGGAAGCATGTTTGCATATTACATACTTATTTTAGTAACTGAATAAGCAAGAAGATTTACAAATATATAATCTTCGTGTGAAAAGGCTCTCAACTAAAAGTTCCATTGTTAGAGAAAAGTCTGTAGTCAACTTATCCTTGCCATTTTATTGGAATGTCAGCTAGGGACACTGTATAAATGTCGTTCAAGAAATGTTTCTCGTTCTTGTGATTCTTCAGCTGGGGCTGACATCAAGGAGATGCAGGGCAAGACCTTCCAGGAGGTGTATGGAGGCAACTTCTTGAGCCACTGGGACCAGGTGTCCCGCGCCAAGAAGCCGGTGATTGCAGTGGTCAACGGATACGCCGTGAGTAAAACCGGTCACCAGACGTTAATCATTAGTAGGGATGTAAGACTTGCGGAAATTTCCTGATTTTCGGAAATGGTGTGATTTTTTTTTTTTTTTTTAAATGTCAAACAGATGATATACAAAAATGTTGCAAACTGCTTACTGACTAAAATTACCAAAATGTAAATCTTAAAATTTAGTGGGCCTTTGAGAAAGGTCCTGCTAGGATCGAAACGTCAGGCCCACTAAATTTTAAGGTATTACAGATATAACATGATATTTTGCGTCTAGTAGAATGTAATTCAATGAGGTTTTGCCCTTGATCAATGTGATAAAACACTGAGCATTCAGTGTTTATATGTTTTTCAAGCGGTTCCTAATGCTTGCCCACAGTGGTATTAAATGGCTATGGCTTTATGATCTACATAGGTCTATGGGAGCCGCTAGCTAGCAGCTGCAGCCATCTCCCATAGAGAGTTACTTTCAGCGTTACTTTCAGCCACAGCCTTATGAATTTTGACAGTCTTGCACAATCAAATTTTGACAGTTTTGGCTTTGAAACTTTGGCTTTATTCAACAGCTTGGCGGCGGATGTGAACTGGCCATGATGTGTGACATCATCTACGCGGGGGAAAAGGCCAAGTTTGGCCAGCCCGAGATCTTGCTGGGGACCATTCCAGGTAGAAAGTCAGTCACATCAAAGATTTGTTTTTACAAAATATTCACAGAGCCTTAAGTTTCAATGAGGATCCTGTAGGACCTCTCTGAAAGGCAAACAGATCCTGCCTTGGAGAAAAGTCCTGCTAAGGACACAAAAGTACAGCCCTCTAAATCTTTCAGATACATATGACTTTTAGTCAGTTAACAATTTACAACATTTTTGTATTACATCGTATAGTCAGCACTCTATTGTTTTACCTCAAAAGGTGCTGGAGGCACTCAGAGGTTGACCAATGCAATTGGCAAGTCCAAAGCAATGGAGATGGTCCTGACTGGAGACCCCATCGGTGCCAAAGACGCCAAAGACATGGGTAAGAGCTGAATGTACAGACAGCACGGCTGGAATTTTTGAATTTCAACCTGCGGGATATGTCAAAATTGTGGCATCGTTAGGTTGTTGTTGCACTGCTTTCTGGAATTGAGACAGATTTGTCTACATAAGCAAGAGATTCTGTTGAAGTGACATTGTAATATATGTGCCCACTGACTGACTGACCAGCTGACCAAGCGAACCAATTGAACAACTGGCTGACTAACAACCCAACCTATCAACTGACTGGTCAACAGACAAATCAATCAAGCAAGCAAACAAACAAGCAATCAACCTACCATCCAATCAACCAACTGACAGATCAATCAAGTGAGCGACCTTCCAACCAAGTTACCAACTAACTACCAACCAAAACCACCAACAGATCGACTGACAGATCATATCAACAAACTGAGCTACTGATTAAAAAAGTGACCAAGCCACTGATGGATGGACTGACTGACTGGCTGACCAACCAATCAACCAAATAACCAGCACTAGTCAACCAAGCAAGTAACTAACCAATCAATCAACATGCCAGTCATCCGAGCGAGCAACCACCCACCACCAACCGACAAGCACCCTAACCGACCAAAATCAAACAAGTAAGCACCACAACTGACAAGCAGGTAACCCTTTGCCGTGATATTCCCCCCAACAGGGCTCGTCAGCCAGGTCTACCCAGCGGACTCGGTGCTGGACGAGGCCATCAAGACGGCGGAGAAGATTGGCCGTAACTCCAAGCTGGTTGTGGCCATGGCCAAGGAGGCGGTCAACGGCGCCTACGAACTCTCCCTGCAGGAGGGACTGCGACTGGAAAAGAAACTCTTCCACTCCTCCTTTGCTACTGTGAGTTTTCAAGAAATGTATCTGGAAAAAATTATAATGCTTTGAAGAGGACAATCCAAGTACAAGCTGAGATCGTCCGCTTTATTGCATCTTATAAACGATTTGTTGCTATGAAAGCTTATGCACTATTTCCAACTGGTTAGTCTGTAAGTGCTGTCCTCGGGTTTTTAGTAATCATCAGTTAGTTGAAAAATGGCAAAGAAAACTATGACTGTTTCGGGATTTGAACCCGAGACCCCTGGTTTTGTGTATCAGTGCTCTTGCCATCTGAGCTGTCCAGCCCTTAGATGGTGGCCTACCTAAGTAGTCAATAAGCAATAAGACTTTGCCGGGGTGAGGGCGCCGGTCAGAAGCAATTCAACCATTCACTGCCGTACTTCTCCAGGGATCGCACCCACGCTTTCATTCAGATGCAAACAACCAATGGTTGTAAACCTGGCTACAGCAGCTCAGGGATCATACAAAGTGGATGCCGCTTTTTCAATTCAAGTCAAACAAACAAATGAAAACCTCATAAGGAATCATCAATAAGACTAACACTGCTATCTTTACACAAATTCTCACCTTTGAGAAGATCCTGCTTGGATCGAAATGGCAAACCCTCTTATTTTTTTTAGAACGGATAAAAGATATAGTTCTGATCCTTCCATAATAAGTACATGTTTTGTGTTTGGTGTTTTCAGGAGGACCGCAAAGAAGGGATGACCGCTTTTGTCGAGAAGCGGAAAGCTGACTTCAAGGACAACTGATTGGAAAAACAGAATATGATCAAATAGAAAATGAATTAACCAACAGAGACAACACAGGGCATGATTACTAGGCTGTGAGCCATCAGTAGCTTTTTAGAAATAAAAGCTCTGGTGACAAAGATTTAAATTTTAAGTGTGGTATTCTGTTTTCTAAACTTCCAAAGTATATCTTTCTATTGTCAAAATACGCTTTTTGTTTCTTTTCAACGCTATGCATAGAGAGGATGTGCCGTGATCAGATTTTATGAAAAAAATTTACATGTCCTTTGACTTTCTGGACTTCATTTGTTGTGATTCTAAATCAAAATTTGGTAAATGAATGATTATACTTGAATTGATTTTTTTGTTTGAAGACTAAAAGCATGCAAGGTATCCAGTTTCTGTTCTTCACAATTGCAACTTTAATGAAACACTATATTTTTTTCAGTATACATCCACATTTACTGTGCAGCTGAAACTACTGACATTACAGGCTGACTTTTAAATTTTCAGCCGAAAATATTTGGGAACGCCAAATCTATTCAGTAATATTTGTAGCGACACAGATGAAAGGTGGCTATTATCATTCAAATGATGCTGAACTTTATAAATCTGAAGTAATTCTCAGTCACAATTACTTCTCACAGCTGAACGAACATACTTGGGTACGGTATCTGCTAGAGTTATTTTTTTCATTTTTTTTTTAAGGAGACCAACTTCCATAGATCTTTTGAAGCGTCTACTTTCCATAAAGTGATTGTTGCCATGCACTTTCCGTCTTTCATTTCTGAAGAAAAGTTAGCGGGGGAAAAAAATCAGAAATCAGCCGCAGACTTGGGTACGGTATCTGCTAGAGTTATTTTTTTCAGTTTTTTTTTAAGGAGAGCAACTTCCATAGATCTTTTGAAGCGTCTACTTTCCATAAAGTGATTGTTGACATGCACTTTCCATCTTTCATTTCTGAAGAAAAGTTAGCGGGGGAAAAAAATCAGAAATCAGCCGCAGACTTGGGTACGGTATCTGCTAGAGTTATTTTTTTCAGTTTTTTTTTAAGGAGAGCAACTTCCATAGATCTTTTGAAGCGTCTACTTTCCATAAAGTGATTGTTGACATGCACTTTCCATCTTTCATTTCTGAAGAAAAGTTAGCGGGGAAAAAAAATCAGAAATCGTGATTTGTTAAAAAAAATGTATGATTCAGAGAAAGACCAATAATTGAACACGAGATTACGCAGAGTTAAGATTGAGTTCATAATGAATATTATGTGAATAAATATAAAGACAAATCGGTATGAAATAAATCTACAGAGAAACGTTTAGACAAATTGAAAAATGTGTCCGAGTGAGAAGTGTTGTATTGGTTTGCCTCTATGCTCATATTAACAAGCAAAGACCATTTTGGCCAGACCAGCAATTGGAACCATCTGAATTCAATGAACCAGTGCCCTACCCCTTGCACTATCCAATGGGTTGAGCTTTCCAAAACGATAAGCCAACAACCATTCTATAATTATACATGTATATCTCAAAGGATCACACCCTATTTCCATTTAGATGCAGTATCAGATTTGCATCTGGGCCATTCTTTGAAAAATGAACCAAAATTTGACTAAGAATGGCCCATCGGTAGATGAGAGGCCCATCAAATACAAACAGCAGCTTATCAAGCTTATCGATAAGCCCCCAGCAGAAAAGTGGATGCTGATCTTTAAAATCAAGAAGGAAACTGAAAGAAATTTTGACTGGACAGTAATTTCAACCCGAAGCCTCTGGTTTTTTTTATTAACGTACCAGCGAGTATGCCATCCAAGTTTATCTTTCCTAAGTTTCGTTTCCGTTGTTTAGAACATTGAATTATTGTATTTCCACTTTCATGGTCACGATATTTGAATATGAAGCAATCCCAAGTTACAAGCCTTCTTTTAGCTGTTTCTTTCAAGCGTTAGTATTTTTCACTCAGTGGTTATGGGCGTGACCTTTGGGGTTCATTCAAACTTTCAAAAGATGGACCTTGAATGGAAGATTTGGCCACGTAAGAAGTTAACATTAGCGCCAAATGTGTTAAAAAGGATAGAAGGCATTTTGATCCTCTTCAATGCATTTTCGAAGGGGCTCAAAACATCAGGCTCTATTTCTTTGTGTCAGATGTGTGTAAATTGGTGATCACTCCAGGCAGCATTTAGCGATACATTTGAGCTACGTGGCTTGCAATGGACACCGTACTTCCTTTACGTCATTGCTGTTGTCAGTCTTATCTATCCAATTCACAACAATAATATCTTGATAATATCTTAAGATTTTACTTACTGCCTAATGCTGCCTACAATATTGACAAACATGTACAGTGTATACAATATTGCGGGTGACATAATACTAGTGTACAGGACGTGTTATTAATCAACAAAGATGGCGGCGCCTGTATCGAGGTGCCGCTGTTAAGTACACACTACATGATGATTGTTGCATTTGTTTTTTCGATCAAGGCTTTTCTTTCTCGAATTCTATGAAGATTGTTCCGGCGTTTGTACACGAGACCTAACCAGAATACCCGCTAAAAGTAGCGTGACGACATCGCGCAACCAGTCTGTAATTTTATCGTGACGTCACGTAGATGTGCCCCAACACGTCTTACCTTTTCGAAGTCCTACCGATGTACGAGAACTCAATCTCGTCTGATGTGAACTATCTGTATTTGGCTGGCTCCGTACGACGATGAAACGTGTGACATTATTCTGTTGTCATTTGCTTCGGACATTGGGCAAAGCTTTCACATACCATGAAGGTATCCATACACATACACTGCTTTCGTGGGTCGTGAATTCGAGGCTGGTTCCCGTCCCCTACCTCGTTTCGGAGGACGTGAGACGTCTGGAGACCAGGTAGGGGGACGGGAACCAGCCTACTTGAATTCAGTCGCAACCAGGAAACATGGGTACCAGTCAGTAGTAAACTTCATTTAAGTCCCTTCACTGTTAGAAACGCTCGAACGTGGTGTACATGTACATGTATTCATAACACCGGTCTGCACTGTGTACTGTTGTCCACGTGGCCACATTGAATTTGCCCCCATGCTGGACTACCGGGCCATAACGATTCCTCATAGGCCAGCTGTGTGGACGTGAGCTAGCGATAGCATCTTAATTAGACCGACATTGAGCTCAACTTGAACTAGAGTTGAAACACAGTTCCAAAAGTCTTAGTAAATGAAATATTCACAATGCAATTACCCATGTGCTTCGTGGCACAAATTAATTAAATCAAGACATTAAATAGGATAATTAAACCACATTATTTATATCTTAAAATTTAGTGGGCCTGACGTTTCGATCCTAGCAGGACCTTTCTCTGACTTTGAGAAAGGTCCTGCTAGGATCGAAATGTCAGGCCCATTAAATATTGAGATTTGCATTTTTAGTAATATTAGTCAGTAAGCAGTTAGCAACATTTTTGTATATCACATTATTTATAACTGCACAATTGCAATAAATATCAGCTATACAGCAATAGTATAGGCTTTTGTACAAATTGTCTCAACCAAAGAAAAGGGACTGAAAGCTCCTACAAAATGTCTTATTCTTTCGTCTAGGTAAATGCCATTTTTTTTAAATTAAATTTTACTTATCTATTTGTCTTATCACTTCTTTTAGTGCACGCATTCATATCGAGAGTGCTTTCTAAGAACTCCCATTGCAGTTACATAGAACATCAGGCTCATTTTGTCGACACTTTCAATAATTATTTTGTGCCACATATCGCAAACACTTCTAAAATAGACTCTCAAAACAACGTGGTATGCGGAAAGATTAGCGTTAGGCGTCACATTGCACACAATGTAGATTTAAGGTAGACTTGTGATAATTATATACAAATTGCTTCTACTGCTAAATAGGATCGTTGTGTTTGGAAAGTTCAGGCACGCTTAGGTTTAGGCTCTGTACTGCACACCAAGATCGAGGTAGAGCTGTGATATTCACAACATGACTTGTATCTATGAAGACTCAAACTTGAAAGCCTAAAGCTAGTGCTTCAGAATACAAACGACAGTGGTGATCTGCGGGCTAGGGTGTTTTAGGGTTTATATGTGCGGTGTAGACATTTTGTCAGAATACAAAATAAGCTATTTTTTTCTAAATTAGCTTCACACTGTATACTTCACTTTTATGACGAAAGATTCAGACTCAAGTCCCATTTCAGTCTCATTTTACACGCCTTGGACTCGGACAAGAAATAAGAAAAGACATGGCTTGAACTCGGACTTCGGACCCACTGACTCGGATATGTTCTGCGACCCGAATAATATGTCATGTCTGCTGTACATGTGTCTTTATACGAATCCATGGACCACGGCTCGAGCTCAGGCTACGTCTCAGTCTGACAAAACCTGAAAATCCAGGTTGTGGTTTGTGGCCGGATTTGAAGGATTGTTGGCTTGAGAAAGTACAGGGTATTCACCAAGAAATCACGGCCCGGGTCACAAAATGCTTGTTTCTAGATGCCTGTGACATTATAATGGGTATAGGAGAAATGTGACCGAAGCCTAAGCCCGAGGCTAAGCATTCATTTTCTGAATGCTGAATCGGTGGACCGATCGATGAACGCATGTATTCTGTGGTGCGGTGATGAGGCAACTAAGCAATGAGTATGACGCGTTGGCGGGCCTTCCCGGTCGACTTGGGAGCGCGGTCCTGCCGACCGTCCCTGGGGTGCAAGGAGATACGGCTCAGGCTCCTTGGCGAGGACCCGGGCGTCGTGCCGACATCCCTGCCTGATGACGGCAGCTCCAGCTTGCCGTACTTCCCCTCCACGAGAGTGACGATCCTGTTCACCTGCCGCACCAGGGAGTCCGCTACTTGTTCGTATGGATCCACTGCATGGAAGAGAGGTGGAGGGGGAGTGAGAGAAATAGGGAGGCAATGAGAGAGGGGAGAGTGGAGAGAGTGAAAGGGGAGAGAGAGAAGGTGAGAGAGGTAGAGAAAGAGAGGGGATAAAAAGGTGGTGAGAGGTGGGAGAGAGGGGAGAGAGATGGAGAGAGAGGTAGAGAGAGAGGGGCGGAGAGGAGGGAGAGAGAGGGGGAGAGAAAGGGGGGGCGAGAGAGAAGAGGGACAGAGAGAGAGGCAGAAAGATAATGGAAAGAGAGACAGAGAGTGGAGGACAGAGAAAACCGGAGTGTGTTGGAGACAGTGCAAAACGATAATTTACTATACAATTTACAGTAGTTTAAAATCACATTGATGTGTTTTTTGGTCATCTCAGTATTCTTGCATACATGTGGTTATTGGACCATGACAGCTCATGCCTTTCGGAGTGGTCCTCAAAACATCAGTAGCGTTTGATGAGGCCGAGGTCGATCGACTGGACTGGACTTCACTCACCTTGGGTCGTCGTCAGCTTCCCAGCTGCTCTGGGGGCGCCCTGCATGAAGAAGAAGGCCTTGAAGCGCTCCAGCATGAAGTCCACCAGCTCGGGCCCGCCCGCCCCGCCCTGGGCCTCGCCGGGCTCCCCCTCGGCGCCGCCCGAGCGGGTCTGGGTGAAGGCCTCGGTCACGATGGTGACGAACATGTTGGTGAGGACCATGTACATGGTCATGATGTACAGCAGGAAGACGGCCTCGCCCATGTAGCGATTGGCCTCCACCATGGCCTCGAAGTCGAACTTCCCCAGGAGCATGGCGAACATGGTCTCAAGGGTGGAGACGAAGGAGGAGAAGGTACCCACCACGGCCTGGAAGAGGAAGTAGGCCAGCTGTCCGAAGGCCAGGAAGATCAGGTTCCACATGATGGCGAAGTAGAAGAGGTCCTTGGAGGCGTTGCCCAGCGTCAGGCCCAGCAGGGACATCCGGGCGCTGAGTCGGAGCAGCCGCATGTAGCGCAGGAGGGAGAGGAAGGCCAGGCACGCCAGCAGGTAGCCGAAGAGCTCGTCCCACTTGGCGATGTGGCTGAAGTTGACGAATTCGCCTGTCGGGATGACATCAGTACAGGCGTGTCTTATCAGGCTCTCGTAGATCGGACAGGTGCGTGTATAGTGACTATCTCCCCCTCTTCCCTCTCCCCCTTTCTCCCTCTCTCCATCTCTTCCCTTCTGCGCCTCTCCCCTCCCCCCATCTGACCTTCTCCACTGCCCCTTTTCCCCTCTCCCTTCCCCTCTCCCCCTCTCCCCCTCTCCCCCTCTCCCCCTCTCCCCGCTTCCCTATATCCGCTTCCCTCTCCCTCTCCCCTCCCTTCCCCTCTCCCCCTCTCCCCTCTCCCCTTTCCCCCTCTCCCCCACTCCACTCTCCCCACTCCCCCTTTCCCCCTCTCCCCCTCTCCCCCTCTCCCCCTCTCCCTCTCTCCCCCTCTCCCCCTCTTCCCCTCTCCCCCTCTCCCCGCTTCCCTATATCCGCTTCCCATTCCCTCTCCCCTCCCTTCCCCTCTCCCCCTCTCCCCTCTCCCCTTCCCCCCTCTCCCCCACTCCACTCTCCCCACTCCCCCTTTCCCCCTCTCCCCCTCTCCCCTTCTCCCCTCTCCCCTCTTCCCTCTCCCTGGCCTCTCCCCTCTCCCCTCTCCCCTCTCCCCTCTCCCCTCTCCCCTCTCCCTCTCCCTCTCCTCTCTCCCCCTCGATCTCCTCCTCTCCCCTCTCCCCCATTCCATTCTCCCCTATCCCCACTCCCCCTTTCCCCCTTTCCCCCTCTCCCCCTCTCCCCCTCTCCCCCTCTCCCCCTCTCCCCCTCTCCTCCTCTCCCCCTCTCCCCTCTCCCCTCTCCCCTCCCCTCTCTCCCCCTCTCCCCCTCTCCCCTCTCCCCTCTCCCCCTCCCCTCTCTCCCCTCTCCCCCTCTCCCCCTCTCCCCTCCTTCATCAGTCTTCATCTTCTCTTTCCCCTGCCTGCTGATGGGACTCGATTGAGATCATCTATTATACCTTGGTCCTTGTTTTTCACGTCTTGTAGGGCCAGCTCGATGAAGACCTGCCGGAAGACAAACATGACGATGGCCGCCGTGGCGGTAAGAAGCATGGTCAGCTCGATGGCCGACCAGAAGGACCTCAGCTCCTTCAGGCCCGCATTCTTCACCACCAGAATCAGCTTGACCATGAAGTAGACGAGGTACACCACGAAGATAGCCTACAAGTCACGAGCAAAAAACAAAGAAGCCCAACACAAAACAAAACAGTCTCATTAGACGCCGAAATTGCAAAACCGTCGTTCAATCATAGCCTAATAAAGACGGTGCTTGACTTTGCTGCGTAGCAAATGTAATCAACAGAAATAGATATTTGATCCTGTAGCAGGACTTTTTCTCAAAGAAAGACAAGTCTAACCGTTGATCAAAATGCTACACCTTCTAGATGTCGAAAGTCAGAGTACCTGCCGTTTCGATCGTAGCAGGATTTTTCTCGGAGGTATTGCCTTTGTTAGACTGTTCCCGGCCAAAAGTTTTCCCCAAAAGTTTCCTGTGGATTGTTATTTCCAGTGTTCTCAGAAATCTTTCTGGTGTCTTCCACAATGACTAGAAAATGTTGTCGACATTCTTGTGATTTCGCACCTGCAGGATAACGTTAACGATGGCCAGGGGGCCGCCGTAATGGTACAGCCTCAGCGTGTGGACGTTGGACATCACGAGGGCGCCGCCGAGGGTCGAGCTCTCCACCAGCAGCGTGGCCACGCTGAAGAGATCCACGTTGGCGTTGTAGACGGAGAACTCGACGAAGACGGCCCGGGTGAGCGCGTCGTACCAGCCGGCGTCCCGCAGGAAGCCGGCCGCCGACAGCGCCCGGGACTCCGAGGTGCCGAACTCGGCCACGTAGCCCCCGCCGGAGTACAGCGCCAGGGTGCCGGGGTAGGGCACGCCGTTCAGGTCCAGGAAGTCGCGGTAGGCCCAGGGGGCCCTCTCGGCGGCCGAGTGTGAAGACTCGTCGGCGTGGTCCTGCGGTCGCCAGGCCACGCTGAAGTTGCCTTCCTCCTGGTTCGTCCAGGAGTAGTGCAGGTGACACCGGGAATGCAGATCTTGAATACCCGGAGGGATCTCGCATGACTCTGAAGAAGAAGTTACACCGGACTAAAAATGTTGCAAAGTGCTCAGCGACTTAAGTGAAGAGGGACTGATGTTTCGATCCTAGCTGAACCTTTCACAAATGAGACTGGCTTCAAGAAAGGTCGACAGGTCGTGCTAGACTAGGGACGCCAGGCCCTCTATTCTTAAGACTCTCATATTCAAGAAAATACGGTGAAGATGGAAGCTTCAAGAGAAAGTGCATTCATATAGCCCGAGTGCGTATTGGTTAGATGCTCCTTTATCTGGAACAGTCTTTCTGATCACAAAAAACGAAAGTCTGTCCCAATTTTTTTTTCAAAGAAACGGGCACATTAATACCTCCTTGCTTTGCCTTAAGAACGAGTCTTTAATTTCTTTCTTTTTCGGATTCAAGTCAAACAAACCAAGGAAAAACTAACTGGGAACTTTTGAACAAATCAGTGAAAAATTGGAAAAGAAAACTTTGACTGTCAGCGGCAGTGGGGTAGTAGTATGAGGTAGCGTGAACCTCTCACGTTCACCATCCACAAACACTAGGCCTATACCATGCATAGCCACTCACCGTTCTTGACCCGTAACTGCCTGAGGCGGACGGGCCCCACCCGGTAGCCCTGCCAGTCGGCCACGTAGCGGGTGTGTCGCCAGTGCATTGGGTCGCCGTTGTAGGCCGTCTCGCTGTACAGGCCCGGGATGAGAGCCGTCTCCACCCAGCGCCAGAACAGCTCGGGCGTGCTCTTCTCCAGACTCGAGAAGCTCAGCTTCCCCGTCTGTGGATTCATAAAAATGGGTCAACATTCGTCTGATGGATAGATTCCTCCTTTTTTCCCCTTGAGGCTATGGGCATCTTTCCCTCCTCTACGCTCCCCTGCCTTGAGGCTGCCCAATGTCATAGATACCGCTTAAACGTGAAAATCTGCTAAGCAGGAAAAGTCTTCCTTGCATATAGACAGGATTACACACCGCACTGTGATTTGATGGCAACTGCTTTTGACTTGTATTCAACTGTCTTTTACATAACATGAAACAGTAATGAAGATTCGGTTGGCAAGGTGCCCTATGAATCGTGACTTGTTGTGCTCATGATTTGTTGACGCTTAAGCAGCTTTATGAAGTTGGCCACTTATCAGAAGGGCCGGTAAGTCAGTGTTTCGGGCTGTGTTAACTATATTATACAAAACAAATGAGGATGGCGAGTTGTAGAAGTTTAATGGAAAATGTTCTTCATGCAGTTGATTCATCAGACATACACCCACATTAACGCGGGAAAATTGCAAAATGACTGACAAGAATGACTGGGATGTCCAAAATTGATAAGTAAAGTGTAGTGGTACACCCTATGGAGTGTCTCTTTTAAGAAGAGGTGTGGTTCTTTAAAGAACGATGAGTGAAAACGCTTTAATTCGGCCAGGATGCTATGGCCGTATTCGGGAAAAGACAGAGGGTTGGATGTAAAGATCTGAATTGGACATTTCTAAACAACTTTATAGAGAGCCTTTGAGAAATATATCCCCCTCGTTTGTTGTACTTCATGCACATGAAATAGTTCTGCAAGAAGAACGTGACTTCACAGCCACCGTCTTTCATGTTCTCACCGCGTTCCCAGCGCCATTGTTGTCCAGGAAGATGTTGCGGAGAGACTGGGACATGTGGAAGGACATGCTGTCCCGGTTGGAGTAGCAGAGGAAGAGGACCAGGGCCACGTACAAGGTGTAGAGACCCGTCTCCCTTAGCACGTGGCTCAGACGGATCTCCTTCAGGCGCTTCTGGCGCGCCTCGTCCAGGGCCGCCTTGCTGGGCGGAGGGGCGAGCTGGTACTTGGCCCCGGCTGGTGGGTGGGTGGGTGGTGGGTGGGTGGATGGGTGGTGGATGGGTTGTTGGTTGGGCGGGTATATGGGTGGGTTTGTGGATCGGATTCGGAACGAACGAGACAGTGTGGTTAGTTTAAATACAGTGTACACCGTGTATAAGCCTTTCTTAATATTATTTTATGCAAATTGTATGCATCGAACTGAAAGCGAGGCTATGGGCGCTAGATTTCCAAGATGAATTGTTGTTTCCCGGTTGTTTTTTATCTTTTCTTGGCATATTTTTCAACAAAACCGAACGTTATCTTAGGAACAACGGTAAGGTTCCTTGAATTTACCGCTATTTTGACAAATCTAGCGCCCATAGCCTCGTTTCGGGCTCAATGCATATAATTTGCTGCGTGGAATTTTGCCCCACTCATGACTGGCAGGCAATACCTATTCCTAATAGGCTAGCTGTGGGTGGACTGGGAGAGAGGGGCATGCCATATCATTTTAATGAGGCCGAGGTCGAGCTCAACCTGGATAGGCTTGCTGTGGGTGGACTGGAGGGCAGGGGCATGCCATAGCAATGAGGCCGAGGTCGAGCTCAACATGGAGTGAACGGTACGTAATCAAGTTATAGTTATCCTCGTCCCAAAGCACGTGTCTATCTACTGAGGGGAGGATTTCACAAAGCCATACAACGATGGATGACCCATCGTAAGTTGCGATACGCCGTATGGTTCCTGTGCATCGCTCATCGTATTGAGACTGATCGTAAGCTACGGTGAGTTTGGTGAAATCGACGGCAGGGCTCATAATAACGCGCGTTGCCGTCCATTCTGTTGATGCGTTCATCATTGGTCTGTACATTACCTCCCGTTGCCTTCTGATGCAGAAGCTCCTCGTCCGCCTGTAGACGGTTGTGCTCGCTGGAGAACTCGCCATCGAACTCCACGTCCATCTTGGACGGCTTCTTGAAGACGAGCGACACCACGATAGCCAAGACCAGTACCTGCATGGCAAAGCACCACGCATTGTTTTCATTAGGTCCATGAATCCAAGTTTAAAGCCCCTACACAACATTTGTAAGAGTGAAGAAGATTTGAAGATGGTTATGGTAGAAATCTCACACTGAAATATTTCTGCCTAAAATGCTGCATTTTGTGGGGAAAGAGTCTCAACCGTAGATCTAAAAAAAAATTCGGAACAATACGCTGAATGCTGCATTTTCGAGAAACAAATGAAGCAGTTTTCACTAACGTATTTTTTCGAGACTCGTTTGGCGGATTGAGCTGAATTTTTCACAGTTGCGCTATTTCATGCATAATTTGGATCAGACAACGTATGAATGCTATTACCTGATCTCGACCAATGTTGTGGTATCCCTTTAAAACAAAAGGAGTTCGTTGCTGAAATGATTACCAAGACTGGGGTGTAGGGGACGGACGTTAGTACCTTGAAGGGCTGTATGACGATGACCGAGTTGACCAGGGACACCAGCATGGAGGTCAGCCACTCGCACGACTTCTCGTTGCCCCACTCCAGGCTGTAGAGCACGGTGAAGAAAGCAGCGGCCAGCGAGGAGAGAACCATCAGGGCCCAGCCCACGTAGACGCACCAGTGCGGCAGCAGGAGCTGCCCATCCCCGGAGGAGGAGCCCTTCCCCGCCCCGGCCTTGGCCCGACGACGCCGCCCCGCCGACGGGACCAGCAGGTCGGCGTCCGATCGGAAGTCGGCGAGCGAGGACCGGGGAGTGGAGTCCGCAGACCCGACCGCCTCTCCGCTTCTCATCGTCATCGTGGCGTCCATTCTGTCCCGGGCTTGCTTCGGCAGGAGCCCCGAGAGCCGAGAGGAGGAGGAGGCGGCGGAGGGGCGGGACTTCCGGAAGATCTGCACGATGAGGACGTTGACGGGCACCACGACCAGTGCGCTGACGAAGCCGACGAAGACCTGCTGGAGGGTGAAGATGAGGGGGCCGAGGCGGAGGGCGGTGCCGGGGACCGCCGCCTCCTCCTCGGCCCGGTAGAACATGGCGCTGGCGATCATGCTGAGGTAGAGGAGGCAGAGGCAGCAGGACAGGCGCTGGACCCGCGTGAAGGGGCTGCGCGTCGGCCGGCTGAACAGCGAGAACCAGATGTGGTCGTCGAAGAGACGCTGCCGGCTGCTGGAGTAGAAGAGGGTGCTGAAGCGGGTCAGGTCGGCCCGGCTGGCCACGGGCAGGACCCGCTCCACCGCCCCGTCGTCCCTCTCCACTGCCAGCCACCGGTCACAGATGAAATAAAATCTGATGGGTGAAACAATATAGCAGAGGTTGCGGTGACACCATGTATAATATAAGGTCTCTTAAAGAAGAGGCATGGTTCTGAAAAGGACCCGATGAGCCGTCGCCAGAGCATACTGGACGGAACGTTGAGTTGTCACTCGGGTTATTTTCAGAATCATATACCTCTTCTTTAATAGACCTATCATTCAACATGGTGTCATCGCAAACCCTCCTATACAATGAGATGAATACAATTTCGAAATAAAGTTTTACAGGCCCAAAGATCGATCGATGATTCGGACTTGGCACCGACCTCTCCTATTCTACCCTCGATAAAGACCAAGACGGAAATCTGTGCCTCTTAGAAAGGTACTGCCGGGATTGCAACATCATTTCTCCTAGCGTATCCTTCCCCTCCCTCCCTCCCCCCCCCCTCTCTCTCTCTCTCTCTCTCTCTCTCTCTATCTTTCTCTTTCTCTCTCTCTTTCTCTCTCTCACTCTCCACCTCCCTCACTCTCTCTCAACCTGCCAACCTCTCTCTGAGTGGATTTCACAGAAACCACGACACATTAGCATGTATATTTACAGAACAGAACACATTTTTCCCAATTTCGTTCTTCGACGTAAATAATAGAAACTTCTGCTTCAGCTGCCGTCTCCCTCTCCCTTCTCTCCCTTCTCTCCCTTCTCTCCCTTCTCTCCCTTCTCTCCCTTCTCTTTTCTGTTGGCCCTCCACGTGGTTTACATACTTACTGTTGCCCATTTTGGAGATCGATGATGGAGACCTGAGAGAGGTGCCAGCTTGCCAGCGGTCCCTGCCCGGAGTTGTCGTGCCAGATTTTGAGGTAGGACAGGGGGCCCAGCGGTGTCGACACGCCCATCAAGAAATGGCAGATGCTGCCCCTTTCAAATACCTATGGCAGCCAACGGCAGGCAAGTACAATGTAATCCGTTTATTTCTAAGTCTGGACATTGTCTGGACATAGGGCGTTTACGAAATGAAGGCTTAGACTTGGTCTTATTTGGGCCCATTTCAAAAACACGGCTTAGGCTCAGGCTCCGGCTTTGTCTCCATTTCTATCCATTCATTTTTATGTACAAGGGTTGAAAATTAATGACCTTTGGCTTTGTTTTCAATATTATTCTGCGTTTTGAAAAAAAAAAGGAAAGTTTCAACTTCAACAAAGAACTCCAACCTGGTTTTTTTTCAGCTTTTGGATAACAGAGACCAAGCCGGAGCCGAAGCCTAAGCCGGGGTTTGGAAAAGGGCCCTAGGGATTCGGTCATATTTATCTTACTCGTTATAATATCACAGTCATCGAAATTCAAGCATTCGGCCCCAGGTTCTTGGTGAATACTCTCTACCTATCAAGCCAACACATCATCAAATTTGGAAACAAACCACAACCTGGGTTTTCAGGTTTTGTCAGACGGAGACGGCTTTGAGAAAGGTCCTGCTAGGATCGAAACGCCAGGCCCTCTAACTTTCGAGATTGATATAAAGTTTCGTGGGCGAAGTTGTCTCATCACCTTCCTCTTGTCGTCGTCCAGCAGTCGCACGCCACTGTCCCCGTCCTCCCCGGTGAGAACGAGGCCGACCTTGGACTTGGTGCCGCTGCCCGGTCCCATACCCGTCTGCACGGTCACCTGGTAGAAGTACGTGTCGCTTGCACGGTTGTCGGTCAGTGGGCTCACTCCCCACTGAAACAGAATGGGAGTTTTGTTGGTTTCAAAAAAATTATCCAATTCCTTTCATTCCAAATGCCTCTTTAAAAGTGCAAAGAAAATGATCATTGAATTTTGAGAGTACATGGGGGACCTGACGTCCCCATCGTAGAAGGACTTTTGTTAAAGAGAAAGATCTTGACGTATAATACAAAAGAAACTAATTAGCCCTTAGAATTAGATGGCTGTTGGAACGCCAGATAGAATCAATCAGATACAACTAAATTGAAGCTCATGCATTACCTTTAACTGGTTAGTCTTTAAGTGCTGTCAAACAATTAAAGGAACAATCAAATGAAAAACTAACTGACTTGGAACTTTTGAACAAACAGAACATCTGCCTTTGAGAAAGGTCCTGCTAGGATCAAAACGTCAGGCTCTCTAACTTTTGGAGATTGATGTATTGCAGGTCATTTAAGTCAGTGAGCAGTTTGCAACAGCTAATTATGTATCAACTTCATAAACAGAACATTTTGACTGGACCAGGACTTGAACCCGAGACCTCTGGATTAACGCACCAGTGCTCTTCCATCTGAGCTATTCAGCCCTTAAATGGTGGCCTTCCCAAATAAGTTAACTAGTCTTTGCCGGCGTGGTGGCGCCAGTCAGAAGCAATTCAACCAGTGTTGTCCTTGAGTTATTATCAATAAAGTGAAAGAACCTTAAATGCTCAATACACCAAAGAAAACCAGAGAACTCTCTCAGTCTAGAGAATGTTGGCTTCTCATTTCACCTTAACGATGTCCTGCTTGTCTTTCCTCCTCAGCCAGACCAGGAGGATCAGGTAGACGCCGAAGAAGGCCAGAACTGTGGAGAAGACGGCCGCGTTGTTGCCCAGGTCCAGGAACTTGGCGAAGACGGTGGAGAAGTCGATGGAATTGGGCGGCACGAAGACGGAGGCGGCGAAAGTGGTGAGATGGTTGCACAGGCAGTGCGTGGACTGGCTGCAGGTCAGGGGACCGACCTGAGAAGAGGGAGGAGGGTGAATGTTCAAGAGATGTTTTTGTGAATATTCAAGAGATGATTTGGTGAATATTCAAGAGATGATTTGGTGAATATTCAAGAGATGATTTGGTGAATATTCAAGAGATGATTTGGTGAATATTCAAGAGATGTTTTGGTGAATATTCAAGAGATGATTTGGTGAATATTCAAGAGATGATTTGGTGAATATTCAAGAGATGATTTGGTGAATATTCAAGAGATGATTTTGTGAATATTCAAGAGAGGATTTGGTGAATATTCAACAGATAGAATACTTGTGAGAAGAATATGATGAAAATGTTCCTCGGATGATTATAATGAATATTGCCTGGGTGATTATGATGAACATTCATCTGATGAATTTGATGGACATTCATCTGATGAATTTGATGGACATTCATCTGATGAATTTGATGGACATTCATCTGTTGAATTTTATGAACATTCATCTGTTGAATTTGATGAACATTCATCTGATGAATTTGATGAACATTCATCTGATGAATTTGATGAACATTCATCCGACGAATATGATAATCATTGTTTCATGATAATCAATGTTAGTCGGTCAGCAGTTTTGCGACATTACTCTACTTTAACTAAGCAACTATAGTAACCAGACTGGTGGTGCCTAGCTGAATTTGGTTCACTCAAACAGGACCCCCACTCTAGCAGGGCGATGGAGCTATAGAGGGAGACGGGCTCCCCGGTGACTTGCCTTGCAGCCTTGACCACTCCACTGGGAGGCATCGGTGTCCCAGTATCGACAGCCCGCTGCTGTGATCGTCACAGTGACATTGGTCGGGCCGCTCCACGGGCCTGTCTGGTTTGCTCCGGTGGTCTGGTCGAGACCTGTCGGGGACAAAACAGTGACCTCAACGCGGTCAGTTTTAAAATGTACCGGGATGAGAAAACAGAAAGGTATAGCATAATCGGGTTTACAACGATTGGATGTTTGCACCTGATTGAAAGCAGGGTGTGACTCCCTGGAGATATTACGGGAAGCACTATCTGGGCTCCAGCCGGGTAGATCATGAATAATTCAACATTATGACGTATATGAATAATGTACATGTACTGCACAATGTACAGTGTACATGTACCTATTAAGATATTCACTTCACTTCTACGTCACTTTCTTGAATTATTCATGAGCTACCCGGCTGAAGCCCAGATAGTGCTTCCCAGATATTACACGGCACTTAATGGTTGAATTGCTTCTGACTGGCGCCCCCACCCTGGCAAAGACTAGTTGACTATAAGGGGAGGACAACATCTAAGGGCTGGATAGCTCAGATGTGAAGAGCATGCAATGCATGGTACGCAACACCAGTAGACTCAAATCCCGGTCCAGTCAAAGTTTTTTCTTTGCCATTTTTGCCAACCAACCAACACCAAGGAGAAGCTGACTGGAAAGTTCTTGAATGATTTGAGCAAATGGCAAATTAAATTTGAATGGACAGGCACTCGAACTCCCAAAATCTGGCTTAATGTACCTGCGGTGGTACCACCTGAGCCATGCAGCCCTTAGATGGCGGCCGTTCAAAATAGTCAACTATCTTTGCCGGGGTGGGGCGCCAGTCTGAAGCATTCAAATATTAACTGCCGTATGTCTCTCAAATTGTTCTCCAAAAATCATAAACATCGCATCTACGGATGCATTTGAGTGATCCGTTATGATCAAAACAACATCCTCTGTCTTTAGTTGTTTTGTTTTTTCGAATTGCAATTTTATTTGGGCCAGTATAAATTGTATATGTTTTGTCTCACACGAGGAAAATCATATCATCATACAGTAATGAGTTTTTACCTGCTATGCTAATGGCCAGGTAGTAGTCTCCGACACCAGTCAGCAGCTCGGCGGGAAAGACTGCGGTGTGCCTAGCCTCCGTCTCCAGTCGCTCGTCGTCCCACCGTTCCTCCGCCCCAAGAGGCCTCGGTATCTGGGCGAGCGCATCGTGCAGGCTCCCGTTGGGGTGGCCCCCTCTCCTCAGGTGGATCAGGAAGGCGGTGCCGTTGTCTGGCAACTCCTGGAAAGCCAATCTCAGCTGGACGTCGGTCTCTGTGAGTTCCACCTGGAAACGGGGATTGTTTGTTGGGTTTTTGTTTGTTAGTTTCCAGTGAATTTCGTAACTAGGACTCGACTTTTATGACCCGTGACTATAGGACTCACCTTTTGTGACTCGTGAATGGGACTCACCTTCTGTGACTTGTGACTAGGACTCGGCATTTGATAATTGTAACTATAGGACTCGACTTTTGTTACTCGCAACTAGGACTCGACCTTTGTTACTCGTGACTATAGAACTCTTCCCTTGTTACTTGTAACTATGAATCGACTTTTGTTACTCGTAACTAGGACTCGACTTTTGTTACTTGTAACTATGAATCGACTTTTGTTACTCGTAACTAGGACTCGATCTTTGTTACTTGTAACTATGACTCGACTTTTGTTACTCGTAACTAGGACTCGACATGTGTGACTCGTGACTATAGAACTCGACCCTTGGTGCTGGTAACTATGAATCGACTTTTGTTACTCGTAACTAGGACTCGACTTTTGTTACTCGTAACTAGGACTCGACATGTGTGACTCGTGACAATAGAACTCGACCCTTGTTACTTGTAACTATGAATCGACTTTTGTTACTCGTAACTAGGACTCGACATTTGTGGCTCGTGACTATAGAACTCGACCCTTGGTGCTGGTAACTATGAATCGACTTTTGTTACTCGTAACTAGGACTCGACTTTAATGACCCTTGACTCGAGACTCGGACTCGTCCTCCTGCCTTTGAAAATGGTCCTGCTATGATCGAAGCGTCAGTCCCTTCACTTTTTTTCAAATTTTGCATTTTGGCCTGGTAAGTCATTGAGCAATTTGCAACACTTTCACAAAGTATGTTTAAAAGACAAGAACTCTCAATGAAGCAAAGGAGTCACCTTGTGGTATAGAACAGACGAAGCATTCTCAAAGCTGAGCGTGACAACCTCGGTACTCTCACGCATGTTCTGGTCCGCCGGCAGGACGATGCTGATCTCCTCGGTCAGGTTGGAGACTGCCAGTGAGCTCCCCTCCCCCGTCCTCAGCTCCAGGGACAGGACGCCGGCTGAGCCGATGGTTTCCGAGCTCTCGGAGAAGCTGAACGGGTTTGAGTTGTAGGAATAGACCTGGCGAGAGACGGTGACAACGTGGGTCTACGAGTTCAAGCAATCCAGTCAGTCAATATTCGGTCAGTTGAGGAGTTGGTCTTTAGGGGGTGGCTTATTTTAGGAGGGTTAATCAGAAAGTATGTCGGTCAGTCGGTCATGCGGCCAGTCAGTCGGTCAGGTAGTCATTCAGCTGGTTAGTCGGTCAGGTAGTCATTCAGCTGGTCAGTCGGTCAATTAGTCAGTCAGACAGTCTGATGGTCGGTCAGTCAGCCAATCAGTCAGAAAGGTAAGTCAGTCAGTCAGACAGTCAGTCAGTCAGTCAGCCAATCAGTCAGACAGTCAGTCAGTCAGACAGTCAGTCAGTCAGTCAGTCAGTAAGTAAGTCAATCAGTCAGTCAGTCAGACAGTCAGTCAGTCAGTCAGTCAGTCAGTCAGTCAGTCAGTCAGTCAGTCAGTCAGTCAGTCAGTCAGTAAGTCATTAGTCAGCGAGTCAGCCAGCAAGCCAATCTTTAAGTACGTCAGTCCGTCAATCAGATGGACAGTCACTCCGACAGACAGCCAGTCATGCAGTCACACAGACATGCAGTCAATCAGTCAGTCAGTGATCAAGTCATGGAGTAGTGGAAGAAGAATGGGGAAATCAAAGAAATCTCCGACGACAAGAACCAGACAGATAGACACACTTACAATCTGCTGGACCTGGTCCACGGTCTGGTCTTCACCGAACAGCGAAGCGGCGTCGGGCAGCTGAAAGGAGCCGGCGCTGGCGTCGATCACCCTCTGGGCGACCGATGCCGGCTCGTCCTTGAAGACCTCCAGGGTGAGCTTGTCCGTGACCAGGCTGACGGGAGGCTCGCCGCTGACTCGCTGGCTCAGGAGGACGTCCGAGACCAAGGCCAGGGTGTCCTGGGCTAAGGTGCTGATGGTCATTGACTGTTGGGACAGACGGTGAAGTGAAGGATTATAGTCTGACATAGAGTTCATCAGATGAAGTAGATGTTGCTGTGAAAACTCATGCATTCTTTCCAATTACTGTTTCGGTCTTTAAGAAGGAAGTAATTGGTTTATTTCACTAGAAACTTATTCATCAGTTAGACTAGCACGACTAGCTTTACGCATTTCCATAAATAATACAATAGTTGCATTGTCGTTGGCAGACGAAGCAGGTTAAGGCATCACCCTGCTTTTCTCCCGATCGCCCGATCTCACAACTCACCATCCTAACCCAATACTCACCATCTTCATCCGATACTGGCTATATTCTTATGCGGTATCAGTTATACCGCTCACCTTCACACCATTCACCATCATGACCTAGCATTCCTCACCATCAACCCATCCTAACTCCTAACTCACCGTGACTCACCATCCTCAACCAATACTCACCATCATAACCCAATAATCACATCCTCAAACGATACTCGATAGTTTTACATCCATCATTAATCCCTTATTGAAATGATTCACCATTCTCACCCAGCATCCTCCCCATCAGCCAACCTCACCACTCACCACTATCACACGATGCTCATCGCTTACCCCCTCCTCCTCCTCCTCCTCCTCCTCACCCCACCACCCCAACCCGATCACCACTTCCATCAGCCACTCACTCACCACTTGCCGGGCATCCTGCTCCTCCTTCTCCCTCGCCTCCTCCTCTTGGGCCGCCTTGAGATCCCGGTCCTCGGGCGAGAGGTCGTCCCCGTAGGCGTCGGAGGCACCGCCGTCCTGCTCGGTAGCGGTTGGGGCGGTCTCGCCGGCTGCCACGGTGTTCAGGACGATAGCGTCCGACTTGGCAATCAGGCTCCCCAGGCCATCGGTGAGTCCTAGGGTGGATTTCACAAAGCCTTACAATGCATTGTAACTCAACTTACGATTGATAACCCATCGTAACTTTTCATGGGTCATATGGTTTCTGTGCATCTCCCATCACCTTGCGATATAAACAAAACGATCGTAAGTTACGATCGACCACAATGGTCACAAGTGCGAAAAGCTGCTGTAGCCATGCAAGTTTACAAACATTGGTTGTTTGCATATGAATGAGAGACAAGACTAGTGTGGAGAGAGAGAGGTGGAGTGAGAGGTGGAGATATCTAGAGAGGTGGAGAGAGAGGGGGTGGAGAGAAAGAGGGGTGGAGAGAGAGGTTGAGAGATCTAGAGAGGTGGAGAGATCTAGAGAGGTGGAGAGAGAGGTGGGGAGAGAGGGGTGGAGAGAGAGGTGGAGAGATCTAGAGAGGTGGAGAGAGAGAGAGGTGGAGAGAGAGAGTGGTGGAGAGAGAGGTGGAGAGATCTAGAGAGGTGGAGAGAGAGGTGGAGAGAGAGAGGGGTGGAGAGAGAGGTGGAGAGAGGGGTGGAGAGAGAGGTGGAGAGATCTATAGAGAGGTGGAGAGATCTAGAGAGGTGGAGAGAGAGGTGGAGAGAGGGGGTGGAGAGAGAGGTGGAGAGATCTAGAGAGGTGGAGAGATCTAGAGAGGTGTAGAGAGAGGTGGAGAGAGGGGGTGGAGAAAGAGGTGGAGACATCTATACAGAGGTGGAGAGAGGGGGTGGAGAAAGAGGTGGAGACATCTATAGAGAGGTGGAGAGAGGTGGAGAGAGAGGTGGAGAGAGGGGTGGAGAGAGAGGTGGAGAGAGAGGTGGAGAGAGGGGGTGGAGAGAGAGGTAGAGAGATCTAGAGAGGTGGAGAGAGAGGTGGAGAGAGGGGTGGAGAGAGAGGTGGAGAGAGAGGTGGAGAGAGGGGGTGGAGAGAGAGGTGGAGAGATCTAGAGAGGTGGAGAGAGGAGGAGAGGGGGTGGAGAAAGAGGTGGAGAGAGAGGTGGAGAGAGATGTGGAGTGAGGGGTGGAGAGAGAGGTGGAAAGATCTAGAGAGGTGGAGAGAGAGAGGTGGAGAGAGAGGTGGAGAGAGGGGGTGGAGAAAGAGGTGGAAACGTCTAGAGAGGTGGAGAGAGAGGTGGAGAGAGAGGTAGAGAGAGAGGTGGAGAGATCTAGAGAGGTGAAGAGAAGTGGCGGGAGGGGGTGGAGAGAGAGGTGGAGAGATCTAGAGAGGTGAAGAGAGAGAGGTTAAGAGAGAGGTGGAGAGAGGGGGTGGAGAAAGAGGTGGAGACATCTAGAAAGGTGGAGAGAGAGGTGGAGAGAGGTGGAGTGAGGGGTGGAGAGAGAGGTGGAGAGATCTAGAGAGGTGGAGAGAGAGAGGTGGAGAGAGGGGGTGGAGAAAGAGGTGGAGACATCTAGAAAGGTGGAGAGAGATGTGGAGAGAGGTGGAGAGAGGGGTGGAGAGAGAGGTGGAGAGATCTAGAGAGGTGGAGAGAGAGGTGGAGAGAGAGGTGGAGAGAGGTGGAGAGAGGGGTCGAGAGATCTAGAGATGTGGAGACAGAGGTGGAGAGAGGGGTGGAGAGAAAGAGGTGGAGAGGGAAGGGTGGAGAGAGTGGTGGAGAAAGGGGGGGAAGAGGAAGAGAGAGGGAGACAGGGGAGAGAGAGATGGGGGAGTTTGAGAGAGTGGTGTTTTGTCAATCTCTCTTCCCAGGCTGTACAAACGACCTGCAGCTATCATTATTTTAGGTCAGCACTGAGTGTGTGAAACATTTCCCAAGGCGAAGAAGTCCCCACCTTGGGCTGTGTCGAGGATGACCTCCGGGTCTTCCGACTCTAGATTCTCCAGAGTCCTGGCCATGGCCGCCATGGTACTGGCCGCATCCAGCTGCAATGACACATCAAGAGCTTCACTAGTGACATTGTATTACCACGGCAACTTGGTATTGCATCATGCACGCCTGGATAACGTGGCTTACCTGCAGCCACCTACCAGTTACCTGAACGGCTGCCATTCGCAAACGCGTCCAAGATTAGATCGATTACTGAAGCCAGAAGATTGGATACCAAAACTGAAAGAGTCCGTAACTGTTAACATTTCCTATTATGGGTGTGCTTTGAGTAAAATCACTTGGTTACAGGGTGATAATGTTTGTCTCAACAGTGCTGTGTTCCTTGCCATTCTCCAGCATTTTTGATGCACTGATTTGAGTCCACATTATCTTGAAAAAGACACCATTTTTACAAATTAGGACTGATTTCGCACTTGGCTGCATGTCCTCTGATATGACAGGCTCCATCGTCTTGAAAAAACAAACTGCAGTGTTCAAAATATTGGGCAATGTTTATCCCAGCATCGTAATAATCAACGTGGGTGAACATGAATATGATATGATGTTTGGCCGAGGATAAAGGAAATTCCCGCCCAAGCTGCCTGGTTGTTTTTCCAGCGGACAATCGTGTACTGTACTGAGCGCTCATCAGTGATCATTACGTCGAGTAAGGCAGACCCTCATTGAAGAACGTCAAATCAAACAATCATGCGTGGGGGCTGGGAAGGTTATTGGACAATAATTGCCGGACTGTCTGCCAAAGCGTCGGTCAAAATCGACCACCATTTGCGACCTTTCCTGGTGAAATCATGGGGCTGGTAAGTTGGTAAGGTCATGGACAAGTAATTCCGGACTGTCTGCCAAAGTGCGGTCAAAATCGACCACCATTTGCGACCATTCCTGGTAAAATCATGGGGCTGGTAAGTTGGTAAGGTTATTGGACAAATAATTCCGGACTGTCTGCCAAAGCGTTTGTCAAAATCGAACACCATTTGCGACCTTTCCTGGTGAAATCATGGGGCTGGTAAGTTGGTAAGGTTATGCACAAATAATTCCGGACTGTCTGCCAAAGCGTTTGTCAAAATCGAACACCATTTGCGACCTTTCCTGGTGAAATCATGGGGCTGGTAAGTTGGTAAGGTTATTGGACAAATAATTCCGGACTGTCTGCCAAAGCGTCTTTCAAAATCGACCACCATTTGCGACCTTTCCTGGGGAAATCATGGGGCTGGTAAGTTGGTAAGGTTATTGGACAAATAATTCCGGACTGTCTGCCAAAGCGTTCTTCAAAATCGACCACCATTTGCGACCTTTCCTGGTGAAATCATGGGGCTGGTAAGTTGGTAAGGTTATTGGACAAATAATTCCGGACTGTCTGCCAAAGCGTCGGTCAAAATCGACCACCATTTGCGACCTTTCCTGGTGAAATCATAGGGCTTGTAAGTTGGTAAGGTTATTGGACAAATAATTCAGGACTGTCTGCCAAAGCGTCGGTCAAAATCGACCACCATTTGGGACCATTCCTGGTGAAATCATGGGGCTGGTAAGTTGGTAAGGTTATGGACAAATAATTCCGGACTGTCTGCCAAAGCGTCTTTCAAAATCGACCACCATTTGCAACCTTTCCTGGTGAAATCATTGGGGCTGGTAAGTTGGTAAGGTTATTGGACAAATAATTCAGGACTGTCTGCCAAAGCGTTTGTCAAAATCGACCACCATTTGCGACCTTTCCTGGTGAAATCATTGGGGCTGGTAAGTTGGTAAGGTTATTGGACAAATAATTCAGGACTGTCTGCCAAAGCGTTTGTCAAAATCGACCACCATTTGCGACCTTTCCTAGTAAAATCCGGACCGAGTGTTGACCAAAATAATGATTGTGCCCGACATTGTGCCCCCATTGAGGGGTTTGGTGGTGTGTTGTGCGCTTGAGATGTGTTTTCTTTGGTGACCGTGTCTCCAATGTCCACTCACCAGAATCTGGTCGTTGACTCCCCCCGTCAGGCTGAGAGCCATGACGGCCGAGGCTTGGTGCAGAGCCTCCGCCGTCTTCGCCCAGACCGAGATCCTTCCCAGTTCTACTACCAGTTCCGTCCGAAGCTATAGAGGAGCACAGAGTAAATCTTGCCATTCATAAATCTATTCCTGTATTACTGTACCCGTACATCCATGTGCTCATGGGTTCATGAGATCATGTTTTCATGTGTTCATGTGTTCATGTGTTCATGGGTGTGGAGACCTGGACCAATTAGGTATCCACAGCGAAATTGTAAAGGTGTGTAGGTCTCCACAAGTATTTTACGAAACTGATGTTTGGACAAAAAATTAAAAAACGGGAATTTGTTATGGGTATCCGCAGCAAAGTGAATGTGGTTGAAACTTTGGGAGCATTTTTAAATTGTTTCTCACAAAGCAATGTCTCCACAAGGATACACAAATCAGTATGTGGGTTCATGTGTTCATATGGTCGTGTGTTCATGTTCATTTAGCTATGCATTCATACATCCATACATTAATTTCCTACTGTATTCACTGTTCATTCATTCGTGTATCCATGCATCCGTGTGTCATGTGTTCCTATGTGATTGTGTCCATTATTGAAACCGAAACGTCAGCGGAAGACCGATGATCTGTTTCTGAGTAGGAAATCTGAAAGCAAACGATGGTATAGGTTTCGGTTTTAATTAATCATAATCGTGTCAACACATCGCTCGACTCACCTCATTTACTTCTTCGGCTGTCAGAGTGGAATTCACGTCCTGGCAGGAAGAAATTCACGAAATCATATCAGCACATGGTTGGAAAATTTGATCGGAAAAGTGTATACATTTACATTTACTGATTGATCTGAAGTCAAGGTGAGTTGCATTGCCTGTATTCAATTTGGTATTGAACTAAATCTCAAAAGTTAGAGGGCCTGACGTTTCGCTCCGGCCTAGCAGGACCTTTCTCCCCTTTGAGAAAGGTCCTGCTAGGATCGAAACATCAGGCCCTAAAACTTTTGAGGTATATGTATTTCAGGTCATTTTAGTCAGTGTAACAGTTTGCAATAGTTTACCTCTGGTATATATGGAACTAGTTCACTCGAGAACCTATTACCTCAGGATCATATATGCTTAACCCAACTCTAAAATAATATTCTTATCCGTGGAGAGAGGAAGAGATTGTTTTGCAACCAGCTTAGCTTCCACTTTGCTTTGTCCATCCACTTTGCATAGTAACGGTTTCGCATAGATTAGGCTTAGTTCTTTCATATCTCGTCAGCTGCCTGGCAAACATGGCAAAGGTGCATAAGTGCGTTCAGACTCTTAAATCACTTTAGGCCCATCTGCTGGGAGCAAATTCCATTCCGTCTGGTCCGTTGTATGGCCTTTTACAACTAGTTTTTAATTCATCACGGAATATTAGTAATCTGAACACGGAATGTGGATATCATTGAATCGTGTACAAAATACAATATAATTGGTCATTAAAAATGGCGTTTGTGACCTTTTGCCCTTAGGCTTTATGCCCTGATTTGAGTACTATAATCGTGGATTATATGCAACTACGGATGAAGATACTTGAAGACAAAGCTGTACTATGGTGATAGTACCCAAAAGCCTGCAAAAAATGTCCCTTAATCCATGGAGGGATGAGAAAGAAGGGGAAATATGATTTTTTTTTTAAAGCTGGGTAATTATACTCTTGGGCAAAAATTCCATGGATTGGGGCATCAATGTTTCGGTGAATATCAGTGACTATGCGATCCCGAGGGGACTTTCTGCTGTCGTTCTGAGAGTGTGTGCTGGCGCTCATGGCCAACAATAAGGCTGCACTCTCTTTCCCCTGCCATTTAGCCCGGCAATTCGAGATAGGTTCGCATAACTCTGGGCAGTTGGAGGCACCAGCAAAAATCCTTTTCGACAGCACCAAAGCAAGCCACTCAGAAACAACCCATTCCGAGTTATGGTCGCCAAAGCAATGGCCATGTCCGAAACGGGCTTCCCGAGCTACGGATGGGGCTATTGGCTTCGCATCTCCGTTTATTTCCAAGAGGGGGAAGACCTAGACCTAGCTCTAGACGCCCGTTTCGGACACGGCCTATGGCTCTGCATGAATCCCTGCATGAATCCCCATGAATCCCTGTTCTGACTCATGGCTTCGTCCCCGTCACACACAAACAGACACACACACACCCCCACACACACAAACGAAACCAAAACACAGGCTGTGGCTTGCCTATGAGTGTGTGAGATTAGTTGTCCTGTACACCACCTGATATTCTCATATTGACAGTGTATCAAACCTCGTTCCTTGATACACCTATGACACAACGCTGGGTGAGAGACATTCAGCCCAAGCCTAATAAGCCTCATGGTTTCACTAAGGGCCTGTGTATCCCCATACCTCCTCCCCGGGCAGAACGGAGAGGACGGCGGCAATCAGTTGCGTGGCGCCCTCAACGTCACCCCCTGACACCAGGAGAGACAGACTGCTGCCCTCTCCGCTGACCAAGTTGGTGATGTCGTCTCCGCTCAGACTCGGCCTCTCCACCTTGGATGAGAAATACAAAATGAATTAAAATAATCAAAAAGGGCGGTGTGAGGAAGAACGAATGTCATTGACGGTATGGTGTTGGGGGTAGAACACTGCGGTATGACCTTCGTACACTGTAAAAACGAACTGCACCTCATGCACTTCTGGAATGGCACATATTTGTCCCAGAATCATGAACACTTGAGACACCTACTATACTTCATGCACATGAAATACTGTAGCTCAAGCACATGTGGCATTGTAATCACTTGAGCGAATATAGGATGAGGTGCATGAAGTGCTTAAAGTACAAGAAAATCTCCCTATTTACTGTACCTCAAGCACATGGAGTGAAAGTGAGCATCACCTCGTGCGCATGTATCGTGCACCATATGCCTCAACATACTTCATCCATGTGCATGATGTGAGCACAGTTTTTGCAGTGTATACCTTGACAGTCAGGTAGACGTGTGCCGTAGCGCCGTACGCATCCACCACGCCGACTTTGGCCTCGTGGACGAAGCCGAACTCCTCGGGTCCGAGGCCGAAGACGATGCCGCTCACCGGGCTCTTGGAGCTGGACGCCTTGAGGGCGTGCGGGGTCTGGGCACCCATGGGCCTGGTCCTCAGCTGGTAGTGCAGCGGCTGCAGAGCGCTGAGGGACGGGGAGACGGCCGCCCGGTCCACGGCGTGACCCTCGTCCAGCCAGCCGGAGCACTCCAGGAGAAACTCGGTCGTTACGGCGTAGCCTGTGTAAGAAAACAAAAGCACCCTTTAATTAAAGGCCTAATACAAAATTGGGAAGATTGGAAAACATCGATGTCCACAGATTTCACCTCTAATGTACACATTTGATAGTCACGATACAATCCTCATGTTGAAATCTTACGGTCTGGGATGCTATACTTCACTCAAACATCGACAAATAGTTAATAACTCACCAGTAAATAAACTATTTCTTACACTACAGAACGGTACGAAAACTGTGACGTTTTTTGCCTTTTTCTACTTTCTCAGATTACCATTATTTTGAGCAAAAACCATCGCAGGATTTCTCTATTGGGATGTTTAATGGTTCAACACACAAACTGTGGCAATCTTTTGACCTGTACCAATGTTGTACAGGGCCAATTAAATGCCGCGTCACACGAGGCCTGTGGTCGATTTCACCAAACTCGTCGTAGACTTACGATCAATCCCGAGACGACGCACAGAAACCACACTGGCCTATCACAACTTGATGCGATGGGTTATCCATCGTAAGTTGAAAATACGATGCATCGTATGAGGCTTCGTGAAATCCAGCTCTGGATTCGTATTCGTATTGGTTATGTCCGAGCAATTCGTGCACTGCTGGGAAATAGAGTTGTGCACATTTCAAGGCATGTCGTCAAAATCCTGTGACAGACTATGGAGGTAGAGATAGAGGGACCTCCATGGACAGTCTAAATCGAGTAGTTATGGCAGCAAGCCTGCGCACGAAACTCTGGCTGACGCCGTGACTTCATTCAGCAAGGTCTCTTCATGCTTTAAGCAAATCTGGGTACTTAAGCAGCTCTATAAATCTGGGCCAAGGGATTGGTCAACAGAGGATTAGACACGACTGCTGCGGAAGAAAGTGAGAATATCGCATCTCAGCTCATCGCACGGTCTTCTTCAGTGCAACAGGCGGGCCGTGCTATCTTACCGACGGGCGGGAGAATCTGGCAGGAACCGTTGTACGGCGGCAAGTTGGTCAGGAAGGAATACTGCGTGAACCCGTCGCCTAGCAGCGCGTCCCTGATGTCCAATTGGAGGTGGTACTCCCGCCCGGCCTCCAGCCGGTTTGGAGTGAAGGCGATGCCTTGCTTGGACACTCCTGGGAAACGAAGACAATGATGTGTGTAGGCAGATGAGAGCTGAAGGTTTGCATGCTGGAAGCACCACGCCATTCAGTGGGAACAAGCCTAGCTCCCCGCCAGATTAGGGAAATGACACGATCCCCGTGTATATACGGAAGCCCACCGTGACTGAGATCTACATACACAACACGGTCCCTGTCGAAGTATACATCCGCGACAATTGTGGCGACCTCTCCTGTCAAATGGGTCTTCTATACCCACAGACAACCCCCCTTCCCCAAAAAATAAAGTCTACCTTTTTGGTATCAGATGCCTCCCTAATTGAAAGCTCCAGTGATCTCCCACCTCCCAGTAAAGACTTGGCTTATAGGTAGCCTTCACACTACAGAAATCTCCGGAACACATCACATATAAATGAGCATCATTAATAGTCTAAATTCCGAACTCTCTCTCTCTCTTTATATCTATCTCTCTTTATATATCCTTCCAATATCTCTCCATCTCCCTCTCTCCCCCTCTCTCTGTCTCTCTCCCTCTATCTCTATCTCTATCCCTCTCCCCCTCTCTCTATCTCTATCCCTCTCCCCCTCTCTCTATCTCTACCCCTCTCCCCCTCTCTCTATCTCTTTCCCTCTCCCCCTCTCTCTATCTCTATCCCTCTCCCCCTCTCTCTATCTCTATCCCTCTCCCCCTCTCTCTATCTCTATCCCTCCCCCTCTCTCTCTATCTCTATCCCTCTCCCCCTCTCTCTATCTCTATCCCTCTCCCCCTCTCTCTATCTCTATCCCTCTCCCCCTCTCTCTATCTCTCTTCCTTGCTCTCTCTCTCTCTCTTCCTTGCTCTCTATCTCGATATATCTCTATATCACTCTCCATCCCTCTCTCTACTGCCTCTATCTCTCTTTCTATCTCCCTCACCTCTCTCTTTATCTCTCTCCCTCTCTCTCTTCCCTCTCTCCTTCTCTATCTCTCTCTCTCTATGAATCTATCTCTTTATTTTTCTCCCCCACTCACTCCCTCTCTCCCTATTTCTCTCTCTATCTTTTTCCCTAACTACACGTCAAGTAGGACAACCCCTCAGTGAATTACATACGAAGACGAGAAATCATAATATATCTATGAAAGAAATAGCGTGGATGACGTTTCAAGGTAACCAGTGTGCACATGATTCGATTTCGTCATCCTCACCTGTTGACGTCATATCACCAAGGTTACCGACCACCTCGAATTCGCCGCTGCCGCGTTGCCTCTTGAAGAGCGACCACGTGAACTGCGCGTTGCCTGGGAGACAGTTTGCGCAGGCGCCCTGCAGTGTGAAAGAGGATGTGGGGTTGGTCTTCCCGCGACAGTTGGAGACGCAACTGGATTGGAAAAAATGGTTTAGCGAGAGATAATCGTCAGTTTTTGTTTCTTTAGTCAACACTGCCATGTTGACATTTTTAACTGGTAACATTTTTTTGCAACCACAAACGGTTGTATTCTGTGAGTTAACATCAATCACTCCTGGTAGGAGTTATGATTACACAGTCCAATGACAACGTGGACAGAGGATATCGGATCGTTGGTTTGGAGGTACAATGAGAGCGATCACAAACTTGGCGAGTGACAGGGAAGTGTTGCGATCTCCCACCAAGACCACAACAGTGCATATGGGCACTATACACGGTCATAGAGAGGGGATACAGAACCGATCATCTGGGAAGGAAATGAGAGTCTTTCAGGTTTGATGAAATCGACGTCAGACTCTTACCTGATGGATGCATGCGGCGGATCTCCGGGCAATATCGTGACCGTCTGTTCGATGGAGGCTCGCCTCGAGTCCACGGTGACTTCCGCCCTGAAGATATACGTCCCGCCGACCCTGAGACGCGCCGTGTCGACCCGCACCAGGGCCGCGCTCGCATTATTCAGGACCTCCCAGGAGCTGTTATCGCAGAGGTAGTGGGTGAGAGACCGAGAGGTGGCGTTCGGAGACAGGCTGGCGTTCCCCCCGTCGTCGGATAGTCTCGAGCACGACCACTTGAACGGCCAAGCGGACGGCGCGCCCGTGCTGTTGTCCGGGTCGTAGGACGAGGTCCCGGCGTCCAGCACCAGCGGGTGAAGGTTCCCCACGGCCCTGCCGCTGCCGCCCTCGAGTTGCAGCGCGAGGGGAGAAGGCTCGATCCTGATGTAAGCCTCGTCCAGGTCCGTCATCATCTCCCGGGACAAGCCGACCGTCATGTTGACGACGAACTCGTACAGGCCGATAGCGAGAGCCCCCGGCTCCAAGTCCAGCCGGGGGCCGGCGGGGAGAGGAAGGACGTACGGCAGCCTTTCGGCGACGGCCCCGGACTCGTCGGTGGTGAGTCCGTAGACGCTCCAGGAGACGGTCGGCGAGCCGACACCCAGGCAGTCCAGGGAGGCGGCGGCTTGGAGGAGGACGGCCTCCGTGGCCCTGTGGGTCCGCGGTGAGCCGGTCGTCTCGCCGGGGCCGGTGATGTCGACCCGGGGCGGCTCCCAGCACCCGGCGACCGTCACCTCGATCAGCCTGCTCTCGGTCGTGTACATGTTACTCAGAGAGACGTTCACCGTGTAGTGCCCCGGCGACGTGTAGGTGTGGGTGAAGCTGAACCCAGCCCCGGGTTGGGACGGTATGAAGACGCTGGCGTTTGATACAGCGGTCTCGCAAGACTCCGAGCCCAAGACATATTGCAGGCTGGAGTCTCCTGTGCTCAGGGTCACGCAGAACGGACCCTCCAAACCCTCTCCTATAAAGCTCAGGTCCAAGTGATTACCACTTTCTATGAAGACCTTCTCTGTTTCATTTTCGACATGGGTGGCTGAGGAGTTCAATGGTCTTACGAGGTAGAGCAGATAGTCCACTACGTTGAGCGTACTTCCGTCGCTCAGCGCTTCCAGGGTGATATTGTATTGGCCCGGCGATTCGTATCTTCTGTGCACGACCTCTTGGTCCGAGACATTCGCATCGCCAAAGTGCCAGACTAGAGTCGCGTCCTGCGCAGACAGGTTGGCTGTCATTCTGATGTCAGAGCCGACGGGGAACCAGTTCGAGTCGGGGCCCAGACCGGCGGTCCAGCTGCCGTTGCCGACGTTATATTCAGAAATGATCTGCACCGGTATGGTTCCCAGGGTGATGACGACAGTGGCGTCTAGAGTGATCGAATCTAGGTTGGTAGCCGCTGTGACGCTGGCGTGGTACACGTCTGCGGCGTTGTAGGCATGGGTGCATAGATACGTCATATTGGCAAAGTCGACGATCTCATTTCTGGATGTTCCGTCGCCAAAATCCCACCAGAGCTGCAGGTTTTCCGCTGAGAAATTCCCGCCCGGCACTGTGGAGAGTGTGAAGGTCACGCGACCGCCAGGGAAGGTCGCTGGCCCGTCTGAGGAGAGGCTGAGCTCTCGGGTGCTGTGAAGAACCTCGACGGTGTGGTTGAGGACGACCTGCCACTGGCCCAGGTCGTTCTCGACGGAGGCGGACGGCCTGTACAGACCGGGCGATGTGTACACGGCGTAGAACCACTGCGTCTCCGTGAAGTCGGACATGACGATGAAGCGGGCGGCCACCTGGCCGTCGCCGAAGCGGACGGCATAGCGCAGCATGGAGCCTTCCGAGGCGCCGACGGCCAGGCCCACCCTGGAGCCGACCTCCAGCACCCGATCGGTCGCCGTCATCCGCAGCTCCGACGCCGCCTCGTAGACGGTGAGCGTCCGCTGCCAGCTCCGCCGGTCCAGGGCGTTGTAGCAGAGGACGCGGACCCGAAAGCGCCCGCCGCGGAAGTGGGCGGTCACGTTGATGGATTGTCCGGGAGCTAGGGTCACGTTGGGCATCCCCAGGAGCTCCCGGACGAGGTTGACGTGCCCGTAGGTGATGCTGTGCCACACGCATCCCATGTCCGTCGGGTGTGGTGTCCCGTCATCGTCGCCGTCGTCGAGTGACAAACTGAAGGTGGCGTTACCGGGACTGTACATGACAGACTCGCTGGCCTCGAACCGCAGTCCTTGGACGGGATAAAGAACCCGAATCTGTTTGCTGAAGAGAAACGAGCCTAGCTCGTTCTCGACAAGCAGCGTGAAGGTGTATGTGCCTTCGTTATCGTACGAATGGAGCAGAATCAAGTAGTCTGGCCTCTCTTGGAAACTTGTCGCCTCTGCTCCGTCGCCGAAGTCGATCGCGTAAGAGAGCGGACTCCCTGCCGCAGCCAGAACCGAGAGCGTCAGGTTCTGTCCCACGCCTGCCACCGAGCTGATGTTGTACTCCACATCCGCGATCCGTTCCTGGACGTCCAGCGTGCCGTTCAGGACCGCCCGACTGACCAGATTGGAGAGGCTCACTCGGACCTCATAAACTCCTGATTCTTGGTAGACGTGGGCGGTGTTCACGAGTCTTGAACCCGCCGGTATGACTCCTGCAGATGTATTACCGTCACCGAAGTCCCAATGCGCAGTAACATTTGTTGGTGCCGGTGCATTGTCCCTTAAAGCAAGAGCAAATGTCGTGGTTTGGTTGGAGACGTCCACAGCTGCTGGAGTAACCTGGAGCTGATAGTCGTTGCCGTTTATCATTTTCTGGACCACGATTGGTCCTGCACCAGCCACGCAGGAACTGATGGGGTTGGACGCTTCCAGGTAGACCGTGTGTGTCCCGGCCTCGTCGTAGACATGCTGGAACACGCGTGCTCCCGTCGTGAAACTGGAAGAGGCATTGAGCCCATCTCCGTAAAAGATGGAGAACTCCACCGAGGAGTCGTCTGCAGCCCGCGCCGTGAAGTGCACCGGAGCGTCGGTAGGGACGACCGGCGTATCGCTGGTCAGCGAGCAGGCGGTGGCCGGTCTCCACGCAGTTATTTCGAGGGAGAGAGCGACCCGGCTCGCCTCGTTCGAACAGTTCGCCCGGATCAGATGCGGTCCGGGAGAGGCGAACGCGTGCCCTCTGGTGACGTTGGCGCCGTCCGTGAGACTGCCGCTCCAAACATCTACCTCGCTGTCGTTCTCATAAGCGACGTAGCACTGGACATTCAGCGGTGTGGTCACACTTCTACCGAGGTAGAAGACAAAGTGAACCTGCTCGTCTGTCTCCACGTTCCGGTCATCGGTGGCTACCAGCAGCAAGTCTCCAACGCGGTCGACGACTCGCAGAGACAGCTCCATACGTTTCTCCTCCAGCGCATTCTGAGCCCTGACAGTGAGGGTATAATCGCCAGCACTGCCGTATGTGTGGTAAGCCACCCCGGTTCGGTTTGAAGGACTCTCTGGTTCCAGAGTGTGCGTCTCAGACTGCCCGTCTCCGAAGTCGACGAGGAAGAGAACCTCGCTGCCTGTGGAGTAGCCAAACTCCACACTCACGTTATCACCGGTGACTCCGATCTCTGATGGCAGCCGTGCGTGAAACCCGCCGATCCTCTCCCCTATCTGGACTGGGCCTCGGAGGACCGCGGAGCTCACGGCGTTGGAGATGTTGAGGTTGATGACGAATTCGCCGTAGACGGGAATGGTCACCAGGAGAAGGAACTCCCGCTGCAGGTCCGACACCGGAGCGAAGCTCGTCTCCAGCTCGCTCTCGAAGCCGCCGATCGTGGTGACCACGGTCGCCTCTGTCGGCCACGGCGAGGCACCGGACGTCGGGTAGACTCTCACCCTGACGGGGTCCTGTGTCGAACTGGAGTTTGTGAGTTCCAGGCTGAGAGCCGGCACCGGGTTGTACACGCTGACCGTTAGGACCTGGCCGGTGATCGAATTGAAGTCGTTGGAGACCTCGACAGAGGCTCGGTACTCCCCCGGATTCGGGAAGGCCTTAGACTGGGAGACGGCACAGGGTGCCAGTGGACAACTGAACACCGTCACGCTGCCGTTAAAGGTGATCTGCAGATAGACCTCTGAGCCCGCTGCGATATCTGCCGTCAGCTGAACCCACTCGTCCGGTGTGACGGCCGTCGCGTTGAGTCCATACGAGAGCTGCTCTACGGGCACTCCAACGTAGACATCGGCTCTTGCGCTCACTGACGCACTCACCAGGTTGCCCGCTCGGATTTCAAAGACGTGGGTGCCCGTCGCGTTCGTGAGCTCGCGCCCGACGCGACCCTCACAGGTGAAGTTCTGGGAGCACGTGTAGCCGGCGACGTCGGCAATGCCGTCGAATAGGACCGTGAGACCCGCGATGTCTGTCCCGGCGAGCTGGAACGGAACGGAGAGGTCTGCGCCCTTTGCGACTCTGAATGTCGAACTGAGCGCGACGCTGACTGGATCCTGAACGGTGACCGGGGTGGAGGCGTTGGCGTCGTGAGATCCTCCGTCCCCGCACCTCGCAGTGATTATGTAGACTGCGGGGCTGGCGTAGCGGTGACTGATCTCGATGCTGCTTGGTTCGCTCGCCTGGAAGGCCCCGACCGAGCCGTCGCCGTAGTCCACGCTGCACGCGGTGCCGGGGCCCGCGCCGCTCATCTCCAGCCAGAGAGTGAGCGGCTCAAGGGTGGCCGCCGGCCCGTCGGACGCCAGCTCGGCGTGGAGGCTGCCCGGGGCGGCGGGGTCGTCGCGGGCGGTCACCCGGACGTCCGCCTCCGCCCTGCTCGCCCCGCTGCTCGCCGCCGCCGTCAGTCGGTACAGCCCCGGCTCGGGGAACACCAGGTACGCGGTGGCCTCGTAGGTCTCGATCGCAGCCAGCCGCCCGTCTCCGTAGACGGAGTACAGAGCATCCTCGCCGCCGGCGCTCAAGGAGAAACCGACCACGACGTTCCTCTGTGTGATGACCGTGTAGTTGTTGCTGTTGTCGTCCACAGATTCCACCCCGTCGATGCTGACGGAGAAGCCTCCGACGCCCTCCTCGGACGGCACCGCGCCCAGGAGGGACGTCAGGCGGTACAGACTCCAGCTGTCCGCGCCCCCGCAGGTGATTTCGACGTAGCCGGCGCAGACGGCGCAGGAGCCCTCGGGCGCTGCTTCGTCCGGAGCGAGGGCGTCGAGGCCGGCGAGGCAGGAACAGGCGGCGCCGTCTCCGCCGCCGACGGCCGCGTACTGGAAGCCGCTGGCTGAGCAGGCGTGCCGGCATCCCTCGGGCAAGGGTGCGTCCGAGACATTGCGGAAGTCGGGTATTAAGGCGTGCGAGGATGAAATGGCAGTCGCCGGAACACAGCCTTCGTAGTAAGCACGCAGCACCCCTATAGGAGATAGGAAAGAAAAAATGTATAGCATCAAATGTCTGAGAGATAGGCCGTTTTTCGAGATGGAGGCTTAGGCTCGGGCTAAGGCTTCAGTCATATTTATCTTGCTCGTTAATATTATCACAGCCGTCTAAAAACAGGCGTTTGGTCACAGATTCTTGGTAAAATACTCTGCACCTATCAAGCCAACAAACCTTCAAATTCGGAAACAAATCACAACCTGGATTTTCAGGTTTTGTCAGGTTTTTGTTCAGGTTTCGAAAACGGCCATAGAGAGATGTATAGATGGTCAAGGGATTCGATCCAATCTGGGTCACATGAGGTCACATGAGGTCACATGTTGGGATCAGTACGTCAGCATTCAGCATCTCAGCATTTTGCGGGATTCATGTGTTACTTTAAAGAACAAACCGATGCATTTGGAGAAGTTTTCCTCACAGAATCCGAGAAAGAAAAGCCCTGATCGAGCAAACAAGTGCAACAATCATCATGTACAACAGTACCATCTTGATATGGGGGCCGCCATGTTTTTTGTTATTGTTTGACAACCAATACGGGCCATCACGAGACCTATAGGGCGCAATATGTCCATTCTAACTTCGTGGGGTAACTGACTCACCCTCTTCCGTCTGATTGACAACATCGCTGGGGTTCATCCAAGCGTCCCAGAGGCTAAACTGGCCAATGGCGCCCGTGGCGAAGCCCGTCTCATCGTCGTTTCTCCGCCCGATGTACAGCTGCTGAAACGGGTCCGCGTCGCACGCGGCGGCCGGCTCTCGCTGGTGCCCGCCGCCGGCGGCCAGCGAGCCGACGCAGGCCCCGTCCACGTGCACGTCCAGCCCGCGCACCGGCGACCAGGCCGCCACCAGCAGGTGCGCCCTCAGCGGCAGGGCCGCCCGGTAGCTCAGCCGCCAGACGGTGTCCGCCGTCGCCACGCCGATGTCAAACACGCCGTGGGGCCCGCTGGCGGTGTCGTTGCCCACCGAGGCCAGGCGGACGTACAGGCCGCAGGACTCGGCCCTCTGCGCCCCGCTGGAGAGGTAGTAGGCGCCCTCCTCTCCGATCTCGCCGGTGCTCAGCCCGGCCTCCAGCCACAGGGACAGGGTGAAGCCAGCGGGGCAGAGGGACACCGCCCCCGGGCACGTGTCCGTCCGCAAGGCAGCCGGCCTGGCCGTGGAGCCGTCCAGGAGGAGAGGCGAGTCGAACCTGTCCAGACGGACTAGGTCCTCGGAGATGAGCCGGAAGAGTCGTGTGTGGTTTCCTGCAAAAGGGGGAGTTACCAAAGGCTAGGCGTGAGACTCACTCAATTGGACTATATATAATTAAGTTCCAGACAGAGAACAAGGAATCTTAGTATACACTGTAAAAAATATATATGATAATCAAATGAAGAAAACAAATTCTCGGTACTTTTTAATACTTTGGGGAAAAAAGTTAAAGAAAAAGTTGGACGTGAACCCGAGACATTTGGTTTATTAACGAACTGGCGGTCTTTATCATCAGACTAGAGCTATCCAGCCCTCAGATGGCGGCCTTCCCAAATAGTGAAGTATTTTTTCATAAATGATTGCTTCTGACTGCCCCACCCCACCCGGCAAAGACTAGTTGACTGTTAGGGAAAGGTACCATCTAAGGGCTGGATAGCTCTTGGATAGCTCTCTCTAGACATACGGTAATCCAGAGGTCTCGGGTTCAAGTCCCGGTCCAGTCAAAGTTCTCTTTTGCCAATTATTCAAAATGTAAAGTTCACTAAAAACAGTGGTCCTGACGGTTCGATCGTAGCAGGACCTTTCTGAAAGGCATAGAATTTGACCATGACACATTATAGGTCAATGGTAGCCCAAGTGTTCGCTAACACTGATCACAATATCCCGGCATTGCCGAGAAAGATCTAGCGAACGACATTCAACAGCATTTAAGAATATTCATCTTTCCGAGGGTCGATTGGTAAATTTAGCCATTAATTTGCCTCCATTTGTATAACACGGAGTACCAATGGAAATTGAACAATGGCCTACACTGTTTATCCTTTTTTTATTTTGAAAAATGCTTATCTGACAGATTTGCCTTTTCCGTGACCGTGTTGCTATGAAAACAAGTTCTCGCCCTGACCAAAACAAAAATAAACTTGCTCAGTCGAGCAACCGCTAAAACAAAGCAATGTTTGCTGTGTTGCCATGGCAAATCTCTCACAGCAACAAGAACGGCAACAACCGAACAACCAAAAATCGATTCGGGGTGTTATGGCTCCGTGTTGGGGACTATGATCGGATTTAATTGGGGAAGTCTGATCGCAGTTGTGGCGACCACAGCCGGAACTCGTCGATAAAATTAATAACCACTGAGACACGCCTTATTTTGTTGGTCGGTGTGCAATGGGCACTAGCAGTAATGGATGGCGCTTACCAGTGCATTGTTTCAGTGCTGAATTATTGAGGAGCGTCGTATGCGAATACGCCACATGACATCGACCAGCTCGATGGCCCTGTGGTTAAGGCATCTACCAGTATAGAAAACAGGACTCACGTGTTCGAATTCCACCCGAGCTTCGTGTACGTTATCAGCAGGCATTTGGGCAAAGCACTGATATGAGCATAGTTTTTAATTACACCCCGGGCAGTGCAAACCCTTGATGTAATATAGTCTAGTATAGCTGTGCTATACCTTACACAACTGGTTTCCTGCGTCTGTGCGCGTGCTGCCATAGACCTGACAAGTTACCAATGAATAGTCAGGGAACCGTGAATCCCCAGATGTATTATGGAATAATGTAGACTGTTGGGTGTCAGACCACGATCCCGTCAATGCTATCCCTTGTTATTGGCCGTTTACGAAATGAAGGCTTAGGGTCGGGCTCGGGCTTTGTCTCCGTCTGACAAATCCTGAAAATCCAGGTCGTGGTTTGTTTCCGAATTTGAAGGTTTGTTGGCTTGATAGGTACAGGGTAATCATCAAGAAACTGGGGCCATGACGCTTGTTTTAGATGTATGTGATATTATAACGAGTAAGATGAATTATGACCGAAAACGGTCTTAGTTTCGGATGTGGGAACGATTCGCGCAAGTCTTCCCCAAATCGTGCTGAATATGGCATCGGACTAATTTCTGAATGTTATGTCAAATTTTAAGGGTTTTTTTAATAAAAGGAAAGGAAATTCAGGATTTGTTTATCGATTACTAAAATAGCAAAACCTGACTAAACCGATAGACGTACGTATAAGTAAATGGGTATAATAAGTAATTCAATGAGGGTTTGGCTGGTCAACGTGATAAGCACTGAATGCCCAGTGCTTTGCACGATGACTTATGAAAAAACCGCCAGATCGAACGGGGTTCGAACCCGCGACTACTGCTTTCTAGAGCAGACTTCTTAACCTATCCACTTGAGCACCGAGCTGGTGAGGTCGTGTGGTGGATTCGAATGATGTATAGCGGCGGGTACCGCGTTGCATCATAGATCTATGGGTATGTCACAAGTTGAAGTCTTACTACCCCCCGTAAGATTTTGGTTTAACCCATTATAGCGCGTTCACTCGAACGGACGTTCCTTTTTAGTTAATGCAAAGTAGCACTATTTGTATATTTATAGAATGTTTTTCTTATTTAAATTACCCACCGGCCTGGTCCAATTGGAGCGAGCCGTTGGTGACGGGAACCCCTCCCTGTACAAGAATTCCTAGTCAGACACGTACGCGAGAGAACCGAGTCAGACCTAAGATTGGATTCTAAAAGAAGCAGAGAAATAAAACCGAGTCCCACCGTGAGTGTAATTGCAGTTCCTTACCTCCTTTTTTATGACTCTCTTTAAGTAAACCATCCCAAAGAAGGGTCACAGGTATCATAATCTGTGGGTATAGTACATGTATATAGGCCTACGTTAAGATCATGACAGTAGATCCCTTACCGGAAGGCAGCCAATCCCGGCAAGATGACTCGCTCGCTTCCTCAGATGCTGTCGTCGTAGGAATGGCCGTGGATAGAGCCATAGTGTACTGTGAGTTTAGGTCCCATATCACTGCTACAGACAGAACCCAACTCACCCACAGAGTAGCGCGCGCCATGACGAACTAACGCACAGGCGAAAACTGAGCCGGTAGCTCGTCTCGCAGTTTCACATCGACGCTGCATTCTTTCCAGAAGGGGTTTTTTTTCACTCTCGGCCAAAATATCTCTGAATATTCAACGTGCACGATCCGAAGACGTCATTGGCCCGTCCGGTCGTGTTTTATTCATCAGGACGCGACTTTCGACCAATGGAAGAAGCGACGCGCGCGTCGTCCTCGGTGTTAGGCCCCGCCCACCTATGGAGGCTCGCGTTCTCTGGCGTGGCATCGGTCAGTTGTCCCAATCCCCCCACACACCCCACCTTCCGCCCCACGCAAAAGTCGCCATCTCTCTTGGCGTGGGAAGAGGTCGATGTCACCTGCGTGCTAGTCGTGTCTGCGTCAGTGCTCACGTACAGAAACAATTAGTTTTAGCCTCGGTCACTGGACAAGAGAGATGGAGAGAGGAGAGATTCTAATTCTCTGTTGATCGATCATTCGCAGGTCCGAGCAGCTCACGCGTCGCTCCTAGAAATCACAAGAAGTTAATTTGTCGCATCAACCAATCCACAGCAAAGGATGCGCCTCTATCTTCCTTTAATCATAGGCCGTTTACGAAATGAAGGCTCGGGCTTAGGCTTCTGTCATTAATACTCGTTATGGTATCACAGGCATCTAAAAACAAGGTTTTGGCCCCATTTTCTATGTGAATACCCTGTACCTATAGCTAACCAACCTCCAAATTCGGAAACAAACCACGGCCTGGATTTTCAGGTTTTGTCAGACGGAGACGAAGCCTGAGCCCGAGCCTAAGCCTTCATTTCGCCAACGGCCTAAGTCTCCTACCCCACCCTGCAACATAGGCTTGTGCCGTCGCAGTGTCGCTGTATTTAGCACAAATGAGCACTGAGGGAAGAGCACATTTTAAAAACCAGGGTGAAAATACCTGAAACAGCAAAGCTTATGAATAGCCACGCGTATGTGACGTACGATCACGGGGAATCGTTCAAGCGCGCATGCAGTCAAGCAGACAGGCAAGCATGCATGCATGCAAGTACAGTATGCAGGCAAGAATGCAAGCAGACGGGCAGACAAGCATTCAGCTGACAAGCATGCATACAGATAAGCATGCAAACCGACTTACCAGCAGGCATGCAATGAAGCATCCAACCACGCATGCTCAAATGCAAGCAAAACAACTGTATTATCATGATTCAAATTTACATGTTTGGTGCTTAAACAAAATTTATTATACTTTGCGTACATTAAAGTCCAGGGGTATTACAATGAAAACATAAGCGTCCACTTTTCATTAGATAATCGAAATGAAAATTTAATCAACAAACCTTGATTCAAATTCAATTTCATGAAATAACTATAGAGACAGAAGACAAGATATCTATACAGACAATTGGTTCCAGGTAATCTTTAGAGAAAAATGTTCATCGAATCATTAATCATTACAATCATCTAAACATTGTCAAAAAAATTAATTGCCTTTGGGCTACCTCAGTGCTTTTGGGATACCTCATTTTACATTGAGCTGAAGTGGGTTGCCTCCAAAACTATGCATTGAATGTGACACACGGCCTTCAGTCTCGTTAGTTGTGATTGTTTTGCTTCAGAGTTAACTGTATAATGTGATTGTCATTTATCCCTTGTTCTAGCCAGAGTAATCACTGTGTAGACATTTGGTACATGTATAAAGCACTTGTCTCGTATGGTGTGATTGAAACAAAAAGCCATGGCACAAGAGGCAATTCACATGCAATCTGCGGCAGGCAATCTTTGAGAAAAGATCCACCTACACTGTACATTATTTGCAAAATCATAGGAATCAATGGGACTAGACACTGTCAGATATCATCTGTGCTACTTCAGTGCTCCTTTTTTACAGGCGGTGCTGCGGGGTGCCCTATAGGTCGTCTGCCAAAAATAAAAATGCTTCGTGTATGTGACATGTGGCCTTTTCTTGGCTCTCGCCATGCAATTGAGATCGCTTTGGTTCATTCCGGCTTGAGGCGTTGTGCGTACATCTTCTCGTAGTAAGGCATAGAGGCATCCACGCAGTGGAGGACGCCGGGAGGAAGGGACGAGCGGTCGGGCAGATCGCCGGGCTCTAGGAACCCGGTGCTCTCGAAGGCTCTCTTGTAGAAGTGGCCGGTCCTGATCGCCTGCCGGACCAGGTCCGAGGTCTCCCATCCGTCGACCACCGCCTCCCCGGCCTCCCAGCTCAGGAGGCTGTCCCGGAAGGGCAGCCCGAGCCTCTGGAACAGGGCGGCCAGGACGGGCCCGGGCCGGGCCAGGAGGTCGTCGGCGTCGATGACGATGGGCTCCGGGTCCAGTCCGGTCGAGCGCACGCGGTCCAGCATGGCGCTCAGCTCCCGGAACCCGTAGCCGGTCGGCAGCATGCTCCGGTGGATCTGGTCGAAGCGGACCCCCTGGTAGAACTGGTCCGCCAGCCGCTTCCACGACAGGAAGACCTTGGCCGGGTGTCGGATGAAGATCAGGTAGCGGTAGCCCTCGGGGAGGTGCTCCTCGTGGCCCGTCAGCGCGTACGCCATGTCCTTGCAGAAGACCAGCGTCTTGCCCGGGCGGGGCTGCTCCAGTCGCTCCTTCACGGCACGGTAGCCGTGTCCGGCGTCGCCCAGCTCCGCCCGTAGCAGCTCGCGAGCGCCCAGCTCGAACTCCGTCCCGTCCTCCTGATCCTCTCCCGGCCCGGCCTGCGGGCAGGCGGCATCGTCGGCGCGGGAGTGGAGTGCGTACAGGAAGAGGTAGAGCTCGTAGAAGACCAGCGAGTCTTCCACGCGGCTCAGGCAGTTGGCGAGGACGGTGGCGGTCGAGCGGGGCACGGTCAGCATCATCAGGCGGACCTGCTGATGAGGGGGCGAAGTTGGGGACTCCTGGTCGTCTTCCATCTGTGATAAGGGGGGAAGAATGTGTGTAAATAATGAGATTACTTTGTATGGCATCTGTTCGTCTCGAGAGACGATGGTGTAGCGCTACTTGGTTGAGTTACAGCTTCTATAGAATGGCTGTAGAGTCCCACTCTGGAGTGGCAGTCTCTAGAGCACTTCTTACAGATGTGGGAGGTTGGTGCTCAATCAGATGCTGAGGCAGATGCTGCCCTTGCCTTCCTACTTTGTTAATATAGTAGATGTCTTTCAAGGAGAGGTGTGGTTATGAAAAGAACGTGGCTCGGTCAAGTCTTTGACCAGACATCTTTTCAGTTTGATGTGAGACTCATTCATCCTCAACTATATCTCTGGAATAGACGCACACAAAAAAAGACCAAAAAGAATGGAAAATCCTGCTTTTAATTGGCAATATATTCTTCATTGGTACATTATAATCCAAGATCAAACGTCATTTTTGCGTTTCATGCTTATTTGAAGATTATTTCAACTAATTTAAATTACGCAGTGGCTGTTGTTACGGCAGTCGTTCGTGTGGTTCCCTGACTTCACAGTATTTGTCAGGATGTTTAGCTCTTGGAACCAGACTATCAGCTAATAGACTGGTTCAACCAGCCTGCAATGCTGACGAAATACAATCAAGTCAGGGAACCACACGGACGACTGCCGTAACAACAGCCACTGCGTTTAACTTATGCTCGTGGTTATTGAGGGCGCTGTTCTTTACGTCATTGGGTAACCAAATTGAATGTGTTTTCTCTCTCCCGCGAAGGCCGTATACACTCACATAGTCGGAGTAGTTCCCTGACGCGTTTAGTGAATAATGCACCCAGTCCTTTTCTCAGCGAAAAAAAAATGTGCTGGTCGAGACGTCTTTCCAATTCCACAAGCTCTTTCTTCGGAATCCGATGGACTCTCAGTCGATAACAAGGATAGAGATTCTGAAAACAGTTTTCCTATAGTTTTCCACAGGCGGGACCACGTTGCCGAACAATACACGTATGAGCCCGAATGGTCTCCGTGAAAACAGGCTTCGAAATGGACACTACGCACCACGCTTTGATGGGTCGTAATATTTCGGTCGTATCATCGTGATGTCTGACGTTCAAATGCGGTTTAGGCCTATTCTAGGATCGCCAGGGAATAAATACTCGTTTAAGCCTATTCCATTACTGCAATCTTCAACAACGAATTGTTCAGGCATTTCAACGAATTTGACAATACTTACTCCTTAAATCGGTTCTCTTTAAAACATTGCATTGACTGGTCTTATTATACCGTACGAACGTATACTGTAACACTTCCCCGATAAGTGTAATGAATCGGGTTTTCAACTTATGACGTCACCCTTCTAAACTAAAATGATTTTTGTTTACCCTCTTTCCCAAAGTTTAATATACGAAACAAATTCATGAATGTATTTTACTGACACCACTGTATCATTTGAAATAATAAAAAGAAAATCAGTTGACCTTTAACGTCACGGAGTAATCCTACCTTGCGGGGAGCGGTTGAGTTGTGCGTCCAGAGAGCAAATCCAAACGTGGTGTGTGGGCCAATGTAGGGAACCGCACCGCACGAGAACGATTTCTAAAATCAGTCCACTGCACCTACTCAAAGGTCGATATAAAATAATAAACATACCCTTGACAGTCTTTGACCTATTGAGCTGGTTTCGCCCAACTGACGTTCACAGAAATCCTCCATGGCAACATATCGCGATTATCTGTAAACATTTTATAATCGGAGCTGATGAGGACCATTAAGTTGCCATTTTTATCCTCCGCGACCTATTTTGTTTTTGTCAGAGACAAAAATAGATGATCGGTGTTTGCATTATCTTTATCATCGTTCATTCTTACATTGTAAGCGACTTTGTGTGGTATTTTTTCCCTCGACAACTTTTCGTGTCTCCTTTGCCTTTTCCCGGATTTATAGTTTGGCTACTTATTAAAACAAATCTCGATTTAAGCTCGATTTTTTTAACAGGACGTCAGGCTTCCTTTCGTTTATTTGTATTATATTTGTTGGCAGTATCCTGAAGACGAACAGAGTATACTGTTCGAAACGTCGAGTTCCTCCAGTTCTTTTCAGAACCACACATACTCACAAAAGAGAGAATCGGTACACGGTGTCACCATGTGTTAGCTCTTGATATTTTTTTATCGACATTAGTATGACGTTGATCCGATTCAATTCAAGGGGGCCTGACGTTTCGATCTCAACATGAAAAGGGGTCTCTGGTTCAAGTACCGGTCAGGTCAAAGTTTTCTTTGTAATTTTTAATTTTCCCCCCATTATTTTAAAAGTCAGTTAGGTCTTGCCCTACGATTCCTGCTTACTTTCTGGACAGTGCAGACGTCTTAACCACTGACTGGACCAGCAGAAGTCGAATCCCACCCGAGCTGCCTATACTTGTGATCGGACAAAGCATTGAGCATGCAGGGGTCAGTACGCGGAGTATAGGCCTAGGGCAATTCCTCCATGAATTACAATCTCCTCCATGCAAAAGCGTTTTATCTATGAAAACACCTATGAAATTGTATAATACATTAAGCACGATTTAATTCTCAATTCACTTAACGTGCGCCAACTTCCTCATGAAAAGCCATGCTCATTAGGTGGGCGACCAAAGTTCAGCTCGCATGGTTTTCTGAGCACAAGATATTCGAAGACAAGTCCAGGTTCTTGTATTGCTGAGAAGAATGGCCGTCGACAGTCTTCTGACGACATGCAGAGTACGCACTATACCCCGAAACATTGATTTACCGATTTGTTTCAATGCCATACTCCTCTTAAAGCCCCTACACAACATTGGTCGAGGTCAAAGAATAGCATCAATACGTTGTCTGATCCAACATATGCATGACATAGCACACCTGTGAACATTTCAGCTTAACCCGCCAACTGAGTCTCGAGAAAATCGTGAAAACCGCTTCATTTGTTTCACGAAAATGCAGCATTCAACGGCGTACTGTTACGCAAAATAGTTTAGATCTCGGTGAGATGTAAACGATTTCTTTTACTCTTTTCTCCCAAAATATTTTAGGTTTCTATTATAACCATCTTCAAACTGTTTAAGTTTCATGTAAATCTGTGATCATCTATTTTTTTTCGATCTTACCAATGTTGTTTTGGGGCTTTAAGAGATGATATAGGCCTACATTGTGTCCCCGCAAACTGTATGCAAGAAGAATTACTTGCATACAGTTCTCAGTCGTATAGTTAGTTTCGTTCAGGCATGATATTTTTTCGTTGCGTTGCACTTTGTACAAAAAAAAGACAGAGGCATGCTGCAGCGAGCCATGGAAGCACTGCTCTTTCGGTCCATTATCTATGGCACGGAGTTGCTCTGTCTTCTGGCTCTGCGACAGACGGTAATCGAGTGTCGAGTCTCTCAAAATAGACCATTATAGACAGAGACTGATATATCTCGTTATCGTAACATTCCCCAGTCCTAGACCAATCCCCCTTCTTCACGGATGCGCATTGGAGGAGACTTTGGCCGGCGATGATGAAACTGCTAATTAACACTGACTTGCGTGTTATTTGGTCGGTCCCACTGGTATTTAGTCGGCTCCACTGATGGGAGGGAATGGACACATTGGCCAGGCGCTGACTCGGGGGAGGACGTCTGCGAAACTGACGATAAGGTAAGTGAAGAAACGCTGTTTGGTCGTTGGGCATAAGCAAAAACGTTGGGTCTTTTCAAAACAACTCATCATACACACAGAAAACTATAAATATACCTCCCTTTCTCCCTCTCTCTCTCCCTCTCCCTCTCCCTCTCCCTCTCCCTCTCCCTCTCCCTCTCCCTCTCCCTCTCCCTCTCCCTCTCCCTCTCCCTCTCCCTCTCCCTCTCCCTCTCCCTCTCCCTCTCCCTCTCCCTCTCCCTCTCCCTCTCCCTCTCCCTCTCCCTCTCCCTCTCCCTCTCCCTCTCCCTCTCCCTCTCCCTCTCCCTCTCCCCCTCCAATCGCACAGATGACAGACCACAAGGAGTCGTCCTCGTCCCCAGGGCAAGTCCGTTTGATGATGCTGACCTTGCCCCGAACGGCGTCTACCGCCCTGACCAAGTGCCTGAGCTTCGTAGACCGATCGCTGGTCGCCTTCGAGCCGTACGCGTTCGAGTACATCTACGGACCGGACCGCGTCTTCCTGACGCACCCGGACGAGCGACTGGAGCAGCAGTTTGCAGACACGATGGAGTATACCCATCAGAGGGTCCTAGATTTACCCGAATTCGCTTGTGGGAAATCCCAGCACGGCTACCGATGGGTGACCGACCAGCTGGAAGCCCCACATCCGGACAAGGACTTCATCCTCTGTAAGGACGTTGCTTACGCCTTCAAGAGCCGCGAGGAGTTCTTGCCGAGAGGCTATCGCTACGTCGTCCTCATCCGGCACCCCTTGAAGGTCTTCCCGTCCTGGAAGCGGGTCCTGGTCCCGATGTCCGGCGACCGGCCGCTGGACGAGCTGCACCCGAGCCTCATGCCAGCCGGCTACGGGTTCCGGGAGCTGAGCTCCATGCTGGACCGCGTGCGCTCGACCGGCCTGGACCCGGAGCCCATCGTCATCGACGCCGACGACCTCCTGGCCCGGCCCGGGCCCGTCCTGGCCGCCCTGTTCCAGAGGCTCGGGCTGCCCTTCCGGGATAGCCTCCTGAGCTGGGAGGCCGGGGAGGCGGTGGCGCGGTCCTGGATGGCGCCGGACATCGTGTGGTTCGCCATCAAGTACGGCGAGGTGTACACGAATGCAGTCAACAGCACCGGGTTCCTAGAGCCCGGCGATCTGCCCGACCGCTCGTCCCTTCCCCCGGACATCCTCCAGTGCGTGGATGCCTCTATGCCTTACTACGAGAAGATGTACGCCCAACGCCTCAAGCCCGAATGAACCAAAACGATCCCAATTGCATGGCGAGAGCCAAGGTCACACGTCACATGCACGAAGCATGTAAAAAAAAAAATGAGCACTAAGGTATCATAGATGATCTTTTATCGGACAGTGTCTAATCCCAACAATTTGTTCCTATGATTTTGCAAAAAAATTGATCTCTTCTCGAACATTGCCTGCAACCGATTGCATGTGAATTGCCTCTTTTTCATTAATCACACCATAATTATAAGAGCTTTATACACACTGTACATGTACCATTTTTTACACAGTGATTACTCTGGCTAGAACAAGCGACGAATAACAATCATTATTATGTATTAAACAGTTAACTTTGATGTTTCCCTCCCAACTGAGAAATGATGATTTATTAGCTGTTCTGTTATTTAACTTATGTTTAAAAATGTTAACTTACAACCTATTTTGAATATGAAATTCTTTAAGGGTCAATAAAACCAATTACTCAACTACTTCAAGGTTATACCGATCCAGTACGCCACGCCCCTTGACAAATTGACCAATCAAAATGCGCGATGTCCGACAAAATGCCGCCATTTTGTCCGACATATCGTTTTAAATTGTGTATTCTTTACTGCACAATTTTCGTTGTGTTTACTTTTGTTTGGTATGTACCGGGCAATTCCTTTGCAAACCCGAGTTTCATCCTTAACCATGGTCAAGCGTTGTTTATATTTTTATTGTAATTATGTCTCGCGATACTCTGGCAAGAGAGGAAATGTAAATTTTGGGCCTTTTCCAAAAGTGACGTGATACGTCAGTGTGCGCATGTGCGCGGTTGCTTGGCCTTTGCTATGGTGGGCGTGGCCTACTGGATCGATGCACATGCATGTACAGTACTTCGCAGTCAAATCACGGCAAACACTCGTGGCTATTATTTTAACACATAATAGGCCCTAAATACCAGCTAAAACAAGAGGTCCATGTACTAAAAGGACAAACTCAAAATCTACATCAGAACAAAATTTGAAGGACAAACTCAATATCAAATCAAGAACAAAATAAAGAAGACGACAAACTGAAAATCAAACAACGGACACAAAATACAATTGGACAAATTCTACACAATAATGGACATACCAGGAACTGATCAAACAACGGAAGGACTAACGCTAGTCTACCACAGGCAGCGGCGAACTTGAAAACTGTCAAGGACAAGCGAAGGACATTTTCACAAACGAACAAATAGGACAGCGAGAAGAGGACCAACCTTTGGACAAACCAATCAAGGAGGTATCGGGACTCCTCCTTGGACACACCGACCACACACACACAACTCGAATTCAAGTTGACACCCCTGCTATCGCAAAACCACATGAGTCAGGTCGATCAGACCATTGTTTTGTCTGGGTCACCCGCCGATGACGCACGGAGGTCTGATGTCAACGAAATAATTATGGACTAGGTAAAACAAACTATACATACCGAGAAGTCTATCAGGTTTTTGTGGCAACACAGACAATTGTGACCCGGCACAGCATAATGAGAAATAACCCCCACTTTTGAGATTTTGAGATTTTCTAATGATGTGGAAGAGTATACCATTAGCTTTCAAATGATTTCAAATTATTTCCCTGTGAACTTTGTTGCAAATAGTACAAGGGGACTTCGCATTTGGTACCAGACACAATATATCAGCACCATTCTAACTCCTCGAAAGCGGCCATTCAAAAAGGCAGGAACCTTGCATTTTCATAAAAACAGTACACAAACACTCCCCGAAATCAACATTTAGAGACGGATTTCGGAAAAATTCTTTGGACATAATATCCTTCAATACATTAACTTTCCCAAAAATAAAAAAAAAATCGAATCGAATTGAGAAGATACTTTGACTTCAGGCGTTGTTTGCTCGAAAAGTGTCTTGGTGGGATATTCCTCATGTCGCTGTGCCGGGTCACAATTGTAGATTCATTTAGATTCAAGCTTCATCTCTCAGATTCTTTCCAACTTGACCCGAAAGCCGCGCGTTATGAAACCTAGGACACAATTAACGCGCAGCACACCCGACGACTGAGACAATGTCATCATTTGATCGTGACGTAATCCCATGAGTTTTTATGAGTAAAATGAACTGTTCAGATTTAGCACATTTTGCCAAGAGAGGGAGATTTTGTTCGGTTTTTTTTCTGTATAGCCTATTGGGGGTATGGTTTACAAACACCCTCTGGTTCCAAAACTGCATAACTATTCAATTGTGGGGTAGCCTATGAGACCAAATAATACGCCAGGACAAGAGTAAAATGATTCTACAAGAGCACTGTCCGCCTCTATTTTCATCAACGGGTCTCGGTGGATATTCAAAGGTCATCCCCTCTGACCTGTTCGGTCCAAAGATATATAGGGCCTACGCAAGGTCAAGAATAAATTGATTCTACAAGAGCACCGTCCGCCTCTATTGTAGTTTTTCTTTTGTTTTCTTTTGCTTTACATAGAAAAAACTCAAATCCCAGTGGGGGCGAGTGGGGGGGGGGGGGGCAGCGATCTTTCAAGGGGGTACGGCGACGCCCCCCCCCCCCCCCCCCGTAGCTACGCCTCTGCATGGTCCGATTTGGCGAATACTTTGCAGTGCCCTTTCCGTAGTGAACATGGCCCTCAAACTATTATTATTATTAGGGTCAGACCATTCGACAAGATAAGAGGTTAGTGATTATAATTATTGTCAACATTGATAATTCCCGTTGGGATGATATGGCGGAAACGTGGTCTGGGTGCCGGGTTGTGTTTTTGTTTCACCTCGAACTGTTTGCTATTGCTAACGACTCTACGAGTATGAGATAGAGGGCGTGATTCGAAGTTTCGGTCAGAGCTGAACTTTCTCAATCGCAGAAAGACCCCATTATTATGTATCGAGTATCAAGGGCTAGATAAAAATTAATTATGAGGGGTAGGCCTACATAGGCCTAACTATTCTGAGCATAAAACGTATTAAATTTCATTGTGTGTTATTTTTTGATGAATTTTCTTTTTTACATGGACGATGTGGTTTGGAATATTAAAACGATTAATTCTTAAGATTAATTTAACATTGAATCATAATATCCACTGAGACTGCGATTTGATTTAAGAATTCATTATTAAGATACTATATGTAATAATTAATTAATAGTTAAAAAAATATATATAAATAAAAATACGGTGTGGTATAATGGGACACCGTAGTATGGGACACCGTATAATTATGGGACACCGTAGTTTGTTCTATGGGAATTTTACGTGTCAGTCGAATGACTCTAAACCGGTGCAGTGGTAAGACAATAATGCGAATTCTTTTGCAACCCTGAAGAAATCAGCAGTTATGGAGCTCCCAGATGCGTTCTACGTGAAGGCAGAGTACATAGAAACAGTTAAGTATGGTTTTGCGGTCAGGTATCGAACACTGAAGATGATTTAACTTCGCGGCGAAGTAACTGAATAACTCGTTGCTGTCCTTTAAATGTGCCCATAATAATGTTGCCGAATTCGACACGATGTTGCCGAATACGTTATTTAATGTTGACGAGTTCCTCACGACCCACTTCCGTGACTCAGACAGCAAGCAACGATGAAATCTTGTCGGGATTAAATGAACATGTCTTTTCAAGTGTTTCTGTTACTGCTGTGTTGTTAGTGTCTGTCAATAATATAAATATATATGGCCGGGTGTCACTTAGTAACTTACTTTACTGACTTAGAAAAAAAACAGACCCTCACCCTGTACTCCATAACTGTCACTAGTTAGTCAGTGTCATGAGTCATATAATGGAAGGGTGAGAATCAGTTATCATAGAACTTTAGAAGCATTATTTTTATTTAACCCCAACAAGGCCAACATCAATCAAAAACAAAATACACGCCCTGTTGTCAGTGGTCACGTCCAACTGGGAAGTATACTATTCAGTGTTCACTGAGAATTCTTCATGTCAATTGTCATAGTGGTTTATTTCAGGGTTTGTGCATGGGGTGCCCATCCACACTGTCACTAGTCAGTTTGTTGATCCTTTCCCTTGGTCTAATCTGCTTTCCTTCCTCCATGGTCTAACTATCAAGGCTTTGTTTGTGTAATTTTACAGGCATCCGGTAACAAAGTGAGTCGCCAGTCTGTTCTCTGTGGCAGTCAGAACATTGTGCTGAACGGGAAGGTGAGCTGCCCCAGGTCTGGTGTCCAGACACCTTCATACATGTAGATTGTACAGGGACTTCAGTTCCTGAAGCAAGTGAAGATCTAGTCCCTCAGAAGTTTCATTTCTTTTGATTTAAGGAAAGGAGAAACACCAGTTGTTTTCATCTCCCTGCATGAATCACCCTCAGGTAGAATGCACGCCCGGTTTGAACACAAATTGTCCACAGTGGTAATTGCAATCACACAGGCCGGGACTTTTTTTAACGTTTGTGAATGCAAAAAAAAAAAAAACCGACAAAAATGAAGGGAAAATTGACAGTGAAATTTTTGAATTATTTGAAAGAAATGGCAAAGAAAGTTTGCCGTCTTGAGGGCTGGATAGCTTAGTTGGTAAGAGTGCTGGTGTGTTAAGCTTGAGGTCCTGATCCAATCTGTTTTCTTTGCAAATTTTCAAACCGTTTGATAAAGAATTTCTCTTCTTTTTTTTGTTCCTGCTCTAAATGTTATCGAAAATAGTCAATTATCCATTCGGACTGCATCATCCGTGGTGACCTTGCCAATGTCCGGATCGGGCGAAGTTGTGTCATCGGGAAGAGAACTGTCATCCGACCCCCCTTCAAGAAATTCAGTAAAGGGTGAGCAGAAGCGATCTTTTGTTTTACAATTTTGACATTTAAACTGAAACAGAAATGTTGCAAGCCAAGCTGCTTACCAGGGCTTGCTGAATTCGTAGTCCGACGTCACAGGACAACCAAATGTTTTTGTCGGACAAGTAAATGTTCAACTTCCAGGCAAAAGTGATAGATACTTTCTCTTCCTTTGAGAAATCCTCTGTCGTTGAAAAAGGTCCTGCCATTGAGAATGGTGCTGCCTTGAGAAAGGGTCTGTCTTTGAAAAATGTCCTGCCTTTGAGAGATGTGCTGGTGTTTTTTTAGGAAGGTCCTGTCTTTGAGAAAGGTCCTGCCTTTGAGGAAGGTCCTGCCTTTGAGAAAGGTCCTGCCTTTGAGGAAGGTCCTGCCTCTGAGGAAGGTCCTGCCTTTGAGGAAGGTCCTGCCTATGAGGAAGGTCCTGCTTTTGAGGAAGGTCCTGCCTTTGAGGAAGGTCCTGCCTTTGAGGAAGGTCCTGCCTTTGTGGAAGGTTCTGCCTTTGAGGAAGGCCTGCCTTTGAGGAAGGTCCTGCTTTTGAGAAAGGTCCTACCTTTGAAAAAGGTCATGCATTTGAGGAAGGTCATGCATTTGAGGAAGGTCCTGCCTTTGAGAAAGGTCCTGCCTTTGAGAGAGGTCCTGCCTTTGAGGAAAGTCCTGCCTTTGAGAAAAGTCCTGCCTTTGAGAAAGGTCCTGCCTTTGAGAAAGGTCCTGCCTTTGAGGAATGTCCTGCCTTTGAGAAAAGTCCTGCCTTTGAGAAAGGTCCTGCCTTTGAGGAAGGTCCTGCCTTTGAGAAAGGTCCTGTCTTTGAGGAAGGTCCTGCCTTTGAGAAAGGTTCTGCCTTTGAGAAAGGTCCTGTCTTTGAGGAAGGTCCTGCCTTTGAGAAAGGTTCTGCCTTTGAGAAAGGTCCTGCCTTTGAGGAAGGTCCTGCCTTTGAGGAATGTCCTGCCTTTGAGAAAGGTCCTGCCTTTGAGAAAGGTCCTGCCTTTGAGGAAGGTCCTGCCTTTGAGAAAGGTCCTGCCTTTGAGGAAAGTCCTGCAAGGATCAAATGAGCAGCCCTTCTAAAATGTTTGTCCCTTTGTCAACAGAGTGGCCTTCTTTCCCCTCCATATCGGAGATCACGTCTTCATCGACGAAGATTGCATTGTCAATGCTGGCCAGGTGGGCTCCTATGTTCACATTGGCAAGAACTGTGTCATAGTAAGTGTTCAACCACCGGCCCACTTTTCAGCGTGGATTCCAGTTACGATATCTTTTGCACTGTGTAGATTTAGCATGGCTCCTGTTGGCGGAGGAGAGTGGAGCTATCCTTAGTAGCTGCTCACTGGTTGCACAGGGCAACCGTGCAGGGCTATGGACTAAGCCAGACCTTGGGCTATGGAACATGCCAGCACACGGTGTGCAACCTTCTTTTTTTGAGCTGCAGTGAGTGAACCAGAGGGTTGGCCCAGTGAGGCCCAGAGTTGCATTGGTGGGCTATTGTTCACAAATGCACAGTGCATGTATATACCCCCCTCACATGAGGCTGTCCAATTGTCTCTGACTCAATCCTAGTAGCTTCTGTCAGAAACACCCAAGAAAGTGATGTGAGGTGTTGATGAGAAAGGTTACAAATGGGCTCCATTTGAAATGAGCAACCCTCTCTGAATCCTTCGTCTACGGCTTCAAGTAACACATGAGTCTATTGAAGCCGCCAGCCAGTGGCTGTATTCAGTTTCCCACATAGACTTGTGTGTTGTTTTCAGCCGCTGCCAGTGAATTTCAGCCACAGTCGTAGTTGGTTGAGTAATACAAAGCTGCCACGGGATACATAGTGTGTTTTTTTCCTGCCTTGCCCAGGGCCGGAAGTGCGTACTGAAGGATTGCTGCAGTATTGCAGACAACACCTACCTACCCCCTGAGACAGTCGTTCCCCCATTCACACTGGTATCAGGCTCCCCAGGTTAGTTCCATTTAGCATCGGTTTCTTTTTTTTCAAATAAGCAAAGGGAAGGAAAAATTGGACGTGGAAAAATTATGACAATTTATTAAAGTAACCCTGGACCAGAATATGAATCTAGGCCTTCGCTTGAACTTATCATTCCTCCACTACCTGAGTTATTCAGCACTTATGTGGCAGCCTTCCCAAATAGTCAACTAGTCTTTGCTTTGGATGGGGGCGCCATTCAGAAGCGTTTAACTTTAAACAGACATATACATTAATCTCCATATATTAGAACTCTATTACCTGAGCTGCACAAAAAAGTCAACTGTCTTTGCTTGGGAAGGGGTGCCAGTCATAAGCATTCAACCCTCAAATGCTGTATAGGTTTTTTCTGTGAATTTCTGGCGCTAATGCTGACTCTCATTCCCGCTGTGTTTGACTTCCGTGTTTTTTTCCGGGTTTGGTTCCCCCCTGCAGGCGTGGTGGTAGGCGAGCTACCAGAGTGTACACAGGACCTAATGATTGACATGACACGGGGGTACTACTCTCATTTCCTTCCCGTCCAAGAGGTCAAATAATGGATGCCGCAGCGACACTTGCCACTCCCAGCACCAAGCCGTCAACTCTAACAAAGTGATCAAAAATTCATCACTCTTGTGACATTCCTTAAAATGAAGTAAGTCAGGGAAACAAGGAGGATTGATATTTTTCGCATTTTAATTTGACTTCATTTTGCAATCAAAAACAACGCTTCCAACTTTTTTTAAGAAAAAGCTCAAAGCTCAACAAGGTGTTCTAAATTATCTGCGCTTTTTATATGAGGTCCTTTTTTCGGATCTAAACAACATCATTGGATACCATCTGTAATCATAATATTTTCAATCAAACAAAGTAAAGGAAAACCAAGTGGGTAATTTGTTTGATTAGTTAGAAAAGAAAAGAAAATGTGACTGGGCTGTGAACCCAAGAGAGACCTCTGGCTTGACGTACCAGTGCTCTTACCACCTGGCCCTGAGCCATCCAGTGGTAAGATGGTGACCAGGCTTCGCGAATGAGACACTAAGGTAGAGCTGAAGCAGCAGGGTACCAACTGGTATTGAGAATAGCAAGAGCAGCCCAGAACAGAGTGCGATGGGGAGGGGTCGTCGATGGCCTATGCTCCACTGGGACCAATAAGCCTCCGCAGAAGTAGCAGGCTTCCCAAATTATCAAAACACTTTACTGGGATGGGGGAATGTCTGTAATCATGTTGGCATCAACACAACAGTGGGCTTTGCAACAGGTAAATATTCAACAAATTTTGGGGCCTCGACAGTTGCTTGATGATTTCTTGAAAATGTTAATTTGTTTTGGCGGGGCGTTGTTTGTTCTTGCACAGTTTGCTTTTACATTTTGCAATACAGGGATTCTGCAAGGATGAAATATTCTGGGTCATATCTCGCATCATTTTCATTTTGGTAGTGGATGGTTCTGGGGGTGTATTTTTTTTTATTTCTGTAAATTATGAAACGTCCTGAATTTCTGACTTAAAAGTTTCAATGACATTTCAAAACTGAGTTTTCAGTTTTAAAACGGTCATTATTTGTAAGATAAAGATATTATTTATTTAGATTTTAGCCGTAAATAAAGTGTCTTGTGCAAAAGAAAAACTTTAATCGCCTCCGTTCAGCCTCAGTAATTTTGTTTTTCCTTAGGGCTTTTACGAATCCCTGGAACAGACTCGAGCTCAGGCTTCGTCTCTGTCACACAAAAATCTTAAAATACAGGTTGTGGTTTGATGTTGTGTTCAGTACTGAGTAATCGCACAAAAAAATGTGCTTTAGGTGATTTAGATTTGACTCTGCCTTTGAGGAAGGTCCTGCTAGGATCGAAACGTCAGGCTCACTAAATTTTAAGATTTAGATTTGTATTATTCCTTGGACATTTATAGTGGTTGAGGAGAAACGAAACCAAAGACTGTCCCCGAGCCGTCATTTCCTGAAAGACCTAGGTTCCTATGAGAAGGGGCTTTTTGTGTGTGTAAAGGTCAGCCTGATGAGCCTTTGGGGCCAGCCCGTCAGTGTTTCTTTCCACCGTTGGGGGCGTACTTGCAGTCTGCCGTCTGCACCGTCTCCAGCGGCTTGTTGTAGAAGCTGTCGAAGTGGTTGGACTTGAGCCAGGCCAGGACGTCGGCCTCGAAGCGAGCCCGGAAGGCCGCCGGGTCCCTGGCCAGGACGAAGAGGGTGACGCGGCGGGAGTCGGTCACCACCGAGTACTGGTACTGGGGTTCGGCCGTCACGCTGTTGGTTTCTTTGGGACCCAGACGGACCACCCAGTCTGTGGAAGAGATAGAGAGAGGAAAGGCGGAGGGAGATAGAGAGGGACGCAGAGAGAGATAGGGTGGAGAAGAGAGAGAAAAAGGGAGAGAGAGAGAGAAGAGAGAGGGAGGGGAGAGAAGGAGACGAGAGAGGGGAGATGACCGGAGAGAGAGGGTGGAGAGGAGAGAGAAAAGGACAGAGAGAGAAGAAGAAGAGAGAGGGAGGGGAGATAAGGAGAGGAGGGAGAAGGGGGAGAGAGCGGAAGGGAGAGGAGAGAGAGGGGGAGGAATAAAGAAGGAGAGATGATAGAGGGGGGAGAGAGGAGAGAGAGGGAGAGAAGAAAGAATGAGAGGTGGACGAAGAGAGAGGGAGAGAGGTTGACAGAGTGATGATTAGTTATTTTCTCACCAACTCAAAATCTCAACAGGTCTATGATAATCGGCTTGAGGTCATTTCACGAGACAATGGAGATAATTGCCGCTGATTTTTGTTTCATTGGAGCTAGCTCTTGGATACTCGGTCAAGTTTGGGCAGTCGGCTACGGGCCCATGTTCGTGGTGAGGGGAAAGGGGCGGGGGGCGGGGGGATTTATACTCACATTCACCGGGCACGGGGGCGACCGGGAACTTGACGGACAGCTTGCCCGGGTCGCTCTGGTTGACCACCGTGGCGTAGCCCCGGATGTCGTTCAGCTTGCCCGTGGGACTGCCCACTGTGTTGGCGTTGTACACGGAGAGCGTCTTGTTGGGATTCAGCGCGTCTGCATCGCGGGGAGGGGAGGGAGAGTCGGGGAGGGAGAGAGAGGCAGAGTGGGTAGAGAGGAGAGGGGGAGGAGATGAGAGAGAGGGAAGTGAAGCAAGGGACAGGAAGAAACAGGGAGAGAGGAAAGATAGGCGGGGAAGTAGCAGAGATAGGGGAGAGAGGAAGAGAGACAGAACGACACAGGAGGGGAGAGAGTAAAGGTTTACATAAAACGTCACCACAGAGCGCTCTTTCGACGCCATCTTTGGAAGAAAAAAACTTTGATGAAGGCGCCATTAGGCTAATCATAGAGGAAGGAAACTACTCTATGGGCTAATGGAGTGAGCAACTCCCCTTTTGAAAATGGGCACACCAATACGTGCACTTCGGCTGTTTTCATTTCAATAAACATTCCATCATTAACATGAGGACGAGCATTATCGTGGAATATGGCTCTACAGAAAAATAAGCATAGCTGTTTCAAAAACTAAGCGTGTATGCACTGGCAAATGCAGGAATTCGATCTGTCTCTGTGTGGCGTCTGGTTTATATGATTTTCGCCAATGCCTTCAACCTTTCCTCCGGAAGAATCTCAGATCATTTCAGAGAAGGGGATGAACAGGGACTCACAGTCTGCCGTGACGCAGTAGGCGTTCCTCTCAAAGGTCGATATCACCACCAGATCGGCGAACATCTATGAAAAGTAAGACGAGAAATTTCGGTTCAATTTTTGAGCGAAAATTCTCACCCACGACCCCCCCCCCCCTCGCCCTTCACGAGAGCCTCTCCTGATCCGAAGGACAGTCGTAAAATTGAGGGAGGGGGTGGCCGCGCTGTACTGTAGAGAACAAAACTTTGGGCAATTAAATCCATAAATTAAATGTATAATTGAAAAAAAGATCCAATAACTGTCAGAGTATGTCGTTCAAAATCAATCATAAACTCAGAACAGTTCTTTTACAACCCATAGGCCTAAGTCCAGTCATTATAGTTCAGTCACCGTGTGGAGTTCAGTAAACGATCACATTCATCTCTAGCCTAAAGGTTTTTCAATCAAATCTTGGGAAAATGAAAATGTCAGTCCCTTTCACTTCTTTTGTGTACATGTATTTCAGAGTTGTTTTGGTCTGTACATGCTTTGCGCCACTTCTATAATAGTTGTCCATCTACGATCAGTCTGAACTGATAAGCTCAATTGATTCTAACCATTCGCTTTAGCGTGAAGATCGACTAAACGTGAACATATTCTTCCTTGCGTAAGCAGAATTACCATCCACATTGCGATTCAATGTCAGTTGGGTTTGGACTGTATTCCACTTTTCTTTGCTTTATAGCATGAACCAAAAGTGAAGTTTGAGTTGGCAGGGTGATCCTATAAATCATTGGTAAGATAGAATAACATAAATGTTCACAGATTTACATGAGACTTATACAGTTTGAAGATGGTTATAGTAGAGAACTTCGCACTGAAATATTTCTAGCTAAAATCCTGTATTTTGGGAGAAAAGAGTAAAAGAAAATCGTTTACGTCTCGCCCCAAGATCTAAACGATTTTTTCAGAACAATAAGTTGAATGCTGCATTTTCGCGAAACAATTGAGGCGGTTTTAACTGTTTTCTTGAGACTCGGTCAGCAGATTGAGGTGAACTGTTCCACAGGTGTGCTGTTCCATGCAATATTTCTTTCCTCCATGGTTGGATCATACAACGTATGGATGCTATTCTTGACCTCGACCAATGTTGTGTTATCCCTTGGAGCAACATTTGGTGCTAATGAAGCGGCTCTGTGAAATTGGCCCTTGCTTTGATCACGAATGAATGGAACTTTAACTTTAACTGGTAATAAAGGCAGCTCCGTGATCGGAGTCTGCCATCGGACTCACCTGGTACCACCGTCCCAGGTAGCTGGGGATGTCTAGCTGGGACACCGTCTTGGGTGGGTCCAGGAAGAACGGCAACGCCTGCCCAGACGACGCCAAGAGACCCACCACCGCCAACGCGCTCAGCATCCACGTCGTCATCTCGGTGGCGAAACACGAAAAAAAGACAAACGTTCCCGGCTCTGCAATCCCCAAAACAAACGACAAATGAAAACCGACGGAGGGACAACTGGACGATCTACGGCAGGCGTGCGGGCGGGCTCAAAGTCCTCCTCTGAAATCTGTCATAACTGGACCGACTCGAGATTTAAATCGCTTGCCAGTTCCGAGTCCCGAGTTTCGTAAACAGCCAAATTGCCAACCATCACGTGAGGAGTTGGATAACTATACGAGGAAGCTTACAGCAGTAGTTTTGTGCCGTGTGGTTATTGTTTTTTTCCTGTATGGGTATCTTATTACTGATAACGACGCGGCTGATGTAATTATCGGGGCCACCCCGGTGATCAGAAGATCTCGCCGGTCGTACGGTGCTCTGATGAAGGTCACCATAATTCAGCCGGTGCACATGGGGTGGGGCATGACTTGCATAGTCGTGATGTCCGAGCGCAGGCGATATGCGGGACAAAGGTCAGCCCGACTTCAGGCCGATGTCAAGTTGGAGGGATGTGGTGGGAAATGGCTGCAGTGCGTTCGGCCTTCATAGTAATGGAATTCTATGCAGGCCTATACTCATTTTAGCCTATCGGTTGTTGTTTTTATCGATCACTCTTAAAGTAATATACCCAAACAAGTTGGCAAGTTGCTACTGACTCCAATTACCAATAATACACATTTCAGAAATGAAGACGGTATGGCATCTCTGTCCTATAATTATAGCAAACTAGGATGCTTTTCACAGAGGCAGCTTCTGCCTTGCGATCGGTCCTTCCTGGATCGAAACGTCAGGCCCTTTACATTTTTAAAATGCATTTTTTGGCATCAAGTCACCATGCATTTAGCCACCTGATATGTACGCTAGGACTTCAATCAGTATATCTTTGCCCTTGCGTTCTGCGTGTAAGCACATAAAAAGCGATGACTTAATCAATTTTGACCCTTCGGCTACTTAGACGGCCTGGCGTTTGGGAAACAGCAGAGCCGTCCATCGAAGTGACACTGGTTTTTTTCCAACTTTCTATGCATCATCATTGCATGGAACCAACCATTCAATCTAATGCCTTTTAAACATAACGTTGAATTTGGTACCACGTAGCTCGTCAATGGTATGTTTCCGGTGATGTGAAAATATTCAGAATTATCTCTTTCTTTTTTTAGTGTGTGTCGTCTTGACGACGGAGAGAGCACACTGTCCGAAACGTTGAGTTCATCGGCTGTCTTCAAAACCACTGGCCACTCACAAAAGAGATGACGTAACGCAAACTAGATCACGCTGTCACCGCCTTGGCACGCTACCCCATCACCAGGTATTGCCCTAACATCTCATCTTACAGGTAGGCCTATACCTCAATTGGTTTAGGTGTATATGTAATTGTGGGGATTAAAAGCTGCAGGAGAGCCTCATCAGTACCGTTCCACGAAATTCTCACCATTAAACGAATGCTGATTAAAGGTCAATAGTGGCTTCACATTGCAAGGTCGCGCTTCTGTTATCGCGCTCTTTTTTTGATTTTCGACGGTAGCTATTTTTATGATGTTGTCCGAGGAAACGACAGACCGTGATAATGGCCGCGTGGTATCGGCTGTTTACGGAAGAAACGAATCACACCAGGACGTGTCCGTTACATAACAGTGCATGGCGTGGGAGGCACTGTGGTGACAACGGCCGTCGGCTTGTTTTGTCGTACAGCATTCTTCATCACGTGGCAATGAATCAAAATAAAAAATGGTAAGTCTTCTATCCAGTTTTCAGAGTGGGCGGGCTGTTAGGAAACAGTAGAATCAAAATCCTCTCACATTTTATCACTTTAATCAACGTCAATTAGTGCAAAAGGTAATCATTCTCTAAAACGGGTATTTTTCGTAGAAAGAAATGGAAATGGCAAATAACGGTTTCGTTTTCAAAGTATACTCTTTATATCAATTTTATTCATGAACAAACAGCGTAATATAATAGTCACCATGAGATGCTTGATGGCTGAGACCACAGTTTCATCGTTCCCAGGCTGTTCTACACTCGCATACATTTCGATAATTTGTGAGGAAAGGGCGTGGGCGTTCCCCAGATATACCAACCATATCGAGCAGACATGTACCCGGTATGATTCGTGTCTCGGACTTGAGTACATTTTTTTTTCGTGAATCAGACTCAAACCCGAGTCCACTTTCCCGTGACTCGGATTCGAGTCAAGACAATGAATGGATCTCGGACCTGGACTCAAACTCGAGTCCATTTTCCCGTGACTCGGATTCGAGTCAAGACAATGAATGGATCTCGAAACCTGGACTCTTACTCGAGTATATTTTCCCGTGACTCGGACTCAAGTCAAGACAATAAATGGAACTCGGACCTACTGACTCAAACTCGGACTCGGACCTACTGACTCGCAATGGGACTCGGACTCGTTTAACCTGCGCACATGCTTTGACGATTTCATTTGATAAACTGAGTAAATAGGGCTACATAATTATTATACTTATAAATGTGATTATTTTGTATATTGCACCCTTTAAAACGCCCTATAGGCCTAGATCTCAGGGATCATCCGGCGTCTTGTTCGGCTGGACAAGACACTCGTGTGTTACTTTCAGCCTGATATTTTTAGCTGACTACGTACACAGCCTCAAAGATGCCAAGACTACCAGGCCACTATATGCTATTATTGATAATATAAAAAACAACAAAATGACGTCCAAGTATTATTCTGCTCTTTGCTAATCTCTCGTCGGTGGGTAGCCGCAGTTGGTAGCCTGCAGCAACGGCCGAGGCTGCTTCAAGAATCCCTGGTACCCGTTCTCCTCCAGGAACTTCAGCACGTCGTCCTTGTACTTGTCCAGGAAGGAGATGGGGTTGCGGGCCAGCACGTAGAGAGCGCGATCGCCCGCACTGGTCACCACGGCATACTGGTACTTGGCGTCAACGATGGGCCCCAGCTTAATGATCAGATCTGTATAACGAGTACCAATGTCATCGTGAGTTTATTTGTCTGCTTTCTTAGGTGCAATCAATAAGTTTCACCGTAGACCCTCCCCCTTGACCCTGCGTTTACGTTTTAGTTATGACTTACAATCCCCTGCAACGGGCACTCCCTCCAGCACCACCTTGAGTCGGCCGGGTGCTGATAGGTCTGGGATGTAGGCGAACCCGGCGATGTCACGTCGAGATCCTTCGGGCCAGCCGACCCGACCGGCGTTGTAGACGGACACGAAGGTCTGGTTGATGATCTTGTCTGGTCGAAGGGAAGACGACAGGTACAGGTGTAAAGGTAAAGGCAAAGGCAAAGGCACGAGACAAAGGCAAAGGCAAAGGCAAAGGCACAGGCAAAGGAAAAGGAAAAGGAAAAGGAAAAGGTAAATTCAAAGGCAAATTCAAAGGCAAATTCAAAGGCAAATTCAAAGGCAAATTCAATGGCAAAGGCATGAGGTAAAGAAAAAGGTATAAGGAAAGGCTAAATTCAAAGGCAAAGGCAAAGCCAAAGGAAGGCAAAGGCAAAGGCAAAGCCAAAGGAAGGCAAAGGCAAAGCCAAAGGAAGGCAAAGGCAAAGGCAAAGGCAAAGGCAAAGCTAAAGGCAATGGTAAAGGTAAAGGTAAACATTAAAGGTAAATTTAAAGGTAAAGGTAAAAAGGCAAAGGTAATTGGATACTGGTACAAGGGTAAGGAAGGGAAGGGGAGAAAAGAAAGTTAAGTTGGGGAAGGCAATGTATGGAAGGGGATAGAAAAGAAGAACTAATCTTAAAAAAATATTATTATAATCATTATATAGGGGGGCCTACTGAAAACATTGGCAATTTTTAAATTTGTTCAAAAGTTCCCAGTCAGTTTGTCCTTTGTTTGACTTATATCATAACTATGGCCTACTGGTAGAGTAAATCGCCCGTTTTGACACAATGTATCGACATTCTCTAAAGAAGAGCGGATCCTTTCAAAATGGCAGTGGAGTGGGCTACCTTCCGATACAGCACTTCGTACCAGCATCGCGAATTATATTATGCTTATAAATAACCACGGGACACCAAGCCGCATCAAATGCAAATAGAGCACGGCTTACAATCTCAGAATAACCCACAGAGAATGCTGTAGGATCATCCTATAGCACATAATAATATTTTGCATTTCAAACAGACGGGAAAGCTATATTAGGTTCTAACAAATCAACCATGGACATTGTGTACAATGGACTTACAGTCAGCCGTTGTGCAAACCGAGTTCAGATCCACGTTGACGATCTTGGTCCATCCATTTTCGTACGGCTGCGGGGCCAATGAAAGAAGGTCAGACGTAAGTTAACTCTACCAATTATTAGACAACACAGACTGCCGGCCCATGGAGTAACAACAAAATGATGGAAAATAACCTGAGTGGGAATTACTTTTCACAGCTGCTGATATCGAAGCAAAGACAACTTGACCGGGCAATGATTCGACCCCGAGCACGCTAGGTGAACGCACCGGCGCTCAGTGTCACCCTTGCTATATCTAACTCCTAAATAATCAAGCTGCCTCGTGAATGGTCAAAAATCTTCACCGGGCTGGAGCTCCGGTCACAAGCACGGAACCACTATGACTGCCAAATATCTCCCAAATGCAGGGATCACACCCTCGAGATTTCCCATCAGATGTCAGATGCAAGCAACAATGTAAATCCCGAGTCACAAAATAAACTAAAAAGTCGTGGAAAATCACTTTTGCCCCTCTGGCTGTCATCAATTTATATTGGATAAAACAATATAAAATGCCACTATATAGCCATAATCTCCGTTTGCTGGCATTTTCCAGCTGAAAGGATTGGAGTATTATTGTGAACCTTCAGATCAACTTAAAATCGCCTGTATTTGGAACAAATTGTGGAAACAGGCGTTTTAGATCTCATTGGAACGTGCTTAATCTGTCTCTTTGATTCCTGCTGTGCTCGTAAAATAAAATTAATGCATTTTCATTTAAATTCACACTTTGTGGACGAAATGCAGAATGCATACAGATTCAATACGGGCTGGCTTTATTTTTTACCTGGTACCAGCGGCCAACGTACGCCTTGAGGTCGAGCGAATCGACGGTCGGAATATCCCCTCGACACGCGGTGAACGAGGCAAGAAAAACCACGGCCAGTACTGTGCCTCTCCAAGCCATGGCGGGTCGGTTATCTTAATTTAATAACTCTTGCGGCCGTCCTCTGCTACACAAACGGGCTCAGTGAGAAGCGAGAGCGATCTGATGAGTCCTATATAGGCCCGATCTTGAAGGAAACCCTAGTACTAGATTAGGTTATCTATCGAGGAAGTGATGAGGCCACGATTTCATTCCTGTCTTCCCATGCAGGTTTTGGACAGTGAGTCGATGAGATTATAACATCGGTAAACAACAACTACTATATCAGTCCAAAGTTCGCACTATCCAACCATGATCCAACGCACGTGAGATAACAATCACGCGGTCTGGGCCAAGTTTCATACAGCTGCTTGTATAATTATCACCAAACCTCAAGTCATACAAACAATAGGCTATTGCTCAATGGCTTGAATGACAAAAGAGCAAATATCAAAGAGGAAAATGTAGGCCCTGAAGTTTTGATCCTGGCAGTACCTTTCCCAGTGACATAAATAACCTGCTAGGATCAGAATATCAGCTACGTCCACCAAAACCCGCTAAAAAAATTGCTTTATAAAATAAGGAATTGGCAGCCGAAGATCCCCTTGCATTTTTGTTTATGCCTTATTGCAAATACCATTCAAAGGCAAAGCAGAAGCAAATAGCATCACATGATGGTACATGTATAATGTAGCAGGCTAGAATGGGTAAATGGTCTGGATTTATCAGAAATATTGAGATTATGTAATCATTTTTGATCAACACAATCCAACAGAATCGCTGCAAATACCGATAACGTCTGATCCCATCTGATCTTTTGATTGAGGCTGATTAAAAATGTAGATTAAGATACTTTACATATTGTTAGCATTTATTTCCAAATTGAGTACATAATATTTGTCACACAAACGCAAAAAGAATGAGCCTCAGATGTGACCGGTAAAATCATTAGAAGGGATGAATATTTATTTGTCTATTGCTCGAATAACACTTAAACGTGCTTAGCCAATTGAACTGTTATGTTAAGAATGACAGTAGATGAAAAACTGAAAAAGTTTAGTTAACGTAGTTCTACATGGAGAACTCGTTTCGAAAAGACACAAAATAAAACTTAATCACGCGACAATGTTTCAACAGGATCTGTACGGAAGGTTTTAAAAATACATAAATATCTAAATTCATAAATGGACATTGTGAAACCAGTATCTGATTTGTACAACTTACAATAAAACCACACTACCCCAATGAAGTTGACATGAAATCAATTTAGGAATAGAGGAAAATACGTAATGTGTAACAATTCCTTCATTCTCTAGAAAAGGTGTACGAGAAGCACTGATCTGTGTGTGGAATTCCAGATTAGCCAAAAATGAGAAGCTTGTATCGTGACTGGTACCCGGCGACCGTAACGAGGCGGTTCGACAGTGCAATGCGCACACGCTCACGTTCGCGTCAAAAGCCCAACGTTATCGCGCGCCCCTTTGACCAATCGTTGAAGAGGGCACACGCGTGCGCAGCGCTTACCACGCGCACGTGAGCGAGTGGACAACCTTGCACTTGCAGTTGCACCGGGCCTGCCATGATCAGACGGTCACCAGATAGGAAGTGTCGCTGCTACATTCTTTATGACTCCGGAAGATATTTGCATTCGGGAACCTGTGGGACGGGCACGTAGGCCTTAAGACCAAGCGTGAAGCCGACCAAGGTAAGGTATTCCTGCACCTGGAACGACCAATGAAAACGGGGGAAATGACATAAATAAGACATAAATAAGCTATGACGGACAATCGTTGGCTCCAGCAGAGCGTAAGTATTGATGGAGGCCGCCATTTTGGAAAACCTTGGGGGAAAGCGCAGGGCACCGTTGCATGAACCATGGGCTCGTCACGTGACACTACTACGAACGCGCGTTGGTCAGGTATCCCAATGCACAAAGGTATCCCGACGTCGATTTCAAAAGGAAAATATCCTATGGGTTAATAATTATGTCTACTGCAGCTGTCGTTATCTCTCATAAGTGTCTCTGTCTCTGCCTCTCGGTGTCTCTGTCTCTGACTCATCGGCTCAGTGTAGCTGTATCTCCATCCTCGACTACCTTATCAGCAGTGTCCCTGTCTCTAAGGTCGAGTTCGGGCGGTCTGTTAGAACCTAGCTCTCACGCCCGAACCACACGACCCAAGAATGCTGCACTCGGCACAGAATCATATCACACACCACCTCTCCACCAGGATTGTTCACGAAACAGCCGAGAACGCGCGACCAAACTCGACCAGTAACTTTGTCTCTGTCTCGCATCAGGGTTTTTTTTTCTGTGCGGAAGTGTCTACTAAATTATTTGGAAGCTTACCTCAGCGTCGTACTTCTCCTGGAACTCCACGGGGTCCCGTGCGAGCACGAAGAGCTGACGGGTGACCTCTCCGTCAGTGATGAGACTGTACTGGTACTGGTCGTTGATAATGGGGCCCAACTTGAACACCCAGTCTGTAAACGGCGGGGAAGAAAGCACAAAGTGAGGCAGATGACAGACTGGGGGGCGCCCTCACCTCGATCATTGAGCGTGCCCAAACACCGCACCTGGCCTTACGCTTACAGGCCTTACCCAAACTAAAGTCGCCTACCAAAGCTCTTATGCCAAGTCCATAGCGGATGAATTTTTGTCAGGAGAAGTAACGTCACATAGAAATATGGCTAACAATAAAATTGATCCCGGTTAATTCTTGCCGAGCCGAGCCAAAATTAATTTCCTGCTCGATCAGCTCTTTGCGATTAGGTCTTGGACACCCTTTTCAAAACCAACGACTAGCGAGGTAATACGGCTTCGAATGTCTAAACATGTTGTGAAAGCACCGTCTTGGGCCGTTTTCGAAATGAAGGCTTAGGCTCGAACTTAGGCTTCGGTCATACTTATCTTACTCGCGATCGTTATAATATCACAGGCATACAAGCATTTGACCCCAGTTTCTTGGGGAATACTCTGTAACTATCGAGCCAATAAACCTTCAACTTCGGAAACAAGCCACAACCTGGATTTTCGGGTTTTGTCAGACGGAGACGAAGCCTGAGCCCGAGCCTAAGCTTTCATTTCGAAAGCGGCATATGAAGCCCCACGGTTATACCAAGGTACCAGACTATTTTCATGAGACTTACAATCGCCCTCCACTGGCACGCCCTCCAGCTGAACCTTCAGCTTGCCTGGTTCCCTGATGTCCGGTAGATAGGCGTAGCCGGTGATGCCCCTCTCCTCGCCGTCCAAGAAGTAGTTGTGGTTCAGCACGGTGATGTAGGTGGCGTTGATGACACCATCTTAAAGACAGAGAGGAGGAACAGGTTCAGACCTCCGGCAAAATTAAAGCCGTGAGATAAAACACAACTTGTCCGTCTTCAAAAGCTCCAAAATGCTGCAGCTCGTATTGTTACTTTGTCTCCTGGTAGATCTCATATTACTCCTATATTACGTTCATTGCATTGGCTGCCTGTTGCTGAACGAATTAAGTACAAGATATTGTTGCTGGTTTTTCACTCCCTGTCTTGTGCTGCGCCGCAATATACCAGCTGTTTGCTAAAGTATTACAAACCCGGTAGATGTCTCAGATCATCGGATACTTATCTGCTTGCAGTCCCACACGTCCATAATTTATGGGGTGAGCGGGCTTTCTCCCATGCTGGTACTAACCTATGGAATGTTCTTTCTCAGGAAGTCCGTAGTATGTCCTCCATATCGGATTTCAAATCCTCTCTCCAAAAATATTTGTTCGATCATAGTTTTCCTAATTAATAGTATATGTAGTCTTTTCTTTGATTCTGTATAATGTTGTTAAGCGCCTTGAGCGTCTTTGCAGACGGATTCTGGCGCTCTAGAAATGTCCGTTATTATTATTATTATTACGAAATCTTTGAAGACTCCATAACCAAGAAAGGATCGAAGCTTCATTTACCGCATAGTTATGACTACAGTAATCTATTACTCAAGTGGGTATACTAGAATGCAGGTGACATTAAAAATGCAAACTTAACATTAAAGTGGGGTTAAACTATCGTGTGATACCGAAGTAGCTGAATATGGAGACGTATGTCAGTCCACCGATCGTTCCGTTGCATCTTAGTGACAAGCCTCGACTTTTTTTAATGTGCTGTGCATCCATCTCATGTTCCATGCTTACATTTTTGCATCATTATACTTGTACTATATTAGATCTATGGTGATTGTCCTTACTATTACCTTATAACTCCACTTGGCCCGACATCAAAAATTAATTATCGTATAATGTAGAGACAGTGAGATGGAGAGGGGAGAGATGGAGAAAAGAGAAACGGGGAAGGAGGGAGAGAGGAGAGAGATGGAGAAAGAGAGAGAAGGAGAGAGAGAGAGAAATGGACAGAGATAGAGAGCGAGAAAGAGAGAGAGAGAGTGGGAGAGACAGGAGAGAGAGCAAGAGAGAGAGAGGGGGATGGAGAGAGGGGGTGAAGAGAGGTTGAGTAAAAGATAGTTGGAAGGCATTGTAAGTAAAATAGTATGAAATTTATGTAACAGTCCTTTTACTGAACTGGATGTGATTTGGTTTTCGTCTGCCGAGTGTGAACCTCGAACACGGGGGATTTTGCAATCAATACTCACAGTCCGCAGTGACACATTCGGGATTCGGCAGATTGGAAAAACGGTCTGTCCAGCCGTTGGTGTACATCTGCAAAACAAAGGCGGCATCGTATTTTTGGAGCAGGATTCGATTACATGTATACCTACAAGTATTGCGTGACATTGAGATGGCCCTCTGTTTCTAGTTCCCTGTGTGATGAGTGGCTTTCAAACTGTGTGGATGAGCTGATCATTCAGAATGTTAGCAACCATAAGAGGAAGAAATTGTTTGGTCGATTTATTAAACTCAATGGTTTTATTCAGTCTATCTACAGTATAGATCCACCAAGAGAAGCGCAAGATATTTCTCCAGATTCGCCAAAAGGCTAAACAAAGCACATTTCTAGCGCTCGGTCTTCGTCTCAACTGTATAGGACTGGAACAAACTATATCTGTTGTTATTATAGTAAATAGTCTAGTAGTAAGAAGTTTTTTAGAACTAGATTTAAGCATTATTGTTAACTTCTTTCGGTCAAGTCTTTGCACACGTTAAACGCTTTTCATCTTTAAAGTTAGCATATGTTTTGAAGGGCACTTTTGCCGACCCGGTCATAAAATACATCAGACAAGTGTGGCAAACGTATACAGGCGTGCTGGTGGGAGACATGGGTCTGGATGACACTGATGGACTAGTACTAGTATTTACAGCGCTGAAGAGGCTAGTGTGAAGAAAGTACATTCACGGAGCCCGTGTAGACATTGGTTAAATGCACCTCAATATTTTGAGGGGCATCTAACCAATCTCAAATTAGGGGCATCTCAAATTAGTTGTAGAAGTAGCATGTGATACAGACACAGATGCAGATACAACTCACGTTTGAATTCACTTGACGCCATTGTACACCGAACGCCAAAGTTTTGAGTCGAGTATAATGCAATTCAATTCCTGTCTTCGTTCTTTAAAAAAAAATCTTTCTTACCTGGTACCAGCGTCCGACGTACATGCCGGGGTCCAGCTCGGGCACCGTGCCCAGGGCATTGGCGGAGACCGCCAGAGCAGCGAGAACGAGGAAGCACAACATGTCTGCCTTATACGATGACACCGAAAGTATACGTCGATGAGAAGCGATCTTGCTGATCTGACTCACTCTTGCCCGTCTTGGCTGGACCCTGGTGGACCCTCCGGCTTTTATAAAGTCATCGAGGAATTAGCGGGACTTTGTCCTTATAATCTGATTACAAAATTAACGGGTCAACTAACTTACAAAATTTTGTTTGTCGTCCAAAACTCATTTCAATAGAGTTGTGTAACTTTATAATGCGTTAAAAAAAAAAAATCTAATAAAAGCTGCATTTGAGGAAATGGCTTTGGCTGAAAAAAACCCACGGGCATCAGAAATTATCACGGTTATTTGTCATCGGAATAGTATTGATATATTGTAGATTTGTAGAATTGATACGAATATATTGCCATTGGAATTTGTTTTTGGTCCAGCTTTTGTGGGAAACATTTCGCTCAAAGGTGCTTGCCACAAAATCACTTAAGTCCACACGCGCACATGGCAACCCATTCCCGGACATGTGAATGGAGGCTAATAGGCTAATGTGAATGAAAGCATAGTTACCGATAACTACAAATCGTGTCTACAAATCCGCGATAAACGCGTCCTCCACTAAGAACGCGGATGAGAAACTACCATATGACGGCTCATAGAAACTCGACTCAATGTCGCGCACTGCCATGGCAACGGAAGTGAAGCCGGTCACGGGACTCGTTTCACGGCCGGTGATTGGCTGAGCCGACTGCGCGGATTTGGGGGGGATTATGAAACTGCGCACCTGCGAAAGTTTCCGCCGAATTCGTCGATCGAGTCACGTGTGGACACGCGCATTTTGCACGTGACCGTATCGGTTGCCGGAGCAACGGCCGAATACGGGCATACGCTGAAAACTGTGTAGCATCATTTTAATCAGTCGTTTATTGGTTAGTGGCGGTTTCTTTCTCAAGGAAACCTTTCCAAGTCGACGTGGTTATTCCCACGACACACCCCAGGAAGAACATTATCAGGGCGTTGGTGTACAGGATTAAGCGTGAATTTGCTTTTAAGTTATGTGTCGATGGTATGCGGTCACACGCTAAAACCCGACTCCGGGTCTACATGGGGCATCCTTGGTCTAATCTTCACCCCCCCCCCCCCGCTGCTGATAACTCTTGGTGCCCCTTGTACCTTTAAGCCCACAGCCAAACACACGCATACACACACCCAGAAAAGTTTCAGAACTTGTTCGTCCCAGCGATTAGAGCTCTCTTTAATATCGGCACCCTTCAACCCGTGGAGCGCCTGTTCGCCCGTTGCTATATCGCTGCCATTATTGTTTGAAAGCACTGCTTGAGCGACGCACACATACAAAAATGGCCGGCAAATTGTTTCTGCTGTCCGTTGTCCTGGCAACAGTTCTGGTCTGGGACGCGAATGCCTTGGACACAATCAAAGACGTAGAGGTCGATTTGTACACTGGCCGCTGGTATCAGGTATGGCTTCTTCTTCTTCTTTTGAAATAGCAATTCGTGGACATCACCAGAAGGTAATAGTGCATAAGCGTTTGTAGCAACAATTTCATGTACCCGCGGTACTTCGAATTCATCAGATATGCAATACATGCATCTGATGAGTTACTTGGTGCTACGAACGCATAATATGCACTCTTCCCTACTTAACAGTCCTTAATTAAGTGTTTATTAGTCCAGTCTCCAGTTCTTATCATTATCAGCTATAGATAAGCGCGGCTATCTTTACACATCTTTATACATTATTATTCACAAATCAAAATGAAAGATGAAGAATCGTTGGACCGTTCAACTCCAAGGCAGTGCTTGTAAACTTCATTCGGAAATGTGAACTTAAAATCCTTCTTTTGCGATCATCCCTTTAACTCTCTGCATTTGATCTCCCTCCTTCCCCTTGTCGGTCTTCTGTTATCTATAATTATACAACTATACTATATTTTGGTCTAGTCATTCTGCTCTTGAGTGAGGTCCAGGTATAGGATCGAAACCTTTGGCCCTCGAACTTTTAGAAAAAGGTCTCATAAGTTAGAGGGCCTGACGTTTCGATCCTAGCAGGACCTTTCTCAAAGGCAAAGGTCCTGCTAGGATCTAAACGTCAGGCCCTCTAATATTTGAGATGTGTGTATTGCAGGTCATTTTAGTCAGTGATGAGCAGTTTGCAACAGTTTTTATATTAACTTTTAGAAATATCTGTTTTGTCCTTGTCACTCTGCCTTCGAGAAAGGTCCTGCTAGGATCGAAACGTCAGGCCCAAATTGAGTTTTAGAAATAGGAACAGAATTATACGGATTCTCTAGAGTTTGTTTCACTTCGTCTGTTCTGACTGCATGCTGTTCTGCTGTTCTTTTTGGGGTAATAGGTCTACGGCAATTTCTGGTCGAATCTCTTCGCCGATTCCCAGCAAGCCGAGTGCACAACGGCCACATGTAAGTACAGTGTAGGCCTACACATACACCGCAAGATCATTATTTTATCAAAACTGGCACTAATTTGGTGTGGACTCATACCCAGAAGATGTACCCCTTTTAGACATGTAAACCAGGTAAAGCAAGATGGAGAACGAGATACGTCATGACTGTGGTGGGTTCTTTTGCTTTCACATTGGTATGGTCATTATGTTTCTGTGCGATTACTATTCAGAGAATTTGACACCCAGTACACGCACTGACTTAATTCTTTCAGACGGAAAAATTAACGCCACCTATGTGACCGTGTTCAACAACTACAAGACTCGGGATGGTATAGAAGATTCTATCAACGGTTACGCCTACATCCCGGACCCGAGCGATCCAGGCAAACTTCTGGTGGCTCTGGATGGAGTCCTTATTGACAGCCCATGTAAGACGAACTTGTATCCTCCCTGTATCTTTCCCTTTCCCTTTTCCTTTCCTTTTCTCATTCCCTGCCCAACCCTGCCCCTACCCCTACCCCTGCCCCTGCCCCTGCCCCTGCCCATGCCCCTGCCTCTTCCCCTGCCCCTGCCCCAACCCCTGCCCCTGCCCCTGCCCCTGCTCCTGTCCCTGCCCCTGCCCCTGCCCCTGCCCCTGCCCCTGCCCCTGCCCCTGCCCCAACCCCTGCCCCTGCCCCTGCCCCTGCTCCTGTCCCTGCCCCTGCCCCTGCCCCTGCCCCGCCCCTGCTTCTGCCTCTGCCTCTGCCTCTGCCTCTGCCTCTGCCTCTGCCTCTGCCTCTTCCTCTGCCTCTTCCTCTGCCTCTGTCTCTGCCTCTGCCTCTGCCTCTGCTTTTGGTTCTGCCTCTTCCTCTGCCTCTGCCTCTGCCTCTAGTATGCCTCTGCCTCTGCCTCTGCCTCAGCCTCGGCCTCTGCCTCTGCCTCTAGTCTACCTCTGCCTCTGCCTCTGCCTCTCCCTCTGCCTCTCCCTCTGCCTCTGCCTCTCCCTCTGCCTCTCCCTCTGCCTCTGCTTCCAGTGCCTCTGCCCCCAGTGCCTCTCCTCTCACCCTGCATCTGCCTCTCACCCTCTCCCCTCTCTCCTTCCTCCTCAGACTGGATCATTCTGCTGGGTCCGGTGGTGGACAACCAGTACACCTACTCCGTGGTGAGCGACAGCCAGTCCCTCGCCATCTTTGTGCTAGTGCGCGACGTCAAGACCTACTACGAGCTGTACGACAGAGAGATGTTGGAATACCTGGACCTGACGGGCTTCAACGCTCCCACCACCTCGCCCCTGCAGGTGTACCACGGGGACGACTGCGAGTACCCGCCCTTTGAGTAGTCCCTTTTGGCATTGATAGAGAATAACGAAAAACTACAGACACGAGGACCAAGAGAAGAATTCCCGAATGTATAGATCTCCATCATTCGACTCCAACTTCACGAGTAAATAAGTAAATCCGAACGAGAAAAAAATGAGGAACTGACGCTTCGTTCTCAGAAGGACCTCTCTCAGAGGTATCGGTTTGACTTTAATAACCCAAAATACAAATCGCGAATTTTCGAAAGGGCCTGACATTTCAAACAGAGCAGGACCTTGGCTCGAGGGCCCTTCAAATAGGTCCTTGATTCATAGGATCGAACCACCGGTTCTCTCGATGCTCGAGCTAATAAGTCATTACAACGTTTCGAAAGAACTAAAACAGTTGAAAGGATTAGTTGTTTAGCTGTAAAAGGATATCCAATTCTCAAATAAAACACACGGGTTAACCGGTAACACTTACTTCGTATCCCAGTCACGTGCACTTTGTACCGCAGTTGTGCACACTGCTTTCTGATGGTGACGGCCTAAGTGCAGCAATTCATAACTTTGAAAATTCATCAGTGCTTTAGATTTTCTGTCCAATTTGTCACCCACACGGTAAAGACCTTAATCTATGCAATCACTCAACCCTTACTATTGACTGCCGATGAATAACCGATCGGAATGCGTTTGGGATTGTGTAGCGATTCCATGTTCGTTTTCATTGCATCTCAGCCCCTGAAAACTTCAACACTTGGTAATCTATTGACATGTCACATACACCTTTTGCAAGAGCCAGCTCTCCAGGAATCATTAAGTCCATCGACAAAGTACTGTAATTTTGCATCACTCTATGAACGTATTTATTTTTTAACAAATTGAAGCTTCTCATTCTTACAACCCTTCGGGCCTTTAATTGTACAAAAAACGGTTCCATTCTAAAATATACATATATCTACTCTTGCATAATTCCAAAAATATCTGTAGAGAAATTAGGTCCGAAACAATTAGCTAGGAATGTTAACCAATAACATTTGATTTTTTTATATATATATCTAGAACACACAGATCACAGAAAGCAGTAATCATTGTAAATGGGTACCAGTCTGCTTGGTTTCCATCTAAAATCTCATGTCGCACTGTTTGCACGTTCAGAATGACTCCTTCCCCTCTCATTGGAAAATTAGAATAACACAAAAATACAATTTGATACTTTCACACAGATTATGAAACCCAATGGCCACCAGGAGATATCTCACAAAGATCTCGATTTTAATAACAAAAATGGCAAGGAAATGTTTGACTGGACCTGGATCTCGAGCCCTCTGATTTTGCGTCGCCAATCCTACTAGGATCAAAACATCAGTGTCTTCTAACTTCATTTTTCATTTTTGTTCATTCTATTTCGATTTGAATTGTCCAGCACAAATTAAAAACATTACAAACTGCTCGCTGACTTAAATGACCAAACTGCACATCTGAAACATAGTAAGGTTTCCATCATGGAGGGATTACGTATGAGGCCCAAGGCCAAAATTTTTGGAAAATGCACCCAAATGTAAATCCTAGCGCTCAAAGGGATAGAAAGGGTCTGGATGGATACCAGTCAGGCCCTATAAAAAATGTTTCACATTTTCTGGCCAATGTAATGCTACTTGGAATGCTAGATAAGATTTGAAGGTTTGCATGGTGGAAGTACCAAGTGGAAGGATTGCGTTGACACCATGTAAGTTGGTAAGAAGGAGTGTGTGATTCTGAAAAGAGCCGGAGTGACCGGCCGCACGCTCCTTCTCAAAAGAAGAGATGTGCTACATGGGCCCTTTTCTTTTTCAAAACCCGGCTCAAGCTCAGGCTCCTGCTTTGTATCTAGTTCTTTCATCCATTTTTAAGTACAAGACATGAAATTGGGAGACCTTTGGCTTCGCTGTTGAAGAGACGAGTTAACAGAGACGAAGCCGGAGCCGAAGCCTACGCCGGGTTTCGGAAAAGGGCCATGGTGTCATCACAAACCTTCCACTTACTTCCACTGTGGGTTGTGAGGGTAGCAGATCAGATGTCCACTATCTTGACATAGCTGTGGATGTGCTCGGTCAGGTTCTGGTAGAAGGAGCGCATGCCGGTGACCAGGAGACCTGACTTGTAAGTAGCAGCCAGCACGGTCTGGAGGGAGCCCTGCAGATTGACCTGCCCCACCAGGGTCAGGCGGCTGACCGCCGGCCGGGCGTCCTCGTCATAGTCGTGGTCGTCGTTGTCATCCTCCTCCTCTTTCTCCTCGCTGCCCCTGTCACCTCTCCGGTCGCGCCGCTGCGGCCTGACGACACAGCCGGAGATCCCAACGTTGCACTCCATGGCATCCTGGATTGTGAGAAATGAAGGAAGGAGCAGCTGACAGAGCAATGGGATAACTGGGATCAGCCCCCGTACCCAGGAAGCACCCAAGGTACTTGATTTGATTTTGCTACTATACTTCTAAAAGGCCCAAAAATACCAGGGCCCCTTCAAATTTTCTGAGATATTTGCTTGATTGCTTATTTCCTTGCTTGCTTGCTCGCTCGCTCCCTTGCTTGCTTGCTTACTTGCTTGCTGACTCCGCCACTTGCTTGCTTGCTCACTCGGTCACTCTCTCTTTTGCTTGTTTGCTTGCTCACTCCCTTGCTTGCTTCCTTGCTCACTCTCTTCCATGCTTGCATTAGCTTGCTTGCTCACTCCCTCGCTTGCTTGCTTGCTTGCTCACTCGGTCACTCTCTTTTGCTCACTTGCTCGCTCACTCCCCTGCTTGCTTCCTTGCTCGCTTGCTCACTTCCATGCTTGCATTTGCTTGCTTGCTCACTCTCTTCCATGCTTGCATTAGCTTGCTTGCTCACTCCCTCGCTTGCTTGCTTGCTTGCTCGCTCGGTCACTCTTTTGCTCACTTGCTCGCTCACTGCCCTGCTTGCTTGCTTGTTCGCTTGCTCACTTCCATGCTTGCATTTGCTTGCTTGCTCACTCCCTTGCTTGCTCACTAACTTCCATGCTTGCATTTGCTTGCATTTGCTTGCTTGCTTGCTTGTCAGCAACTGACCTGTCTGTTTTCGCTGTCCGGATGCTTGACAGACATGACCAGGAGACCGCAGGACCTTCCCTGGGTGAGCTGCGGAGGCACGGCCATCTGTAGCAGGGTCACGTGTCGGGGCTGCGTGTTGGGCAGGACCTTGATCTCCTTGTAGCAGTCTATCACCACACCCTTGGGGTGACTGGCAATATCATCCAGGACCTCCTCTGTGCCGCGGAACGGGAAGTCCAGCTGTTAGACGGAAAGAGGCAGGGCAAGGGTTGGTCAAGGTTTGATATGTCAGGGCAGGGTGTAATTCCATTCTGTCTTAGAGTTCATCTGTCGCAAATAGCAACAAATATTTGATGAAATGGGTTTTTCACAAGTCACAAGTTAAAGGTAATGTCCGAGTCAGTAGGCCAGAGTCCAGTCATTTACTTATGTGACTCGAGTCTGAGTTATGGAATAATAAGACTCGACTCAGACTCCAGTTCGAGTCTGATGAGTAACGAGTCATACAAGTCTGGGGGCAGGGGCAGTGCAGGGTAGGCGCCTCTCAAATGTTCCTCAAACTAAAGATCACCTGAAGCCAGCTTCATCAAAGGAAGGGAGAACCCACCTTGCCTCCAGGCTGAACGGCCTTCTTCAGAAAGCTGTAGACATGCCTGCACTTGGCGTGGACCAATCCCTCCACCTGCGTACCCAAACAGCACAGTGAAAAGCCTTGTGAGCAATGCACACACACCAGCTGTCAGGTTAGCCATGTTATAGACAGATTGCGCGACAACTGTTTACATGCCATCACGTGACTTATAGTGGGTATTTTTTTTATCTCATTTGGCACAGAGCAGCAATGAAAAGGTACCAAGAAGAATCGTGGACAATATGATAATCTTCTTTGCTCATTTCCACTCCTGTTCTACACCAAATGAGATGCAAAAATACCCACTGAAAGTCACGTGATGGCATGTTAACATTGGTCGTGCAATCGGTCTGTTATGGACAGTACTGAGGGGAGGAGAAGGAGGAGTAGGTGAGGTGGAGAAGGAGGAGAAGGTGAAGGAGGAGGAGGAGGAAGAGGAGGAGGAGGAAGAGGAGGAGGAGGAAGAGGAGAAAAGAGGAAAAGGAAGAGGAGGATGAGGGGAACAGGAGGGGATAAGGAGGAGGGAAAGTAGGGAAGGAGAGGAGGGGAGGACAAGTAAGAGGGAGAGGAGGACGAGTATGAGGGGAGGGCAAGAAGGTCAGGAGGAGTAAGAGGAGGGAGGAGGTGAACAGGAGGGGTGAAGGAGGAGGGAAAGGAGGGAAGGGAAGGAGGAGGGGACAATAAAGAAGATGAGGAAGAGGAGTAAGAGGGGGAGGAGGGGGAAAAAGGACAGAAAAGAGGGAAAGGTGGAGGAGGGGAGGAATGGGTGGAGGCAGGCATACTTTGACAATGGCCAGGTGCTGCTTGCTGAAGCTCATCCTGCTGACAGTGATTCCATCCTTGGTGTCTGACTTGCTCCAGTCATTGCCAGCGACCAGCTTCTCCAGCGTCTCCCATTGCTACAACCAATAAAGAGGCAGCCAGTATTTGTCATTGGAAACTGGTTTCCCTGAGGGTGTTCAAGCCGATTGTACTATTGTACAAATACAAATATCGTGCAGACTGCTTACCAACTTAAATGACCAAAATGCTGATCTCACAAATTTAGAGAGCCCGACGTTTCAACATCACAAGTAATCAGAGTAACTTAGACCCTTACACTTTACAGTTCCATGCCCTTTTTTAAGGCGATTGTCTCTCCTTATTCCTCAAGTCCATGGTCCAAGTTACTCGGACTACATCACAAGCTAGTCCCACTTAATTACTGGGCCGCTAGGGCTAGGAGCTCCTCTGAAACGATTTGTGTATTGAGAGCCCGACGTTTCAATACTAGCAGAATTGAGAAAGGTCTGGCCTTCCAAACATTTCAATTTATATTTAGCTATTCCATTCAATGTGTTTGCTTTCTTGTTTAAAAGATAACAAATAAGTAAACATCAACTAATACACAAGGTTGCCGTGATCTCATAAATGTCACAAAATCTCAGTGTGCACCTACTGACTCTTATCAATGAACTCACAGAACTGATGCATGACGCATATGAAACAAAAGAAAACATAACGAAAAGTGTTTAGTAAAGAATACAAAACATTATGTCGGACAAAAAGGCGGTAATTTGTCGGACCTTAAATCGCGCATTGCGATTGGTCAATTTGTCAAGGCGTGTGGCCTACTGGATCGGTGTATTCTGAATCAAGCTGCCTGTATTTTTCTCAGCAGCCAATAGGGCAAAAGCTCTGAGCATGCAGTGCTAATTATACATAGAGTAGGGTGCAAATCAGTCATTGGATTCAGTCCCGTGCTCCAGCCCTGACCTGCTTTCTCCAGTCGTCCGACAGGTACATGTCTCGCCTGATGTGGTTCTTCTCGGCCAGCGAGGAATGACGTCGAGCGCGGTCTTTCCTTTTCTGAAGAGTTGGGGAACGGGGTGGAAGGAGAAACGAGTCAGTCAGCATCTCTGTCCAAAATCTGTTATTATTATTAAAAACATTTATTAAGCGCAAATTCTATTCAAAAATATTCAAATGTGCTGTACTGGAAAATAAAATCATGTATTATAAAAAAATCAGAAATAATTCTAAAGACACAAAACCACAAGACAATAATTTACGATTATACACAGATAAATAACAAAAATAAGTTAAGTACACAGAATATTAAAACTGTCACAAAAGAGTTCAACCAATTAAAAAAATTGTCAAAATACAGATTAAAACGTATCACTCTTCAAAAGCGAACCTAAACAGATGAGTTTTCAACAGTGTCTTAAAACAGTCCAGACTAGTGGCATTTCGCACATGTTGTTTGTCTGTAACTTGGTGGGCTTTTGTTTCGATGTGAATGTCCATGATATTGTCATGTGCATGATATTGTCAACTCTGCTTAAGACCGCAGTGGTTAGAGACAGCTTGCAGTTGCCTGCCTGCTCCACAGCCGACCGATGATGATGATATGATGACAATATAGGAAGGTTTGCGGTGAACACCATGTATCAGGTCTCTTAAAGGAAGAGGTATGGTTCGGAAAAGAACCTGAGTGGTAACTCGACGTTTCGACCAGTATGCTCTGGCCGTCATCAGGAGAATGTCGAGTCGAGAACGTCGAGTTACCCTCAGGTTCTTTTTCAGAACCATACCTCTTCCTTTAAGAGACCTGATACATGGTGTTCACCGCAAACCTTCCTATATTGATTCACCCACCATGCAAAGCCTTAAGTCTCATTGATATGATGACAGTCATGATCAATCACGCGAGAGTACCTTCGCTCGAAACGATGCCGTCTCCTTGCGCGTCAAGGCAGTCGTTGCTGAAGCGCCCTCTATCACTGCATTCAGCACCTCCATCCACTCGTGTTTGTCATCTTCCGATTCTGTGCACACACAAAATGCCACACCTTAATGAGCTCCTCTTGTTCTGCTTCTCGGCGTCCCACAGGAAATCCCGTAAGTCGGCAGATATGGGTTAAGTAATGGAGACTACAAAAGTCACTGCTGTGAAGCTGTCATCCTGCAGTCAAGCTTGATTTCTATCATTTAATTTTTTATTTGTTGGCGGGCACTCACCGCAGCTGATGTAGTAGGTTCTCGTCGTTCCATCTTCGACGAAAGGGCCGACCTCAAAGCAGTGAGGCTTCTCTCGCTCTCTACCTTCTGGTTCCCTCGTTGCATCTTCTCCCATCAATCCAAACAAATCATTTCAGAAACTTATTAAAATCATTATAAACAACTGAGTGTATGAGTTAACTGGGCATAGAGTCCCTTCGTCACTGTAGTGATGCTGTCCGGCTTAGCCTTAAGAAAATGTGGATGAAGCATCTTGTGTTCCTTTCCCCCCTTCTCACTAATCCCTACCCTACTCCTTGCCCTTCCCTTTGATCTCACCCTACCAGCTTTCCCCTTTGTCCTTTGTTTCTCATCCGTGTCATCCTATTCACTCACTTCCCCCTTCCTTCTTACATCTGTTTTGTCCTTGTCACTCTGCCTTTGAGAAAGGTCCTGCTAGGATTGAAACGTCAGGCCCACTCAATTTTGAGATTATAAACAAATCTTAAAAGTAGGAAGGGCCTCTCTCACAGGCAATCTGCCACTGAAAAATCCTGCTTGTTTTCCATAATTTGTCTTTTCTCATAATTTGTCTTTTAAAGATTCAAGAATTAACCTGAAGTTGCCTGTGGAGGGAGAATTAATTACAGGTTCACATAAATCTAATCGACTTGCGACACTGACAAAGTGGATCAAATCTTCAGCTCACATTTATTGCTCAGTTGAATCTGGCCCTTAGGCAACCGAGCTCCTTGTTTCCTGGTCAAAGTGAGAGAAAATGGGGAGACAATGGAATTACAATTCAAGAAAAGCAACTTCCTTAAAATAGAGTATCACGTTCATGATTTTTACTTGCCAAGATGTTGAAGGCTTGTGGATTGTGGTTCAAAAATGATACTCAGCCTTCCTGGGTCCCTCTGTATTTCCTTCTCTCCTTAGCCTGTAACCTTGACTGGCTGTATAGCATCGTTTGGGGCGAATTTGCATTAAAACAAATTCAAAATATCGTGGCTCGGACTGTGCACTTACTCATAGTAGTATAGGCAGACTTTTTGGCCCCGTTGGCGGAGGACAAACCATCGCCTCTGCCAGCGGTACTGGCCCAGCAAGCCTCGGTTGCCACTCTTCTTGACACAGTGACCCTCCTTCAGGACGATCTCTAAGGAATTCCAGGAATGGTACATAACAATGACATTATGAATAATGGTAGTCAGTAGAAGGTTTGCGGTCGCACCGTGTAACATCTTCTTTGCGGAGGAGTATGGCTCTGAAAAAACATTTCGGTTATTGTGTACTCTGCCCGTCATCAGTCTCAGAGTACACACTATCCAAAACATAGAGTAAATGGCTCTTTTCAGAGCCACACACCTTCTCAAAAGAGAAGTGTTACATGGTGTCACAGCAAACCTTCCACTCAGTTTTTCCACCTAATTAATAGTAATGTTTATGCCCTGTTATACAAGTCCAACCCTAAGTGCAATCAGTGCAACAGTCAGCAACAAAGATAGACTACATGTCTGTGAGTCAATAATAACGATAATAATAAATGACACAAAGAAATCACCTTGCGTTTGAGGTTGGTCTGCATCCATTTTCTAGAATTCAGTCAAGTTGTTCGGTCAGGGACGGCCTTCTTGTCTTCATTTCCAAAACAGCAACCTGGACAACGACAAACAAAAAAATTATTGTCAATAAATAATAGATTGTCAATTATTATCATTATTAAAGCAGCCTGTATTTTGCCGGCACCGGCATTCTTCGTGCAAATGCTATTTTGCCGTCCGCTTACTCTGATTGGACAATTTTCATTATTTCATGCCGGCCTTCTTGCTCCAAACAATATTTTGCCGGCATGAAATTATGAAAATTGGCAAATCAGTGTCGGGAGTGGCAAAATAGTGCTTGCCAGGAGAATGCCGGTGCAAGTAAAATAGTCATTTTTAAGTAATTATTAATCTAGTATTATCAATCTCTAAAATCTGACAATTCCGTTACGAAAATTGTTTTTAATCGCCCTTAATGTGAGGCTAATTAACCCTGTTCGATGGGACCACGTCTAGGATGGACCAAATTTAATGACAATTTTGTTTACATGATTAAACTAGTAAACTACTGTGTTTAAGTGTAACTGAAGCAAGCTAAAAGTTAACTAAACTAAGGTAAAGAGTAAAGCAAAAGGGCAAATTCTGAGCACGAGTTGCTCAGACTCACATCACAAGTAATCAGAGTAACTTAGACCCTTACACTTTACAGTTACAATCGCCCTTTTTTAAGGCGATTGTCTCTCCTTATTCCTCAAGTCCATGGTCCAAGTTACTCGGACTACATCACAAGCTAGTCCCACTTAATTACTGGGCCGCTAGGGCTAGGACTAGGAGCTCCTCTGAAACGATTTGTGTATTGTGTGAATATAATCACAAGCATTGCTTGACACAAACCTGTTTCTGTCAATCTGTGGACAATTTTCGACAAGATGATCTGACGTGGAAATCTGCGGAGGGACCGGTTACTCATCTAGAATCTTGACGAATGGTTCCGAATAGCCTGTGCTGCTGCATCGAGTTCCTTTAGCTGACTTTTAAGGTTAGTTTCGGGTATTTCAACGTGTGTTTTTGACTTCCGTGTTGAGTTTTCGTGCTGGTTCAAAGACGTCATGGGGGGAATTCCCGATTGGAACTGCCGCTAGGTGGCGCCCTATCATGTCATCGTTATTTTTCGGATGCTGCATCATTTCCTGTAATAGCAATGATGTCAGCAAGCTTCGGAATTGATCTGTCCGCCTCCGGTGTAGCAACCATTTTATCACAGCACTGTCAGTATCAGCGGCTGTGTCTGACCACTCCGGTGAAGGTACACGGTAGTTTGAAATTCGAACCTTTTTCAATGTCAAAACCCTCTGAGAAAGCTTCTGCTTCTAAGTGCTATAGTCTTGTGCTTGGCCGCCCGGCCCACTGTATTTCCTTCCTCTGTGCTATTGATTATCGCAATTAGTATTTTTTTTATTCGCAGTGGCTGTTGTTACGGCAGTCGTCCGTTTGGTTCCCTGACTTCACAGTATTTGTCAGTATGTTTAGCTCTTGGAACCAGACTATCAGCTAATAGACTGGTTCAACCAGCCTGCAATGCTGACGAAATGCAATTTAGTCAGGGAACCACACGGACGACTGCCGTAACAACAGCCACTGCGTTTTTTTATTAGTAAATTAGTAATACTAGTTACTACTACTACTACTACTAATACTAGTACTTAGTAGTACTACTAGTATTACTAGTAATTAGTCCGAGTAACTTGGACCCAACAAGTCACCCTTTTCCAAGTTACTCAGACTAGTACTACATTGATTACTATAGTCGAGTAGACTATAATTTAAATAATTATAGACTGCTTACATTTACACTAGTAACTAGTATTAGTTAATTAGTAATAACTAATATTGTATCTGTAGAACTCAAAATTTAGTGGGCCTGACGTTTCAATCCTAGCAGGACCTTTTTCAAAGGCACTCAAATACACTCTGCCTTTGAGAAAGGTCCTGCTAGGATCGAAATGTCAGGCCCACTAAATTTTGAGATTTGCATTTTGGTAATTTTAGTAATTTTTGAGGGTGGGAAACCAAATTCTTTCCGCACCATGTTCATTCTTAAATCAAAACTAAACCTTTAAGTTCACTCTTTTCTCACTAGAAACAGTGTCCGGGAAAAAACCCAGAGGTATTGTACGATGGCCCTTGAGGAACACCAGGATCCTTCGACCTCCCGTTACCGGGCATCCATGGTTCTGAGCGGGGTAGGGGACGCCATGGGCTACCGGAAGGGCCACTGGGAGTTCAACTTTGTCGGCCTGGATATCCACAAGGAGCTGCACAAGCTGGGCGGACTGGGCAAGCTCAAAATCTCCCGTGAGTAGGTGTCTCTGTCACTGGTGGGATTTGAACCCCCTCCCTCCATGCCACTGCCCCTCAACCTGTTTTGTGGATGTGACCCCCCCCCACCTATAGATATGTTTGGATATGAACCCACCCCTACCCGTAGCTTTTGGATGTAAACCCCAGCCCCCACACATACATTTGTATGGATGTGAACCATAGTCCCCCACCCATAGCTTTTTGATGTAAACCCCAGCCCCCACACATACATTTGTATGGATGTGAACCCCATCCCCATCCATAGCTTTTGGATGTAAACCCCAGCCCCCACACATACATTTGTATGGATGTGAACCCCAGTCCCCCACCCATAGCTTTTGGATGTAAACCCCAGCCCCCACACATACATTTGTATGGATGTGAACCCCAGTCCCCCACCCATAGCTTTTGGATGTAAACCCCAGCCCCCACACATAAATTTGTATGGATGTGAACCCCAGTCCCCCACCAATAGCTTTGGGTTTAAACCCCAGTCCCCCACCCATATATTTGTGTGGATGTGAACCCCCAACCCACAGCTTTTGGGATATGAACCCTCAACCGACAGCTTTTTTAGGATTTGAACCCCTCCCCCCCCCTCACACCCACAATTTTTGGATGTGAACCCCTGCCACATTCAGTAAATCGGTATGTGAACCCAGGGCTGCCATTTTGGGATATGAACCCCCACCCATTGCTTTTGGGATGTAAACCCCCCACCCCATTCATGTCTTCTTTGTTTAGGTCATTCAACCCCAATATTTTGAATGAGCGCTCTCAGAGGTTAATGCACTGATCGTATACTGAAGAGTATGATTGCTTTCCTTTGTCACAGTACCGGGATGGCCTGTGAGTGATGACACTGTGTTGCACATTTCCACTGCGGAAGGTAAGCCCATGCAAATAGTGTTCACCCTTTCCCTCTCACCACCCTCCCAAGTTTTCAAGATTCAAGATTCAAGATATTTTATTGTCGTGTAAAAAAAATTGTCTCCACACAAAATTTGAAGAAGTAAAAGACAAATTTAGAAATCACACACATTATAAATGATTCTATTACCAAGTTCTTAAAGGCCCAATACAACATTGGGAAGATCGGAAAACATCGATGTCCACATATTTTTTTCTAATTTACACAGTTTTTAGATGGTCATGATAGAACCATCATGTTGAAATATTACGGTCTGAGATGCTGTACTTCCCTCGAAATCTTCACTCAAACATCGACAAATAGTTTATTACTTGCAAGTAATAACCTATTTCTTACACTATAGAATTGTGCAAAAACCGTGACGGTTTTTTACCTTTGTCTATTTTCTCAGATCACCATTTGAGCTAAAACCTTCACAGGATTGCTACACACAAACTGTGGCAATCTTGTGACCTTTACCAATGTTGTATAGAGCCTTTAGGCATTAATAAAAATTATTTTAGATTTATACATTATATTACATTACAAATAGATAATTATAGTCATAAAAGAAGGAATAAAAACCAACCAGCTCATCTAGTAAAAGATGAATTAAAAATACCAATGGCCCATGATAAAAATGGATGATCTCACTCTGTTTGCAAGTAAGTCGATTCATTCTACCAGATAAGTTTTAAATAATGAAAGGGTTGAGAGGATGAGTTACATCAGACACAACTTTACATTAAACTTGGATACTGCATGGCACTGAGCTGTTTCCTGAATGGTCTGAGAATCAGCACCAATAATCTTTTTGGCTTGTTTGTCAACACGTTGAAGTTTCTTACGATTACAGAGTCAGGGAATCAGACCAACTCATGCAACAGAAAATTATAATCGACCGTACAACGCTCGGGTAAAAAAGTTTCAAAATTCTTCTAAGCCTCTCTAACCATGTAGGGCTGTGTCCAAAACGGGCTTCCAGAGCTACGGCTAGGGCTATTGTCTTCGTATCTCCGTGTATTTCCAATAGGGGGAAGACCTAGACCTAGCTCTAGACACCCGTTTCGGACATGGCCTAACTCTCACTATCGTCGTCGTGGAGACTTGCTTCATGGTGTGTCAGCCTTTAGCTGCTTACCACGGGGCAAGTGTCTTGGGAACCCTCTGGAGACTGCATAGGATCCTGTTGACGCATCTAATGTCAAGATTATTTCACACTATCACTGCTGCATTTGTTACACTGTTACCCTTACACAGCAACAGCAGAAACCAACCTAGATATGATTCCCCTGTATTACACGATGCGTGTACAGAGGAACGTCGCTATAACGAACGCATATATTTTGAACATTCGGCTTACTAACGAACATGCCATTTGGCTCCCGATTTTACATCCATGGATATGCGCCCACAACCGCTATAGCAAACGACCACTATACCAAACAATTTTCATGGATCCCGGGATGTTCGTTATACTTATAGCGACGTTCCACTGTACTTACACAGTGCACAGTATGAATATCACAATGCTTGAACCAAAGAGGCCAGCAAACTGTTGCCCTAATAGCCCGAGAAATCTTGAGCATAGTGTTTGGGGAGGGTGATGTTTGAATTTCTTGAGCACTTTTCTGAGCCAAACTCTGTCGCAAAGGACATTTCTTTACATGGTGTTACCATAAACCTTCCACTTCTTCAGCTCTCGTCAGCCAGAAACCCGTCGGAAAGGAGCTGTTCCTGGAGCTGGCCAAGTGCTACAAGCAGGGAGCCCAGGACATGAACGGCAGAGCACCAGGTTTGTGACCAGAGTATTAATTTAGCCATCCACCAAAGTCACTGTTCGTCTGTCATTCTGGGTCGGTCTCTTGGTCTGTCTATTGGTCTGCAGATCTGTTGGTAGTTTTTTGGTCAGTCGGTGGGTCTGTTGCTTGATCAGTTGGTCAGTTTATTGGTCAGTCTGTTGTTGGGTCTTTTGGTAAGTTGGTTGGTCAGTCTGTTGATGGGTCTTTTGGTAAGTTGGTTGGTCAGTCTGTTGTTGGGTCTTTTGGTAAGTTGGTTGGTCAGTCTGTTGATGGGTCTTTTGGTAAGGTGGTTGGTCAGTCTGTTGATGGGTCTTTTGGTAAGTTTATTGGTCAGTCTGTTGTTGGGTCTTTTGGTAAGTTGGTTGGTCAGTCTGTTGATGGGTCTTTTGGTAAGTTGGTTGGTCAGTCTGTTGATGGGTCTTTTGGTAAGTTTATTGGTCAGTCTGTTGTTGGGTCTTTTGGTAAGTTGGTTGGTCAGTCTGTCGATGGGTCTTTTGGTAAGGTGGTTGGTCAGTCTGTTGATGGGTCTTTTGGTAAGTTGGTTGGTCAGTCTGTTGTTGGGTCTTTTGGTAAGTTGGTTGGTCAGTCTGTTGATGGGTCTTTTGGTAAGTTGGTTGGTCAGTCTGTTGATGGGTCTTTTGGTAAGTTGGTCGGTCAGTCTTTGATGGGTCTTTTGGTAAGTTGGTCGGTCAGTCTGTTGTTGGGTCTTTTGGTAAGTTGGTTGCTCAGTCTGTTGATGGGTCTTTGGTAAGTTGGTTGGTCAGTCTGTTGATGGGTCTTTTGGTAAGTTGGTCGGTCAGTCTTTGATGGGTCTTTTGGTAAGTTGGTTGGTCAGTCTGTTGTTGGGTCTTTTGGTAAGTTGGTTGGTCAGTCTTTTGTTGGGTCTTTTGGTAGGTTGGTTGGTCAGTCTGTTGTTTGGTCTTTGGTAAGTTGGTTGGTCTGTCTGTTGGTGGGTCTTTTGGTAAGTTGGTTGGTCAGTCTGTTGATGGGTCTTTTGGTATGTTGGTTGGTCAGTCTGTTGATGGGTCTTTTGGTAAGTTGGTCGGTCAGTCTGTTGTTGGGTCTTTTGGTAAGTTGGTTGGTCAGTCTGTTGTTGGGTCTTTTGGTAAGTTGGTTGCTCAGTCTGTTGATGGGTCTTTTGGTAAGTTGGTTGGTCAGTCTGTTGATGGGTCTTTTGGTAAGTTGGTTGGTCAGTCTGTCGATGGGTCTTTTGGTAAGTTGGTTGGTCAGTCTGTTGTTGGGTCTTTTGGTAAGTTGGTTGGTCAGTCTTTTGTTGGGTCTTTTGGTAAGTTGGTTGGTCAGTCTGTTGTTGGGTCTTTTGGTAAGTTGGTTGGTCTGTCTGTTGATGGGTCTTTTGGTAAGTTGGTTGGTCAGTCTTTGATGGGTCTTTTGGTATGTTGGTTGGTCAGTCTGTTGATGGGTCTTTGGTAAGTTGGTTGGTCAGTCTGTTGATGAGTCTTTTGGTAAGTTGGTTGGTCAGTCTGTTGTTGGGTCTTTGGTAAGTTGGTTGGTCAGTCTTTTGTTGGGTCTTTTGGTATGTTGGTTGGTCAGTCTGTTGTTGGGTCTTTGGTAAGTTGGTTGGTCAGTCTGTTGATGGGTCTTTTGGTAAGTTGGTTGGTCAGTCTTTGATGGGTCTTTTGGTAAGTTGGTTGGTCAGTCTGTTGATGGGTCTTTTGGTAAGTTGGTCGGTCAGTCTGTTGATGGGTCTTTTGGTAAGTTGGTTGGTCAGTCTTTGATGGGTCTTTTGGTAAGTTGGTTGGTCAGTCTGTTGATGGGTCTTTTGGTAAGTTGATTGGTCAGTCTGTTGATGGGTCTTTTGGTAAGTTGGTTGGTCAGTCTGTCGATGGGTCTTTTGGTAAGGTGGTTGGTCAGTCTGTTGATGGGTCTTTTGGTAAGTTGGTCGGTCAGTCTGTTGATGGGTCTTTTGGTAAAGTTGGTCGGTCAGTCTGTTGATGGGTCTTTTGGTAAGTTGGTTGGTCAGTCTTTGATTGGTCTTTTGGTAAGTTGGTTGGTCAGTCTGTTGTTGGGTCTTTTGGTAAGTTGGTTGGTCAGTCTGTTGATGGGTCTTTTGGTATGTTGGTTGGTCAGTCTGTTGATGGGTCTTTTGGTAAGTTGGTCGGTCAGTCTGTTGATGGGTCTTTTGGTAAGTTGGTTGCTCAGTCTGTTGATGGGTCTTTTGGTAAGTTTATTGGTCAGTCTGTTGTTGGGTCTTTTGGTAAGTTGGTTGCTCAGTCTGTTGATGGGTCTTTTGGTATGTTGGTTAGTCAGTCTGTTGATGGGTCTTTTGGTAAGTTGGTTGGTCAGTCTGTTGTTGGGTCTTTTGGTCAGTTTATTGGTCAGTCTGTTGATGGGTCTTTTGGTAAGTTGGTTTGTCAGTCTGTTGTTGGGTCTTTTGGTAAGTTGGTTGCTCAGTCTGTTGATGGGTCTTTTGGTATGTTGGTTAGTCAGTCTGTTGATGGGTCTTTTGGTAAGTTGGTTGGTCAGTCTGTTGATGGGTCTTTTGGTAAGTTGGTTGGTCAGTCTGTTGATGGGTCTTTTGGTAAGGTGGTTGGTCAGTCTGTTGATGGGTCTTTTGGTAAGTTGGTTGGTCAGTCTTTGATGGGTCTTTTGGTAAGTTGGTTGGTCAGTCTGTTGATGGGTCTTTTGGTAAGTTGGTTAGTCAGTCTGTTGATGGGTCTTTTGGTAAGTTGGTTGGTCAGTCTGTTGATGGGTCTTTTGGTAAGTTGGTTAGTCAGTCTGTTGATGGGTCTTTTGGTAAGTTGGTTGGTCAGTCTGTTGATGGGTCTTTTGGTAAGTTGGTTGCTCAGTCTGTTGATGGGTCTTTTGGTAAGTTGGTTGCTCAGTCTGTTGATGGGTCTTTTGGTAAGTTGGTTGGTCAGTCTGTTGATGGGTCTTTTGGTATGTTGGTTGGTCAGTCTGTTGATGGGTCTTTTGGTAAGGTGGTTGGTCAGTCTGTTGATGGGTCTTTTGGTAAGTTGGTTGGTCAGTCTGTCGATGGGTCTTTTGGTAAGTTGGTTGGTCAGTCTGTTGATGGGTCTTTTGGTAAGTTTATTGGTCAGTCTGTTGTTGGGTCTTTTGGTAAGTTGGTCGGTCAGTCTGTTGTTGGGTCTTTTGGTAAGTTGGTTGGTCAGTCTGTTGATGGGTCTTTTGGTAAGTTGGTTGGTCAGTCTGTTGATGGGTCTTTTGGTAAGGTGGTTGGTCAGTCTTTGATTGGTCTTTTGGTAAGTTGATTGGTCAGCCTGTGATGGGTCTTTTGGTAAATTGGTTGGTCAGTCTGTTGATGGGTCTTTTGGTAAGTTGGTTGGTCAGTCTGTTGATGGGTCTTTTGGTAAGTTGGTTGGTCAGTCTGTTGATGGGTCTTTTGGTAAGTTGGTTGGTCAGTCTTTGATGGGTCTTTTGGTAAGTTGATTGGTCAGTCTTTGATGGGTCTTTTGGTAAGTTGGTTGGTCAGTCTGTTGATGGGTCTTTTGGTAAGTTGGTTGGTCAGTCTTTGATGGGTCTTTTGGTAAGTTGGTTGGTCAGTCTTTGATGGGTCTTTTGGTATGTTGGTTGGTCAGTCTGTTGATGAGTCTTTTGGTATGTTGGTTGGTCAGTCTGTTGTTGGGTCTTTGGTCAGTTAGTTTGTCAGTTGGCTGGTCAGTCTGATGGTCACTCACTTGGTCACACTGATGGTCACTATTGGTCAATCTGTTGGTCGCTCTCCTTGTCAGTCAGCTGGTCAGGGGAAATTTGTCTGTCACCTCGTGGGTCAGTCAGTCTATCAATCAGTGTCCGGAGTTAGGCAATCAGTCAGTCGGGTACTTGATGGAGAGGCAATCAGTCAGTCAATCGGTTTGGGAAATGGGAAGAGAGTCATTTGATCAATCAGTCAATCGGTCTTGTCACTGACTCAGCGAGTGAGTTATTTAGTCTGTCACTCAATCCCTCAGTACGTTCGTACATTCTTCACCATCCCTAGAGAAAACTGAGTTCTAGTTCTTATTCTTATCCTTCCAGTTCCCAAAACACCATGTCTTTGCAGGTAACAGTGTTTTAAGAGGCCCAAAATCACCCACATTGGATCAGATTTTTTTCCACAGTACAACAAGAATTTCAAATAAGAATAGTTGCAAAGCAATTTTCTCAAAATTTAGTGGGCCTGGCATTTCAATCCTAGCAGGACCTTTCTTAAAGGCCTATCAGGACCTAGCAGGACCTTTGAGAAAGGTCCTGCTAGGATCAAAACTCTCACAGGCTCACTAAATTTTTAGATTTGCATTTTGGTAATTTTAGTCAGTAAGCAGTTTGCAACATTTTTGTATATCACTTTAAAGTAATATTGTCCTGAATATTAACTTATATAAACCGATATTCTCAAAAGGATTGGATTTTTTACTTATCTGACAAATTTTGAATCTCCATGTCATTTTTTTTAAAGGGAACACAACAATGACAGCTATTCACAGGCTAAGGTGTAGCCAATCTGAGGGATACGTGATTCCGTTCAATATCAAGTGAGTGCTGCTTCGTACAGTAAGAAGTTGGATATCGAAATCACCGCTAGATAGACCACGCACAGGTTTCCAGTGGCTCAGCATTGGTCTAGTGCAGTGTGTCTGACCACACTGTATCGGCTGTGTTGAGCTTTTCTTCTTGCACAATTTAGATAAATGGGGCTCAACTACAGTACCTCATTTGTATCTGATTGAAAATTGCAAGCTTTAATTTCATGACAATTTTTGGGGAAAAATCTCTGTTCACACCAAAGGCAATGACTTTTGGTGCATGTAATGTCATAGACTTGAATAATGCACATGTGTGAATAGGGTACTTGCATAGTGCACAGGTCTAGTGAAAAGTTGAGGCCTTGTCAAATTTCCTTAGTGACTAGACCTGTGTCCAGTCCTTTTTGTCCTTGAAACTCAAACCCCGGAAGAACTTATCTATAAAGGAGCTCTACTTCTCTCAATGTATAATTGTCAGTTTTCAAAGGCACCTGCAAACTTCCATTCATCTCACACAGTGGCCTCAAGAGTTGCTCAGTCTAGTCGAGAGCAGCAGCTGAACTGGTAGAATCCCAACATAGAATTAAATTCTACGTAATTTGTATGCAAATTGTATGCATCTATTCCCTCAAATTGTAAGCATTTATTCCTCTCATGCATATTCAGAGGCGGAGGGTGTGGCGCTGCCATGAGGGCCATGTGCATCGGCCTGCGGTTCCCCCGGCCGGAGCAGGTGGACGACCTGGTGGCCGTGGCCGTGGAGAGTGGCCGGATGACCCACAACAATCCCACGGGCTACCTGGGTAGCCTGGCCAGTGCCCTCTTCACAGCGTACGCAGTACAGGGCAAACCAGGTACGGCCTGTAGGCATTCATCCTCTCCCAGACAATGATGAGCCGTGGTCCTGTGCCTGGCAAATATCAAGAATTCCCCTGTGCTTTGTCTATGAGATTTAAAGGCGAAAAAAAAAAAACAGTAACAATATTCCAATGGGAGGTGTTCCTCTGCTCTTGCCGACTTGGTCCCCCAGTCAGGACATTTAAGCGAGCAACCAGGCTGTTTGCCCCCTCTCACCCATACACTCTATCTACCCTAAGGTGTAGTTTCCTAACAAAGAGGTAACAGAACAGCTTCTTCCCTCGTTCATCCTCTCTGGTGAATTCCATTCCCAGTTCATGTTTTCCCCCAGCCTACGATCTACGAATTAGTTTGGTGCATCTGAATGAAAGCGGGGGTGTGATCCCTGGAAATATACGGCAGTTAATGGTTGAATTGCTTCTGACTGGCGCCCCCACCCCGGCAAAGACTAGTAGACTATTTGGGAGGCCACCATCTAAGGGCTGGATAGCTCAGATGGAAGAGCACTGGTACACTAGTTCAGAGGCCTCTGGGTTCAAGTCCTGGTCCAGTCAAATATTTCTTTGCCAATTTTTCAAATATTTAAAATTGCCCTTTTTAAGAGGAATATCTATTCCTATCTCCAGCCTTCCTGATGAGTCCCTCAATATCCACAGTGCAGCAACATTCACAAAAACAAAATTTTATGGCTTTTTCTGCTTGAATCTGGAGTCTTGGCTCAGCCTAGCACTGAGTACCCTAATTACTAGACCAGTCAAACATTCTCTATTCTGCCTCTCAGTAGGCCAAAGAATACCACGGTTATTTTTCCATGGGATTTGGAAGTGGGCAGAATAAGAAGAGAACCAGAACATAATTTTATGGCTTTTTTCCAATTCGAAGAAGCAACAGAAAAGCTACTTCTATTGCTTGGCTATTGGAATGCACAAGGCCTAGTACAAGGACTGAGTAATGGGCCTTTTCCCATGTAATATGCAAATGAGACTTTGAGCATGGGCAAAATTAAATTGGTTGGCAAGTTAGTGCGCGTGGCATGCAGGTTTAGAGATACGCGCGCAGGAGACACTGAATAGCCAATCTCCGCATGCCAAACAGTTAGTGAGGAAGAACGCGCGCATGCCCGTGGAAACCTACATGTATGATTGGCTGGCATCCCGCTTGCCAACCAATTTTATAGTAAAGCGCACGCACAAGGTCTATTGGGCATATTTCATGGGAAGGCTAGACCATGCAAGAAGCAGTCCAAAGGATACCATAGTGTTTTGTCTGTGGGAGTTTTAGTCATGCAGAAGAAGAAAATCAGAACAGACAAATACCATTGTGTGATTATGGGAATGGAAAACACTTGACTTGATTCCTATCCACGTAAAAAAAACATTTGACTTCCACTGGATTAAAAAAACATATTATAAAAGCATATGAATACTGTAAGAAATCATTGATACACAGATTACACATACACGTCCAATACAATTATCAAACTAAAACCCACAAATTACTTCACCATCACGGATACATCAGAATGCCACATAAAAACATTAACATACACAGACGCAACATCTGCAGCAATAGAGCAAGAAAGGCTCAGCCATGATACATAATCATCTACCCTTTTATCTCTACCGAGTATCTATTGAAAATGTAAATAGCGTTTGGGATGAACGACTGCCTAGACCAGGAGCGAATAGTCTAAGGGACGCACAAGCAAACACCAGACCAATTGTAACACAAACTTGGCCTAGCACTGAGGAATTCCGAGACACTTGATAGAGGCATGGAGACCCAAGACTGCCTCTCACTGTCTCAGCATCTCTGTTTCCTCTTCCTTACAGTGAGGGAGTGGGGTGCTGGACTCATGGCCACTCTGCCTAAGGCCAAGGACTACGTCCGAACTGTCGGCAGGGATGTCGAGGAAAACATGGAGAAATGGTTAGTAGGGGCCATGCACAAAAAATAGTCATTCAAAGAGGTTTTGCCCTTACTGGACGTGGTGGTAAACACTGAATGCTCAGTGCTTTGCCCGGTGCCTGATACAAATATTTGTATCAGGCACCGGGCAAAGCACTGAGCATTCAGTGTTTACCACCACGTCGAGCAAGGGCAAAACCTCTTTGAATTACATTCTCCTCGACGCAAAACATCATGTTATATCCACAAAAAATAGCCTAGTGCACAGATTACTCAAGTAACTTTCCCTCAACATATTACTTGGGCTATTCGTTTGATATGCTATGCAGGCAGACATATTTGTTGGTAAATGTCATTCAAAAAAACTGTCAGAAATTGGGATATTTGAGTGTTGAATTTAAAAAGTGACTCAGATTCGAAAATCGACCTTTGTGATTCATGACTCGGACTCGAAAAATGTGATTTTGTGGCTCAAATACAAGTCTGCCATTCAAGCACTTTGCACCCTTTTGAATAACATTGTATTAAGATGTAATAAAAAACTACACAAATCAATGAAAAACTGACTGAGAACTTTTGAACTAATGGCAATTTTTTTTAAAAGGCAAAGAAGAAGTCAATATTTTCATTGCCATTTTTTCAACTGTGCATCTGAATGATGAAACCACCCTCTAGGGGCTGGATAGCTCAGATGGGAAGAGCACTGGTACACAGAACCAGAGGTCTGTTTTCTTTGCCATTTTTTTAATTTAGAAAAATGGCAACAAAAAATTGAATGGTCAGGTATTTGAACCTAAGACACCTGGTTTTGCATACCAGTGCTCACCAGTCCTTAGATGGCGGCCTCCCCCCCCCCCCCCCAAAAAAAGAACTGATTGATCTGAGTGAACCATAGATGATGGATGTGTCCTGTGGGCCTCTTTCAGGGGATACTTTGAATCACAGTGGAGTGCCTACCTCAAGACCCGCGGATTGACGGACGGGCAGACAGACCCGGTCTTCCCAGACCCGTACGGAGTGAAGGAGAGGGACGCCTTCTACAAGTCTGTCAGCCATTCCGGCTGGGGTGGTGCCAGTGGCCACGATGCACCCATGATTGCGTAGGTGCACAGGAATGTCATTCCGATTGGGGAGGGGGGATAGCCATTTGTAGCCACAGCTCTTGATGCAGTTACACTATTAAGCTTGTGGAGTGGCTTCAGTGGAGTTCATATCAGAGCAGCAGCCCAGAGCATTTTGATCAAAAGAACAAGGTACCATCATCTGAGCATTTATGGTTTAACCTATCATACGTGGATATGGACCCCGCTGCGTGTGGGCCCCTGCAGCCGATTTCACAAAACTTCAAATGTTGCGTAACTTATGCAACATTTTGCTGCCTTTTATAAATAGGATAATTAGGTTTGCGGTGACACCATGTAAATTCTCTTTTGTGAGTAAGTGTGGTTCTGAAAAGAACCGGAGAAGGAGTTCCTCCGGCTCTTTTCAGAACCACACAAAAGAGAATTTACATGGTGTCACCGCAAACCTAATTTAATATCTTGCTATTCTCACCATGCAAACCTTCAAATCTCTAAATACTGCTTTTCTAAATACTGCTGAAAAGAGTCATTGGGGAGCAAGACTTAAGCAACATTTGTGCGTTGCCTCACTTACGCAACTTTTCTTGAAATCGGCCGCTGGGGACCTCCAAAAGGCCCCTAAGTTCACCTCTGATCAAACGAACTAGGTACCACTTGAAACCAATTTTAAATGAACAGGTACATCATACAGGTACATCATAAGTACTGAATGGCCCCTGCCAGACAGATTTTCTGCTGCAAAGGGCCCGCCAGACACCCCCCGGGGGCCCCCAAAATAACCTCAGATCAAATGAACTAGGTACCACTTGAAACCAATTTCAAATGAAGAGGTACATCACCCAGAGTACAGAATGGCCCATGCTAGAAAATACGTGCACTCTTTCAAGGATGAGTGTGGCTGTTTTCTTAATCTGCGCATGGTTCATGTACTACCAAGAAACCTATCGCATCCACATCTTCGATTTGAGTTGAAAAAGATTATCAGCCGGCATTGTGGGGAACACATTGACATCAGTCGGGTGAACGATTCGGCAGAAAGCATTTGGCAGCATTATTAGTGAGATTTGTAGCTCATTCGTTCTGCGGTTCCGACCGTTCCGTCTGCAGGTACGATGCCCTGCTAGGGGCCGGCAGCTCCTGGGAGGAGCTCTGCCTGCGTGGGACGCTGCACGGCGGAGACAACGACTCCACGGGGGCCATTGCGAGCGCCTGGTGGGGCGCCCTCTATGGCTGGGAAGGAGTGCCAGTGGGGCACTACAAGGTTTGGATGCATTCACACTGTTCAGACCAGGGACCAATGTCATAGAGCCGCTTAAGCACCGACATTTGCTTAAAGGCCTTATACAATATTGGTAAAAGTCAAACGATTGCCACAGTTTGTGTGTTAAACCATTAAATAGTCCAAAAAAGAAACCCTACAGAGGTTTTAGCTCAAATAGTAATCTGAGAAAGTAGAAAAAGGCGAAAAAAAGGCATGGTTTTTGCACTGTTCTGTAGTGTAAGAAATACTTTATTAAACTATTTGTCGATGTTTGAGTGAATTTTTCTCGATAAATACAGCATCCCAGCCCGTAAGATTTCAACATGAGGATTCTATCATGACCATCTTCAATTGTGTAAATTAGAAGGAAATCTGTGGACATCAAAGTTTTCCGATCTTCCCAATGTTGTATTGGGCCTCTAAGCATGAAAAACCCTGCCCAATAAAATCAGGTTGCCAGCCAAAGCTCCACTTATATCCAAAGCTAAGCACCCATGATTGGAATGCACGTTGAGGGCAGCAAGCACCGAGTGAAATATGGCTGGCAATCTTGTATTGCGGTAAACAAGGCCACATTTTCATGCCAAACAATTTTTCTGGCTTAAGCAGCTCTATGAAATTGGTTCCAGAGGGGCCAATTCCATAGTGCTGTTAAAGCACAACAAAATTGCTGTAACTGAACAGCCCTGCTTAATTAAGTCTGGAATTTTCTCTTCATGCAGATCTGAGAATTCCAATCTTCGTTGATTTTCTTTTAAAGAAGACTTCAGAATACTAGTCTCTATTGATTATCTGTTAACACAGAATTCTAAGTACAAATCTGTATTGTTTTTCCTTTCATTGCTAAATTCAGAACACCAATTGCTATTGATAGACTGTAAATATGGAATTTATAAAAACAATTTATTTATTGTCTGTTCCTCATCACAGAATTCAGGATACCAATCTCTAATGAATTGTGGGGTTTCGTTTTTTCTTAACGCAGAAATTGGAGTACCGATCTCGACTGGAAACGCTGGGGGAAAAGCTGTATAAACTCAGCCACCCAGAGTGAGGCGGGTACTAAATAACTCATGATTGACTCACACTCAACTGAGAGGAGATCCTTTTCATACCGTTTTCACAAACTCCATCTACTCAGCAGAAAAAGAATCATTCAGAAAAATAGCCCTTAGAAAGTTAGTAACCTTATTTCTTTGTTTTTCAATAATTTTGTCCATCTTTTAATGGGTATTGTAACAGTGTTCTTGTGATATGGTGGTCTATGTGGTAAAACACAAAATGATAGCAATGTTCACCTCTTTAGTGTACTGCTTTTCAGCAGGTTTTTATATCTCAACAATTAGGAGGGACTGAAATTTTGATCCTAGCAGGACCTTTCTCAAAGGCATTCTGCCTTTGAGAAAGGTTCTGCCTTTGAGAAAGGTCCTGCCTTTGAGAAAGGTCCAGTTGGGATCAAAACATCAGGCCTTCTTAATATTCGCATTTTGGGTCATTGAATTCAGTAAGCAGTTTGCAACATTTCTGTATATTACAGGTATCTGTAATATCTGGTAATGACTGCATCCATGTCTTTCTTTCATCCTTTGATACGGAACTCCCTTTGATGCTATCTAGCAACATTATCTGTTCCTTCCTCTTCTTCTAGAAGTCCATCATTCTTGAGGATAGATCCTATCCACTTCTTCTGCCTCTCTTGGCAAGTTTGTGCAATTATTCCTTGGAAAATGATTTGCCACTTAGAAAAAATGCTGCCGATTTGTAGTCCTTTTTTAAAACTTTGAAATGAGTCACCATGCTGATGATTTATGGACTTTACGGAGTACAAATAGCTAGATTTACAGATGTATCATGGAGAGCGATGGACAATACATGGACAATACATGGTTGTACTTTCAGTATTTGTTTTGATTTATTTGTACCGCAATGCTAAGATTGTATTCCAGAATTATAAATGTATAAAAGTAGAAAAAATACTGTGCACATAATGATATTTTTGTATTTTAAAAAAAGGCTTCTAAGAGGAAGCCTGATAATGAAATGCATCCAGACTATAGACATATAAAATTGTGTAATTTATCACATAATTACATTAATTTGTATGATTGTATATTAGCATGTATTAAAGGATTTTGATGAAAGGGATGGCCACATGCAATTGAAACAGAATTGCGTCCACATCTACAATTCGAGTTGAACAAGAATATCAGCCAACATTGTGGGGATATATTGACAATCAGTCCACTGTCCTTTGGAAAGGTGTGGTTCTCAGAATCTTAGTAACTGCCACAGATATATAACCTATAGATGGACATTACTGAATAGCAGGCACCACACTAATGCCATGGAGGCTGCCATCTTTAAAAAGTATAGGCGGAAGTAAAGAGCACCACAATGCACGCAAAAACAACATACATGTACGTGCATGAGTGTCACTACCGGTATGTAGTGTCATGGAACCATGGTAAAGTTTGAAGGAGTGTCACATTACGCAAATACAAACAAACTGAAAAATGGCAAAGAAAACGTTGCCTGACAGTAATTTCAATTGAAGACCTCTGGATATAAAACTAAATGCATATTACAGTAATAATAGGAACTTCCATATCAGGGTGGACTGTTTCTGTCACGTTGTTATACTTGTTGCCATCTCTAAACTGTACATTTATTATTTTTTACAAAATATTCTGATCATTATTTTGGTAACCATTTTAATATGTATGAATTAATATAAAGTTCTATACATAAACATTTTTACAATATAGAGGCTAATAAAGGAGTACGGTAAATGTGAAGAATTTGAAAAAAGGGAAGATAATTCACATTTTGTACTACCTAAAAGCCTATTCCCGACTTGCTACCTGAAGATCTGAACCATGAATGTAGAATGTTTGCAATGGCATCATGCACACTATCTCTTTCAAGAATGAGCGTATCTCTAATTAAGAAGATCCTCTAGGAGTCACACTTATCAAAGGTTGGGTACACCATTTGCAAAGGTCAAATAATCGCTTCTATACTTTGTCTAACCTGCATAAGTTTCGGCTCAATCCATCTAAGAAACACTGTGGAAACAAAATTAAATGCTAACTTTTTTCAGACATTATTTCAGATGGTTTTTTGTAAGGGGAACTCTGTTCTCAAGTTTGGAATGTCCAGAAATTGGGCACTTTGCAAATGATGTACCCTCCTTTTACCAAGAGATAATGCATATGGCATTGCCGCAAACATTCTGCACTGTGAATTCACCGTCCAACCATGCAAATCTTATTTGACCGTGCATCGCCTGAAAATCTCGTCTGCAATCTCATGATTTAAAATGTTAGGATTTGGCCAAACCACAGCGCTCAGTGTGGTTTTTTTCACTCTTAAATCAGTCCATATACCAAGGGGTCTCCCTCCCCTATTCTTTCTTAGCGCCGAGTAGCATGGCATCCCACTGTTTCTTCATCCTCTGTCTCAGGACATTGTCTTCATTCCATTTGCCTGTTGGAATTGGGGGAAAAAGAAGGAACAAAATGCATTAGAGAGGAGGTTGTTCATGGTAGAAAATGATGTGAAGATAAATTGGTGGCTACTTTACACTATTATGCCGGCTTTACTGTAGCTTCAAGCTGACTTTGTGAGCCAATGAACAATCTATCTCGATATGAAATACATTTACTCAGCACAGGCCCAGCCTAGTCATGTATAGTAGTTGATTCATCTTGGACAGTTTTGTTGAGCTTCGTCCCACGGTGATTCTTGAAAAAAATCTCCTGTTTGGAGACACATTGTATTTATCGTGAGACCCTCTAACTTTAGACAAACCAAACAAATTATAATATTGACTGAAATGACCCAAATTACACATCTTAAAAATTAAGAGTGAATAAAAAAAAAATGGCTGCAAACTGCTCACTGTTTAAAATGACCTGCAATACATAAATCTCAAAAGTTAGAGGGCCTGATGTTTCGATCCTAGCAGGACCTTTCTCAAAGGCAAAGTCCTTTTCGATCCTAGCAGGAATCTTTCTCAAAAGTCAAAGGCAGAAAAATTAAGAGTGGCTAATGTTTATATCTTAGCAGGACCTTTCTCAAACTTATAATTTTGAGAAAGGTCCTAGAATCGAAACAATCCTATGATGGAAACATCAGGGCCTGAAATATTTTTGAAAAAATATTTTGGGTCATACTAAGGTGTGGAACATGAGCAAGCAATCAGATTTTAATAAAGCAAGCCTTTTCTGGCTCAAGCAAATTTCGGTTGTTGAAGCGGCCCTGCGAAAAGCTGGCCCCCAGTACTTACTGTCCGCATTCCTCTGCACTCCGAATTTAGGGGGGTAGGTCTCGGTGGATTTGGCAGGGATGTCGTCCGTGTAGGAGCTGGCGTTGAGGCTCTGGATATGGCTGTGCGAGATGCCGTTGAAGATGTCCTGACGCAGGGCGTTGCCCAGGGCGTCGTACAGCGGCTCCGACTGGAGCTTGATGTTAACGGGGGACGTTGGCATCGAGGCGCGACGCCGGACCGGCCCACGGGCCTCCATGGACTTGAGGAAGGCCTCCTTGTCCTCAAGGAGCATGTCGCACAGGCTGTCGCCGTACGTCTGCCGGATATTCGGCGGGATGTAGTAAGGTCCCAGCGACTCCTCGCGCAAGCCGCTGCCTCGGGCGCGCCCCGCACCGCCCGGGCCGCCTTTCACCGTCGCGAAGCTCCGGCCTCGGTACGAGAACAGCCCGCCTTTGGCTAGGACGGTGCCGGCCTCCTGGAGCGGCCCGTTGCTCGCCGGCGGACGGTAGCGGTCGTAGTTGTAGTCCCGCTTCTGGTCCAGGCCCAGCCGGTTGAACTGCTCCCCGAGGGCGATGTCGCGGGGCTGGTGCTTGATGTCCATCCGGTAGGGGCTGTACTCCCTCTTCGGGGTGAAGGTGAGGGCGCCGTCCGGGATCGGGCCCTTGATCGTCCGCTCGTCGGGGCTGAAGTGGATGGCGTTGTGCTGGGTGTCTTCCAGGACTCCCTGGGCCTTCCGCGCCTTGTGGATCTGCCTGAGCAGCTCCTCTTCCTTGGCCCTGAGGACGTCCTGCCCTCCTGGATCCCTGTACGGCGCCAGCTTGTCCGGCTTGGCTGGCTTGGCGACGGGCTGGGCCCGTCTGGTCGCGGAGTGGGCAGCCTCGTCCTTGATCTCGACTATCGTGCCGAAGAGACTGCGGGGGGCCACAGCTCTCGTCCGCTTGGCTCTCAAATCCATAACAGCCGATGCCATTCTGTGCTCAATTAAATCCCTTTGCACCTGCAAAAAGGAAAGAAATGAGTACTCAGTGCTGGGACTGGGTCTGACAGTGACACTGACAGGTCAAACACTATGGCTTACCTGGCACTGGTATTTTAATTTTAGAAGTCAAATTCCGCCTGAGCTGCCTGATTTTTTATTCATTAGGCAATCAGGAAAAGCACGAGCACTGTTTCAGTGCTTATTACATATCAATTATCATTCCTCCATGATTACATCAAGTAGTGCAAACTCTCATTGAAGCCAGGACTCTACTGAGTACAGTTGTATGTACTCTGAATCAGTGAATGAATCCTTCAGAAAAACAAACCAGACAAATGTCAACGATTAATTTTAAAGTTAAACAATCAGAATTATGTTCTGTGCAAATCTTTTTAGTGATATACAAAAATAATGCAAACTGCTTACTGACTAAAAGTAAAATTACCAAAATGCAAATCTCGAAATTTAGTGGGCCTGACGTTTCGATCCTAGCAGTAGCAAGACCTTTCTCAAACTGCAGAGAAAGGTCCTGCTGATATGATCGAAACGTCAGGCCCACTAAATTTTGAAACCTTTTTTTATTGAATGAATACTCACCACTTACTAAAAACTCCTTTCCTTGCCAAGTCAACTCTTCGTGATTCAACGAGGCATAAAAACACACTTCGGCTGAACTCAAACTCAAAGTACCTTAATTTGGACTCATGCTTCGGTCCATGGATCAGGAAAGGTGTAAACCATCACCATGATCATGTGTAAACATTCGCCTTGAGCTGCGACGTTGATGGTTGCTAAGGCCATAAAGTTGTTGCTAAGGGAATCCCCATCCTCTGTCAGGAAGTTTATAGAAATCATTAATATGTTTTACTTTGTGCTTTTATTTTTCAGCCGGTATACATTAAATTTTATCCCCCTTAAATATTACTCGCCAAACAAAAGTAACTTAGCAACTTACGAATGAATTTAGTTCAGTTAGACCATAGAGCAAGGAAGTCTAGACCATGACCATAGCTCCATGCCATGATAAAACTTGTGCGAAGTCGCGATCGCTCAGCTGCCAAAGGGATCCCTACCGTGGCCTCGAAGGGACCCCTGGTTTGTTTTTTCTGCGACAGCGTGAATTCTGAACATTATTTTTTTTTTTGCGAATTATCAGTTAGTCGGCTTTAGAGGGCCGGTGTGGTGACAGAGACGCTGGTGTTCTTGTTATGATCCGCGGGTTTTTTTTGATTTTTTTATTTAATTATTTAATTTGGTGGGGGGGGGTCTTTTTTTTGTGATTGATCTTTGAGTTTGGTTCTGAAAAGAAAGAACTTGAAGAGCAACCACGGTGTCACCGCAAGAGCCTCATAATTCCTATTCTCATCAGATGTCTGAAAATGATTTTTTTTTTGTCATAACAATTATCCTGGGATCCCCCTCTCTATTGCAGACTCTTAGCGCTATAAATGTCATCATGGTCAGATCAGACATGGAGGAATATTCTCCATGGATCAGACAAGTTGGTTATTTTGGAAAGACCACATAATAGGGCTGCATATAAATAGCTCACGAACGGTAAGAGCGCTGCTATACGCAAACCCCAGCTCTCGGGTTCAAATCCTGGTCCGGTCAAAGTTTTCTCTACCATTTTGTTGTCAGTTTTTTTTTAAAGATCTTAGTCAGTTTTTCATCAATTTGATTGACCTCAAACGTCATGCTAAAATTTGATTTGGAATCTTTGACAATAAATTAATCATAAGCAAAAACATTTATTACAAATTTCGTTCGTTATGGTAAGGACACCGTACTTTTTGTAAACGCCGTTGGGTTCTGAAATTCAAAGAAAGAGATACAGTACATTTATAACTTGATTTTATGATATATTATCTCATCCGAAAGTCAGCAAAGTAACAGTGATTATTCCATTTAGAAAACAAATAACAAAGTGAATTTGGAAGTACACAGTCATGGTACACATCACACACAGTGTGATAGATACGTCACGCACTATTAATGAGTATTATTAGTACATTACGACACGCTCAGCGCTGTTTACTCTGGCCGTGTTCGAATAATTATAATTAGCTGCGGCTGGAAGTAACACGCAACCCTAATGGGAACTGGCCACAGCCGCTTGCTGACGACTTCCATTGACTCGTGTGTACTTTCAAGTCGTAGTCAACGTATAAAAATCCACTGATCAGCTGCCCCGTTTCCCAGGCAGGCGGTCGTACTCGTACTCGTAGTTCGTGCAAGGAGGTATTAGGCGAGCTCCTTGGTTCGTGCTGCTTTAACTTGGATTCACTGACTTGGTAAGCATGTTGGCCTTGTAGAAATTAAATTGATTGTTCCCTTGTTTGTCCAACCATGGAGGAAGGAAAATGGTCCAACTTCCTTGGCTGCAAGTTGTGCAACTTGCAAGTCCAATTGAATTCGGTCTTTTCCCCGTGGCCCGATGGCCCCGATGACATGACACAGTCTAATCACTCTAAAGTGTAAAGTTACTGTATCCTCCAGTGACCGGTTTTCGACGATATAAGGCCTTTTCTTCAAGCTGACCAATGTGCACGAAAGTATCACACTAAAAGAGGTCTCAGCCACTTTCTCCACACCACAGACTATTAGTATTAGAATAATCATGTAGAATGTTGATCAAGCCTGTCACTTCCGTAAGATTACCCGGTTTTGTTGATGTCCACGGCGCACCGCGCAGTAAGCATCGTCACCTATTTTCGACGGTGGTGTTTAGTAAGGTGTCCCATTTTTCGTTGTTCATCTTTGGGGGTTTTTTCGACACTGCTTCTAACACTTTCCTCAAATCATTCATAATTTATGCTTAAAATTTATTGGTCTGGTTGATGTCTTCTTCTGTGACATTTAAACAAACTCCACAATCCTCTTTCTCACTGCTTCTTCAGTTATGACCTTTCCCAATGTCACTCAAGAGACATTTCCTCCTTCTTGGTACTTTCTCTACCTGCCCTTTTATTTTTTTTATTTTTTTTGAAAAGCATATTAATATTAGGCCATGTTACTTTATGTCAAATGATAATTTAAAAAATATTTTTAAAAATTATATAAGCAAGACGTCCTTTAGGAGCCTCCATAGTTTTTACCCAGAACGGACTGCCTCAAGTTGCATGAGATATATTTTTTCTACGTATGTTGGGGTTTGTTATGGTACACTGAGATTTTTTTTAGGACCAACAATAAAGAAAACTGGAGCTTCGAAGCAACTGCCAATTTAGTACCTAGGAAAATAGACCCCAAAAGAGCAACATTTTAAATCACAAGAGTTTGGCCTACCGGAAGAGCCTTAACTTTCCACATTTTTAGTGACGGACAAGAGCAGGAAACCAACTGGAAGATACGAAGTCTGAGATCGTTATACAGAGTTGTTTTCATCGTGCGATGTTCAACGCGTACTGTCGAAAACAGGGCCTCCCACGATACAGCACTTGTTTTGTAAATTGTATTATTATTAGTACGTGTTCATTTTACGTGTACATACACATAACAATTATGTACTGTACTGACTACTGTATGTACATTTGTATACATGTGTTCATGAACATGTACATTGTACATAGGCCCTCAACGGTACATGTACAACTACGTACATGTACGTGTATGTACATGTACAGTACATGCACGTGCAAATACACATATGTAGACATATGTAGAGGCACATATAGAGATACATGTTGAAATACGCCAGTGCCACCTGCCTCCAATCAAAATGTTTCAGCCGATTTAAAAAAGGAAACTGATTGTGTAATAATTAACCGTTCCTTTGTCTGTTTGTCATTCTCTCAACAGGAAACAGAAAGGAGGTAATGGCATCAGGAGGCAAAGGATGGAAGGAGCAAGATGGAGGCGGAGGCGGCGGCTCCTGGCTGCTGACCGGCCTGAAGATTGGGGCAGCTCTGGGAGCGGCAGCCCTGGGTGCCTATGCCGCCGTCAAGGTTGTGGAGCAGGAGAAGAAGGAAGAGCCCATGGCCCAGAAGGCCTGCAACATCAGCTCCTCCTCGGACGAGGAGGAGGAGTGTGGCAGAGGAAGAGGAAACACCTCTGCACCGTCCACCTCCGGCGGATCACGCAGGGGCCACGGGCAAGCGGCTGAGCCTCGGAGGAGGGAGCCAGCAAGGTCCTTGCTGGACCAGCTGGACAAGTTCTACTGCGCACACATCAGCGCGTCCTCGGCCAAGCAGATGGCTATCCAGGACGTCGTCGCAAAAACCAGGCACCGACTCAGCAACTACCTGATGAAGAATCACCGGGGGCTCGTCAGTGGGGAGCTGATGCCGCCAGCTCTGGAGGAGCTTTACTCAAGACCCAAGGCCGGCTACAAGCTGGCACTCCCCTTGGCCTTTAACCCAAAGCTGTGGGAGCTGATAGACGCTGCGGACACCGTTCTCGACGCCCCGGGCGCCTTCTGCGTCCGCCGCGCCAACTTGGACTTTTTCCAGGTGGGCCAGAGCCCCTGGGATCGTTTCCTGGTCGGCAGCTACCTGAGCCCCGATCTCCTGGTGGGCTACTGGAAAAATGTCTTCGAGCGGAAGCTGAGGGACGAGATGTTTCTGGACTTCTACTGCAGCATCAAGCGCATGGCCGGCCAGCTGGAGCTCTACGTGGAGAACCCCATCGGCCCACACAGCAGCATGATCTGCATCCGACTCATCCCCACCATGAGATTCCAGAGCGGGCAGGGGTCCGTCACAGTCACCAGCGAGCCCGTGGCCCGTTCGCAGCCCGCAGTGGCCACCCCGGGAAGGGGGCCGTCGGGCAATCCACACGAAAACCTCTGGCAGCACTCGAGGGAGGAGGAGGCCGTGCGCGAGCTGAAGGCCCTGGACAAGGACGGCGGGTGCCGCCAGAAATGCCTGGCAATCCTGGACGCCCTGAGAGCGTTCCATCCCCCGCTGAGGATGCTGTCCACCTACGCTCTGGTGACGGTCCTGCTGACTGTCTGCCGGGAGGAGACAGAGTGGGAGCCGGCGATGCTGGCAGAGAGGTTCCTGGACCTCCTCGTGGCTCTGGAGGGCTACCTGCGAGTCGGAGAGCTGAGGGATCATTACGACGGTCGGGTCAACATCTTCAGCCAGTGCTGCTCCACGGGCAGGATTGGCGAATCGCAACGCTGGCTGGCACACACACTGGAGGCTAAGGAACGAATTTCTGCTTTGCTGTGTGATTAAGCTATGAAAATATTCCTACTGGCTCAAATATTGGAGGAGGTTGTGCATCAAAGAGGCACATTTAATGATAGTGCGCAAGCCAGTGCATCGGGCAATACGTAACGGATACGCTGCCAAAAATTCCCCACACACTTTTTCTCATCTGATTCTGATAACAAGGACTCTCTAACCCTAACTCTCATGTGCCCTCAATCCTGCAAAATCCTTCTCCAGCACTTTGATAGTAGTAGCCTGTATCCTGCACAATCCTGCAATGTGTCAACTCTCATGTGCCCTGAATCCTGCAGAATCCTGCAGAAGGCAAATAGGATTCTGCAGGATTTGGGAGCTCCCAATTGGTCTTTGCCACTCGCTCATAAATCCAGAGTCGTTTTCAATTTATGACTCATGTCTCTCTCTGTATGAATTGTTTATTTGAGTTTTTTTTACACAAACAAATCACACTTTGCCATCCAATGAGGACTTTGGGTTTCGCACTCATAGACGACACAATTTAAAAGCCCTCACACTCTGTACATAATCCTGCTCATTATGTTCTTTGCTTTGCTACGAAAGCTTTTGTACTCATCAATTAGACTAACTCAGCTATCCTTACCCATTAGGTTACTACCAGTTGATTGTCAGTTGAACAGCCACATTCAAAGGCAATAAATATGAGTACATGACAATGATGACATTCAATATGAGAGGATATTCAACTCACTGTTCCTATGATCTCTCTGCCTCAAATTCCATATATCCATTTATGTTGTTTTCAAATTATTCATGTTAGCTTAGAGTTAGAAGACTGTAGTGTAGTGAAGGGTATTGTAGCAGTGAAAAATTTGTAACAAAAAGGAGAAAGGAATCTGTGCTGGAAATTTCCATCCATTGTTAAACTAGAGTGTAAATAAAATTGGCCTGGATGAGAATTTGAACCTAAGCCTGTTTAATGTACCGCTGCTAATTCTATAAAGATTTAATCTATGTGAAATTTCAAATTTACTGTTATCTTCTCAGTATAGCATTAATAAGTTATTGCAATTTGGAAAATTAAAGATTTGATTTGTTTGTTTGACATATTAAACAGTGTTAAGTTTGTTTATCTAAAGAAGTGTTAAGTACATATCAGTAATACTGTAGTTTAATTAGGTCTTGAAAATATTACACGTGCAAGAAACCAAGTTTACTAAATAGTAAATTTCTGTCAACTTTTCTGGCTATGTAATGGCCTAAATGAAACTTCTTAAAAATGTCTGTAATAGCATTAAAATGCAATAAAAATGTAATGTCACTGTGGGTACTTGAGTCATTTTATTTTTCTTATTATGTGTCTTTGGTTTTGTTTCTGAAGGTCATGTGGATTATGGCTTTGAGTTGGGTCAAGACCAAGAATGTTTTTATCATAGCAAGATCCTTCTCCAGAGACAGATTAACAAGGACTGAAACAAAGTCAAAGAAACCGAGGAAAAACTGACTGGGAACTTTGGAACAATTTGAACAATTGGCAAAGAAAACTTTGACTGGACCGGGACTTGAACACGAGACCTCTGGACTAATGTACTATTGTTCTTCCATCTGAGCTATCAAGCCCTTAGATGGTGACCTCTCAAATAGTCAAAGAGTCTTTGCCGGGGTGGGGGCGCCAGTCAGAAGCAATTCAACCAAGGTACTGAAATAGATCTAGGGAGGGAGAGAAGTAATAAGATAGTTACAGGCTACGCCAGATGGACTTGGTAGGAAAACAGTGGGGGACTGGTTACAGGAGGGGAGATAAAAAGGGAAAGCATAATGGGAGAAGGATAGGTGAGCATGAAGGAATGATTATACGTAACCGGATTAAATATAAAGAATGTATGGTGTAAGAAATTAATGTTGTGGCCGTGTGGTCGAATATCGCCGATTTTTTAAAATCATAATGTTCCTTGCAGGCTACCGTAATTTAGGGCCGGTTTTTCCTGCAGATTTCAACTATGGTTAGAACTAGTGCACTGTACAGTACAGTACTGTGCGTGTAATTTACAGTACACTGTACGAAGTACAACATCGTATAAATGTACAGACAATACGCCGGTATAAGAACAGAGGGTATTGTAAGCTTCGCTCGGTGTTCATATTACAGGAAAGGTAATTTCTGACCTATGTTGTTCCCAGAGAAAGCACCTTTTCACTGAAACGGTTTCCTACGCATTTTCTGTAACAACTGATAAATTAACGGTAGGTAACGCACTAACGTTATTTTTTAGGCCAGGATACGGTACATACTACATACATCATGGTACATACATGTACACTGAGAATGAGTGATAGGAGTGATGATATTGATATTTGATACAGTGATACTGTGATACTGATAGTGATACTTACTACTACTACTAGTACTAGTGAGTAGTGATAGTCATAGTGATTTATACTAGTACTAGTACTAGTACTAAAGTACTAGCACTTTTAGCAGTTACCAGGTTAGTTGTGGTAACCTTATTAAGGCTTAAGTTACCCTCATCCTTCCGAAGGTCTTTTGGTTTTCACTTACTTTATTGATTGGCTTTTAGTTTTACCATGGAGGTACAATGCAATGTTTATTTACAAAAGGGATCATTTACCGTTAGAGTATTGCAGCTGCACTGGAGTGGAACAGAGTTGTTCTAGAAAAAAAAATATGTGTGCAGATGCCTAGGAATAATTATGAAATTATGATGGATGAAAGTCTTAAGTTTGCTTTAAAAAAGGTTACATCACTGCTAGTCCGAGTAACTTGGACCCTTAGTTACTCGGACTACATCACTGCCAGTGCCAGGCATCAGATCAGTTATTTTCCAGAAAGGCCTGAGCCTGTGTAATGCATGCTAGTTCCAGAGATTGCGCACATGACCGATTCATAGACCAGGGACTTAATAATTTGATCACTAGGCCTATATTGTTAGTGTTACTACTAACTACTAGTACTACTACTACTAGTACTACTACTAGTGATATACTAGTTTACTACTACTACTAAAGTTACTACTACTAGTACTAGTAGTAGTAGTACTACTAGTCCGAGTAACTTGGACTCCTTAAAATCACCCTTTAAAAAAAAAGATGATGGGGTCGGCCAATAATACCCCAACCTCATCAAAAAAAATTTAAAGAGCAATTATTGTAAGGGTCCAAGTTACTCAGATTATATTACTTACTAGTATTAGTATACTACTACAAAAGTACTAGTACTACTATTACTACTACTGGATAATTAGGTTTGCGGAGACACCACGTAAATTATCTTTTGTGAGTAAGTGTGGTTCTGAAAAGAACTGGAGGAACTCTCGACGTTTCGAACAGTATACTCTGCTCGTCTTCAGGAGACTGAAGAATCTCATTAGTACTACTACTACTACTACTATAACTAGTACTAGTACTACTAGTACTACTACTATAACTAGTACTAGTACTACTAGTACTACTACTACTAGTAATTTGAGTACTAGTATGCAGAAAAAGAGAGATGCATTCAGGCCTTCAAATGCTGGTGCATGAGACGTCTGTTAAAGATTTCATACTGAGAACACAAGACCAACAAATTTTTCAGGCAGCAGGTTGAGAATGAGAGCCATGTCGACACCCAAGAACATCTCCTCTCCACTGTCAAACGAAGGAGACTATCCTGGTATGGTCATGTGACTCAGCACAACAGCCTCTGCACGACCTAACACTGTCTTCGACCCTCGGGAGGATGAAGGTTATGGTTACCGCAACTACTAAACTAGCACAGACAGTGCACTTTTTTCCACAGACTCAGATTTAAAGAGATTGTTAGTTTGGAAGCTTTGCTCTTTGATTTCAGATACCGTTACATGTAGCATCACACTCATCACCACTCACAGATGCCTGGTTTCTGCACTACACTTTTTGAGATGAGACAACTGATTTAGTGAGAGGCTGTTTCTCTGACAGACTCTGCCAAGTGTCATGGAGCCAAAGGTATAAGTAGAACATGCACAACTTTACCAATAAAGGCTTGGAAGGATCTGGGATTTGTAATGTCAGGCACTTAAAATGTTTTACATGTGGGTCATTAGAGGTCAGTCAGCGGTCTACAAGATTTTTGTATGGGGGGTGGGGGGGCTCTCCCCCATTCATCCAAGCCCATTGCCCCAGTGTTAGGGCATTTAACCCTGCTACCCCAAAAGCATTGAAAGGGGAAAATGAGGAAAGGTCAGGGACTCGGGGGTAAGCAACTATAGTGTGGAAAAGTCTATCACTATTTCTGTCTGGAGAAATCTTTACCCTCCTGTCTGGAGGGTAATGACTAACACCATGCTTCTTATGTGTTCACTCCTCCACACTTCTCTTTTTGATCTTTCCCCCTCTTCTCACTAATCCCTACCCTACTTCCTTGCCCTTCCCTTTGATCTCACCCTACCAGCTTTACTCCTTTGTTTCTCATCGGTGTCCTATTCACTCTCTTCCCCCTTCCTTCGTGTACATGTACATGTATCTGTTTTGTCCTTGTCACTCTGCCTTTGAGAAAGGTCCTGCTAGGATTGAAACATCAGGCCCACTAAATTTTGAGATTTGCATTTTGGTAATTTTAGTCAGTAAGCAGTTTGCAACGTTTTTGTATATCACTTTTTCTGTCTCTCTCTTGAAGTCAGTAAGACAGTTCTCAACACTTTTCTATGAGAGGAGTTTTTGATTCTTATCGATAGTACAATTCCCTGGGCTCTTTGATAGGTCAACCTGGTGGAGGCGGTGGGTCTGTGCACTAGCACTGCCCTGCAGCGGCTGGCTACGGCCATCGAGCAGGAGCTCAGAGCCCACGAATCCCGGCTGGGGCGCAGCCGTTGCCGCTCCCTCCTGCCCTTCAGCTCTCGCTCTGCTGATGCCGCCACCGGCCGGGCCTCGTCCTCCCGGGACGTCCTCCACCGGAGCAGCGCCTGCCTGATGGCCCTGGCGGCGGCCCTGGCGGCCGTGGCGGCAGGCTTCGGCCGGGAGGGCTCCCTGGTCCTGGAGCTGGCGGTGCTGGCCGGCCTGCTGCTGCTCAACCTGGGCCTGGTCCGCTGGGACGGTCGCCTCCGCCGGATGGAGATGGTCAACCACACCTGGGACATCTTGCGCAAGCTCAAAGGTACTGCACTGCATGCTCATTGCTTCATTTTGAATCTTCAATTTGGAGGGCTTTCTGTCACATGCTTTTTGATGGTCAGCATTCAATTCCCGCGGATGTACATGGAACGATCGAACCTTTGAGTCAACCAATGTCCAATGGACATTTGCAAGCGCATCTGTGGATTTGGACACTCCTGCGGACATGCTAAGTAGCCTTTGGCGGTCAGGTGACGTTATGTGAAAAACCACTGTAGGTCTTGAACTTTCTAAGTGTAATGATCTCTTAAAATGAAGAAGGCCAGACATTTCAATCCTAGCAGGAACTTTCTCAAAGTCCTTTTCAGCTCATTTGGGTTGGTATATTTTAATCAAACGGAAAAAGAAAGAAATTTACTGGGAACTTCTGAACAAATTTGCAAAATGTTGGATTACTTTATTTTCGAATTAGTTAAAAATCGATGTCGCTTGGCTTCGTAATGTTCTGTTGAACTTCTCTTCTTTCAGAGCTGCAGTCCTGTGAGATCCACTGGCCGACCCATGTCTACTCACCGCTCTTCAGGCCCACCACCCAGTCCATCACGGAGCAGTGGACCTATCGTGACGGCCACCTGGTCAGTCTGCCCACCTCCCTGCTGGTCAAGGAAGACGTCATCCTGATCAAGCCCGGTCAGGCCTCACCGACGACTGTGTGCTCGTTCGACGTATGTAGAGAAGCCCTTGGCCTCGTTGAAATGCGAAAAAGTTCCGACTTGCCAGGGTTTAATGACTTCTTAGTGATATAGGAGGGTTTGTGGTGACACAATGTATAACATAAGGTATCTTAAAGAAGAGGTATGGTTCTGAACCTGAGTGATAACTTAACATTCCTGCCAGTATGCTCTGGCAGTCATCAGGTGGTGTCACCTCAAACCCTCCTATATTGCTTCACCCACCATGCAAAGCCTTAAGTCTTATTTGATTCCTCAGTGGATACGATTTGAAGGTTTGCATGGTGGACATACAAAGTGGAGAGTATGGCTCTTAGAGGAGCTGGTATCTATTTTACAGCTATACTCCGTCTCAATAGAGATGACTAATGTGGTGTCATCACCGACTTTCCACATTGTTCTTCACCCTTGCAAACCTTCAAAGCTTATCGGCCATTTTATCAGCCATTCATGGATATTCAGTGAGGGTTTGTCCTGCTCGACGTGATAAACACTATTTAAAGTGCTCAGTGCTTTGCTCGGGCGGGATTCAAACCCGCGCCTCCCGCTTTCTAGTGCAGATGTCTTAACCACTTGACCAATGAGCTGGTCGAGGTCGTGTGGCGGCTTTGAATATTGTATAGCGGCAGATACCGCATTCAAGGAGAATGAAATTCAATGAGGGTTTGCCCTGCTCGACATAAAAAGCACTGAGTGCTCAGTGCTTTGCCCTCAGTGATAAACACTGAGTGCTCAGTACTTTGCCTGATATTTGGCCCATTCATGTGCAAATAGACATTCTTCCAGTGTAAAAAGACGTCCAGGTGGGAATGCAATGTAGAATTACCTTCCAGAATGGTACATTAGGTTGATGTGTGGCCTCGGAAGAAAAGGCCGGACAGCAACAGTGTGTCTTGCCTGACGTTCCGTTCTCCAGGACCACAGTGTGCAGCTTGAGAGAGGCGAGAAGTTCCAGCAGACCAGCTTTGCTCCCTCCAGCAAGCCCACGGCCAGGCAGCCGCTCAAGCCTCTCAAGTTCCTTGTCCTGGACACCCCGTACATACCACACCTCAGGTTCGTCCACCAGCCTTGCTCTTGACTACAGCATGGAGCAGTTGAGCAGCTGCCGATTTCAAGAAACTTCAAATATTGCGTACACACTGCGCAGCATTTTGTTGCATAACTTACGCCTGCACATTTTGCTGCCTTAGCTAGATATTGCTGAAAAGAGTCTTGCGTAAGTTGTTTAACTTACGCAACTTTTCTTTTGAAATCTGCTGCTGATCCAAAGAGGAAGATCAAATTGAAGGAATGGAGGAAATGGAGTGATATGTACTAGCAGCTTTTCAAAAAAGACGAACTAAAAAAAAAAATACCGTATGTAGCTCTCCATAAGGAACCATGCACGCAAACTCATTATAGTGGTCGTGCATTCCCTACCTGTGCACCCACAGTATGCAATAGTCTTCTAAGAAAAGCATACTCAAACCTCCTTATAGGGACTCAGTTTTTATAATAAGATTTTGTCATTGATAAATATTTGAGTACCGGTATATTTGGTTTTCTAAATAGAAGTAGGATAAATTGTTCCTTTTGAATGGTAGTCACTAGATTTCAGTCAAACCCGCACCTTATGTTTAACATACATGTACCTGTGCTCTCTCCATTTGCTCTCATACCCAGGGCTTGTCTGCAGCAAGGTGATAACGGCAAGCCGGCTCCCTTACTGGAAGTCAAGCGAACCCTGTGTGTCGGAATCACTGAACGTTGGCTGGTGCCCTGCATATTGGTGAGTACCAACAATGCGGAGGGCCTGAAGTTTGGATCCTTTTTTCTTTTCTGAGGAGAGCCTGGCTAGGATGCAGACCTTGTCGATTCTTGAGATTTGTATTTCGGTCTCTGGAGTCGCCAAGCAATTTGCAACATTTGTGTATCACATGATGAGGGCTGATGACTTCTCATCAGCACTCATAAGACACGGGGATTCAGTGGGGATTCTCCTTCTTTCCTGCTTTTTTCAATTCTTAAATTCATGACAAAATTTATGTAAGCACAGAAAAAGGGGAAATAGCCGGGAAAAAACCACAGTCAAATTGTATGACTAGCTCTGTAATAGTAAAAAAATAAGATTAAATTGTTCAAATTCATTTTAGACAGTGGCTCATTATTTAGAGAATAATTGCTTCATAACTTAATCCTGCCTTATTTTCTCCACATTTCTCTCAATACTTTTTCTCAAAGGTTAGAGGGCATGACATTTCGATCCAGGACCTTTCTCAAAGCAGGACCTTTCTCAAAGGCAAAAACACTTTGCCTTTGAGTAAGGTCCTGCTAGGCCCTGTAACTATTGAGATTAATGCATTGCAGCTCATTTTAGTCAGTGAACAGTTTGTAACCGTTTTTTTTTATATTCTTCAATACTTTTTCTTTCAAAAGAAATCATTCTTTGTCGTTATTCATTTTGATTTTTTCATCACAGCCGAAATTGTATGCCTTTGAATGAGCACTCTTGATTGATGCTGTTTTGACGTGTTTCTATTGATTCTTAGGCCGTGTCACTCTGTGTCAATGTTCTACGCTTTGTGTTCTGTGGCCATGATGTGGGCCTCTGGTCCGAGATGCTAATCACTTTACAGGTAATGTGCATCCCTCCCTCTCCACTGTATCAACTCCTTGTTGGCCAGTACTGTGTTTCACTTTCTGGAAAGGTCCTGCTAGAATCAAAATGTCAGGCCCTCCACTTTTTAGAGATTTTTGCATTTTGGTAATTTTTAGTCATTAAGGGGCCACTCAAAATTGTCAATGTTTTAAAATTTCGAAATTTGTTTCACCCACGCACCAATCCCAAATTTCGATTAGAAATAGAGTGATTTATTGTCTCCAGCAAATTGTACATATTTTTGATTTAAATTTAAATACATGTTGAAGTATTGGTTAAGCCTGGTGAAAGATACATGTACTTTAGTGACGGCGTGATGAAGCTGATGGTCTCCCCCTTTTTGCACAAGTTTTAGAAAGCTGGTGCGGCGCGCACGATATGAAAAAAGGCAAGGCAGAAAGATAATTTTTTTCAGGATTTTAATAGGAAAAGTTAATTTCGCTTTTCAATTGATTTCCTTGACCCACCCACCCACTATTTAAAAATTAAAAAACATTGAACATTTTGAGTTGCCCCTAAGCAGTTTGCAGTATAGTTGTATATACTCACATGCATACTGAATTTACTCACATTTTGTTTGAGAGGGAATGTAGTCAGGGAATTTTCACATTTTTGTGGTACTACAGTCTGAGCATTTTTCCCCCTTACAGGTCAATACCATTCTTCCTCTGCTGTCATTAACTGTACCACTCCTGTGGATAATATTGATAAGCTACGGCAATGCTAGGATTGTCACACTCTTCCACAAAGCCAAGTATGAGAAGGTAAATCTATTAGAGCATATTATTTTATTTGATATTAAGAAGTTCTTTATGTAGTTTTATCTTCAGTTATTTGTGAACAGGCATAGAGTCAATTGGTCATCGGAATGATAGAGGGTACTTCATAGCTGCTAACCATTCCTATTTTGGAGGAATCATTCCTCTTTTTTTTTGGTAAAAAAGTATCACGTTTTTACAAGATTTCAATTTTTGGCGTGGAAATACAGTACACATGTATTCCTATGTAGTTTGCTCTGTGATTCCTCTTTGTAAGCAGAAGTATTCCTAATTTCCTTTAAGATAGGTTGGCAGCCACTTACATGGCAGTACATAAAAATCACTGGACCCCATCTTGGACCAAGTGTTTCTCTGAACAGGGTCTGTTAGGAGTCTCATGTTGCAAGACTATACTGTAGGTAATCTCTTCCATGTCACAGCAGCAAATTGTGCACCAACTGACTGGAGAGAGAAAACCACTTTTCCAGACAGACCCATGTGTCCGGCTGTCCGCAGTGTATTATTTACCTCTGGAAAGAAAACTTCTTTTTTTTCTGACCAGAATCTTGTGTTGAGAAGCTGTCAAAAGTTCCATCTACTAAGGTTTTTGTTTTTTCCAGTATGGAGTTAGCACTGGCATTCTTGGTTCATGATTACACATGAATAAGATATGGAGCTGTTAGTATACAAATAGCCAGTAATGGATTCCATGGTGTCATTGGTAACAGGACTGTTGATTCATATACTCCAATGTGTGTCTTTGACCATAGGCTGACGTCCCTGGGGATGAGATTGGTGAGGTGCCAGAAGTGAAGGTACAGTGTACTTAAATGTCCATTTCTTCTGTTTTTGTTCCACTTCTGGAAAATTTCCCCACCTTGCGAAAGTGTAAGAATAAATTCAGGAAGTGGCAAAATTTCAAACACTTTTAAACAGTTTTATACTTGTTTTACTTGTGTTTTAATTTTGAAATTTGAAATGTTACACGGTGTCACCGCAAACCCTCCACGTGGTATTTCCACCATGCAAACCTTCAAACCTTCAAAACGCTACATCCATTGCAAAGGCAAAGTTTAACAAGCTAAATCAACTTTGTGTCATCCACGAATCAAGTGTTTGTTTATTGCGTCTGAATGGGAAATGGGGGCATGATACTCACAGATATATGGCTTAATTTAAAAATTGGCAAAAGAAAATTTTGACTTGACCGGGACTTGAACCCGAGACCTCTAGATTAACGTACCAGTGCTCTGCCATCTGAGTTATCTAGCCCTTAGATGGTGGCCTCCCAAATAGTCAATTAGTCTGTTTCACAAACAGACATAAACTTTGAGTTTTCTCTTGTCTTTCTCACTCCCCTTACACCTTCTATTGTTTTTCCCAGTAGCTGTTAAGAATGTTAAGAATAACAACTCCAGCCCCAGATCATCTCATTACAGGGCTGTCACAGCAGCAAACCTTTATCTTTCCTCGAAATGCACCTTTCCCTTCTTTGCAGGATGAGAAATTGTCTTGGCGTGAATTATGGGAACATTTCCTCTCAGCCTTCTTCGGACCGTCCAGCCACCTTCCGCGATCAGCCAGTCTACTTTATGGCCTGGGCACAATAACAGTGAGTGAGAATTTCTGATTCTAAAAGAAATTAAAATTATTTCCATTGTAACAAATTCAAAAAGAAAGAACAGACTTTTCGATCAAGTAAAGAAAAGATGCAAAAAATTGCAAAGTAAACTTTGACTGAACCGGGACTTAAACCCAAGACCTCTGGATTAACGTGCCAGTGCTCTTCCATCTGAGCTATCCAGCCCTTAGATGGTGGCCTCCCAAATAGTCAACTAGTCTTTGCCGGGGTGGAGGCGCCAGTCAGAAGCAATTCAACCAAGGTACTGAAACAGATAGGGAGGGAGATAAGTAATAAGATACAGGTTATGTAAGATGGACTTGGTAGGAAAACAGTGGGGGACTGGTTACAGGAGGGGAGATAAAAAGAGAAAGCATAATGGGAGAAGGATAGGTGAACCATTAACTGCTGCTTCTGACTGGCGCCCCCACCCCGGCAAAGACTAGTTGACTATTTGGGAGGCCACTATCTAAGGCCTGGATAGCTCAGATTGAAGAGCACTGGCACGTTAATCCAGAGGTATCAGGTTCAAGTCCCGGTGAGTAGGCAAGGTGATCCTACGAGCCCTTACATTTTGTGCTTAAGCAAAATTTGGGTGCTTAAGCAGTTCTATGAAATTGGCCCCTTCCACTGCCAGGCTGTCCGTATTCGACTCAAAAATGTGTGTGTTTTTTGTGTTTTGCCACTAGTCACTGTGCTGTGTGGATAAGCGGGGCATCCTGTCTTTTCCGGACCCCACCATCGAGAAGGTCTTCTTCATGAGCAACCTCCACGAGGACAGCGACGGCTCCGAGGCCTCCACCTCCGGCGAGTCGGACGTCTTCGCCAGCTCCCAGGAGCACCTGCTGGAGGCCGGCAAGAAGGGGGTCACCATCGCCTCCCAGGAGAAACTGATCGACAGCGAAGGTTGGGGTTAAGGGAGGGAGGGGAGTAGGGGAGGTCGGAGAAGAACTAATGAAACAGGCTGAAACCAGTGCTCAATTTGTTAATGGCCCTAATACAACATTGGTGATGGTCAAAAGATTGCCAAAGTTTATTAAACCATTACCGTAAACATTAAAAAAAACAATACTGCAAAGGTTTTAACTCAAGTGGTTATCTGAGAAAGTAGAAAAATATAAAAAAAAGACAAGGTTTAAGTACCGTTCTGTAGTGTAAGAAATAGTTTATTACTAAATAATTACTTATTAAGTAATAAACTGTTTGTCGATGTTTGAGTGTAGATTTCTCGAAAAGTTCAGTATCCCAGACCGTAAGATTTCAACATGAGAATTCTATCATGACCGTCTACAAACTGTGCAAATGAGAAGGTAATCTGTGGTCATCGATGTTTTCCAATCTACCCAATGTTGCATTGGGCCTTCAAGTGGAAAGTTGGCTGTGACACCATGTAAGTCATCCCTTTTGAGACGAGAGTGTGGCTCTGAAAGAAGCCTGTAACTCGTAAGTTAGGAGCCTGTAAGTTTTGGGCAGTGAGTATTCTGTCTGTTGTCAGGAGTCTCCTGAGTACACACTGCCTGAAACATTGAGTTAACGGCTCTTTTCAGAGCCACACTCCTTCTTGAAAGAGAAGTGCTACATGGTGTCACCACAAACCTTCCACTCATCGTTCTTCAGTACCCTAATGAAAACTTCTCTTTTGTTGCAGATTACTTCCCTGAATATCACACAGAGGTTCTGACCCTGTCTCTGGACTCGACAGTAAGTACTAAGTAGGCACTAGCGCCTAATCTGCTGCTCCTGAAAGCCATTTTCATTGTCAGACAATTGAGGTTTGAGTGTGTCATGACATCAGAATAGAAATGACAAAGCAACACAGACATCTTAATTGTGCCAAGTTTGACTTACAGGTACACAAAGTGTACTCCTTTTTTTCCCTCACAGATATCTATTGTTCAGAATTGTATGGCATAGTGTACTTCTACTAATTTGCTTCACAAATAAAAAATATATATATATATATATATTGAAAAATTGGCAAAGAAAACTTTGACTGGACTGGGACTTGAACCCGAGACCTGTATATTAATGTACCAGTGCTGTATATATAATTATATTGTTTCCAATTGTTTAGCGATTTGTGGTATTAGCAATTTTTTCAAAGTTTTCAAAGTGGCCCGACATTTAAGTTCACTGAATGGTTATTACAAATTATTCTTCAATGCTTTCTTTGTGTTTCAATGTACATGTACACTATGTGTTTGTTTTCGTTGTGACATTTGGAGAGCCACTGGACTGCGATTGAGTTCACATTTGGCAATCTTTCGGGGGCGGTACCGTGCGCATGTACTGTTCGGTTTTGTCACTTTGTCAATGTTCACGTTTCTATTGTGCCATTGTTTTTCTTGCGCTGAGAAATAATGAATGCGATGAAATGAAATTTGTTTCAATCGCAGCAAAACCCAACCAGTCTGCAGTTTGACGAGACCAATTGGGAACGGCACATCAACTCCCTGAAGCCAATGGTGAGTGCCTGGTCTGTCCATTTCTTTTTGAGTTTTAGTCCGATTGCAAGGTGCTTCGTAAATCAAAATACACGGCCCTCTGACTCTGATGGTTGCCATTATATTTGATATATTTTACAGGGATGTAAGACTTATGGAAATTTCAGGATTTCCGGAAGTGGCATGATTTTATTTTATTTTTTTTTTTTCAAACAGGTATCTCAAACTGCAAAATTTTATCTGTTAAAACCCTAAAACCCTGCACCTCTGCCGTGATTCTCTCGGTCGCGTAAGCACTCATTTGCAGTCACATCTCTCGGTCGCGTATGCATCACTCACAGTCGCACCATTTATTGGCCTTCAGTGATTGTCAGGAAATGACTTTGTCGGTCACTTATGTACATCCCTGATTTGAAGCCAGTGAGCCCCTTCAAGGGTATTTGTGATTACTTGGGTTCTTGCCGTTATTATTTTGTAATTGTAGTTGAATACAATTAATTGTAGTTTAATGTAGTTTAACTGAATGAAGCAATAGACTTGATGCTTGCTTTTGAAGCACAGCCTGTGTGGGTGTTGCTGCTGTTTCTAGCTGTTGTTGCTGTTGCTGCTGTTGTTGATATTGCTCTTGTTGCTATTGCTGCTGTTGCTGCTGTTGCTCTTGATACAGCAGCTGTTGCTGTTGCTGCAGGTGTGGCATTTGCTGTGGGTATTGGTGTTCCCGCAGTCATTGCTGTTGCTGCAGTTGTTGCTGTTGTAGTCACCGCAAACCACTAACACATTGTAAACTCGCCGTGCAAAGCTTGAAGTCTGACGTTGTTGCTTTGTTCTCCAGGGACTAAACATCCTGCTGAACACCTGCAACCCAGACACGGTGGAGAAATACAGCCACTTGTTCAACCACGTGCACAGCTCCGTCAACTCAGACGACACCATGGAACCGCTCTGGGTAGCACACAGAAGGTACTATCAACGTCCAAACCACTGTCATACCACTGAACAGGTTTCTGCTGTCATGGAAAACCTGGAAAGGTCATGACATTTTTTAATTGTATATATCCAGACTTGGGAAAGCCATTGAAAATGAAAAAAAAAAAAATCACAAGCAGGTCATGAAGAAAAGACATTGAAAATTCAAATTTTTCAATTCATTGTACATTTATGATACTTTATAATTGTATTTATTTTGAGATTGAGAAACATTTTCCGCCAACCACACAAAGCCTCTGTCAGTGAACGGCTTTCTCAAGAAGTCAGTAAAAAAAAATTCATCTTTTCATCTTTGCTTTATGATGCCACTGCAAAGCATCCCTTAAGAAGTGGGTGTGTCTGTACACTGAATGGGACAGCTGTGTATACATGTATGTGGTGCTGGGTCACAGACCACATGGATCACTGTCTGAAATGTTCTTCACCGGAATGAGAGTACAAAGCCGAGGATCTTGCAGCATTTGTAATGATGTGGCCAGATGTTATAATGATGTTGCCATTTATTTGTGGTTTGAAATTCCAAATCTGTATGTGGACATGATAGGAACTACAAAGAAAATGCAAAGTGCCCGAGTTAAATTATATTTTTGGTCAGGCTGTTCATCAATGTGTATGCTCCTCTACAGAACATACCTCTTGCATTCAGTGCTTATCACATCGAGCAGGGCAAACCCTCATTGAATCGCATTCTCCTCGATGCAAACATCATGTTATATCTATGAGATCACTACCTTCAAAGAGCATGGCAAACCCTCATTGAATCGCATTCTCCTCGATGGAAACATCATGTTATATGTATGGTGTCCACGATGTACTTCCACCAAGCAATGATATAATGATATGAAGAAGTTTGATGGAATCGATCACTGGTCAAGTCTCAACTGAAACTCGTTCCATCGCAGGTGCATGTGCCAGCTGGCCTACCTGATTGGCTTCACAGAGCAGGCCACCCAGACATACGAGATGCACCAGCAGCTAGCCCTCTATCATCCAGTGGTTAGTATAGAACTCAGTTCATTCCAGTCTTTTTTTTTTTCTTTTTTTTTTAAGGAAAGATCGCCAAACACAAGGCCTCACTCGAGGTGATGGCTACAAGAAATATAGAAGAGGAAAAGACAAAAATAGACAAAGAAAGAAAACAGAGTCAAAGGGAACAAAGGTATCTATTCACGTTCCTCTTGAACAGATCCAGTTTGTACGAAGATGGAAAACAGGATGTACATGTATAGTAGGTAGAGAGATCCAAAGCATAGCAGTACGGGGGAAGAAGCTATTGGAACATTTCACAGTAGTGCACTTCAGAAACTGAAACAGTGAAGGGGTGCGAAGTTGAAGCAAAGCGTGTGCTGCGAGCGAAGGTGCGTACAGGAGGGACAACGGATGAAGGACCCTCTGCACATGTACCATGGAAGTACCTGTAGAAGAGGCTGAGGGGAAGAGACAGATCGTCTGACAGAGAGTGGTTCAAGACAGGATGCCAAGTCATGTCCTATCAGATTATTAGCTCTTCGCTGTATTCTATCAAGCAGGGATGAATGACATGCTGGAGCAACCAGCCCATGTGTGACTGCAGTATTCCATCACTGGATGCACAGTGGCCTTGTACAGATGTAACATGGCAGTCGGCAAGTGGTTCCCGAAATTTGGTCGGTGCTTTAGAATGGAAATGGAGTGCGAACGGCAAGTGACTGTGTCCACATTTCTCTTTGCCCCATCTCCCCCCCTCCTCTTTAGAATCTGGAGTCAGAAGACAGTCACAGTCGCCATCACGCTCATCGGACGAGATCCTTTATCAAGAAGCGTACGCCTATACCGCACATCATGTCGGTACTCATGAAAGACTCCAGAGGAGGTAGGAGGGTAAACCGATATCCGACATTAACTCCCGATATCCAAAAGGATCAGTTTCAAGATCTGTCTTCTCGTTTTGAAAATCTTGCATGTTGGTGCTCCACAATAGTATCTTCGAGAGCTTATCTGCCTCAAGCAACATTGGCTCCCGATATCCAAAAGGTTCAGTGTCAAGATCTGTCTTCTCGTTTTGAAAATCTTGCATTGGTGGTGCTCCACAGTAGTATCTTCGAGAGCTTCTGTTCCTTAAGCAAACAAGGCGGGTTCTCAGATCTTCTGGCTCATATTTGTTAGTGGAACCGAGAGCAAGAACTATCAGCTACGGTCAGCGTGCCTTCACCAGGGCAGCACCTTCCATTTGGAATCAACTCCCAGCTTCACTCCATCAAATTACATCCTTAGATATCTTCAAGAGAGAACTGAAATCTCACTTACTTTATAAGAATGATCTTATTTGTGCTAAAGTTCTTTGAATGTTCGTGCCTTGATCGGTCTTCCGGATAAGTGCGCTCTATAAATCGATTCACACTGGGCCACGGAAGAAAAAGTCCATTGGGATCATGGCTTTGGAGTCGAGTACATGTACATTGTTCATGCTTCTACTTCACAGGGGCCAACCAGTTGCTGACAGAGGGCACTGCTGAGCTGGTCCTTAGCCTGTGCACAGACTTCTGGGATGGCTCTGACCTCAGCCCTCTGGACGACAATGACAGGTGAGATCATAGATGATAGAGAGGTTTCGCACTCTGTCCTCTGTTCGTCTCCAGGATCGAGCATACTGCTTGAAACGTCGAGTTCCTTCAATTCTTTTCAGAACCACACATACTCACTACAGAGAGAATTTTACATGGTGTCACCCCAAACCTATTGCTTCTGCTATTCTCACCATAAAAACCATCAAATCCCATAAGACTTTTCATGCTTAGCAGATTTGCATGCTTATGTGGTTCCATGATATTAAGCCCAGGGCCCAATTTCATAGAGCTGCTTAAGCGTGAAAATCTGCTAAGCAGAAAAGGTCTTTCTCGTGTAAGCAGGATTACAAACTACCCTGCAATGTGATGACCATTGCTTTTGACACATTTGCTATTCCACTCTTCTTTGCTTAGCATGAAACAAATGTCCTGTGGCTCGTAACTTTGTGCGTTTAAGCACATTTTGGCACTTAAGCAGTTCTATGAAATTAGCTCCTGGGGCCAATTTTATAGAGCCGCTTAAGCGCCGAAATGTGCTTAAACACAAAAACTCATGAGCCACAGGATCCCCTTGCCAACCAAAACTTCACTTTTTTTCACGCTAAGTAAAGATGAGTGGAATACAAGTCAAAAGCAATGGACATCACATCGCAAGGCGGTTTCTAATCCTGCTTACACAGCAGATTTTCACGCTTCAGCGGCTCTATGAAATTGGCCCCTGGTCTTCATACCTTTGTCCCGTGCATGACGATCTCCCCCTGCCAGGAAGAAGATTCTAGACTTCTACCAGCGGGCCGCCCTGTCCTCCTACTGCTGCGCCTTTGCCTACCAGCCCATGGCCGACTCGGTGGCCAAGTACTTTGACGACCTGTACGTGGAGCTTCCCCCGGGCGGCAAGGCAGGCAGACTGCCACCCGACTTCGACAACTTTGGCGTTGCCAGGTGAGTGGAGGTGATTCATTTTAATAAATTGATAGGGGATGTTAGACTTCCGAAATTTTCCAGATTTTTTTTTTTTTTTCCATGTCAAGCAGGTATCTCACACTGCTCATTTATATCTGTTAAAACTCTAAAAATTGAATGGCGGCTGCACCCCTGCTGTGAATCTCTCGGTCGTGTAAGCGCTCACTCACAGTCGCATCTCTTGGTCCCGTACGCGCTCACTCGCAGTCGCACAATTTATTGGCCTTCATTGATTTTCAGGAAGTGACTTTGTCGGTCACTTACATCCCTGACTAATTATTCAATTGATATTATCTTTTTCATTTTGTTGATTATTTCTTTTTCATTTTTTCATTTTCATGTCTTGTATAACTTTCATTTCATCGTTTACCTTATCTGTGTGTAAATTATCTATCTTTTCAGGGAGCCTGTACTAGACTAGCCATGTTTTTTACCAGCCCCCTCAATATCAATCTCCATGCCTCAGTAAATACAAGGCCTTAATGTATGTCAAAATAATCATTTAACCTTGCAATGATTGATACTGAAATAAAGTCAAGTCTTAATCTGCCCTCTGCTCACAGATCCTCCTGGGATGTGGATATGACGACGGCGCACAGGGACAGTAGGAAGGAGGAGGCAACAGAGGGTACCAGACGCAAGTACCACAGCCTGGACTCCCCCATGGACAAAAGGAACAACATCAGGGATGCTGAGGACTGCTTCAGGTGAGTCATGATAGGCCGGTACACTGTAGTTGGGGAGCCCCACTCATTGAGGCCACATAGAGGGTTTTGCCCTTTCTCGATGTGTAATTGGCACTGCATGCCCAGTGCTTTGGACAAATTGTTGGCTGACAATGCAGTACTGGTAGCTCGGGCAGGATTCACACCTTTAACTCCTGCTTTCTAGCACAGATGTCTTAAACTCTTGAGCACCGAGGCTTTCTCTATATCCTCTGTTCCTTTTGTTTCTCTGTCTCTGTCTCTGTCTCTGTCTCTGTCTGTCTCTTTCTCTGTCTCTGCTTCTGTCTCTATCTCTGTCTTCTTCTCTGTTTCATTCTCTGTCTCTGTCTCTGTCTCGGTCTCATTCTCTGTCTCTGTTTCTGTCTCTGTCTCTGTCTCTGTCTCTGTCTCTGTCTCTGTCTCTGTCTCTGTCTCTGTCTCTGTCTCTGTCTCTGTCTCTGTCTCTGTCTCTGTCTCTGTCTCTGTCTCTGTCTCTGTCTCTGTCTCTGTCTCTGTCTCTGTCTCAGTCTCTGTCTCAGACTCTGTCTCCGTCTCCATCTCCCTCTCTGTCTCTGTCTTCATCTCTGTCTCCATCTCTGTCTCCATCTCCATCTCTGTCTCCATCTCTGTCTCGCCTCTGCCCCTCTCTCTGTTATGCCACAATTATCTGTGTTTTGCTTTCTCTAGCGACTGGTGGTCCTATCACTGAAAACCAGTCTTTCTGGCTGGACATCCAAGTCACCCTTCTCTTTCCTGTGCTACCCGTTCCTGTGAAACCGTCATCGTAATCAAAGGAATCTCAATTATTTTGAATGCGCACTGACCGTTTTTGGCAGTCTCCATTCATGTCTACACGTATTTGTCTTTGGTGGCTTTTTCCCATTCTCCTCATCGCTGGCACTTTGTTGGTTTGGGTACAGGGCCCAGTGTGGGCAGATCTTCATCGGCATGGTGGCCATGAATTACCAGGCCAAGCCAGACATTGTGGCCCTGATTGAGAACCTGGACCACGCCTGCGTCCGCTTCGTGCACTTCTCCAGGGACCAGGAGCTCCGAAGTAGGGTAAGTCCATTGGCCAGTTTGGGCACAGTCTGGCTTGGGTGGAGGCTCTTTCGGTAGGGTTAGACAATGGCCGGGTCATCAGGCTTGTTGGTTTGGTTAACTGTGGCTAGGTCAGGCTTGGTTTGGTTAACTATTTCTAGGTCCGGCTTGGTTTGGTTAGCCATTTCTAGGTCAGGCTTGGTTTGGTTAGCTATTTCTAGGTCAGGCTTGGTTTGGTTAGCTATTTCTAGGTCAAGCTTGGTTTGGTTCGCCGTGGCTAGGTAAGGCTTGGTTTGGTTATATATGGCTATGTAAGGCTTGGTTGGGTTCGCCATGGCTAGGTAAGGCTTGGTTGGGTTCGCCATGGCTAGGTAAGGCTTGGTTTGGTTAGATATGGCTAGGTAAGGCTTGGTTGGGTTCACCATGGCTAGGTTAGGCTTGGTTGGGTTCGCCATGGCTAGGTAAGGCTTGGTTGGGTTCACCATGGCTAGGTAAGGCTTGGTTTGATTCGCCATGGCTAGGTAAGGCTTGGTTGGGTTCGCCATGGTAGGTAAGGCTTGGTTGGGTTCACCATGGCTAGGTAAGGCTTGGTTTGATTCGCCATGGCTAGGTAAGGCTTGGTTGGGTTTGCCATGGCTAGGTAAGGCTTGGTTGGGTTCGCCATGGCTAGGTAAGGTTTGGTTGGGTTCGCCATGGCTAGGTAAGGCTTGGTTGGGTTCGCCATAGCTAGGTAAGGCTAGTTGGGTTCACCATGGCTAGGTAAGGCTTGGTTGGGTTCACCATGGCTAGGTAAGGCTTGGTTGGGTTCACCATGGCTAGGTAAGGCTTGGTTTGGTTAGATATGGCTAGTTCAGGCTTGGAAGTGTTAGCCATAGCGAGGTTAGGCTTGGTTGTGTTAAGGACAGAATTACAAATAAAATGAGAGAGCTCATTGTCCAGTGTGCATGTTCAATGTACAGACACCGGCTTTGGCTTTTTGCTACTGTACCCTTCTTTTTCTTTTGTGTTTTAGCAACCACATCTCAGAATCTGGCCTCCGTCACTTTCCACCTCGCTAACTCCACCACACTCAGTTAAGACATTGACTCCTGCTCCACTCTTTAATGAGAAGTTGACAGGAACAGGCTCTTCTGCTTTCCCCACAGGTCTTCTCGGAGAAGATGGGCCTGGAAGCCGGCTGGAACTGCCACGTCTCGCTGCAGAGTGAGCCAGGCAGCGGCCGGGTCTCCCGTCAGCACTCGGAGCAGTCCTCCTCCGTCAAGAGCGACCCGTCCCGGCGCAGCCTGGAGGTAGCGGCCAACCTCGGCGCCACCGCCGCCGCCGAGCACCCCAAGGAGGTAGAGGCGGACGTGGCCAACCTGAAGGTCCTCTGGCACGGTCAGGGGGAAGCGGACGGAGCGGCCGGCAGGGAGCGGACGCGATCGGGCGGCAAGGAGACGAGACGGGACGCCAACCCCAAGCCGGCCCGGATCCCCGAGGAGGAAGACCCGGACGAGGACCAGCCGACAGACGAGACCTCCCAGCTCCTGGCCTCTCCCAGCTCCCCAGACCTCGGCCCCAAATCGACCGCCTCCGCTGAACCTGCCGCTCCCTCCCCAAACTCCCGTCTGGGAACGGCCGGCAACGACTGCAGTAACTCGGCACCGAGCGGTCGACTCGCACGTGCCGGGGGGAGCGGGGGAAAGAATCGGGGGGAGGTCTCCGCAGAGGCGGAGGAGCATCCCAACGAGTCCTCGGCGCTTCTGCCGGACGACGACTCCTCCCCTGCTCACCGGCCGACATCGGCGGCATCTCGATCCGCCGACAGCGCGGAGCCTCCCCACGCCCAGCTCCGCCCGCACTTCGCCGACTCCGGCCCGCCGGAAGTCCAGGTCTCCTGCGACAACGGTTGTCAGGCCGACGCCGGCCTGAAGTCCAACCTGGAGGTCCTGAGCGAGGAGATGTCCGTCTCCTGGCGGGAGAGGAACGTCTCGGACGCCGCCCGCACCATGAGCGACGACACGGAGACGCTGAGTCACGTGACGGAGAGCGAGACAGCCGTGGGCTTTGACATCTCAAACCGAGTAGGTGCACCGCCGAGACCTCTAACAATACAACTGCCACACATGACTGTATAGTCATGAATACAGTAATAACTATTATGCAAAGATGATTTACAAAAATGTTGCAAACTGCTTACTGACTAAAATTACCAAAATGCAAATCTCAAAATTTAGTGGGCCTGACGTTTCGATCCTAGCAGGACCTTTCTCAAAGGCAGAGTGGTCACTCTGCCTTTGAGAAAGGTCAGGCCCACTAAATTTTGAGATTATGCAAATATGTTACAAAGTGCTTACTGACTAAAATGGCCAAAAGGCAAAAATCAAAAATTGGGAGGGCCTGACGTTTTGATCCTATCAGGACCTTTTCTCAAAGGCAGGTAAGGTCCTGCTAGGATCGAAATATTGGGCCCTCCTAATTTAGAAGTGAGCAAATAAAGGAAAATTGCCTGGAAACTTTTGATCACCTTTGAAGGGGGAGGGGGCTGTCATCTAAGGACTGGATAGCTTACATGTAGGTGGTGAGAGTTTTGGTGTGTTAAGCCAGAAGTCTCGGGTTCAAATCCCAGTCCAATCAAACAAATTCAAGATAATAGAATTGAATGAGTTTGAAGAGACCAATTCTTTTGAAGATAGATATTGCTTGCCTTATCTACCAATGTATTTTGCATGTAGTGGTTGAGGAGAATAACATTCAATGAGGGTTTGCCCTGCTCGACGTAGTAAGCACTGAGTGCCCAGTGCTTTGCCCGATGCCTGATGAAAAGATTTCCCACCTGAGCTGCCTGAAATCTTTTCATCAGGCATCGGGCAAAGCACTGGACACTGGGCGCTTACTACACTGTATGTCGAGCAGGGCAAACACTCATTGAATCATGTAGTAGTTTCTGTTACAAAAGCTTATGCACACCAGCCAACTGGTCGGTCTTTTATTTTAGACCAACACGGCCGTCTTTACACGTGCTAAGAGTGGGTAATTCTTGATTGAAATCAGGCCAAGCTGCCACGAGGGATTGAGAAGATCCGACCGCACCTGGAGACAGTGGACAACGTGCCTCTTCTCGTGCCGCTGTTCACGGATGTGACACCAGAAAGTAAGTGAACAGAGTAGACCGATTGCAAGATGTCATCACGTGACTTATAGTGGGTATTCCAGTAAGTTCTCGGGTTCAAACTCTGTAATGTTCTTCATAGATTTCTAAAAAAGAAAAGCCCCAATCGAACAAACAAGTACTTTACAACAGCGACACCTTGATATGGGGGCCGCCATGTTTGTTGATCGTTTGATACCTACATGTACTATAGGTCATATAGTAATCCTGTTACACAAGGAAGATTTTCCCTGCTTAGCAGATTTTCACGCTTAAGCGGCTCTATGAAATTGGGCTCAGATCTTCGCAGAGCCCAACTCCTTTACTTGAGTGTGTGCACCAGAGAAGCTCTTCTCGCGACCTCTGCTGACATTTTGATCTTAGCAATGCCTCTCTGTGTTATTCTGCACCTCTTTCCAGCCACCCAAGAGATGCTGAAGATTATGCAGGACTACGGGGAGGTGGTCTGCTGTCTAGGGAGCAGCCTAAACATTCTCAACATGCCTCTCTTTGCCCAGGCAGACATCAGGTGAGCCTGGGGAGTGCCAGGGGATAATTACTGTTTGTAGCTGTGTGGATGCAATGACCCCATTCAGAGTGTACATAGTGGGCCATTCAGTGAACCACAGTGCTTGCATTCAGCTGACTGATACCAGGGACTGTGCGGATGCAATGACCCTATTCAGAGTGTACACAGTGGGCCATTCAATGAACCGCAGTGCCTGCATTCAGCTGACTGATACCAGGGACTGTGTGGATGCATGACCCTATTTAGAGTGTACACAGTGGGCCATTCAGTGAACCACAGTGCCTGCATTCAGCTGACTTATACCAGGGACTGTGTGGATGCAATGACCCTATTCAGAATGCACACAGTGGGCCATTCAGTGAACCACAGTGCCTGCATTCAGCTGACTGATACCAGGGACTGTGTGGATGCAATGACCCTATTCAGAATGCACACAGTGGGCCATTCAGTGAACCACAGTGCCTGCATTCAGCTGACTGATACCAGGGACTGTGTGGATGCAATGACCCCATTCAGAGTGTACGTAATGGGTCATTTACTGAACCACAGTGCCTGCATTCAGCTGACTGATACCAGGCATTGTGTGGATGCAATGACCCTATTCAGAGTGTACACAGTGGGGCATTCAGTGAACCACAGTGCCTGCATTCAGCTGACTGATACCAGGGTACCCTAGAATTCAGTGGTTGACAAATTCATTCCAGTGTGCCTGATGCTGGGTCCATGATGTCCCATGCCTGCAGCCGATTTCAAGAAAAGTTGCGTAAGTTCTGAAGTTACGCAACGTACAAATGTTGAGTAAGTCTTGCGCCTCTATGACTCTTTTCAGCAGTATTTAGCAAAGGCAGCAAAATGCTGCGTGAGTTAATGCATTATTTGAAGTTTTGTGAAATGGGCTGCTGGTTCCTTTCACAGTCACAGCTCTAGGGATACAGTGTGTACACAGTGGGTCATTCAGCCAGGCCCTCCATATTCATTTTTCAGATTTGTATATATGTGATCATTTGTATTAAGTTAGTAAGCAGTCTGCATCCTTTTTTTGTAGAGAGGGGGTCTGATCATATTCTTGCCTCTGTTTGCTTTTTTTTCATCAGGCATCGGGCAACACACTGAGCACTCAGTGTTGATCACGTTGAGCAGGGCAAAACCTCATTGAATTACATTCTCCTCGACCCAAACATCATGTTATATCTATGACATCACTACCTTCAAAGAGCAGGGCAAACCCTCACATCAAGCAGGGCAAACCCTCTTTGAATTACATTCTCCTCGATGTAAACATCATGTTATATCTATGAGATCACTACCTTCAAAGAGCAGGGCAAACCCTCACATTAAGCAGGGCAAACCCTCTTTGAATAACATTCTCCTGGATGCACACACCATGTTATATCTATGAGATCACTACCTTCAAAGAGCAGGGCAAACCCTCACATTAAGCAGGGCAAACCCTCTTTGAATAACGTTCTCCTCGATGTAAACATCATGTTATATCTATGAGATCACTACCTTCAAAGAGCAGGGCAAACCCTCATTGATTTACATTCTCCTCGATGCAAACACAATGTTATATCTATGATCCGTTGTTTTCCCTCGCCAGCATTGGAGTGGAGCCGCTGCACCCTCACATCTGCCTTCACCGCCCACAGTCCCAGTCCCAGTCCCAGTCCCAGCCACAGCCCCAGCCCCAGCCCCTGGCTGGGCCCAACCCTTACTGGCACACGCCCAGCGGCCTGGCCAGTCTCCTGGCCAGCCTGCCCTGCTCCATGTCCTTCCTGCGCTACCACAACTTCAGCCTCTTCAGCCTTGTGCAGGAGGTTAGTAGTCTGAACGTTCGCAAGATGGAAGGGGGTTCTTCCATTCGTTGGGTTCTAGGACACGAGTTTTTAAAGTGGCTTTGCAATCTCACTTAGGTTCATGCTACAGAACTGTTTTGAAATGTTGCTAACAAACACTCGTTCTGGGGGTGTAGTTTTTTTATGCTTCATGAGCAAATTTGTGATGTCATCACAGGATCAAGTGTCTGAACATTTCTGGGTTTTTTGTTGCAGATCTATCCCTAAACCTGTTGATTTACTGCCAAAATGTACAGCCAAAATTTACTGCCAAAATTTACTGCCAAGGTTTACTGCCAAGATTTACTGCCTTCATAATCATTTAGTGAAGAAGTTTTTCATTAAACCTAATCCAGAGGGATTAATTTGCAGTTTGAAAGTTAATGTTTAATTATTTTTTTGAACTGTTTTAAACTGTTGGTTACTGACATGATGTTACAATGGCATCTTAGCCGAGTAAGTCTCCATCACGGATGATGCCGTTCAATGTGTTTCATGTTGTAAAGGTGGGCCCGATGAGCCTGCAGCCAGCCATGGCAGCATTGCTGTGTCTAGGTCTATTACATCGGTGTTGCTTTCATTCCCGGATCTCCGGATTCCTCTCATCGAGTGTGCCTCCGTTCCGCAGGCGAGGGGGCTGTGCACGGCTCTCTGCACCGTCTTCACCTTCCTGATGTTCGCCCTGCTGTCGCTGAGCGGCCTGCAGCTGGTGGCCTCGGCCCTGCTCCTGCCCCCGCCCCTGGCCGGCCGGCACGTCCTCTGGCTGGCCGTGGTGGTGGCCCCCGTCCTGGCCACCTCCCTCTTCCCCTCCCAGCTCAACCGGCAGACCATGACCAGCGCCACGGGCAAGAACCTCAAGCACCGAGACAACCAGGTAGGCCAGGAAACTCCTGCCTCTGCCTTTGTCAGAGTCGGAGTTCTGGGCAGAGCTGTCAGTCTCTTCAGTTGCCGGGATGTAAGACTTCCACTAATTTCCGGATTTCCGGAAATGGCGTGATTTTATTGTTTATTTTAATTTTTTTTTTTTTTTTATTATTGTTTTTTTTTTATTTCAAACAGGTATCTCAAACTGCTCATTTTTATTTGTTAAAACCCTAAAAACTGAAGGCCGCCTGCACCCCTGCCATGAATCTCTCGGTCACTTAAGCGCTCACTCGCAGTCACACAATTTATTGGCCTTCAGTGATTTTCAGAAAATGACTGTCAGTCACTTGATTCCCTGCAGTTTACCGTATATCAGACTTGTATTTCAGTTACAAAATACACAGTCTGTGTCCTAATCCCGTCGGTAGCGCAGAGGCAACTTGGTAGGCTGGAAACTTTCGCATCTGCATTTTTCAGCATCAGAGTTCTGGACAGAGCTCTCAGTCTCTTCAGTTGACCATAATTATATCAGACTTGTATTCGAGTCACAAAATCTCCACATCCCATCTCAAGCACAGAGGCAACCAGGTAGGCTGGAGTATCTGCCTCAACCCCTTTCAGAAATAGAGGTTGCAAGTCAGAAAATACAAGTACAAGTACAAGTCTGAATCCAAGTCTTATATGACCCGGCATCAGGGGAAACACAAAAATCCCTGGGGAAGAGAAGCCAAACTTCTCCCACTACCCTTTCCTGGAATGATTTGGAGGAGATTTTACCTAACTCCGGTGGCTCTGTTTGGTCCCAGGTGATCCAGTTGTACGCCTTCTACTTCCTGGCCCGCTTTGCTGTCTCCGTGTTTGTTGTGCTGCTCTGTCACGCCCTCACACTGCATGCCTTCTGCCAAAGAGTGACCACCACTGCCGCCACTGCCACCTCCGCCAATGTCGATGTGGAAGTCGAAGACGAAGTCGATGCCAATGCCACCCACACTTGCCACCTCTTACTGGGGAACAGGTAGTGCTTTTTTTGTAGCCACAGATTATGCTCTTCAATTTTCAAAGGAAAACAAATAGGGAGGGCCTGGCATTTGGATCCCAGGAGCAACCTTTCTCAAAAGCAGAATTTGTGTAAAGTATTGTTTAGATCGAAACATCGTGCACTGTTGATGTTTGAGATTTGTGTTTCAATCAAACAAATGAAAAACTGACTGGAAATTTTTGAACAAATTGAAAAATTGGCAAAGAAAACTTTGACTGGACCTGGACTTGAACCAGAAACCTCTGGATTAACGTACCAGTGGTCTTCCATCTGAGCTATCCAGCCCTCAATGGGCCATTCAGTGCACCCATTCACAGTCACAGCTGCGGATACTATGACCCTATTCAGCTTGTACACTGGGCCATTCGGTGCACACAGTCACAGCTGTGGATACAGTGACCCTATTCGGTGTTGTACCCATTGGGCCATTCAGGGCACCATACTGTACGCTGCAGACGCCTGAAACCTATGCAAGGCAATAGAAACGTACATATCATTGGTCTAAGCATCCAATGGGTCTCATGTAGACACCACACACTGCTTCTGTGATGGGCAGTACTTTTAAGGATCCGTCTGTTGCCTTTCTCTCCCCAGAAACTCTGCATCTCTTTGGAACGGTCTGAAGGGGGAGCACTTTGCCCACCTGGTCCTGGCCCAGAACATCCAGACGGCTCTCATGCTCCTGTACCTCAGTAAGAAGAGAATACAAGGACCTTGAAACATCTTGAAATCATTCTAATACATACCCTCGATGCTGCTTGTACAGTTGCAGCTATCCGTGGTGAAATTCTAGGTTGCCCATGGCGGTGGTAGAAAGTCAATGGTGGTTTGCAGTGACAGCATGTAATAATATCCCTTTTGTGAGTGTGTGGGTGGTTCTGAACAGAACCAATGGACTCAACATTTCGAGCAGTGTGTGCTGTCTATTACCAGGAGACTGTGGAGATAGTACCACTGCAAACCACCCTTGACTTGTCCCTGGAATCCAGCAGTCTCCTGACGACAGGCAGAGTACACACAACCCGAAACATTGAGTTCATATTTCTATAGCGGCGGGTGTTGTAATCAATCGTAGATATGATTTTGCATCAGTGAGAGTGTAATTCAATCAGGGTTTGCCATAGTCAGTGTGCAATTAGCACTGTACGCACAGTGCTTTACCTCGTAAACATGGGCCAATTTCATAGAGCAGCTTAAGCACCAAAATTTGCATGAAAAATGTCCCTCCAAAGAATTGGTTGCCAGCCCGCGTTCCACTTGTATTTTATGTGAAGCAACTAGTAGTAGAATACGAGTCAAGTACAAAAGCATCAAGTTGAAATGCGGTTGGCAATCTTGTTTTAACCAGGGAAGAAATTTCTTGCTGAGCAGATGTTTACGCTTAAAGGCCCAATACAACATTGGGAAGAACGGACACCATCGATGTCCACAGATTTCCTTCTAATTTACACAGTCTGCAGATGGTCGTGATAGAATCCTCATGTTGAAATCTTATGGTCTGGGATGCTCTACTTCTCGAGAAATCTTCACTCAAACGTGGACAAGTTGTTTATTATCGGTACTCGCGAGTAATAAACTATTTCTTACACTACAGGCTGGTGCGTAAACCCTGATGGTTTTTTTTTCATTTTTCTACTTTCTCAGATGATCATTTGAGCTAGAACCTTCACAGTATTGCTTTCCTGGAATGTACAATGGTTTGATACACAAACTGTGGCAATCTTTGACTTTTACCAATGTGGTATAGGGCCTTTTTTAAAGCAGCTCTGTGAAATTGGGCCCAGGATTCAAATCGAACTATATATACGTGCATACGTATGAAGCTCAATCCCCGAATAGAATCCCACACATTTCAATGGGCGATTTTTGTTGGCCACGGCGGAGCTAACTGTTTCCCTGCAAAATGAACGAAACGCTGTAAGACTGTCGCCTACCCCTACCCCTACCCCCTATCCCTACCCCCTATCCCTACCCCTACCCTACCCCCTACCCCCTACCCCTACCCCTACCCCTACCCCTACCCCCTACCCCTACCCCCTATCCCTACCCCCTATCCCTACCCCTACCCTACCCCCTACCCCCTACCCCCTACCCCCTACCCCTACCCCTACCCCTACCCCCTACCCCCTACCCCTACCCCCTACCCCTACCCCCTAATTGAAGATTCAATAAAATATTGAGCTTGATACGTCGGTCTGCATATATATCTCGCATTCTTGTCACTCCATTTTCAGTTGTCACTTCAGTCACCTATGTCCACAACCTGAAGCCACTGTGGAAGAAGCGCCCCTTCACCAATCACATGTGGTGCGCTACTGTGCTGATTCTGTAAGTATCCGATGCCAGCGGGTTGCTGGAACTGAAGCTGACAGTGAAAGCCAGTGATCTTGTGTGCTAGAATCTGACAATGAAAGCCAATGATCTTGTGTGCTAGAATCTGACAGTGAAAGCCAATGATCTTGTGTGCTAGAATCTGACAATGAAAGCCAATGATCTTGTGTGCTAGAATCTGCCAATGAAAGCCAATGATCTTGTGTGCTAGAATCTGACAATGAAAGCCAATGATCTTGTGTGCTAGAATCTGACAATGAAAGCGACTGATCTTGTGGGCTAGAATCTCACAATGAAAGCCACTGATCTTGTGTGCTAGAATCTGACAATGAAAACCAATGATCTTGTGTGCTAGAATCTGACAGTGAAAGCCAATGGTCTTGTATGCTAGAATCTGACAATGAAAGCCAGTGATCTTGTGTGCTCGAATCTGACAATGAAAGCCAATGATCTTGTGTGCTAGAATCAAAAACAATGAAAGACAATGATCTTGTGTGCTACATGTAGAATCTGACAATGAAAGCCAATGATCTTGTGTGCTAGAATCTGACAATGAAAGACAATGATCTTGTGTGCTAGAATCTGACAATGAAAGCCACTGATCTTGTATGCTAGAATCTGACAATGAAAACCAATGGTCTTGTGTGCTAGAATCTGACAATGAAAGCCAATGATCTTGTGTGCTAGAATCTGACAATGAAAGCGACTGATCTTGTGGGCTAGAATCTGACAATGAAAGCCACTGATCTTGTGTGCTAGAATCTGACAATGAAAACCAAAGGTCTTGTATGCTAGAATCTGACAATGATAGCAAGTGATCTTGTGTGCTCGAATCTGACAATGAAAGCCAATGATCTTGTGTGCTAGAATCTGACAATGAAAACCAATGATCTTGTATGCTAGAATCTCACAATGAAAGCCACTGGTCTTGTATGCTAGAATCTCACAATGAAAGCCACTGATCTTGTGTGCTAGAATCTCACAATGAAAGCCACTGATCTTGTATGCTAGAATCTGACAATGAAAACCAATGGTCTTGTGTGCTAGAATCTGACAATGAAAGCCAATGATCTTGTGTGCTAGAATCTGACAATGAAAGCGACTGATCTTGTGGGCTAGAATCTCACAATGAAAGCCACTGATCTTGTGTGCTAGAATCTGACAATGAAAACCAATGGTCTTGTATGCTAGAATCTGACAATGAAAGCCAGTGATCTTGTGTGCTCGAATCTGACAATGAAAGCCAATGATCTTGTGTGCTAGAATCAAAAACAATGAAAGACAATGATCTTGTGTGCTACATGTAGAATCTGACAATGAAAGCCAATGATCTTGTGTGCTAGAATCTGACAATGAAAGACAATGATCTTGTGTGCTAGAATCTGACAATGAAAGCCACTGATCTTGTATGCTAGAATCTGACAATGAAAACCAATGGTCTTGTGTGCTAGAATCTGACAATGAAAGCCAATGATCTTGTGTGCTAGAATCTGACAATGAAAGCGACTGATCTTGTGGGCTAGAATCTGACAATGAAAGCCACTGATCTTGTGTGCTAGAATCTGACAATGAAAACCAAAGGTCTTGTATGCTAGAATCTGACAATGATAGCAAGTGATCTTGTGTGCTCGAATCTGACAATGAAAGCCAATGATCTTGTGTGCTAGAATCTGACAATGAAAACCAATGATCTTGTATGCTAGAATCTCACAATGAAAGCCACTGGTCTTGTATGCTAGAATCTCACAATGAAAGCCACTGATCTTGTGTGCTAGAATCTCACAATGAAAGCCACTGATCTTGTATGCTAGAATCTGACAATGAAAACCAATGGTCTTGTGTGCTAGAATCTGACAATGAAAGCCAATGATCTTGTGTGCTAGAATCTGACAATGAAAGCGACTGATCTTGTGGGCTAGAATCTCACAATGAAAGCCACTGATCTTGTGTGCTAGAATCTGACAATGAAAACCAATGGTCTTGTATGCTAGAATCTGACAATGAAAGCCAATGATCTTGTGTGCTAGAATCTGACAATGAAAACCAATGATCTTGTATGCTAGAATCTCACAATGAAAGCCACTGGTCTTGTATGCTAGAATCTCACAATGAAAGCCACTGATCTTGTGTGCTAGAATCTAACAATGAAAGCCAATGATCTTGTGTGCTACAATCTAACAATGGAAGCCACTGATCTTGTGTGCTAGAATCTGACAATGAAAGCCAATGGTCTTGTATGCTAGAATCTAACAATGAAAGCCAATGGTCTTGTATGCTAGAATCTCACAATGAAAGCCACTGATCTTGTATGCTAGAATCTAACAATGAAAGCCAATGGTCTTGTATGCTAGAATCTGACAATGAAAGCCACTGATCTTGTATGCTAGAATCTAACAATGAAAGCCAATGATCTTGTGTGCTAGAATCTGATAATGATCACTGAATGCAATGATGGCAGATGATTTGGAGATTGTTTCTGATTAGATGTTGAACCAAATTTAAGGATGGTGTTCACTCCAGTCTCGCACTCTCAGTTTATCATTGTCACCTTGTAATACCTCTCCCTCCCTCCCTCCCTCCCTCCCCCAAGCCTGCTGCTTCAGGTCATCTACTTTGTCCTGGACGTGAGGATATGGTCAGGGGTCGGGGGCCCTGTGGTTGCCAGCCTGGCCAATGTACCGATGGCTGTCTGGCTAATCGCCTTCCTCTGGCCAGTGGCCATTCTGGTCCTGAACGAAGCGGTCAAGCTCGTCGAAATCAGGTGTGGTCATTTTCTTCTCCCTCCTAAACATGCGCATTTTGGGGCATAGGTTAAATCAAGTAGTATGTGTTGTTATAGCAAGAAATGATTCAACAAATTTGGAACATTCGATGTAAGATCGTCTTTGATAATATTTCAACTCAACCTGACATGGATATGATTTTGAGGTTTACGCAGAACTCTTGTATTGGGAACATCAAAGATTGACTTTGGAAACCTTCAAACGATTGTATTGCAAGAATAGCGGGTTATATATGGTGAACAGATTCAACTCACTAAATTTGGGTTACAAAGCGCTTGGCACCTTTTTTATTACATGCAGACAAGGGTAATGTATATGTTTATATGTCATTTATTTTGACTACTTTTTCTTCACTAGCTGTTTTAAATTCTGGTTAAGGTATTTGTGTTTTGATGATGCAATAAAAAGAGGCATATAGCTCCAATGTAGAGGGATTTTATTTTTCCTGCAAGAAATCAAGTTATAATATACATGACTGGAAAGCCCACATTGTAAGCTTTCTTTGGGTATATAGCAGAGCTCTATACCCCCTTCCTTTCTGTAGTTGTGACATATCTGCATATCAATATTAGGTCTATGAAGTTAAAATTACAAAAGTCGAGAAAGCAGTCTTTGAAAAATCTGACTGTGAGGAACAGAAGTGTGCTTGTTGAAAGAGTTATTTTACAAAATGAATTGTTTAAAATCACCATTTTTGTATAAGCATTGAAGTATAAGCATTGAAGATAGGATTTCTGAAGAGAAAGAAAAAATCAAAATTTTATGGAAAATTCCTACATTGAGTGGGCCATTGAGTGCAAAATGCATAGCGCAACTTGTATCACCTTTTCCTGGAGCGGGTCACAAATGATCTATCATCTGTCCATGTGGTCCAGTGCTCAATGGTGTCCTCTTCTTGGCTTTGTCTTCCTCCCTATCTAGGGTGTTTGTGCGATGGCAGAGACGCGCTCAGCTGCAGTTTGGCACCAAGCTAGGAATGAACTCCCCGTTCTAGTCGCAACTGAACGGTCGGAACCAATAACTGCGCACTCTTTGCCTACCAGGCCCAACTGACTGATTGCACCCTATAGATCACGTGACTTATAGTGGGTATAAAACCATCAACAAACATTAAGTGTTATACAAAAATATTGCAAACTGCTAACTGACTAAAATTACCAAAATGCAAATCTTAAAATTTAGTGGGCCTGACGTTTCGATCCTAGCAGGACCTTTCTCTGCCTTTGAGAAAGGTCCTTTTAGGATCGAAACGTCAGGCCCACTAAATTTTAAAATCAACAAACATGGCGGCCCCCATATCAAGGTGTCGCTGTTGTAAAGTACATGGTGATTGTTGCACTTGTTTGTTTGATGAAGGCTTTTCTTTCTCAAAATCTATGAAGAACATTCCGGAGAACCTGAGTCCTTACTGGAATACCCACTATGAGTCACGTGATGACATCATGCAATCGGTCTATTGGTTTTGTTGTGCAAGTGCAGAATTTGAACTCACGTCAGCTGAAACATCTGAACCTACAATAAGGCCTGTTTGTCATGGATGGGTCGGTATCCTTGCTAAATCCACCATCTTGTGTTACCATAGGATACGGTTTTACAATAAGATGTAATTAATAGTGTAACAATTTTTGCCATTTAAAAAAATGTCCCCCCCCCCCACCTTAACGATTTTGTCAATGTCATTTTATCTTGCAACCTAAATGAGGCGGTATGTTCCACACAAAAGACCAGTTTGAATTATTTCAGTTTCACTCCAGAACATCCTGTGCGGACTGTGAACAGGGTCTTTTAATTTTCATTAATTTTATTAATTTTATTTGTGTATTGAAGAGTTACAAGTTAAGGATGAGATATGAGGCTGTTCGTGTTTGAGGTACGGTAGCTAGTCAAGGGTGGTATGCAGTGACACCGTGTACAAATATCCCTTTTGTGAGTATGTGTGGTTCTGAATAGAACTGGTGGAGTCAACATTTGGAACACTATGCTCTGTCTGTCGCCAGTTGACTGTGGAGATACCAGAGGTGAGACCTTGCACAGTCTTCCTCACCCTCCCACAGTCCACCCTCAACTGACAGGCCTCAGGGACCAGCCAACCCATTCCCACCTGGGCAGCCACACTAGATGGGACAGGGATCCTGAGGGGGATCCATCACACCTTAACACACACAAGGTTCCCAATAAGAAGGCCTCGCAAAGGAGATATTCTGACATGGTGTCACCGCAAACCACTCTTTACAAGTTAAGGATAGCACTTACAAACTGTCTAGTTGGGAAGAGTGCATGAGCTTTCTTAGCGACAGCCACTTTATCGGATGCACTGATTCATTGATGAAGTCACTTCTGCACTCTTCAATGAGGGTTTGCCCTGCTCAACATAATGAGCACTGAATGCCCAGTACTTTGCCCGATGCCAGTTGAAAAAAAATTCAGGCAGCTCGGGCGGGATTCGAACTCACGACTCCCGCTTTCTAGTGCAGATGTCTTAACCACTTGACCACCGAGCTGGTCGAGGTCGTGTGACAGATTTGAATAATGTATAGCGGCGGGTACCGCATTGCATCATAGATATAATATGTTTTTTGCGTCAAGGAGAATGTAATTCAATGAGGATTTTGCCCCGCTCATTTTTTTCATCAGGCATCAGGCATTCAGTGCTTAATACGTCGAGCACGGCATTGAATTACATTCTCCTTGACCCAAACATCATGTTATATCTATTCCATACTCTTCCCAGCTTGATCAGTCTTTGCACACTCAACTTGTTATTATTCAATACTCCTCTTGAAATTTAGTGGGCCTGACGTTTCGATCCTAGCAGGACCTTTCTCAAAGGCAGAGTGACAAGGACATCACAGATACATGTACACGGAGGAAGGGGGAAGAGAGTGAATAGGACACGGATGAGAAACAAAGGACAAAGACTAAAGCTGGTAGGATAAGATCTCACCCTACCAGCTTTAGTCTATGTCCTTTGTTTCTCATCCGTGTCCTATTCACTCTCTTCCCCCTTCCTTCGTGTACATGTATCCAGTATCTGTTTTGTCCTTGTCACTCTGCCTTTGAGAAAGGTCCTGCTAGGATCGAAACGTCAGGCCCACTAAATTTTAAGATTTGCATTTTGGTAATTTTAGTCAGTAAGCAGTTTGCAACATTTTTGTATATCACAATACTCCTCAGTTAGACTAACCCGGCTATCTGCTGTGTTGAGGAAAATTCCACGCTAGCATCGCATAGGTTCTTCACGTGAAATATTGAATGTGTGTACAGTCAACCCTAGTCATTACCCCACCCCCCCCCCCCCCCCAGTGCAGGTCCATTTGCTAGTCTTGTTTCAAGGTGCTCATGAGAAATCCCACCATTCATCACGGCTGGGACTCATTGCAGTTTGCATCCTCCACTGCCAAGGACTGGTGCACGTAAAGTATCGGACATGAAATACAGCATCTCGAGCACGCACTAGCATCACACTTTGTTATTTAGATACGCGCGTGCATGTATGTACTGACACTTTTTTGTATTTTCAGTACTTGGATTTTACGCCAGGCTTTTAAAGTCATTTGTATATTTTGCCAATAATCAACGGATGTATATTTCAGAGAACTCAAGAGCCTGCTTTGTAGAGATCTTTCAAAATCAGATTTGGTGTTAATGTATAAGATTCAGAGAAATCTCAGCCGGTCTTGTTGTAGTCACAAGCCAGTTGCACTTCAGCTAATGGTGCCCGTATCAGATCACATGTATTGTAACCACCTCAATGTTGCTTTTGTGCATTTGATAACTTCACTCATGCATCCTCGAGAAAATTGGACTACACTCTTATTTGACTCTGAAGTCAACTCACACACTTTCTTGGGTCCTGACTGGGCGGTGGGCCTAACTAAACTGGGGCCATTTTTGTAGAACTGCTTAAGGACCGAACTTCACTTAAGCATGGAAAATCTTTGCCTTATAAACCCCGGTTGCCAGCCACAGTTCCAATAAGATTCAATGCTAAGCACTAATCTTTATCCAAGGCTAAGGTTTGGCTTAGCCAGAGGGGAGAAATCAAATGCAGTGCAGTCCGTTCACTCCAAGCTCAGCTCGGCCTCGACCTTATTAATGTCCGCCTCCTCCAGTCCATTCACTGCTGGCCTATTCAGGAGTCATTCTTGCCTGTCAGTCACGAGTGGCCGCAAATTCCACGCTGCCACATGAACGGCAGTACACAGTCCAGATGGGTGTGATACATCTATGCTTGAGCTCTTCTTACAGTTAATGGACTGTAGATAATGATTTTTGTGTATACTGGTATATTTCCATTCCAGCAGGAGCTCTCTCAAAGGCAGGATGTGCTGTCTTTAGAATGCAGAATCCTTCCCTCTGAGAAAGGTCCTGCTAGGGTCGAGACGTCAGGCCCTCATAAGTTTTTGAGAGTTTGCATTTGGGGTCATCTTGGTCAGTGAGGAGTTGGTAACATGTTGTAGTACTCTAATTTTGTATGAAGACTAGATGCTGCACTGGTGCGTGGACTTGCTACACTGTATGTTGCATGCTGTAGGGTAATGATTGTACTAGTACATGTATGATGGGGATATTGTGAACTGAAACACAGTACATCATGAAAATGACAGCAGTCAACACCAAAAACATTCATCAGAAGTTTTTTTCCTTTATTACATATCTATATGATGGTTGCAGTCAAAGTGTAGCGATATTAGGACAAGTCTCAAAACTGGGTGCGTATTTGTCAACTGAATAGAGTCGACACGACATAAAGTACAATGTTTTATGAATGTATCTTAAAGATATTATTGACCAAAGGTATTGCCTCTGAATAAGGTTTATGAAGAAAAACAAAGTATTTATGGTACAGAGAAACTATGATGGAGTCTTGTTCATTATTTTGAAGCTGGCTTGTGGATGTTTCTGCAAAGTGGATGTGTCATCAAAGGTCATATAGTCAGGCCAGTAGGTAGTCCCTGCATCCGACCTGTGCACATACCAGCCATAGCATGATCTTTGGCCAACACCCCATCCACTGCTGCCGACATTCCCCAGTCCTGCAACCATGGAGCAGGGACATCGGAGCATCAGTTATGGCCAGTGATCCGGGCCCCAATTTCAATCAGAGCTGCTTCAGCGTGAAACATTTCCCTCACTCAGAAGTTCAGAACAAGACTGCCAACCATAATTCGTGGGTTCGAATTCCGCCCGAGCTGCCAGAAATGTTTTCATCAGGCATTGGGCAAAGCACTGAGCATTCGGTGTTTATCACGTCGAGCAAGGCAAAACTTCATTGAATTGAACCATAGTTCACATGATACTCAATGCATTTGACACATGGGTGGCAGCCTGAACTGTTCAAGACGGCTCTTCGTGCTTAAGTTGGTGCTTGAGTGGCTCTATGAAATCGGCCCTAGTTTCTGCCATGGCAACCCATTCCACTCTAACTTTTTCAGGGACCTTGTCGCAAAAGTTCTTAAAGTCTTCAGGCAATCTGCAGGTTTCTGTAGACCGTTGATTCGCTCAGTATCAGGAAGGGGCCTTGGTTAACAAGTGTCGGTACCTAGCAGCTCTATGGCACTGGCCAAGGGATGATTGTGGGTTTTCTTATCAGTAGATGGAGATTGGTTGTAAGAGTTCTTATTGTAAGTATGAGAGCACCTTCGTACTTGCATCTACCACCATCTGAAATGTGCATACGCTCTGTTCGCCTCGCACTGTTTGTGAAGATCATGTTTCCTCTTGACTACCTTCCCCTGGGGGGAAAAAGTAAAAAAAATGGGCACACAACATTAACATTGACCTCTGAGGATCACTGAAACAAAGAAATTAAGAAAGGAACTGCATGTCCCATAGGCTGATCACACTTGTACCTCCTCCAAGCCACATTGGTGCAGTGTGGAGAGATTTGTTGTACTGGTACTATTTATTCACCCAAGAATGCAATAAGCAACCTTCCCACCCCCAACTGACTCAGTGGAGAATTGAATGGTGCAAAGGGTTTAGTTAAAGAGCTACATGCGTCTTGTAATGGTTTACCAGAGAATCGCTTGCAAGGAGTATTTAATCATACTGACATGTATCACACATTACTGAAAGATTCTAGACTATATAACAACAAGAGAATACTGCCACACTTGGTTATGTTTGAAGACAACCAGCGAATTTCTCTCATAGTGTCTGTACACGGTTACCTAGATTGTTTGGAAGGGGAGGGCTAAGTTAAGAGGTGACAGTGTCTGTGACCGTACCGTGTTGTTGTAGGCGTCTATGAGTTCGCTGGACAGCTTGATGGGCATGTGGACCTTGAGCGATTTGGTGTGGCATTCCTGCAAGATCCACTTCATTGCCAGAAACCTCTGTCTGGACTCAGCCAGTGGCGTAGGCACCTGAAAAACAAAACAAAAAGAATAGGGGGGGGGGGATGGTCCTTTATGAGACGTGTGCCTGTGCAATTCAAATGACTGTAGTGCATAACTGCCACCCTATCTTAAAGGAAATAAAAGTTAATACAAAAACTGTTGCAAATTGCTCACTGACTTAAAAACCTGCACTACATACCTCTCAAAAGTTAGAGGGCCTTAGCTTTTGAGAAAGGTCCTGCTAGGATCGAAATGTCAGGCCCTCTAACTTTTGAGATTAAAGGATTAAATTAGGAATACTTCTGCTAAAAAAAAAAAAGGAAACACAGAGCAATCTACATAGGAATACATGTGTATTTCCAAGCCAAAAACCGGACTGTTGTCAAGAGCTTGTAAAAAGTGATACATTTTTACCAAAAAGGAGAGGAATGATTCCTCCAGAATAAGGAATGGTTGGCAGCTAATATAGTGTATTATTACCGATGCTATTTGACAGGGGAGACACAGTTAGAGTGTTCGTCTGCAGTGCAGAAGGATGCCAGCTGGAAATCCCACACGGACCAGAAGCTGGAAAACTGTCCCTGTCCACCCAGCAGCGAACATTTAGTTACCGCAATTTCGTGGGGATTTTCCTGTGCTATTTACCTGGTAGTTTTTGCCGCCTTTCTTGACCACGGCCAGGCCCATCAGGGGCTTGCAGTTATCCACGGCCTTGGCAAACACGACGCGGGGGTTGGTCTCGATACTGGCCTTCTCCGCCTCGGGTGCCCCGTTGTATTTCTTCAGCTGCTCCTTCTTCACCATTTCCATCGTCTGAAATACATGGCACGGGGCGACAAGCGATGGGATTCGGAAACTTTACACGGTGGTCGTAGTACATGAAGTCAAGTTTGATGATGCACCGTGAGGACAGCCTCTTCCGAGAGGAGGTACAGTTTTTGACAAAAGAGCCGGTGAGTGGGGACTCAACGTTTTAGACAGCATGCTCTGGCAGACTGGTAAACTTCCCACTCCCACTCACCCACTGGACGGCCAGAGCATCCTGGTGCTAGTTTTCAGACACAACTACAATGGACCCAGGCTCTTAAACTGCGCGGTAAACAGCCCGGCTTCCAAGTCACCTGTGCCACTGCATGTCTGGGGGACCGAGGGTGCTCTTAGAACCAACCCTTATATTGCCGCAAATAAGTACTACTCTTGGCACAAAGGGCAGTAAATCTCTGCCAGAAGTGCCAACCACACAACAACAACAACTATAAGAAGCATCTTCGAATCTTACTTATTTGATAGGGGTAATGATGAACCATAGTGACAGACAGTAGCAGTGCTTTTCTAATGCAAATGGCTGGCATTTGAGACATTTTTTCATGATCTCAAAATAAAAACCAACAACCATAAAATGAGAATTCTTTTTCAGTAGACAGATAAAAAAGCCTCTCACCTGGTCCATGATTTTCGTCACCGTCGCTTTCTTCCCTCTCTTGTTCATGATATTGACGAATTTACTAAAAATTGGTAAGGGGGGGGGGAAAGGGCAACAACTTAATTTCCACTAACAACACATCAAGTCTGGCATTACATTGAAACTCGGGCCCCCATAATCAGGTAGCACACCAAATTGTTGATGGTACACTGAATGAGCAGTTAAGGATGAAATGCCTTTGACTGGCACCATGACCACAGCAAAGCTGGCTGGCTATTCAGGAAGGCCCCCAATCTCAGATACAGTGCTGACAATGGGAAGAGCACGCTGTTTCTGAAACCCTGAGTCCCTCAGTTCTTCTCAGAACCACAGAGATGAACTACGCACAATACCAATGCAAATAGTCTCCTAGCGATGGGTGGAGTACACACCTGTGGCCAGGAATTACAATTGGTTGTTTGCATCTGAATGAAAATGGAGGCATGAAGAATTGAAGATATACGGCAGTAAATAGTTAAATTCTTCTGACTGGCGCCCTCGCTTGGCAACGATAAGTTGACTATTTGGTAAGGCTGGAACTCTAAGGGCTGGGTAGCTCAGATGGTGAGAGTGCTGGTACACAATGCCAGAGGTCCCTGGTTCAAGTCCCAGCCCAATCAAAGTTTCCTCGCCATTTCGCCAGAATTGTTTAAAAGTTCCCTGTCAGTTTTTCCTTTATCTCTTTGACTTTCCGAGATACCAGCACTACTCAGAGCCGTCCTCCTTCTCGAAAGAGATGACACACAAGATGTCACCGCAGATAATTCCACATTGAGCTGCCGCCGCGCGAAACCTTCAAGTGCGTATCCACCGCCAACCATGATCCTTGTAAGTTACTCACGTGACGAGTGGATCGTACAGAAGCGGTGAGGAGGAGACATTGCAGGGGGCAGAGCGCACCGGTGTGCTGACATCGATGGGAAGGTTTCCTTCTTTATAGCTGTCCTTCTCCACAATGGGCTTTGCATAGTGTGACGGGTAACGACTGTGCCGCACTTGGACTAGCCTGCAACGTGCATCCAAATCAAAAGGAATGACATATATCCGATATTTGTAATTAAAACAAAGAGGTATTCGAACAGCTTCCCTCGTTCAGCCTCTCTCTGGAATTCCCTCCCTGGTTCATGTTTTCCCCCAGCCTACGATCTTGCCCCTTTTAAGAGGAATGTCACTTCCTATCTCCAGCCTTCCTGAGTCCTTCTCTCTCTCTCGCTCTCTCCTTTCCTTTATACTTTTTATAGACTTGTTTTGGGCAAAGTTGCATAAAAATTAATAAAAGATAAACCAAATGGCAATGGAATGGATCCCTAAGATAACTTTAGTTTTACAGAATCTTCTCCTTTATATCAAGGAATCAGGAGACCTAAGGGGAAACCCTCTTTCCTATCCAAAGATAGACGCAAACTATTGATTATTGTGTCATTTTATACTTAGAGCACTATCAAACTGATTACTGGCACTAGTAGTACTAGTAGTAGTACTTAGTACTACTGCAGTAGTAGTACTAAGTTGGCAGTACTACTACTACTAAAAGTACTAGTACTAGTACTAGTACTGCCAACTTAGTACTACTACTACTAGTACTACTGCAGTACTGATACTTTGGTTATTGGTAATTGGTAATAATTGTCATGATTGTGGAACATGAACATACATTTATACAGTAGGCAAGTGAATCATCAGGGACCAGATCTGGCCATAAAAAGGGAATATCATGGCAACGATTAAGCCTACTGTTTGTTTTGTAGCTAGTAGTAGTACAACTTAAGTTTGGTCCTTGAAATTATTAATGTTATCTTTAATTTCTAATTTATTTAGAAATATAAATTAGCACTTAGTCAAGATCATGGAATAAGAAGAGATATTCCTCCATGTCTAGACTAGGAACGTTAGACTAGGTTTAAGTCTTTACTTAGGCAAGAGTTTTTGACAGTTTTTGTTTCATAAGTGCAATGTCGATCAATGATTAAAAATAAAATGAATGAATATTGAATGATTAATATTGATATAATATTATTACAATATTATTATTATTAACAAATAGATGACATAGCAGGGCCTATGCTTGCAAAGTAACTGCTGAGCTGATGTTTTTTTTTATTAACTTTATAATTAATCACCATGCGACAATTATTATCTTTTTGATATAGTGAAAATGAGCTGCAGTGACCATGGAGGTAGAGTCTAGAGAGTCATGGCTCAGTCAACTGCCTGCACGGTTTTATGTGTCCGGAAATTGGACACCCTTGGTTCTGCTTCACCGAGTTTTCTGGCACAACAAAATTAAGGTTACAATCGATTAAAATAGTCGGCATAATAGTCGGCATTTTTTAATACAAAATCTTACCCTGGTAACCAAACACCGTAATTAACCTCTGATAATCCCAACTTGATGAAGACACGGCCGAGAGCCATGGACGGCGCCATCTTTAATTTTCCACACACTCCTTTACAATCGCGATCCAATCAAAAAACGGGGCAACCCTTCCTGCACTGAGACTGCGCACATTTGTCAGCAACGAAAGACAACGTAAATAAATATGGCGTCGATTTTTTCACGGAGGTGAAGAGCTCCTCTCTAAAATCCAACTCATCCTTGCTTTATGAAGCTCCATATAGTCTTATTTTCCCTTTGAAGGGATAGCTAGATGATTGCTTTGATCGTCTAGAGTAATTTGGTGCGATTTGAGGCAGGTGAGCCGGTAAGTTTTCGTCTGAATTTGTTACCTCGGAGTATTTTTTTTCTTCAGTAGAATGTAGAGTCTCTGTTGTTTATTAATTTACAGCTGTTAGAGTGAACACCCACAATGAATCATTCACTGACATTGACGCAACATTATATACATTTTTGTTTTTCTTCTTCTATTTGTCAACAGCAATGGAGCTCCGGGTTGGTAACAAGTACCGACTTGGGCGGAAGATTGGAAGCGGCTCTTTTGGGGACATATACTTAGGTTGGTGGACATGGTGATGTTGATTTTTCTTTAAATCTTTCCATAATGTTATTTTGTACACTCGGGGCAAAGCCTAAGTTAATTATATATATTTTTTAATCTTATTAAGTTAAAACATAATCGGTAAATATCAGGGTTGCAGCTAATCTGATGCTTGGTGGAAAATAAGCAGTGTTTTGTATTTGTAATCATGCAATCCTGTGTCAACCCCGAGATTGAGCTGAGAACAAATCTACATCATCAGTACATGTATTTTACTAATTTTGGTGCAAGTAGAATTCCAAGTGTACCCTGACTTAGACACATTCAAACCAGTCCCCCCCCCCCCCATGAAAAAGGGGTAACTAGTCATTGTACTAGTAGTAGTATTACTAGTATTAATATTACTTATTATTCGTAGTATTCACTTCCCTTCAACAAGATGATTACAACTACAAGCTTCCACACAACCAATGTGGCACTAGTCCTACTTACTGGGCCGCTAGGACTAGGAGGTCCTCTGAAACGATTTGTGTGTTGATCTGTCGCACTAGAGTCCCACCGCGTTTAAAATGGTAAAACAGACATTCTCAACAGATGGCCTTAAAAGTGCCCGAAATTGCGTCAAAAGATTCCATAAAAGCACCTGCCGGATTATACACATGTCAAGACGAACAAGTGGTATTTCAGCGGTACTTACGATAAATGTTTGGATTGCAATTCTGACAAAATGTCTCCTATGTCGGCATCGGACATGTCCAGTTGTTCAAAACACAATATGTTTGTACACCGTGTAGACGATGTAAAATCTCATCCTGTGCTTTAGCAATGAGTCCACATACAAACCATATTACACGAAGACTGGACACTAGACATTGAGAACGTCTGTTTTACTATATTATTAGACGCGGTGGGACGCTAGTGCGACATATCAACACACAAATCGTTTCAGAGGAGCTCCTAGCGGCCCAGTAAGTGGGACTAATATGGCATTTACTTTTCAGGACTGCTACTGCTAGTGCTAGACTAGAGTAAAGGCGAATCATTGGATGGGTGCCATACTGCTTGGTGTTGTGTGCATGTATTTTGTGGCACATTTTTCCTTTTTTTAATAGGGGCCTATCTGATAGTGATATCGCTTCAAAATTGTCTGTGCTATTGATACGTATTTTCGCACTGCACATTAGCGAATTCCCTCAAACTGAATTTTTTTCATAATGATAATTATATCATCTAAATGTAAAAAACGTCTATATGTAAATAAGTTTATTTTTCCACTGGGAGTTTTCACATGATTTTGTGTCCATGTGTTCAAATCTAATGTACATGTACATGTAACTCGGTCAAGTTTGTTCGGTCTGTTAGTAGGTAGATATGATATGCGAGCTTTGTTTCATCTCCCCGAGTTCAACTTGGGTTGTGTAACTGTAAGCTCTTGTGTTGAAAGGCCGTACCTGCCGTACCTGCAGCAAAGATACTTGAAATCTCCCACTTCATAAGTTATACCATTGTACTTTTTCACAATTGTTTTTTTCTTTACATGGGTATAGTTACACATTTTGTACATTTGTACTCACTCAATGTATGTCATGTCATTGTTTACATCTTTACGGCAATAATTATTACCATGTCTATCACCATGATACTGCTGAATCCCAACACAGGATCTCTGCACTTCTTTCAAAGATGTTAAAGGAAGGTTCTGTTTTAGACGATTGAATATGGCAAACAATGTAATTGAAATAGACCCTGTCACCCACTTCAAAACAACCATTTCCTACAGTGATAGCCAGGCAGGGCCATGCAGGAAATGTTTAGTTGGATTTTTGATTATTTAGTAGGAAAGATCTACACCTACCCCCTCTTTCCGCCACAGTCACACTATGGAGGTTCTTGAATGATGTGCCATTTTCAAAACTCACCAAACAATCTGGAAAAACAAATACTGGCAAAATAAATCAATAAGAATACACTGTGTGTTTCAAGCCAGTTAAACCTGGCACAAACAGACATCTGTGTGGCTTTTGTCATGATGTTGTTTTCAGGTAGGCTGAAAAGATCTTTGTTTGAAAACTTGGACAATGGTGGTGCCCGGATTTAAACTAAGATACCAGTGCATAGCAACACCATCAGCACTCCAAATTCGGTGGTCCCTGTGCAAAGTGGTTTAATCTGAAGTCTAGCCAGTTTTCTTTCCACATACATCTACATGTACATGTAATTTTTGGATGCCAACAATTCCACTTGCCCCACAGTTTAAGCTTACTTCATAATTATTAAGACTGAGTTGGTTCAGTTTGTCATTCCACTTCCCGGTGTCGGTGTCGGTGATAGTGATCAGAAAGAGTCAATACCATTTTGCTATGGGAAAATTGTGTCAACACTCTAAAAAAAAATTAAAAAACATGCCGAAGTATCGGGTAGAAACAAATTTTAGGAATTGTGTACATTGAGCTCATTGAAAACAATACCAGGTATTCAAAACCCACAACCGTTGCATGGGCTCACATATTTTTATAGATCTATACATTATGTGTAATTATAGTACACTACTACACTGTCCTGTATGTTGTAATTTACAATGTGCATACATGTACATGTGAGAATTTCTTAATTTAAATTTGAATCGTGGTATGAGCAATCCATTTTGTTTATTTTGTAAGCAGAGCTCTTTCTTCACTGTGACTCTTATTTGGACAAGCCTTCCTAGATGTACATGTACCATCATTAAACTATAGAGTAAAATACCAGCAACATGATTGCTCCATATCAGTGTATGTTTTTTTTTCAAGGGTAATATTATGTAACAGTAACTGACTATTGGGGGAAAAGAATTTTGCTGATGTGGAAGTATGGTAGGTCATGCATACAGTAGTGTAGTGTATTTTGTTTGTTTTTAAAGAGCGATTGCGTAACCAATGTTTACATGCCATCACGTGACTTATAATGGGTATTTTTGAATCTCATGTGGTGCAGAACAGGATTGGAAATGAGTAAAGAAGACTATCATATATATATTCATATTGGCAACATTCTTTTTTGTACATTTCCATCGCTGCTCTGTGCCAAATGAGATGAAAAAATTCCCACTGTAAGTCCTGTGATGGCATGTAAACAGTAGTCGTGCAATCAGTCTTGAAGTTTGATTCTGTGACTGGAAAAGTATTCTATTCAGATAAAATTTCATGGACATTTACATGTAACTTCCGCATTTTATAGTCTACAATTGGCTGTTTATGCACATACTGTACTGTACATGTGCACATGTACATGTGTACAATATTACAGTGTACATCTGTAATCTTGAGTGTATCAATGTACACATGACATGAATAAACATGCTGTAACTTCAACAAACAATTGCAAATAATTTGAATATGACATACTACAGGTACAAATGTACATGTACTCCTTTTTTTTACATACATAATTATGTTTGTTAACGTGGTAGATTTAGACAGTTAGAAGGTCTCTTAGTGTGTATTAAATATTCAAGTCAAGTCAGTCAACCCATTCTACATCATTGGAACGATTACATTCCATAAGGAAGTCATTGTAATTCATACCATGTGCACTGTATTAGTTTCACTCAGCTTACATGTACCCATGTTGTGCATGTACAACCAAATGGCTCAATTAATTGTACCCAGGTGTATCATAGAACAGTATTGAATGTACTGTATCTCCGGAGGAAAAAGTTGGTACACTAATTGTTATTTGTTGTCTCGGAACTAATGGTTCTGCAATCTGCACTATAATATGTGAATGCCTTCGTGTGTGTTTTTTTTTTGTTCACCTGCCACATCGTGGTCTCCGTTTCCATCTAGCATCTGTCCACTTATTCTTTGAAATAAAAACTGATCGGTTTCAAGTGCAATGTATTGATTAAATCAACGTAGCGTTCAGTTGAGAAGTCTGAACAGCTGTGAATGTACACAATGTACGACCGAAGCGCAATGATTTGGCACACCGGTAAATTTAGAAATTGCAGCGAAACCCTTTTCGTGTCTTAATCATTTTGGCAGAGGATAAGCAATCACGTACATGTACCTGGGATAAAAAAAAACACTATTTAACTCATAGTAGGCATGTGCAGAAAGAACGGCCTACTGGGCTTCAATTTGATTTGTTTGGTCCTCCTCCAGGGATTCTGTTGTCCTTGGCGAAATGAGATTACAAATCATAATTAAGCTCATTACTTCTCAGACTGGGAGAGCATTATTTTTAATTTGGCCAATTTCCTGATCGGCTTCATCCCTGGTCAGTGAGCACGCAGACGGCCGTCCACGGCTAATAGAATTCGGCTCAGACCCGTCGTCGGTCGGCCACGGCTGTACGGCAGATAGACATCCATGCCCATGTACGTACGTGCACTGGTACATGTACTTTAAACCTTTAATTTAAAGCATTTACCAATTTACTAGTGCATGCTCACTTGAAGTGCGCACACATGCACTTCGCAATTGCACATTATGTACATGTAGGAATTAATCTCATTAACATATCAAGTAATCAACCACAGGATGGGATATTTATTGTTTCATATATTTTCCCAATTTGACAATTTTTCTTCTTGGGATTGGTTTCTTCTCTTTTTTTTATTAAATACATAAACATGTAAAGTGTGTTGCGATGTTGCCTCTTTTACCTGTAATGGATCTAGGGTGTTTCTTAGTGGAAATGTGATTTATTAGTTTATTACTGATTAAAATATTGACCCCAGACACAGGTTTGATCTATAGTTTAGTGAACAACTGCGAAATTTCAAAGTGAAATCTTAAGTTGATAATTTTGCATTGGGTTTGTAAATACTTTTGCACGCCAGTGTACATGTACATGTACATGTTGTTGTTATTTACTTACAGGTACATGTTCATGTACTGTGTACTGTACATGTACACTACAGTATGTACGCGTACAGTATAGGCCTATTAGTACTACATGTACATGTACCGGTACCTGGTATTTTAAAGTTCAAGTCAAAAGGTTAATTGTTGACAACAATGAAAACCATGCAGGCGCAGCATTGCGTTTTTTTCCCTATTAATAACAACTGTTTTGGGGAAATGGATCAATCAGGGGAAGTATCCATTCTTTTATTTTTGTAAATTTCATTAGAGTTAGACTGTGGATGTGACCATTTCTCCAGACATTTTGTACAAGTGCTGTAATTCTCTTATTTATGTGATAAGTACTGTTCATGCATACATGTACATGTTGTCATTTACATTGTTGTACCATACTTTTACTACAGCTGCCATACACCGTAGATGTACATGTACATGTATGTATGTACATTGTACTTCTACATATTATGTGCTACATGTACTATTGTTCAGTCAAGTTTTAACCAGATACAGTGATCTGTTTGCTGCACTGAGATTGAGAATGTTGATATACTGTCTGGGACAGAAAGGCATGGATACACTCTACACACAGAACTCTGCCAAACAATGCTTTGTTCTGCCTGAAGTTAGTGGCAGAGGTCAGAGTGTGGTTTTGTGGGTTACTACCTAATTGTATCCAGTATAATGACACTGCACTTTTGACCTCAGATCTCCCACCAGGAGACTGTCTGTAGTACCGAATAGACCTTTTATGTTTATAAATGCGGTCTCTGAGAAAATGGGGTCTCTCCAAGAAATGAATTTGTTGTTGTTGAGGGCCTGACAATTTGATCCTATTAGGACCTTTCTCAGATTCATTATGCCTCTGAGGAATGACCTGCTAAGATCGGAGCGTAAGGGAAAGGCCCACTTCATTTTTAGCAGCTGACAACATTTTCGTAAATTTATTATGTTTTTTTTTTTTGTCATGAAATGTAGTAACCCCTTTGAGAAAGGTTCTACTACTACTAGGATCGAAATGTTCGGCCCTGTTATTTGTAAGATTGGCAATCTGATCATTTAATACCCGGTACCTCAGAAAGCAGTTTGCAACATTTTTGTAAATTGATTTTATTTTTGTCATGAAATGCAATATTAAACCTTTGAGAAGAATCCTGCTACATGTACATGTACATGAACATTTACATCGAAATGATCAGGCTCTGTACATTGTGAGATTTTGACATGTACAATGTACTGTAAGTCAGTAAGCATCGTGTAACATTTCTGTATGTTCAATTTGTTATTTATTTTGTAATTTGAGAAATGCAATGAAAATCATATGATCCCTTTTATTTCCAGGGACAAATATTGGGACTACGGAAGAGGTAGCCATCAAATTAGAATGCGTCAAGTCCAAGCATCCACAGCTCCACATCGAGAGCAAATTCTACCGCATGATGCAGGGCGGTGGTGAGTAGTTTGTGCGGGTCTGTGTGTGTTTACGTGCGTGTGTCCAGGTCCCCTGCCATGTCTGGAGGGACACAAAAATGTTGCCAGTGGGCAGACTGATGAACTCCCAGCGGTGGCTGCAGTATTGTCGTGGGCCGTCAGCTGGGGCCGGTTGTACATGGGCGATGCTCCCGATAATGAAGCACTGAGTGTTTATCTCTTCTTCTATTCACAAGAGAGAGAGACATTTACGTAAACGATGATGCTGAATGATGAAACGATGTTTTTCAAGCAACATTCGATAGTAAATAAGGTGTACAAGTTTCATGGAAAGGGAATTTTCTCGCTGAAAGATGCAGTGCGTCCCTGTAGATCACATATACATGTAGCAATACGTAGCTTACATTGTGTATGTGCATGCATGTATTCCAGAAACTAGACTTCAGTGAATGTTAAATAAAACCAGGTGTTAGTTTGTACACGCATCGTGAAGGTTTAGCAATCTCAACAACAGTGAACACGCCCCCACTATCTGAGAAAAAAATCTGCTAAAAAAGTACTTTGCGGAATTGCAAATTTCAATTTGCAGATTGAATGAAGAGAAATTAATAAATGAAATGTTTTCATATATCACGATTCATCCGGATGCAGCATCAATCAACTAATGATTGAGCAAATTAGATTAGGGACCTAGAACTCAATGAGATAATACAAAAAATGTTTTGTAGTTTCTCTGAACTATATTATATAATAGAAATTGCATGCATTTTGAAATTTGAATATTAAATTGCTTGTTGTACACTTCACATATGCAGTACAAGAATTTTATTTTGTCATGAATTTCATGTATACAATTGACATCATTCATGGTGTAGTACATTTACATTGTAAGGTACATGTACTGTGTACAGCACATGTACGTGTACTGTACATTATGTACATTTTTGTACAGTATACATGTACGTGTACATGTACATTAGCGCTGCGACCTCCCGGTTATTTTCAAAACCGAGAACCGGTGTCACTGAACCGGCCGGGAACTGGTGTACCGATTTTCTTCGACCATAATTGGCAAAAATCTAACTCTATAAGGAATAGCGTGTGCTCCAATTCCATGGTTGTGAATTTGTAACGTCTTTTTTTCCTCATAAATATTGTTTTAAAAAAACTACTGAAGCTTTGATTTGTCTCATATATTTCCTCTCTGAAATTTGTTTGCAGCCTTCAGCACCCTTTTGATCACAGCAAAATTGTTTTTTTATTCACATTTCTTTCCCGAAAATACACTTTGAATGTCACTCCACTTTCGTGACGTCACTAAGATCAATATTCATGAGGCAAGCTTGGAGGGAATGTCCCACACACGCCCGATAGACGTTCAGCTGTGTTTGGATTTATGTTTTTTCACGAGGAGCAAATTCACCATCGTCATCACTCGGGCAACAAATCGACAATAAAGAGTTAGACTCCGACAACCGACCCAGCAAACACATGTCAACAATGGCTCTCGCCAGCCAGTATGCTTAGTCGTTACACGCTGTGCGGTCGTAACTGCGTGCTGTCCAATCAACAGAGGTGTTTGGTCAGTGTGTCTTGCGTGAGATTGAAGTTCTTTTTCAGCTAACTTCAACATCTGCACTTGGCCCCAGCATCCCAATAATGTTATATGGAGGAACAAAAACCAAACTCAATCATGCCGAGGGTTTCGCACCCGATCCTGGTCGGATCGAAAAGTTCGTTCGTTTAGAAAAAAATATTGCGCAATGCGCGCTGTGGCTGCAACGCTGTGTGCCTACCATAGAGCTCCATGGTGCCTGCATACAACCATGGAGCACGTGTACGCCGCGCTGGGGTGAGCGCGCGCATACAGTATGCACAAATCAGTTTGAGAACGAACATGAAATAAAGGTTGCCTCGACTTTCGTACGACATTTATGAGCAGTTGAATTTAATATGATGGAGGGACTTTTGAAAACCTTCCTGTCTTGAACATACTTTTCGATGTTTTATTTTTCTTTGGATTTAATTTTTTTAACTACACGTGGGAAAACCAGCAACCATAGCTTTGATGCACACTGCTATCAACTACATGTACTAATGTCCAGCAAAAAAATATGTATTTTATTATTTTCATCAGTACACCGGTTTTGAAAAACCGAACCGGTTCCCGATCAGGACGGTCGGGAACCGGTGTTACCGACCAAACCGCCTTAATGTACATGTACATATACAGGTTGTGATGCAGTGTGCAGTACATGTACCAGTACGTACATGTACACATGTACATGTACTTGTATGTCATTAGAATTTTGGTTAGCACAGTGTACATGGACTGTACATGCACCCTTTAACACAACAAGACGGACAGAGGGTGCATCCTGACAGTTTAGCCAGCCAGCAGGAGATAGAAATCTCTGATACATTACCTTCAGCTGACCCGGGATCATTGCACATGTGATGAGAAAAGCATGGCTTTTTTGCGTGCTTTCTATATGAGATGTCAATGCTAAACGGATAAACAGTGCGAAGAATGGCAAATATCTTCAAACCTCCAGAATCCAGATAGTTGAGGTACATGTTATGTACGGTAGATGAAAGTGCTTACATGTACAGTACAGGTACACTGTACACTGTACATTCAATGACATGTAGTGTACATGTTAGTGTTGCTAGTGTCCCCTTGACTGTTTAAGGGGAGGGTTAATCATAATCAGTGGGAAAGACTTCAGACATGTATGTTTTGTACACTGCAATTACAGGTCTCTTGAGTGGCTGTATTTGCTCTAATAGACCAATTGCGCGCCCAATGTAAGTGTTTACATGCCATCATGTGACTTATAGTGGCTATTTTTGCATCTCATTTAGTGCAGAAGACGAGTGGAAATGAGCAAAGAAGACTATCATTGTCCACATTCTTTGTACATTTCCATAGCTGCTCTGTGCCAAATGAGATGAAAAAATAAGTCATGTGATGGCATGTAAACAGTGGTCACGCAATTGGTCTATTTGTTGGTGTTATGGTTATTACTAATCAGTTGAAAAATAGTGGCATTTCATCCATAAATTTAAAAGTGGTTTATGTGAAGTGATAATAAGGTTTGTGTGTGAGTGAGATGCTTTTCTCAGAGCCATACTCCTTCTCATTCATGTCATAAGAGACGGCATGTATATTTGCAGTTCATCAAGGTACACATTACAGTAGTGGTACATGTACACGTATACATGTACGTGTATGATGTACTGATTAATTTGTACGTGTACCATGTAAATTGTACATGTACTAGTACATGTACATGTATGTTGTACAGTACATGTTCATGTACCGGCCATGGTGTCGACACCACAGACTTTCTGCATTGCGTCTCTACCATGCAAACCTTTAATTTTTATTAAAATGGGTGGTACATGTACATTGTACTGGCAATTCATTGCCGGCTGTTGCAAATACAGTATGCTTGTGGGACTGTTACCACACTCACACATGTATACAATGATACCTGTACATGTACATGTATGCACGTGTACACTGTGTGCCTCACAGGATGGTTGATCATTTACAAATGCCTTTGCTAGGTGTTTGCATGCACTTACATTAGCAAGTCCACCCTTGCTGCATTGTTGAGGAGAGAGAGAGAAAGGAAAAAGGCGATGAAAACATTTAACAAGCACATTCAGAGGCTGCTTTAACTACCAGGCTTTTCTTGGCAAGACGAGAAATTGCTTGTGGCTCTGAATTTCGTCAGTGCATAACCTGGATTAAAATCTGGCGTCCAGTTTATGAGAATGAATGTACATGTACACAAACATGAATGTACGGTGTACAATACATGTACATGTACATGTACAGTACATGTATTTACTGAAAAGTTCTAAACATTTTTTACACAATTTTGGTTTTTGTTTGTCAGTCGCAATGCTTTGATCTGTTTGGTTAACCTTGGTTAACCGGGGTTAATGCAATTTACCATGATATATACACATATTTTTATGAAATTACACAATTTAATTTGCGCTCTGATATTGGCCTCGGATTGGTACAGTAGGAATCAGTTAATTTTTGCACTGTGTGTGAGAGTGGTAGGCCTGCATGTTATTGTACTGTACATGTACATGTTGTATAATTATAGTACTGTGTGTGTGCATGTACATGTATTGTACAATGTACAGTATTTTACTGTTTTGTTTATACTGAACAGTACATGCAGGCCCTGTACAACTACATGTGTACAATACATGCACAATTGTACAATAGGGCCTTACTGTACCTGAATCTTTACAGTGTGCATACAATGTACATTGTACATGTACATGTACATGTACATGTACATTGTACATGTACATTGTACATGTACATGTACGTGTACCGGTACATGTACATGTACTCAGTCCATGTACAGTACATGTACACTACACATGTATGTACAGCATACAGTACATGTTTTGTACAAAATCAAAATGTACATGTAGAACAGCACATATGCATAAATTGACATACATGTACATGTACATGTACATGTGTATTGACCTGTGTATTTACAGTGTACCGGTACATGTACGTGTACATTAATATGCCTACAGTGTTATTATGGGTGATTGTTACATGTACCGGTATTTGAATACAATGACAAAGACATGTAATGCAGTAATGCAGTATAGGTCCCCCTATACAACAGTTTGTACATATTTCTGTTTTGATTTTGCAGATGTACATGTACATGTACGTACAGTATAATTATGTACAAACTGTACATGTACACTGTACATGCAAATCACACTGTACACTCAGCATTTGAATCTCCTATTTTAGGTTGAAGCAAACAAACGAAAGGAAAACTGACAGGGAAAGTTCAAGCAAGTTGTGAAAATAGACTAGAAAAACTGACTGGACACTTGAGCCAGAGCCCTTTGGCTGAACTTGTACGTGTACTAGCAGCACTCTATGGTACATGTAGGTGGTTAGAGCACTGACTGGTACATGTACATGTACATGTACCTGTATGTACATGTACCGTACATGTGCGTACATGTACATTAATCAAAAGGTCTGGGTTTACATACATGTACATGTACAGTAAGTCCCAGTCCAGTCAAATATTAATTTATATTGCCGGATTTTCCTGGATTCACCACCGAATAGTTGATTTTCTGATGGCGGTCAAGAATAGGTTGCAAAGACTATTGCGATGAAATTTGTGACAACATGGTGCCTTTTGTAAACTCAGAATGTTGTTTTGAAATGAACATGCACCTTAAATTAATCATTTTGTAATACAGGTGATACTCGACTCCAGCATTGATTAATTTGATTTGATTTCATTCCAGCGCTTCAAGAGCCGCCAGTTGTGCACACTTGACATGCTGAAACAATTTGTCTTGACAAGAGTGCGGTACTGCAACACTAACAGACTACTGTTCCACGCTGCTTCTCTCTCCTCTCTTCTCTCTCCCCCCCCCCCCCCCCGACCTTGACAAATGACAGTGCACGCTTGTGCATGTCTGCCTGCTGTACATGTACACATGTATTTACACAGGTTCAGCCTCCCAACCCCACTTCACTGGCCACATCAGGAGACCCAAACCCTGTCCAACCCCCCTCCCCCCCCCCCCCCGGCCCAACCCCTACACATATGCACTTGCACAGAGATGCTGCATTGTCCAAGTCTTTTACGCGCCTGCATTTATTTATTTATTTATTTTTACGAATTGAGATGATAAGAAAACGTCGATTAGGCCTACAGGTTTTACAAACAGAATTTAGAGTTCTGAGAAAAGACGCTCTGTGAAGATTTCTGTTGCGGTCAATTTTTCTGTTTTTTTGTCATTCCCTCAGCATTTATTAGAATAATAATGTTTAGCACGTGCCAGTGCCAGCATAATGTACACTACACATGGAGACAATGGTATCAGTGCACATACTGTACAGTACATGAAGTGCAGTGCACATCAATGCCCCTGATGCAGTCTCCTACCTCCTCCCGCCTCCCTCCTCTTGGTCCGATTGAGTCATATCGCAGACACATACTTGAGAGGGCTACGCACAATTATTCATAATGACATGTCCAGAAATAATTAGATGATATGCAGCTCCGTCATTCCCTCTCTTTGGAAATGGAAAGGGGAGACCGTTTCGCTAGTTGTTGAGCATGGCTGGGGAGCCCTCTTTCTCCCCAAGATGGATTTGTTTCCCTCCGAACAAGTTACATTTACATGTAAGGCAGTTTCGAAGGAGATGGTTTTGGAGAGAATTTATGTGTGGGTGCAAACAAGACAGATGCGAGAATGTACCCAAGCACAAAATGAATGACCTGTGAATGACCTGCCTTATGGCATGGATCAAAAGACTGCCTACAGTGACGAGTGAGAGTGACTCACCCCTAACAACGCTGTTATTGTCAAAAGAATCGAAAGACCTGGACAAAATTTTAACAAATACTGCCCAGCTAAGGCAAATGTCATAATTGACACTTGTGTAAAGTGATAAATCTTGGTAATTGGGGGAATTTATACAATCTTTCATTATTTATGGCACAGTTTAACTGTATAGTACTTAACACTAGCAACTTTTATACATGAATACATGTACATGTGTTGTGTGTACATGTAGTGTACTGTGCTGTACAGTACATGTACATGTACAGTACTGTACTTGCATCTTTACCTACATGTACATGTACATTTGTACACATGTACATGTACAGGTACGGTACATGTGTACACTGTACAGTGCACTGTACCGGTACATGTAACAGTACTGTACCGTACAATGTACATGTACATGTATGTGTGTAGAATAGTGTACAGTACTATTACTACAGTACAGTACTGTACTGTACATGTACATTGCTGTACAATGTAATGTACAGTACGTGTACATCTACATGTATTTACATTTACTGCACTCATACTAATAGTACTACTGCTAGGCTAGCCAAGGTGCTTAGACCCTCTGATAACCTTTGGTCAGATACACAACAGGGCAGAAAACGTACATTTGGCCTTCATTACCTACACATCTATACATACATGTACATGTACAGTGTACATGTACATGTACATGTACATGTACACTGTACATGTATACATGTACAGATCACATCTACACGTACATCCATTTTTCCATTGTGCTTCTGTAAGACATTTAACTTGTTAATTATACATAACATGTACATGCACATGTACACATGTGCATGTACAGTGTACATGCACATGCATAGTGTACATGCACATGCACAATGCACGTACATGTACATGTACATGTACATGTACATGTACATGTAGTCATGTACATGTACAGTGTGTGTACATGTATACATGTACTATACAATGTAGAGATGTGTATGTGTGGACTATGCATACATGTACATGTACAACATGTACAATTTACAGTGTTCACACAAAATGTATTTATAATAGTAGGCCCTATACCTTTATTCCTACTTCAAAAAATGTCCATACATCACTACATGTAGGCCTACATGTACATCATTGCTGAACAATGTGTACTGTAAATGGGCTTAAGTGCAAGTGTGCGAGGCCTTCCATTTTCATTAAATTTTCATTTCGACAAAACAATTGGAGGTGTGCAGATGCTGTACATGTACTGTACACTTACATTACGGAACGGAACAAGTTACAAATTTATGTAGATTCAAGTACATCTGTACATTTTTTATATACATTTCAGTGGCACATTGTTTAGTTCTGTACTACACTGTACATGTACATACAATGTACATGTACATGTACAGTATAACATTAACATGTACGTAAATGTACATGTACATGTACATGTACTGTTCATACACGTACATATTGTACATGTACATGTACATGTGTAGCACATACATGTACATGTACTGTATGCACACTGCATTTCCTTTTCAAAGGATTTTCAGTGATCCACATTTCTCCATAAAGAGCCCTTACAATGGAAGGCATTCTCTAATTACTGTTTTAAAATGAAGTGAGTAACACACTGATTAATTTCTGCCTCTTTTGGTGGAGACGATACTGTAGATTGATATTTGAATTGAATCCCAACCAGTGCACTAAGCGTGTGTATTCCTCTCAGTATCTAGTCCTGAGCAGACCTACGCACGTACACAACAACATACAAAAAGGGGTCATCTCTCCTTGGGGTGAATGTAAATCAAAGTGTCTATGGGATGGTGTGCGTACAGTGTAGGTCTGTCCACAGAGTGGATTTTCTTGGGAGATCAATGCTTGAGCCATGTAGTGTACGTGTACGGTGCAGTACATGTCGCTGTGCTAAGCGTGCACATATGTACTGGATACGTACATGTACACTGTAGCCAGGAACCCAACTGGCTGGCGCCACCCCCACTGGGAGATGCAAATAGGAATGATGTGCCCCGACAGCATGAGATTAGGAATGATAGTCGATCATCTTACATTTTATTTCCGGAAAATAGTTACATTCTGCGCCTACGTACAAAACGTGATGTGATGGTAGAATCAACAAGGATGCTGTGAAAGATACTTGGACATGTATACATTTATACATGTACATTTATAAACATGTACGGTAGACCTACATGTACGTACCTGTACAATATACATTGTACATTTTTACACATGTACATGTACTGTACAGTGTAGATCTAGAGTTCTGTACCTAATGGTACTGTACTGTACTGTATAGACGCATGTTGACACAAGGAAGAAAACAAATACTGGGAACTTGGGAAGCAGAAATAATACAATAATCATAACATTTAGGATTTAAATGAACCTCACAAGCTGTGTCAGAACCCTATACAATGTTTTTGGTTATGGGAGGAACAAGGCCGGTTTTTCCATCACAAGAAACAGTTCTGGTAGAAAATAATGTCAGTTTTAAAGGTACATGTACAACGTACATGTACATTGTACATGTACAGTGTACATAACAAATGGAAAGCTACATGTACACTGTACATCATACATGTACATGTACACTGTACATCATACATGTACATGTACATGTACAATGTACTGTGTACAGCCTGTACATTGTACATTGTACAGTGTACATGTACATGTAAGGGCAAAGCCATGACAGTGTGTGTCGGGGTGAGTCTCTATGTACATGTACATGTACATGTGTATGATCTGTTAGACTGTACATATACTGTATGGTACATTATGTACAAAAGTACATACACACTGTACATGTACTGTACATGTACATGTACAGGTAGAGTGATTGTACAGTGTACATTGTACATGGACATGGGTGTAACATTTCCTTGGCTGCTGTCACAGTGTCAGCCCATTCCATTGTGTACAATACTGATGCAATTTAGACGTCCATGTAGATACATGTAAGTATCCATAATTCAGACAGAAGTGTGTTCGCCTACATGTACATGTACTTGTACCGTACATGTACACTGTACAGTACATGTACTGTACATGTACGATTGTAGAGTGTATATGAACATGTATGTGAACATTTCTGTGCTGAGTGCAATTGGCGACCTGACCAAGAACTGGAGTCAGAATGTCAGGGGCTTAAACAAATTGAACCGGGTGAGTCAAGCCGGGTCTCGGCGGTGACAGCTACAGTATCAGACTACGTGCATGTGGGAGGCCCGGTTAGGCATTACATGTACATGTACATGTGTAGGAAGTGCAGGCACTGTGAGTCAGCCATGCATTATCAACAAGTCACATGAATGAGTTATTTCTGCAGATGCCGACAGAGACTGTGGTGGGTGGGCGAGATGGTGGGTGGGCACAGTGTGTGCAGACCAGACCACAAACCAGTCTTGACAGGAGTCTGACCTCGGGAGAACAAAATTCAGTCTTATGATTATGACTTTAAAGACTTAGCTCGGCAAATGTGACCGAGCTACCTACATGTAGTATACCGGTACCCAGTATACATGTATATCTGTCATCTGAGGTCTGGGTAATGACATTGTACAACATGTACAGTACATGTACACATACTTTACTGATACTTTATAATCATCCAGACTGCTATGAATGGCTCCCTCGTTTATTATGACAGGGATGAAAGACTTCCAGAAATGTCCAGATTTCTTTTCATTTATTTATTTTATTTTATGTACTGTACATGTACAGGTACATGTATTTTATTTTATTTATTTTGTTTTATGTCAAACAGGTAGGGTACAGTATCTCAAACTGCTAATTTTTATCTGTTAAAACTCTAAAACCTGAAGGGTGCCTGCGACCCTGCAGCGAATCTCTCGGTCGCATAAGCGCTCACTCGCAGTCGCATCTCTTGGTTGCGTAAGCGCTCACTCACAGTCGCACAATTTATTGGCCTTCGATGATATTCAGGAAATGACTCTGTCGGTGTATGTGGGCCCTCACTTTCCAAGGCAATGCTGGACAGAGAATGCTGGACAAAACTCGTCATGTCATCATGGTCTCAGCGCAAACAGGAAAAAAAACGCCTTGACAGGAGGCTAAATCAACCCCAAAGTAGTTTTGTTCTTAAACCTTGTTTTTGATTGGTTAGAGAATTGTCAAATTACTGTTATCAGCCAATCGCCATTCGTCTTACAACACAATGGCATTCAGATCAAAAAGCGGCCTTACGATTGCATAATCAGCGCTATGTACATGTAGTACATGTATAAACAATACAGTGTATGTATATCACCTACATGTACCGGTACACATATACAGTACATTACTGTACATCATGTACATCATGCGTGTAATGCCCTTGGAAATCAGAAATACGGTACAGTACATGTACAGTGTACATGTACAGTGTACATGTACATACACGTATACATACTTATGTACAGTACATTGTACCTGTACATGTACATGTACATTTGTGTACACAGTACACATGTATTCACATAACTACAGTATGTACAGTATATGATGAACACATACTGTACGTACATGTACATGTACCCGTAGTACATGTGTATAGTAGTACAGTACATCAACTTTCAGTTTTCTATAGAGGTTTTTCACATGACGTCACCAGGCCACCAAAGGCTAATTAGCATGTCCACAGGAGCGTCAAAATCTGCGGAAGCGAATGCAAATATCGAATGCGAGTATTTCCATTGGACACTTGATGACTCGAAGGCGCGCGCATTCCAAGTACATATACATCTGCGTAAATTTCGCTGTCCGGCAAAAAGCATGTGACTGATAAACCTCTAGTATACAGAGCAGTTATTTACTCACATGCAGTGTATTTGGCAGTGAAATATGGAAGCAATAAAGGCGAACAAATACACTGTAAGTGGTCCCTTGCCATCAATACCAGGGATACTGTAATTGTGCAAGCACTGAAGGTCAGGAAGCACTGTACAGAACATTATTCACTCATACAGCCATGTCACTGCAGTTGTGTATGGGCATTAATTACCACAGCCAGTGTACATGTATACACTGTGCATACCGCTATATATACACAATGTACATTGTACAGTACTTACACTGCACATGTATGGTCTGTACATGTACACGTACATGTACAGTATATGTGCATGTTTAATAAAGTACCTGGGTACGTACATGTACATGTACCGGTACAGTGTACATGTACATATACAATACAGTAGTAGCAACATACACATGTATACATGTACATATACATGTACATGTTTATGTACAGTGTACAAATGTGCATTACCGGTATGTGCATTTGAGAATACACATACTGTAGTACAATGTACATGTACATGTATGTTCAAATGTACACGTACCGTACTATACAGTGTACATGTACACACTGTACATGTACATTGTCCATTTGCACTTCATGTACTGTATAGTGTGCTGTACACATGTACATGTACATGACTACATGTACAGTACATGTACATGTACATGTACATGTAGGAGTACAGTAGTGTACAGTACTGTACATATTTGTGACTACACTGTACCGGTACATGTACAGTAGTGTGCAGTACATACAGTATTTGTATTTTGTAGTCATGTACATTGTACATGTACTGTACTGTACCTGTAACTCTATGCATGTGTAGCACACGCACTATACAATGCACATGACGTCTCTATTGTCTTTGCCTTCAGGATATGGGCATTTTCTATGCATACATGTAGTACGGTACTACCATACTACAGCTGTACTAGTAGGCCATTAAGCTAACACAATTGCAGTTACAAATAATGTATAATGTACATGTACGTACATGTATCCTTGTAGTTAATCCCTAAACCTTGTACAGTACAGGTACACTGTACATGCACAGGTTGTACACAACAGTATACATGTACATGTTATATGATGTACATGTACATTTACGTACATTCTTTAACAAGGAATTTGCCCAAGTGCAAAGGCCTACAATGTGTACATGTACTTTGACTATCTACATACATACATGTAGTCATGTACATGTACATGGTGGTGTGCACATCTCCACATACTTATGTATGTAGTATTGTACATTTATGTCCATGTACATTTATTTGTATAGTAGTACCAGTACTACAATGTTCCATTTCAAAAAGAAATATGGTATTAAGCGCACAGTATGTTCAGTACATGTTCATGTAAAATGAAGGTCCATGATACTGTTTTTGTTATTAACCAATACAAACTGTAAATGAATGTTGAAGGTCTTTGGGGATATTCCATTGATGGAGGTCTATCTTGTTTCTGTTTTTTCCTTTGCCAGTCGGTATCCCGTCCATCAAATGGTGCGGTGCAGAGGGGGACTACAACGTCATGGTGATGGAGCTTCTTGGACCAAGTCTGGAGGACCTCTTTAACTTCTGCTCGCGGCAATTTGGCTTAAAGACAGTGCTATTATTGGCAGATCAGTTGGTAAGTGTGGCCCCCCCCCCCCCTGCCCATGTAGTGAGGACGGGCACAAGTTTGAATTTGCGGCAACGACTCGGGGAGACCTCTTTCAAGGTTAAAGAAATTGAAAAGGCCTTTGGGGGAAGTTGGGTCAGGTCGGTGTTATTTCCTTGCTTGCCAAGTCTCTGTGGCCAAGGTTTGAATCCTTGCCTTAGTCCACACATGCTGAAGGTTGCTGCAGTCTTTCCCCGGCCCCTCCGGACTTCTGCCAACCCGAGAAACCAAACGTTCCTCACGAATATAAGACTTCTGGAAATGGCGGAAAAATCTCCGGAAATGGCGGAAAAATCTCCGGAAATGACGTGATTTTTTATTTTAGTTTTAGTTTTTCATGTCAAACAGGTATCTCAAACTGCTCATTTTTATCTGTTAAAACCCTAAAAACTGAAGGGCGTCTGCACCCCTGCCGTGAATCTCTCGGTCGCGTAAGCGCTCACTCGCAGTCGCGTAAGCGCTCACTCGCAGTCGCGTAAGCGCTCACTCACAGTCGCACAATTTATTGGCTTTCGGTGATTTTCAGGAAATGACTTTGTCGCTCACTTACATCCCTGGTTCCTGTGTTCTTTCCAAATAGCTTTTTTTCGTCACTGACTTTGAGTGCATTGGAACAAGAAAAAGACAAGAAAAATGAAAACCAACAATGATTGATGAGTCCCATATCCTTGCTTGTCCATCTCCCGGCCACCAGACACTGTAAACCCACAGATGACATTATTGATCATTTGAATGCTCATCTGATGACTCTCCCTGAACCATGGAGACAGTTACTGTCTTGTCCCCTGCATGCAACCCCCCCCCCCCACACACACACACACACAGACACCCACCCCATCCCATCCCAAAGAAACAATTATCGCCGTCATCCAGTCCTAGCTTAAGCATCCCCACAGCCGGTCGGGAAAACCGATATCCTCACCAGGAGGACGGGATTGCCCACCGAGCCTGGAAGGAAGAGGGACAGAGGAGCGGGAGGGGTGCGGGATGCACTCTCCAGGAATGTGATCGGCTCAGAAATGCCTTGATGACTACTCCGTCTGGGGGAGACGGTACACACACCAGGGGTTGAAACTTCCGCTAGACCGTGGACCCGAGTCAAGTGATTTCAACGTCTGGCTGAGTGCAGTGTGTGACTGCACTGGATCCGACTGTGTGGAGTTACCCTTTTTGAAGCCCAATGTATTACAGTTGATGCTGGTTTATCATTTACTCATTAGAATTACAGGCTTTAATTTCATTTTTTTTCATTTGTGGCATTTCTTGAACAATTGGCCTGTTCGCGCCGTGCTGAAACAAAACAGAGCTTCCTGATTGTATCATAAACAGGTTCAACTTAAAGGTTAAAGGTTTGATATCGGCATTTTGGTGATGTTAATCAGTAATCAGTTTTCAACATTTTTACATTTTACTGCAGTCATATTTATATTACTTAAAAATCTGTTCGCTGAAATCAATTTCCAGGTCCCACAAGAAGATTGACAATATTGGGCCTCTTTCAAGTGTGCAGCGCAAAATGCTGCAGAAATTTGTAGGTTAAATCGATTCATGTACCGGTACATGAACCACACGTCAAAGTCGTGAATGACCGAGATAAAGATGGTTGTCGTAAGACAAATGTCCAGCATCTGGCATTTTGCATACTGTACATGCCAGTTAAGTGTACTAAGGGGTTTTGCATTTTTAAACCTGCTTTAGAATAGCTGAATCCTTAATACAGGCATGCAACTTCTCCGTGAATCCTCGGATTTCCGCATTTTTTTTTTATTCGGCCGTAAAAAAAACAAAATACGTAAAGAAAAAAAAGAAAAAAAAAGATATTTCTTCTCCCCTAACAATTATTTAAAACACATGCTGAGATCAGGTTAAAAACTTTGACGTTTACTTTTAATTTTGTGTAAACAAAGTTCAATTTTCTGGGTGTATGCCTTGAAGAAGGTTGAAATCTGTCACTTGGCTTAAAGTCATAAGTGGTCAAAAACTGCTCAGAATGCACCACAGAGCATCTAGAATCCCAAATTTTTGGGGGCCCTTAAGCAGGCCCCAAACCCCCACGCTATTAGGGCTTCGTGCTTCACGCTCGCAGTTTCACTGGACATTTTCCTCTTTTTTTTACAATTCAACAGTTGCATGCCTGTTAATGCTATCACAGATTTTGACAGAACTACATGTAGTTTGCGCATTTACAGTCACCTACATTATGTATGTACAAAATGTACATGTAGAACCCTGGTGCAGTCAGTGTACAATACTGTACTTGTATGTATGTACAGTACAAGGCTGTCAAAAGTCAACAAAGGCCTGAAGTGTGCACGTTCAAATGGATTTTCAGAGAAGGCTTAAAGTGTTTCCTTGTTTTTTATCCTTCCCTCACAGATCAGCCGTGTTGAATATGTACATAACAAAAACTTTATCCATCGGGACATCAAGCCGGACAATTTCCTGATGGGGCTGGGCAAGAAGGGCAACCTGGTCTACATCATTGACTTTGGGCTGGCCAAGAAGTACCGGGACGTCCACACACACCAGCACATCCCCTACAGGGAGAACAAGAACCTCACAGGCACGGCCCGCTACGCCAGCATCAACACACATTTAGGCATAGGTGAGTGGCGTCATGTCGCACGTACAGTATTCAACTACCCACAGATTAACCACTTCGCGTCGGGACCTCTGAATAGAATGATTGCGCATCCAATGTTTACATGCCATCACGTGACTTATAGTTGGTATTTTTGCACCTCATTTGTTGCAGAACAGGAGAGGAAATGAGCAAAGAAGACTATTTTATTATCCACATTCTTCTTTGAACATTTCCATCGCTGCTCTGTGCCAAATGGGATGACAAAATACCCACTATAAGTCACGTGATGGCATGTGAATGGTGGTCGCGCCATCGGTCTATTCAGAGCACTGGTGTTGTTGCTATGCGTAGGGCCCTCTGAATCTTGGCACCACTATCGTCCCAAGTATTCAACAAAGACTCTTTTCAGCCTGCCACAACACAATATGTTGCATGACAAAAGCCACACAGACGTCCAATTGTGCCAGGTTTGACTCGCTTGTACACATAGTCTGCTCCCATTGATTAGTGGAAGGCATGGGAGGTTCACCGTTTGACCTACAATATAGTTAGACATTGAAATGCCAACTGCACTGTCAGTCTCTATGTAATCAGTGATATCAAAGCACAGGTGCACATTGGAAACATATTGTGAGAAACCTTGACTGATCATAGATACTAATCATATATGGGTCATTTCACCAGGTTGGGACACAGTTGTGTGACATGGAGATCAATTTTTCAAACTTGGCACAGCATTGTTTTATTATCATTTCTGGATTGGAAAATTATTCTATTTTCATAATTCATATCAGTCAAAATGTGTAGATTCAACAGAAGTGTACTAGAAAGCCACATTGAAAGCTGGGTCAAGAAAAGTGGTGACGTAACACTGACACCACATGAAATTTTTAAATGTGTCAACCTTAACTGTAATGAAGCTTATTTTTACTACTACCACTCTCATTATATTCTCTCTCTGCATAGATTCCACATACAACAACAATTACGCCAATAAATGACACTATACAAATGAAATTGTAGTATCTCACATTGAGAATCTTTGTTTTTCCTTCATATTTTTAAGGTAAAACAAACTAACTTCAAAAACTACTCTACAAAACAAGAAAAACAACAGAATATCATGCAAGAATGGATACAAACAATACATTGTTACATAGCAAATGATTAAGTTATGATAATCTTACTTACAACAGATCAGAAAATGAAAATTTTAATGTTTTAAAATTGATTACACAATTATGCAGGACGTAACATTGACACCGTGTCATGTTATGTCTTCTCCTTTCAAGTCAAAAGTACAAACAAAATTCAGATAATGATAAAAAAAGGAGGTTCAATGGCATTTGACAGCACCCTAGTAACTTCTGAATTGTGAGCACAACCTGAAATAATTTGTTGGTTGTCAAAAAGTGGCAAGGGAGGGTTCAAGATGAAGTATGACGTAACACTGACGCCGTGAGAGCTTGGGCAGATTTTTTTTCTTTTGAGGTCTCTCCTGAAAGTAACTTCCGTTGATTGGCTTGCTGTTTTTCACCAGGGCACTTCTCACAGTCGTCGTCTCTGGAATGCACTTTATCCCTCAAAGAGCCAGGTTATTTTTACCATCTCACAGCCGGGGGGGGGGGGGGGGGGGGGTGATTCGCCCAAATAATCGATTTGAATCCAAATTATGAATTTGAATGAAATTTTGCAGTGTGATAGTGAATTACATTAATAAACATTTATTACATGTATTTGAACAAAATTGTGTTTTGTCTAATTATAGCTCATTAATTATTCATGACTCCATTTTTTTTTTATGTTTTCATTGTTTTAATTGAATTTCCTTTGTTTTTATTGAATTACCCAAATTTGCATAATTTTGACAATGATAATAAGCCACGTAGAACCAATAATTGCATGCAGCAATATTAATAAGCTAATTATGCCAAAGAATCCTAAAAAGAAATACCATGTGCACATTAGATGCTATGCTTTTATGTAGTGTAAGTCAATGGAAACATTTCCATCAAGCTATACCATGGCCCCGAAAAAAGTTCATTGACAGAGAACGGCACCACCAAATTTAATAAAATTGGTGTCAAAATGTGCCCAAGAAGATTGCCGAAAACTTCATAAAGCCTCAACACGCAGAAAAAAATCGCAGAGACACTATAAAAAAAAATACAGAGAGGCGCCCCCTCCCCGGCTCAGTTTTAGGGTTAATGCGTAGTCTGATACAAATCATAGTTGGTGCCATGATGAAATCATCCACATCCTGAAAGGAAGAAAAACATAATACAGGATAAATTTGTTGGCCTTGTATATAAAATACGGTTAGTAATTTGGTCAGTTTCCTCACTAGAATTTTTAGTAGAAAGAGATGTCTCAATTTAGACTTGCATGGGATGAAATAATTTTTTTTAAATCCAACAGTGCATGTTCCCCGTTGGAATTTTTCAATTTTAGAATTTTTCAAAAAATATTTTTCTTCGATTCCAGACATATAATCGATGGAAAATTAAGCCACAATCACTTCATTACAACTCATTTAATTTCGGTTTGCCAATTACGTGGAGCGGGTAACCTACAGCTACACGGGAAGTGCAGAACAATCCTGCCTCTCGGCCCGGCCTGCACCCACGTCACGTACGCTGATCGGGCGACGCAACACTGACACAGAGTACGAAATCGTACTTCTGCCATTCGTGCATCACCCGATGTCATAAACACTCAAAAAATCACTAATGTCACATCAATCTTTAAATTAATAAGATGTTCGTACGATCCAGCAGAAAAAGGCCCCAAAAACAATTACGAATCAAGCATCAATGCTAGGCAAACACCGCCGATGCAACGATCACTGATCAACGTAACACATACACAGTGATAAAACACGTGGTCGTTTTATGCGCGAATCATTCGATGTCAAAAATCCATACAAAAACAACAAAATTATAACGATCTTTAAGGTGGAAAACGTCTATTAAAATATCCCCAAAATATGCTGAAATACTTACACATTAGATGTGTCAAATGCTCGGACAAATGACGACGATGTAACAAGCTAGAAGCCGACGCAACATTTACAACACATGTTCTTCACGATCTCTCTCACTTCACAACAATCTACACAGCATGTGACCCTGTGTGAATGGTTCACCATTGAAGGTCGTTTGTAGAAATGGACCGTTCCACTATCATCATAGGGGTAAGTCATGATTTGTGTGACGAAATGTGTGCCGACGCAACAAAATATTGAATTACACGACTCACGGTTTTATGGTTTCCGACCCAATAAAAAATGAAAATTAATGTAGAATTACAGGTTTTTCTTGAATGATATTTCAAGTAAAGCATAGTGTGACACAGTGCAACGATATATTTCCCATTATATTTATCGTGAAAAAATTTACACCCCTCTCAATCGACGCAACTATTTATCCAGAATATGACACGGCAGTTACGTCGGGCAGCGCTAAGTGCAGAGCTGATTTTTAAAAATACTCGACGTATTTTCGGAAAAGTGACACAACGGGACATTTCGGTCAGCATTTGTTGTTTCTTTGCCATAAAATATAATTTGTCTGTTGCACCTCATTTTAAGAAAAATAGTTGCTGAAATTTCGGAGTTTTCATGTCACAATTTCACCTAAAAAATAGCTCATGACACCACTGATTTTTTTTGTTTTTAATAACTTTATCAATGTTCCAGATAGTTAAATTTGGTGTCATTTTGGAGGGGACATTCCCTTCTAAATGGATATACAGCATTAAAAACAAAAAGAGCAACGGGGTAGAAGAGAGAAAGACACAAACATGCTACGTTGGTGAATTGACTACTGTGTCCCAACCTGGTGAAACGACCCACATACTAATCATAGATACAGTCTAGTTAACCTGCCATATTTTCCAATCCCATTCATTTAGGTTAGAAGCTTAGTAGCTTATTCATAATTGTTTTTTCAGACCCCCTCCCAGGGTAGGCCAAGGAAAAACTGACTGGGAACTTTTGAACAAATTAAAAAAATTGTTTGTTCCCAGTCAGTTTTTCATTCGTTGTTAGACTTGAATTGAAAAGCTGCATCCATTTTGTGTGATCCCCAAGCTGCCGTAGCCAGGTTTACAATAATTGGTTGTTTTGCATACAGAATGAAAGTGGGGGTGTGATCCTTGGAGGTATACGGCAGTTAATGGTTGAATTGCTTCTGACTGGCACCCCCACCCCGGCAAAGACTAGTTGACCAAATGGGAGGCCACCATCTAAGGGCTGGATAGCTCAGATGGACGAGCACTGGTACGTTAATCCGGAGGTCTCGGGTTCATGTCGCTGTCCAGTCAAAGTTTTCTTTGCCAATTTTTAAAAGATCCTTTTAGCGTATTTCCATGCCGCCCTTTTTTTTCCCTCCCTTCAGAACAAAGTCGGCGGGACGACCTAGAATCCCTGGGCTACATGCTGATGTACTTCAACCTGGGCAGCCTACCCTGGCAGGGCCTGAAGGCTGCCACCAAGAGGCAGAAGTACGAGAAGATCAGCGAGAAGAAAATGTCCACGGCCATCGAGACACTGTGTGTCAACTTCCCATGTGAGTATCCGTGCAATGCCCCATCCCCTCAGTCAGTGGTCCAAGTAGACCATGGACCAAGTCTAGTGATTTCAGCATCAGCCCAGTGTGATGTGTGATTACCCTTGAGTTCTTCTCATGCAGAATCAAGGAAAATGGCACTCGGATCAGTCAGTGGTCCAAGTAGACCATAGACCACGTCTAGTGATTTCAGCATCAGACCATTGCAATGTGTGATTACCCTTCACTGTCTAGAGTTCTTCTCGTGCAGAATCAAGGAAAATGGCACTCAGATATCACTGTTGATATCTGATTAAAAATAGCTGGCTTTAATTTTATTTTCTTGTAGCATTGCCTTCTCCCACTGTGCATGCTGAAATGAAACAAAGCTCTAAATACAATACTTCCGGTAACAGGGAACCGCTCAATTGGTAAACCTTGATTGCGTTAATACTTGTCCTAATGTTTCCTTTTGTCTTCTTTCCCTTTTTTGTCTTGCGTGGAATTATGTTTTCAAACGACCAGCGGAATTTGCCACATACTTGAACTACACGAGATCGCTGCGCTTTGACGAGAAGCCCGACTACTCCTTTCTCCGACAGCTTTTCCGGAATCTCTTCCACCGGCGAGGCTTCACCTACGACTACATCTTTGACTGGAACCTCCTGAAAATTGTAAGTTGCCAAGACGAGAAAGAGAACAAAATGAAAGGAATAAGGGGTCTGTCCCCTAATCCAAAAACCTGCATGAGCTTACTTATTGTGTGTTTATTCAGTGTTTATTCAGATTTATTTCTTTAAAAAAATAAATTAAAAAAAACACATTTGAAATTTAGAGAGCCTAACATGACCTCTCATGACCTTTCTCGTGTCCTAACATGACCTCTAAAAGGCAGATTTTTATATGTCTGCGGATTTTGTCATGCTACACATTGATTTTGTGAAGGCTGAAAAGAGTCTTTTAAAAAAGATATGGGACAACAGCTGGTGCCCAGAATTGGATGGGCAGGCACTTAGCAAACCCACCAGCAAATCCAGATGTCCCAGTGCAAAGTCACTGGCTCCCACTATGCCTAAGCATGTGAGCGACATGACACCAATCCCCTGTGCCCAAATGTGTGTCGGCACTCATTTTTTTTTTGCGTTGCGAATGCGTTACGCAGCAGGGAAGCTCCAAGCCGCATGACGACGAGCGGGAGAGACGGGAGGACAGGGACAGGCCAGGAGCCCTGCACCACCCCCGCAGCTCCACCACCAGGGCTGTGGCCACCACGGCAGCCACCAGCCGTATCAAGGCATCGGAGGGCCCACCCCAAGGACCAGGGGCTGGTGGTGAGTACCTCCAACCCACCCACCCACCCACCCACCGTCACCCCCATCCCCCATTTTGCATGAGCTGGCCAGGCACAGTCGACAATATATCCACACATACCGGTAGCCTGTTTTATTGAAAATGTTCCACTAACATGTCACTTTCTGAACAGGCTTGCATCTGAATGGTCATTTTGATACCAACACAGCAACGAGACGACTTCAGCTGTTGTGAACTCTGCAAACAGAGGAGTCTCTCTTAATGCCATTTTCCTTTGATTGTTTGAGCTATAGATGCACCGATGTGAATTGCAACATACATGTACCCCACCTTCTGTCTCCTTTCTCCAAATGACTTGGTTCATCCGTCATAAAGCCTAGGCTAGGCAGCCTGTGAACCCCTGGTATGAGCAAAGGAGTTACTCTTAGTCTTAAAGCTATTTTCCTTTCAATGTTTGAGCTATAGATTCACCGATATGAATTGCAACACACCCCCTTCTGCCTCCTCGCTCAGAATGACTCGGACCATCCGTCATAAACCCTAGACACCCTGCGAACCCCTGGTATGGGTGTGGGCCATGGCTTCCTCCCCATTCCCCCAGATAAGGGAGAAAAAGCAGGCTGTGGTTTGTTGCTGACTTTGAGGGTTTGTGTTTAAATGTTCAGTGCCGAGCGATCACCTACGGACTGCGGCCATTACCTCACTCTTTGATACCTTTGACAACATGACGTGCCCATGCCTTAAGCCTTTGCTACTCCAGCCTTACCTGGATATGTGCAGGAAACTCTTTCTCTCTCTGTCTCTCTCTCTCTCTCTCCCTCTTTCTCTATCTATCTCTCTCTCCCTCCCTCTATATGTCTCTCTCTCTCCCTCCCTCTTTCTCTATCTATCCCTCTCTCATTCCCTCTATCTGTCTGTCTCTCTCTCTCTCTCTCCCTCTTTCTCTGTCTATCCCTCTCTCATTCCCTCTATCTGTCTGTCTGTCTGTCTCTCCCTCTTTCTCTATCTATCCCTCTCTCATTCCCTCTGTCTGTCTGTCTCTCTCCCTCCCTCTTTTTCTGTCTGTCCCTCTCTCATTCCCTCTATCTGTCTGTCTGTCTGTCTCTCTCCCTCCCTCTTTCTCTGTCTATCCCTCTCTCATTTCCTCTATCTGTCTGTCCGTCTCTCTCTCTTTCTCTATCTATCCCTCTCTCATTCCCTCTATCTGTCTGTCTCTCTCTCCCTCCCTCTTTCTCTATCTATCCCTCTCTCGTTCCCTCTAGATCTGTCTCTCTCTCTCTCTCCCTCTTTCTCTGTCTATCCCTCTCTCATTCCCTCTAGATCTGTCTGTCTGTCTCTCTCTCCCTCTGTCGCTCGAGGGACTTTTGGCCACATTCGAGGCTACCCCTGAAAGGTATTTTTTTTTTTTTACTGGGGTTGGCTTGCACAGAGGCCCTGGTGCAATTGGCCACTGAATGCAGCAGAGGAGCCACTGAAATCTGGCTAGTCACCGACCGGTATGCCAAAATCACTGACATATCACAGCCATTATCAAAGATAGCTCCTTTGCACCAAGATACCTATTTTTAAAAATTTGTTTATCATTTGTTTTGGTATCTTGGTAGGCCACACAAGAAAATGTGAGGAGAAGATCAGATTTTGGTTTGGACTGCACTGCCTATTGTAACCCTGGCACTCCTCTCACCTCCCCCTTAATCCATAGTGTCCAGCTTGCAGGCAGCAGCCTCTGCCGGGTCCGTCCAGAAGCCCACTCCCAGTAACCGCCTTCTGTCTCTTAGCCCCTCGGAATCCCCGCCCGACCCCACCGTCGTCGCCGATAGCAGTAGCAGTCAGCTGCCAGACGCCAGGCAGGCAAAGAGGCACCCGAGCAAGCATAGGCATAGTACAGTAGTGCCTAGGTAGTTGGGCAAGGACGATACTACTAGGAACGGCTCAGTTTGGGGTTGGGTTTTTTTTTTAGAGTGGGGGGTCAGGCTTGGTGAGCACAGGTTTGCGAGTGTACACAGCCCCATATTTGCCATTGAAATGGTTTGAATAGATTAGAATTGTGAGGCTTTCAGCTGAGACAGCACAGGCCATACTGAATCTGTGACCTTTACTGAAACAGTCATCAAGTATATTATCCCGGGGAACTCTGTGGTTTATAGAGATTGCAGCAGGAAGCTCAATATTAAGTGCTAGTTGGTGCCGGGCCAAGAGATCTAGGTATTTTAGGATGCGCTTTTGCAGTTTGTTCACAATTGACTTCTATGCATCTCATAGTCCTCAGCCTTATCCCTGTATGCTCAATCAATCCATTGTGTGATAGGAAAGTATTAGCTGATATCAGTAGTCCTGAGAATAGTAGTAAGAACGCAAATGTCATTGAGTGCGTAGTCGCCTGGTCAACGTTTACCCGGTATTCTTCTTTTGAAGTGGGGCCAATTTCGTAGAGTTGCTTAAGCACCAACATTGACTTAAGCATGGAAACAAAAGAATCAGGCTGCCAGCCAAAGTTCCATATGTTGAGTTGAGTTTCATATAAGTAACCAATATTTGAATACAAGCCAAGAAAAAGTAGCATCAAGTTGAAAAATGGTTGGCAATCTAATTTTAGTCAGGGAAGACTTGCATATCAGATTTTCAAACTTCAGCAGCTCTATGACATTGGGCCCTGGTGGAACCTTAATGTAAAGTGTATTCAACATGTGCTAAATCAATCCATTTTTTATGAATTGTGATCCTACTTACGTGCAGTAAAATAGTCTAGAGGTAGATCTTAAAATTAAGTGGGCCTGACGTTTCGATCCTAGCAGGACCTTTCTCTGCCTTTGAGAAAGGTCCTGCTAGGATTGAAACGTCAGGCCCACTAAATGTTAAGATTTGCATGTTGGTAATTTTAGTCAGTAAGCAGTTTGCAACAGTTTTGTACATCACCTTTAGTCTAGAGGTAGATAGAGAGGGAGAGGGAGGGGAGAAAAAATGGACAAATGCAGTCTAGGGGGAAGGAATGGGATGAGGAGGGTAGGACAGGGAAGTGTACATGACTAGGCGTCTATTGCTGTGACCACTGGCCATTGGTTAGTGTCTGCCTGCATAGTGTGTAATTCTTAGCCATGAAAATGCCCTCTCCATAGCTCCAGGACTATTGTGATCCTCAGAAAGAAGGGAAGATATTTTCAGTCAGGCTGATCATTGTAATCTAGTGTTTTATCGTCTGCAGAACTTATTTATTCTGTAAATATTTCAGTTCTTAACCAATTAAAGAAAACCAATGTAATGCATATACCACATTTTTAGTCTTTGCCAAGAAATGTGTACTGGTAGTTTGCAAAGAAATCAGGGATTTCTAGACCCAGTAGATCCCAGTGAATCCGTACTGATAGGTAGGTAAATGATTAAAAGTTCTATTTTCCTTTTTTATTTTTCCACACATTTCTTTGTGGAATACTTTGATTGGATCTTCCAGAATGAAGTTGCATCACGTTTTGGGCGTTTCGTCCTTTGAACCCATTTTTAGTGTTTCCTGATTTGTTCCTTTTTCAATCCAGATGTTCTGTTCGACTTCACTTGTTTTTGCTCAGACCAGTCATTGAGACGATTCACTGATTTTCAGAAACTCAACAGTGTTCACCCGTGTTCACCAGTCAACTTATGCGATCAGTGAAAACCTGTCACGTGGTGGAACTTGTCATCTTTACTTTTGCTGAGATTTTCAAAGATAGTGTCTGGAGTCTGCCATGCAAAACTGCCTAGGTCATGCACATGACAGATATGAAGCCACGTGACAAGTTTTCCCCTGGCTAGCCGGCTACATCCTGTTTGCTCATTAGATCCTCAGACTGCAGATGTTGAGGTCATGACAATTTGTGTGGTCAGCAAAGTTGATAATAATGCCATTTATCTACGCATTTGACTTCTCGTTTCACAGATTTATCGTCTCTGTAAAACACTAACCGGTTTTTTTTTCGTCAGATTGTTTTGCAAAGTGTTAAAGCCCAGTTCTCGCATTTTAAAGATAACAGTTATTTGCTTCAATTTTGTATTAACCTTTGCCTAGTTTTTCTTTTATCTGATATAAACATAGTCACTAATGGTAACATTTCTCACTTACAGTTTACAAGCCACGGAATTTTGTCTTATCTGTTCTCAGCAAGGAGTCCGTGCTCACGGGAACAATGCACCAAAAAAGTCTTTCCCCAAAAAAATGAGGAAATTTGACTGGACCAGGTTTTGAACCCGAAACCTGTGGCTAAACACACCAGGGCTCAAACCACCTGAGCTATCCAGCCATAGTCATTTGTTCCCTGATTCTCAAAAGCAGAAATCTGCCCTGAGAAAGGTTCTGCCAGGATAGAGACGTCAGGCCATCTGGAATCTTTTGCGATTTACATTTGATGGTTTAATGCTTCCGACTGTTGCCCCCACCCGGGCAAAGACTAGTTGACTATTTGGGAAGGCTGGCCACTTATAGCTGGATAGATTTTAAAAGCAATGGTACGCATAACCAGTGGTCTTGGTTTCAAGTCCTGGTCCAGTCAAAGTTTTCTTTGCCATTTTTCAATTTATTTACAAAGTTCACGGTTTTTCCTTTTTGTTTGACTACATTTGATTCTGTTTGAATCGGCTTTTAAATGTATTTTCAAAGCTTGCCATTGAAGTCGGTGAGCAGTTTGCAACATTTCTGTACGACTTGCCTGTAAATTGCTCCATCTGACGTGGCCTGTAGGCCATTAAAGTTTGAATTGCATTGAAGTTGAGTGGAGCCCAATTGCCATCCACAGTTGCTAGGAAGTCCTAATGCCTTCCACTAATTTGAATCCTTTCTGATGTTGTCCCCTCCCCTCCTCCCCTCTCCAACCTGCAGCCAACCCCACATCACCCCGTCCAATATCGCGAGCGGACAACCAGCGCTCGGTCAGTCGCCGCCTCCACCGCGGGGCGCCGCCGGTCCTGCCCGGCCCCGAGGTGGCCCGGCGAGAGCTGGGCGTCGGTGGGCGGCTCACAACTCCCTACTCGGCCATCAACGGCGGCATCAGCAGCGGCATGGGCGCCAAGCCCAGCGACCTATCGCGGGACGACGGAGTGCCGCGGACGTCGTCCTCGCGCTACCTCCGGAAATGAAGGACGAAGACTCCCCGGAAAAAGAGAAAAGAAAACGACATGAAAAAGCATAACGAAAGCCCGCCCAGTAATGATGTCACGGCAACCGTAAGGTAGAACTGGCATAGTCAGACGTTCGGTTGTTTTTGGTTTTGTTTTGGATTTTTTTTTATAAAGAAGAAAGGACACGAAAGACAGGCGATGAGATCGTTTTTTTGGGGGGGCGAGCTTTTTAGCCATTGATTTGGCGGAAATGAATTTGCGAGTCGATTGGCAGTCTAGCCGTGGGTGACATATATAAGATGTGAAAGAATTGGGTCTGTTTGGATGTGGACACCGGTGGTGTTACCTCGTGGTCGGACGGACAGATTACCGGGGACGCTCGATCCAAGGACTTCCGCGGGTGCCAGCTTGTGAGACTTGATTGCCTGCAGTCCCAGGAGACGCCTTCAACTCGTACTCTTGTCTGTTGCACACACTCATACAGCGAGGCGTTGGTGGACATTTTGCGACTGAATGAAGGCGAAAGGAATAAATAAAAAAAAATGGCGGAAATTGTGCTTGTGAATCACATCTAATCATGACTGCCCACGTTGGTACCCAACAGCCCCCATTGGAAAGATATCTGTGTACTTTGCCTCGTTTTGAGTTGCAGATATATTTATATATAAGTACATACCAAGAAGGCTGTGACATCTATAATGTATGTATATTGGGCCAGGAGTGTGATTTTTGTTTCTATAATGGGCCGGTACCAGCTCCTGCAATTCTCATCGGATGCGGTAGACATCCTGAAAGCTTTTTGAGGGCAGTTTGCGCCAAGACCCTGCGAACCGAAAATTTCTGGGGGAAAAACAAAACAAAAACAACGTAAAACCTATGTTCATCCCGTGTGGGCAACTGTTAAATATTTTTTTTATATATATATATAAATATATATATTATATGTTGGAATACAAAATGGCTTAATTGAGTTGTATGCCAGGAGTTGTCGGGTTTTTGTTGCCGATGACCGACTGGTTTGTAAGACATATTGGTTCCTGGGAGTGGTTGTACATGTACATCTGTGTTACTATTACATGGACTGCCTTACCTCACTGAATCCCACTGGTCGCATGTGGGCTTATTGGACATGGCTCCGTCATTGGACTCTAGTGCACACCCTTTGGCTGAGTGGTGGGTGCAGTATGACTGAAGGTGCTCGGCCTCCTATTCCAACTCCGTTTTGAGGTCTTATGTGCTGGACTGAAGTATTCACAGTGTAACACAAGAATCTGCACACGGAAACCCAACCGGCTAGCAGTGAAGGCAGCGAATATTATTAACTCTGGCCCTCCATCAAATGAAGACCCGGGCTTTGGCTTAGTCTTAGGCTCCGTGCCTCACTGTCACACCCATTATAATGTCACCGATGTCTGACGGTAAGCTTTTGACCGCAGTTTGCGAGTCAGTTAGTCACAAGAGAAGAACTCTTCGGATTTTGCGTCACACCGAGGACCGATGAATGTGGCACCAGAGCTGGAGTCATGTAACGGGAAGCGTCCGTCAAGGGATGAACAAGCCCTTGCAAGTATGTGCATGTACATGTCGGAAAGATAATGGGCACCAGCCATTGCAGTAATTACATGTGAGCAATTGAGAAAAGACAACCACTTTGATTTGCAACGAGAGAAACTGGAAAGAGACTTTAAGCTGGAGTGAGTTGGGCTCGGGAAACCCACCGTTGGATGAAGTCATAGACCAAGGTACTTTGTCTGTGAGATTGGGCGTTCCCTTTTCTCCCAATGCACGTCGTATTTACCGTGGATTAGGGGGTGCTATTTATGCGCTGTTAAACAAGGTCATCACGCTATCGTGTCTTCAGAGATGCATACGAACACCCAAGCTTATCAATGGCTGTCGGGTGAATTTGTACAAAAGCAGACGGGTCTTAATATGTTGTTTCCGGTGTTTCCACATCTTTTCACGTGCTCGACTCCTGCTGTAGAGCTTTGGCTCCCTTCTCAGACGAGAGTAGTTTTCCTCTTCATGGATAAAGGACAAGCCTGATGGGAATCTGCAACGTGGTTTTTGGACTTGTACAGAGAGCACTCACAGCTGATGCTTTGAAGGCCGTGGGTCCAACCTGTCGCAACAGTTCTAAGCTCATACAAACAGACCAAGGGCTATGTTATAGGACTATTGTAGTGTGCCTGAGTAATCCCGGTTGTTATCACCACTTTCTTAGTGAGATATGGACAGCCCAGCCGAGGGTTTCCCCTGAAATGTGAAAGGGTCTGAGATGGCAACTGATTCTTTGCTCAGTAAACAACTAATGAATATTATGGGCATGTTGGCTTCATGTTCCAGGGGATACAAACTGGATATGGAACAAGTAGAAAGCACTGTGACCTTGTGCATGTGAAATAAGCATGGAAACGAATTCTCCACAATGCATCGCTTTGCACATGCCAAACTTCCATTGCTTTTGTGTCCAATGTTCTAGCGTGATTTTGACCTCCTGAGGTGGTGGGTTTTTGTCGACAAACACCCGGGGTGGCCCATCAAAGAGAGGGAGGTTGGCTCGCGGCCTCGCTCTTCAATATGTACGGGACACCCTGGTCTGTCCTATCAACAGAAGCCCCTCTGCGATACACAACTGTCTTTGAAGAGTTGTTTCGGTCCCACCGGTTTCCACTTCTTGAGGGCACCATTGCACAAATAGTGGTCCATGCTGCACGGTCGCTGCTGATGGTACAAAAAGAGGCCATGGCTTTTCTGCTCTCAATGGAACTTGGTTTTTTGTTATTATCGCAGGTTTCTTGTTTATTTTTTAAGCTCTTTGCAACCTACAAGATTTGTTAACAGACAGTTTTATACGGTTCACTGTTTGGCATAGAGGTTTTTGTTAACACGCTTTCACCTGTCATCTTTCCGATGGTGCCTCCTTGATGGAGTCTGCAGGTATTCCGGCCAACGGATGGATTGGTCAGGCCTGTTTGTTTTTTGGTTTTTTATGGATTTTTGTTTTTTTGGGGGGGGGGATTTCTTTTGCTGCAATTTTTTTGGAGCTTTTCCCTGTTTCTTTGCGAGGATATTGAACGGATCCTACCTAAACGGGTATATTGACATTGTGGTCACTTGTAGCATCACAGATTCTGGTAGATGTATAGACAATTTGTGGGACCACATCTGTTCAGTTACTCCCCTTTTCCTCTCCCTCTCCCCCCCCCCCCCCCGAAAGGTTTGCTCAATTTCTTTGTAATTCCCCCCAGTTGTCAACCTATCACCGTTGTGAAGTCACACAGAGTACATATATTTGTATTGTAAGACCACACTGAGAAGTTCAAAACAAAGAAATCATTTAGAATGTGTTCTTGTCACTATTGTAGTGTGCCCAAGTGATCCCAATGTTTGAACAACTTTCTTAGTACATGTGGATGGTCTAAATTGGAATTTTAAATAATAAGAAAAAAAACAATACATAAATAAGCGGAATCACTTGACTTCCGTTAAACTGCCCGGGAACTGGCTGCGGAGACGTCTAAATATATTGTCATGCTGTGAACATAGAATTCCCACTGGCAGTTTCAAATGAAAGTACGGAGGTAAAATGAGTACGAAGTTAATACTGCAGTCTTGTAAAGTAACCAGGAAACAGCAATGTTTTGGGGTTTTCCGTGCAGGGAAATACAATGTTCAGACAGGAAGACTTCCCAAGGGAAAACAAAACTCTGCATATGGAGAGCATTGATCTTGATGAATTACTGTCAAAACCAGCTTGAAGTGGTCATACTGACAACACAGGCGCAGTTGTGTGTGGGGGTGAACCACACGGACATCAATAACCTACAGATGGATAATATCTGGTGCCAGAGTGTGAGCTTATGGAAGCTGCCATTTTGAAAGACCATGGAGCAAAACTGCAGGGGGCCACTGCAGCGTAGCATCATCAGCCGAGTATGGCTACGAGCCAGGCTCTCCGTGCATGATGTAACTACCCAGGAGCTGCAGTGTCAGTCCCCAATTAGCACCAGTAAGGCGCCGCGGGAAAGAAGCATGTAATTCATACATGGACTTCACGGAGAGTCGGTATTACCGGTGACGTCATGCCCTGAGTGCCTGGCTTATAGCCAGATTCGTCAAAATCCATGGGCAAAGTTGAACGTGTGTCATGACGCGCATAGATAACGCGTGTTAGTTGGGTCCCTGTGGCATTACGGTATCCCGACGTCAATTTCTATAGGCGCTGTACGTGACAGTAAGCCTATAGTTTTATTTTGATTCACTTCAACGATACTGTTTTTTGTATCCGTGTTACCTGTGACCCATACCGCATGGTTGTTTATATTGTAACAAAGACCATTATCAATGTGAAAAAAAAACATATTATAGTGATTCTTGTAGACAATGTATGTAATGTTTTTGTATGCTTTGGAGTTATTCTTAGACTTTTTTGTGATGAAAAAAAGGGAAAAATAAAACTTGTATCCTGGACAAAACTTTTGCCAGACAGACGGACGACCAGTGATATGAACTTCTGGTGGCGACTCTACCAGATTTTTTTCTATTATCCTTTTTTTTTTTAAATCTAAATTTGCTCTTCCATGTGTTAAATTGTAATGGGGGTGGAAATGCATCGGAAAAGTATTCAAAACTTGCTTCATTTTTATTTGTGAGTGTGTTTCACTTTGATTTTTGAAACCATTTTGGTCATGGAATGAAATAGTCCACACGAAGATGTTAACATTAGGCCGATGAAATGAAGATACTTTTCCCCCCTGGCTAATGTCAACCTAAAGCAGTCTGAATGTCTCAGTGAGAGTAGCATTATTTGATGCTAATCACCGTTACTATTTATTGATTTGATTTGTGTGACGATGAAGTCAAACAAACAAACAATGGGAAAGAGGAACTGACTGTGATCATCTTTTTTTTTTAACAATTTGAAAAATTGACTGGACCCAGGAATCTAACTTGTGACCAGTGGCTTACCACCTTAACCATTTGGTTTGAGTGCTGGTACGCTAAGCCACAGGCCTCTTGTTCGAGTCCTGGTCCAGTCAAATTTTCTTTGCAATTGTTCAAAACATTAAGTTTGGTTGTTTTGTTTTGTTTGGGTTTTTTTGGGGGGGGTGGGGGAGGGATGGGAAGATGGAAATTGAATCAAGATTTGACTGTGCTGTTGATAGATAGGCATAATTGGCATATTCTTGTTCAAAATGAATGAAATTCTCCCCCTTTTTCCGGATTGCCACTAACATAAGTGTAATGCTTGTGAGGCATCCATTGGTCACGGTGGTCATCACTTTCCATCAAGGCTATTAGACGAGCTTGCACACCTCCATTCATCATTGATTGCATTGTACCAAACCTTTTCAAAGTCATTTTGCAAGTGGCACCACCGGAAATTGCTCTTTCTTTTTTTTTATTCTTAGAGCCCCAAATAATTATGATTTGTCCTCCCATTTCTAATGAGTGTATTGGACCAGTTTGCCTCAGCATGCAGATAATCTCCACGACTGTGGGCCGCTATAGAAGCCTGCCCACAGTGGTGAATCAATGTGCAAAGGGGGTATAACGTTATTTACCAATTTTGCCATGAATCTAAAGACCCACCTTCAGGATGAAATTTCCAGGTGATATTCAAACAATTTGAAATATTTTCCTTTCTTTCCATTTAAACACCCACCCTATATTGATATCTTTTAGGCGATTCTAAGTTGGGTCTGAAGGTCACGCTCTAGTCTGTCATGTGTCACCATCCATTTTGTTTTGTTTTTACACATGGGTGCGGGCAAACAAAGAATGTGCCTCGGACACAGAACAGACTACAGCATGGGCTGTATGGTTGGCTGCTGTCTGTATTCATTGTGACAAGAGATGAGAATGCAATTGCTGTGCTTAACACCGGTTTCAACTGCACTTGTAAACCCTAACATCTGATGAGTTTTATCGCATAATTATAATATATGAATGTACCTGTAAATACTCAGAAGAATTTGTTTGTGTAGGTGGTAATGCCTTTGCAGATTTTGTTTTTCCTGTTGTGTATGTCGAGTCCAAGAATTGTGTGTGTGTTTAATTTAATAGGGATTCAATCAAGTTAACTGTTTACTGGCTTTTCTTCTGACAAGTTTCCTGCTGTTCAACACTTCATGTATGAGATTCCAGGCTGTTCCTGATGAAGAAAAGGATGTTGGGAATGGTTTGCTGTCGGGAAACTATACTCTGTGCGTCTATAGAAACATGGTGCAATGTGGTAAGTTTGTGGTGTCACCATGTAAGTCAACTCAAGGAGGAGTGTGGCTGTGATAGGGGTACCCTGCCCAGGATGTTGAGTTTATAGCGGCTCTCTTCAGGGCCACACCTCTTTACATGGTGCGCAAACTTTCCACATAATGCCCCACAGACCATTCTCAACTGGTACTCTGTATGCCATTTGTCGCCAATATTGGTTGAACACAGAATATTCACATTGATGATTTTAAGGTCAGGCCTTTCTTCGCACCGTTTTTCAGCCTTACAGTATTTTTTTTTTTTTAAGTTTCACAATACGAATCTAAGGATGAATTTAGCCAAGACGGTCAAAATCAGGTTTTTTTATCAAACAGGAAAAGTGGGATTTTGTTTGTGCGGGGACCTGGTTGTTATCCCTACTGAGTGTTAGGAGATCCAAGTGTTATATATCATGTGATCATAATAATGTAGACTCCTTGATTATTATCAACTGTAAGAGAATGAAATAAAAAAAAATGTACAGAAACGCTGATGAAAATGTAAAAAATAATATGAAGAAACTGTGTCATGTCTCATTTTGTCCTTGGGAGTTGAGTAACGTGTTTGTGTGTACTGGTTCACTGCCTGCTTTGCCTTGCTATGTGAAGTGTTCTCAGATTGCTGGCCAATTAAGGCAATGTGATGGAGTGTTTGGGTCCACCTTTGAGCTTTTTACAAGTTTTACAACACTCTGATGATTTAGGGCAGTATGGTAAGTTGTGGGCTAATTCGGGACTTTCTGTGACAAAGAGTTTCCATAGCTGTCATCATTTCACAGCACTATAGACTTTCCCAAATCTAAGCACCAGTGGGGAGGGGATGAAACGTTGGCAAAGAAAACTTTTGACTGGACTTGAACCCGAGACCTCTGGATTAACTTACCAGTGCTCCTCCATCTGAGCTATCCAGCCCTTAGATGGTGGCCTCCCAAATAGTCTACTAGTCTTTGCCGGGGTGGGGCGCCACCAGGGGAAAAATGGACGGGAAATTGGCAAAGTTACCAACAATTAATTTGGCAAAAAGTAATATCTTCAGATTTGATTGAAAATGGCTGAGCAGACTACTGAGGGCCCGCACGATACATTAAATTTCTGGTCCTATTTCTGAAATGAGTTGTGCAGACCCTTAGAAGCCTGCCCATTGTTTGAAATTGGGTTCAAACTTCCAAGCTGGTCATTACGGGAAGGGTCGTTCCCATTGTGAACATTGATTATTCCTGACACACACGGCGATTGTGTGTTTCCAACAGGACAATTTTCCCTGTTTCCATGAAGTTTCCCTCAATATATTGATAAATAAGGGTAATTATCACAATAACGAGACTTCAAGAGTGCGCGTGACAGAAGTGCAGTGAAAACGCGCGAACAAGGCGATAAACAACGGGCTACCCGCTGTCTCCTCGCTCTAACCCCGAGCACCCGGCTACGTCATCACGGTGCCCTGGCAACATTTGCCGGTGAGCAGGGTGGATGCTGTCGCCATGGAGATTGAGACGTGTCAGTCACCTGGAGGATTTGATCAGAGCAGCCAGGAAGGAGGATAAGGATGGAGATTGCTTTTTGTCACGTTATATCAAAAGAAAAACGATGTTTGTCTGCCAAGGATATATCAGACATCAAGCCTTCCAAATTATATTAATTTGCTGCCTTTCGCATGTGTATTTTGTGAGTGAATATGATTGAATAAACACGCTTATCAGGCAAACGAATGTCTGAGAGTACAATGGGTCTTTGGCCTCGAAAAGCTATACCAATATTACATGTACCATCAAATCTTGTCCCGCGCGCAAATTTGTTTTTCGTAGGAGGGTTAGGGGCAAATTTCATGAATTATCATAAAAGGGCATGTCGAATTGTTTTTAAAGAAATTTACGACAGAAGAAGATTACGACACCCCATTTATGATAATTGCCCCTAACCCTCGGTCTTCGTCTTCGTGAACCCGGTCTTCGTGAAGTTGCAGGCAGCTGACCGCCAGAGGGCTCACTTCATATCGACACAGAATGGCGTCTGTATTACACGTGCGTTTAAAAACACTTCAGAAGTCCTTCTCAAAAGTGCTTAAAATGACGGCTAATCGTCATATCTACCAGATATGGTAAGTTTAAATGAATGTGGGTGTCCCCTGGGTGGCACTGGGCAGGTGTGCCTTTTGTCTGCGTGAATTTAAAGTATAAATTTTATGAAGTTAATACAAACTGTTGCAAACTGCTCACTGACTAACTTACTAAGTAAAATGACCTACAAATACACACGTGCATAAATCTCAAAAGTTAGAGGGCCTGACCTTTCGATCCTAGCAGGACCTTTCTCTTTGCCTTTGAGAAAGGTTGTGCTAGGACCTCTCTCAAAGGCAAAGAGAAAGGTCCTACCTTTTTTAAAGGCAAATTAAAGGTAGGGTGGTCGGCCCTTTTGGGTTTTTTTAGTCGGAATATATTAAAATTTTGTATCATTGGAAAGAGCTTCCAAATTGAAAGCCAATGGGCAATGGTACTAGTACTACTAGTTATAGCTTCATAGGTAAAGTATAGTGGAGCTATTGTCTGTTAAAGGGGCATGCATGGGTAATTTTTTTCTGCCACTGTAGTGCATGGGGTTAACACTGAATTTGGATGAAATTGTTTTACCTTAAAAATCAGTATTCTATGTAATTAAGGTCCCCTTTATGCTAGTCCTTCAGTAGCTCATAATTTGTGTATACATGTATTGTATATTGTTTAAAAAAGGGAAAGAACAAACAAAGTAAAAACTATTCAAAAAGTTTGTGCCCATCAACTGTACAAATACTAATATTAAAATTAAGGCCAACCTATCTTTAGTTCATTTCTTCCCCAATACATGTATCCAGGCATGTAAGTGACCGACAAAGTCATTTCCTGAAAATTACCGAAGGCCAATTAATTGTGCGACTGTGACTCGAATGAGAGTGAGCACTTACGCGACTGATGCAATTGCGAGATTCAAGCCAGGGGTGCAGGCGCCCTTCAGTTTTTATAGTTTTAACAAACAAAATTTAGTTTGAGATACCAGTTTGACATACAAAAAAAAAGTACCATTTCCGGAATTCTGAACAAAAATCACACCATTTCAATTTCAATTTCAGGAACTCTTACATCCCTGATTTATAACCAAATTTCATCTGTTACTAGTACATGTACTAGTCTCGTTCATTATCCCCAGTAATCAGTGCAATATCATATTTTCATGGTAGGGAGTTAGGGTTAAATTGGCATTATGCAATCTTGCTTTGCCCATGCGCGCTTGGCCATATTGCCGGCGGCTTCCATGTTTTTGCCCCATCGCCAAATGTACCCCCAACACAAACTCTCCTTGCGGCAAAATGTATCACACAGTGTCAACAAGCACCAGATTCAAGTTCCTGAGACCTCAACCTTTCCGAAAATCACCCTTTCAGACACTTACATGGACTTCATACAAGAGATTTTTCATGATTCAAAATCAAAATCTTGAAAAAGTAAACTTTTTATCGTCTCCAAAAATCCTTGACGTAACACGTTGAAAACTTTGGCATAATTGGCACACTCTGAAATCAGACGATAGAGAAAATTCTCCTCTTTTAGATGATGTCATTTCTATTTTTATCAGACAAAGCTTTGCGATTTCTCACCCCAAAACACGAGGTGACGATGTTTCATCAATCCAAGATGGCTGTGCGCAGAATTCAGAGCGGTCACAATTTGCCGTGAATGTGCAAAGTTTTCAACGGAAGATTACCTGATTTTAACAAAATCTATCAACCCCCCCAAAAAATACTGTTTGAAAGATTAGTAATTTCTCTACAAAATGATGTCGTAGACGGAACTTTTGGAAATTCTAAAAAGGTAACCAAGAAAACCTTTCTGAAGGCACTTTTACACGGTGACAGATACAAATGAAAATCGGAGCGTTTCGCTGGCCACCCTATTAAAGGTCCTGCTACATGTAAGTGCTAGGATTGAAACGTCAGGCCCTCAAACTTTTGAAATTTGATATTTATACATTTTATCATCTGGACTAGTCTGAGTAACTTGAATCCGACAAGTCAAGTGTGTGCGCGCACTTGCACGCGTTGAGCCCTAGGACTGTTTCCTGAACAGCAGTGCAAAGCAACGTCCGGGACATCGCACCGCGCACACACTCTTCCGCCACAGTACTATGCCACAGTACTAGTGAATGTTACACAGAAGCCTATGAAAAAAAGCGTGGTTATCTGTGGGCCGATTCCGATCGGGAGAGCAGCGGACGACGTAGTAGAACCCCACAGTTCTGGGGGCACCGAGGTGGGAGGTGGTGATAGAAGGGCCGGGGCAGGTAGGGGGTCTAAAATATGAAGAAAAACATGTTTTTGCAACTAGTCCCTTCATCGTTCTCTAGTCTCTACCGGCCCACTCTCCTCTCCTTTCCTCCAACCCTAATGTCCTAGACCCTTTTTGCTAGGAACCTACCTGAATCCTTTGAAATCCTCTGATTTTGAGTATGAAATTTGGGCTACCAGCCTCAATCCTCTGAAATCCTCTGAAATTTGCCACCGTACACAAAAACTGTGGTGCCCACTGCCTCAATCCTCTGAAATCCTCATAGCCAGGGAATGGGAATGGCCAGCAGCTCGTGGGTGAGTTTGCCCATGGGATGACTATAAATGTGTGGTTTGGAACCAAGCATAACTACAGTCCCCAATGCAGTTTGAGAATCAATCCTCTGAAATCCTCATTTCAGTCGAACCCCATGCAGCCTAAATCCTCCCAAATCCTTCTCCAGTAGTTTGCCCATTCAGCCTCAATCCTCAGAAATCCTTCTAAACTTCACAACCTATTCAGCCTCAATCCTCTGAAATCCTTGGAACCTTCATAACCTATTCAGCCTCAATCCTCTGAAATCCTTGGAACCTTCATAACCTATTCAGCCTCAATCCTCTGAAATCCTTGGAACCTTCATAACCTATTCAGCCTCAACGTGCACCTCACCATGGATTTTGATCTAGGATTCACCAGAATGTTGGCAGATTGTTATGGGCAATTGTTGCTCAGAGAGGTTAAAACAAACTTTAAATGATAATAAACCTTTTTGACGTTCGCAAAGCATCATGGGTATAAATGACAAACTGGCTGTATATTTATCACACAACTCTAAATTAAGCAATTGATGAACTAACGTGCTTCGCCATAAAGTTTTGCGAAAAAAATACAGCCAGTTTATTATCTACATGTATACCCATGATGCTTTGCGAACGTCATTAAGGTTATTGCCCTTCCACATTTGGCGCAGGGATTTGAATATATATGAATCATGAAATATTCACATTGCATAGATAACGTGGATGATTCCATTGTTTTCGACTACCCGGCCCTGACTGAAACTCAGTGAGAATCACAGATTCCAATACTGGTCATTTGGTATACTCAGAAAAAAAAGGGGAAATTTTGCCTCAGTTGATCGAGAAAAGGTCTCTCCCGTCCGACGATCCAAAAGACGTCCATCTTTTATTCTAAACTGAACTGGTGTATGCAAATTGATGACGTTATGACTAAGCACCGTCGATATATCGACGGTGCTTATTTTTGATATATCGATATCATTTGGATATCAATATCGCCGATATAAATTTTTTTTCTCATTTCGATATATTGAAAATATCGAAATTTTCGATACAGGTATATCGAAAATATCGAAATTTTCGATATATCGAAACTTGCAGAGTATTTTAGGGGCAAATAATGTGTTTTTTATTTTCACATTGATAACGATGACTGCAACGTCAATGCATTCAATTGGGTCAAGAACCAACCTCGAAATCACACACTTCCTCTTGTTCCTCTTGCAAAGTTAAGGGTCGGTGACACTAGTCGCTGCTTACACACCCGTCGTGTTTGGGGTTCACGACTACGAACGTCCCCCAGCAAGAAAGGAATGCCAAATAATGAGCTCGTTAAATTGATTTAAAAAAAAAAAGTCTCCCTATTCTTGAAATATTGTTGACTTACGCATCCCCCTTTGAAAGTAACACTATAAGTTATTATTTCATAATACAAATTGTATGCGTGAAAAAATCGATATATCGATAATATCGATATTTTTTCGCCGATATATCGATATTTGAAAATCCCAATATCGACGGTGCTTAGTTATGACACGCTGGCAGGTCCGGGTACATGGTGGGGCTGTGGTGAATAATTAAACGAAAAAAGCCTAATTCCATACATGTACATAAGGAATAATTGTACTTGGACATGTCTATCTATGTTTGTCTTATGTGTAAAACTTTATACTTTCTGTTCCTTTCTTTACAGCAGCAAATACTGCAAGTCACAATTTTCACAAACATGAGTTGAAATGACGGCGACCAGAAAGTTGTAGAGGCAGGCAGATTTCCAACCATCCATCCAGCAACCATTCACCAAGCCAGTTAGTCAACCAACCAGCCAGTCAACCAGCCACCCAATCGGACAGCCTACCAGTCAACCAACCAGTCAACCTATTAAAAACAGTCAACCAGTCAACTACCCCGCCAGTGAACTATTCAAATCGTCAGCCACTGTGCCAGTCAACCATCTAATCACCCAGGCAACAGTCAACCCACCAGTCAGTCAACCAACCAGTCAACCAGTCATCAGTCAACTACCCAGCCAGTGAACTATTCAAATCGCCAGCCACTGTGCCAGTCAACCATCCAATCACCCAGGCAACAGTCAACCCACCAGTCGGTCAACCAACCAGTCAACCAATCATCAGTCAACTACCCAGCCAGTGAACTATTCAAATCGTCAGCCACTGTGCCAGTCAACCATCCAACCACCCAGGCAACAGTCAACCCACCAGTCAGTCAACCAACCAGTCAACCAATCATCAGTCAACTACCCAGCCAGTGAACTATTCAAATCGTCAGCCACTGTGCCAGTCAACCATCCAATCACCCAGGCAACAGTCAACCCACCAGTCAGTCAACCAACCAGTCAACCACTCATCAGTCAACTACCCAGCCAGTGAACTATTCAAATCGTCAGCCACTGTGCCAGTCAACTATCCAATCACCCAGGCAACAGTCAACCCACCAGTCAGTCAACCAACCAGTCAACCAATCATCAGTCAACTACCCAGCCAGTGAACTATTCAAATCGTCAGCCACTGTGCCAGTCAACTATCCAATCACCCAGGCAACAGTCAACCCACCAGTCAGTCAACCAACCAGTCAACCAGTCATCAGTCAACTACCCAGGCAGTGAACTATTCAAATCGTCAGCCACTGTGCCGGTCAACCATCCAATCACCCAGGCAACAGTCAACCCACCAGTCGGTCAACCAGTCATCAGTCAACTACCCAGCCAGTGAACTATTCAAATCGCCAGCCACTGTGCCAGTCAACCATCCAACCACCCAGGCAACAGTCAACCCACCAGTCAGTCAACCAACCAGTCAACCAGTCATCAGTCAACTACCCAGCCAGTGAACTATTCAAATCGTCAGCCATTGTGCCAGTCAACCATCCAATCACCCAGGCAACAGTCAACCCACCAGTCAGTCAACCAACCAGTTAACCAGTCATCAGTCAACTACCAAGCCAGTGAACTATTCAAATCATCAGCCACTGTGCTAGTCAACCATCCAATCACCCAGGCAACGAGTCAACCCACCAGTCAACCAGCTAACAGTCAACCATGCAACCAGTCAACCAGTCAACCACCCAGCCTGTAAACTATTCAAATTGTCAGCCACTGGGCCAGTCAATCATCCAACCACCCAGGCAACAAGTCAACCCATCAGTCAGCCAGCTAACAGTCAACCATGCAACCAACCAGTCAACCAACCTGTCAACTAGGCAATCATTCAGGGCTATCCTTTACATGTATGTGATGTGACTGCCATCTGCGATGCAACTCATATCACCTGGAGAACCTCTAGAAGAACCAGTATATGTACATGTAAGTATGAACTCCATCTCTTTTTGTTTGATGTTTGGATTTGGGAATTTGAAAACTTTAATTGTGAGTGCCTGGATACTGGAAGAAAGATTTGCATATTGAAACTACATGTAAGAGGGAAATTTGAAAGCCAACAAACAATGAAGATCTATGAGTAACAATATGCTCAAAGATTTGTTAGTGTTATGTTCCTGTCCTGGGGTTGTGCCGCAATGCCATGACCAGAGGGGAGGTCGGTTTCAATGTTATTTGAGACATTTATCATGTAGGCCAAGCACTGAAGCGGATATTCGTTATATAGTGATCCCCAGACGAAAGTTTCCCCCACAGAAATCCCTGATCATGCAATACTTAGGTAATGTTGTCTGCAAGATAATAAACAAAAGAAATAATGAATATGTATGCACATAGAGCGAGATAATGCAAATGCTTAGCGCACAGCAGGCCTACATTACACATGTAGTGTATGAATACATACAATGTATGTGTACAGGGCTCGTGACAAGTGGTATCGCATCGCTGTTTGCTACAAAAATCAGCTATGTTGCCATACAAATTACTATAATGTATCACATGTTTGCGATGCAAAAATAGTAATGTTCAAACACATGATAATAGTCTAAAATATTCATAATTTACCATCCAACTACCGGTAATTCATTTGACACTTTCTATAGCGACGATAAAAAAACTCTTCAAAATGTTTTAACAGCTTCAATTCCGTCTTCCATGACCATGATAACAATCGCTTTGTAGCTTCATTGCGCTGATGAAAAACGAAATGTAAATGTGATTCCTGCTGCCTGTCTGTACATAATGTACTTCTCACTCACCAGTCGCCACACTAATGTAGTGGAAGTCTTGGTTCAAGACATTGTTGGTTGAGATACTCTAACGCCCGACGCGCGAGGGCGCGATGAATAACAATTCAATGCATACATGTGTGTGGAACTGTGGATATCTGTGCGAGTACATGTACACGTACGTGTGTGTATACAGTACAATGCGGATCACGGTCGGCTATCCAAACCATCAACTTCTTGAACCAAGACTAGTGAGGAGTGGTGGCGAACCGGTACGCAATGAAAATAGGTGTCGCGAAATCACCGTTGTCGTGGAGTTACCGGATGTTGTGACACTGGAAATATGATTATATTTTATTAGAATAAAGACACAAGACACAAGTTGGAGATTTTATGTACAATCAGACTTTTGCATGGCAGTGTACAGTACATGTACTGTACACATGTACAGTACATGTACATACTAGTATGCATGTGTCACGGGTATAACCCCCCCCCCCCCCACTCAAATTTTGGTTAAGTCCCTTCTCTACACGATTGTTCTTTGTTATGTTAATTATGTGATGAATATTCACAACACGCCAGCCAATCACAACCCCCGCGCTGGTGAAGGGAATCAGACGCTGGTCATTCAAAATATGACATCACATTATTAACATAACAAAGAACAATCGTGTAGAAAAGGGACTTAACCAAAATTTGAGTGAGGGGGGGGGGTTATACCCGTGACACATGCAACACGTACTATAGTTTGTAGCTGTCATGGCTGTTGAAGTTTTGACAGCTAGCTGCCAAATGGATGGAATGGATGGAGATTGAGCAGTCGCAAGGTTTTGTGACCCAAAAAATTGAGATATCATGTGCCTTATGTTCCAAGCATGAAGGTAGCATAAAATATTGTCGCAACTTCAGTGAAGCAAGTTGGATCGAGTAAACAATATTTTGTTAATTAGATAGTGGAAGCTTGGACTGTTATTCAGACTTATTCTGTACGAAAATAGTGCATACTTTTACACAATGTGCATACTTTTACACAACAATTTATATGTAAATTTATACACTACCAAAAGACTACCATGACATTTAGAACAAATATAACAGAATGGAAAACTGCTTTACAATTTTTGAAAACTGCTATGCAAAATTGCAACTTGCTAGATGCAATTTGTTTTCCTTAGTACGAGCCCTGTATGTGTACATGTACATAGTCATACACAACATGTATGCACATAATGTTATAATTTATAGCAAATAGCACTGCAGTGTGCATTAATTTCTGTAGAGTGCCTTGACAACTTTGTCTCACAAATAAAGACATCAGTGGTCATAAGGACATTAGCATGCATTGACTTATCAATCTCAAAACTGGCCTGAGTGTGTACAGTTATTAGTTATCCAAAAGATCTGTGGGTACAAGATCTGAGAACTTTGTCTTAAGCAACGGGGAGTGATCTCTCTGATTCCCTTCTTATACTTGACCATACCCTCTCTGTTCAAATGTTCTCCATCCAAGAGCCACCGTGCATTGCAGTCAATTCTGTTTTTATGGCAAAAGTGTGATCTGATTAGGTAATTCATTGGTGCAATATGGATACATGTTGTCACATTGTATTTTTTTGTATTCTTGTTTACAGGTCCAGCCTTGGCAATGTCACCCAATGATGCGAACTCCTGACCCCTTGTGTTTGGCTCCAAAGATCACCTTCACCACCGGCAATTCAGGGCTGTCCTTCATACGATGTGACTGCCATCTGCGTTGCACTGACGGAAAGCATCACCTTTGCCATCGGCAATTCAGGGCTGTCCTTCATGCGATGTGACTGCCATCTGTGATGCCACCAACGGAAAGCATCGCCTTTGCCATCAGCAATTCAGGGCTGTCCTTCATGCGATGTGACTGCCATCTGCGATGCCACTTACGGAAAGCATCGCCTTTGCCATCAGCAATTCAGGACTGTCCTTCATACAATGTGACTGCCATCTGCGATGCCACTGACGGAAAACATCGCCTTTGCCATCAGCAATTCAGGGCTGTCCTTCATGCGATGTGACTGCCATCTGCAATGCCACTGACAGAAAGCATCGCCTTTGCCATCAGCAATTCAGGGCTGTCCTTCATGCGATGTGACTGCCATCTGTGATGCCACTGACGGAAAACATCGCCTTTGCCATCGGCAATTCAGGACTGTCCTTCATGCGATGTGACTGCCATCTGTGATGCCACTGACAGAAAGCATCGCCTTTGCCATCAGCAATTCAGGGCTGTCCTTCATGCCATGTGACTGCCATCTGCGATGCCACTGACGGAAAACATCGCCTTTGCCATCAGCAATTCAGGACTGTCCTTCATGCCATGTGACTGCCATCTGCAATGCCACTGACGGAAAGCATCACCTTTGCCATCAGCAATTCATGGATGTCCTTCATGCGATGTGACTGCCATCTGCGATGCCACTGACGGAAAGCATCACCTTTGCCATCAGCAATTCAGGACTGTCCTTTATGCAATGTGACTGTCATCTGCGATGCACCTCTCATCACCTGAAGAACCCCAAGAAGTAAGTATCAACTCCAATTGTGGAATTGTGCACAACTTTCTTTAGTAAGTGGAATTTGAATTGAGAAGACATTCTTTCAAGAAGACCTCCACATTGGTTTTTGAAAGAGATTTTCAATTTTTGCATGTTGACTTAATTGCATGCAGACAATAAAGATGTTATCACTAAACTGAATGCAGTTGACTCCCGTTATAACGTGGTCTGCAGCACTTTCACAATTCCCTCATTATAATGGGAACCTCGTTATAACCAGAGCGCAGTTATTCCCATTGGTTATGCACAGCTGATGTTGATCATTGTACCATGGGTTGTACATGCACATGTTTCCGTGTGTATTGCAATCGTGTATAAACGTACGTCCGGACTCGAGCCAATGCAATGTAGATTATTTCACATTATTTTCATTTTGCTGTTCTTGAATCAGTCAAGAAAGGGTGCCCCAATAATACTTCCAAATTATTATTCGTTGGATTTCAAACTTGTGGAGGAGCATTTATCAGGAGTTAAGTCCCCACTGTTTGGTATTAAACGATATGCAGTAGGCCTAAATCTTCCATGCACTCATTATCCCCTGCATGGCCCATTGTCTGAAACCGCAATGGGGATTTGTGACTGTGCAGATTTCCAATGTCCCTTCTGCCCCACCGTACACACCGCCCTATTATCGGTGAGATGAATCAACGTTCACATGAAACTGCAGCACTGCATGCATGCATGTGGCATTGAAAAATGCGATTCCTGATTTAGGTTTGTTTTTGAATTTTGACACACCGCAGCACCCGTAGTTTGCAAAAGAAGTGGTTATAATTGGGTCATAAAATGGTCGTAATGTGCGTGCTTGTTATAGACAAATATTTTCCCATTCAAATGTGCAGAAATTGATCGGGGTTTTGAACATATAATCGAGTTGGCGTAAATAACCGAGCTTGTTATAATGGGGGTCAACTGTAATATGCTCAGGCATTTTGAATTGTTAGTTATTGGGACTTTGTTGTGACTTTTTTCTGTCTTAGATGATCCTGCCGAGACGTTCATCACAAGAGATGTCATCATTCAAGCCAGTGATGTTGCCTGTCGATCACAAACCAAGACGTTATAAAGTAATTATTTTTGCTAGGTTTTGGGAATTTTTTTACAGTAGCTGAAATTTACAATTTTTTCAAGAAATCCTTTCATGAAATCCTGTCCACCGAAGAACATTTCCCTTTTTTGGGTAGTATTTCACAATTATTATCTAAATGCCCCCTTATCTTCCTTGGATCAATCCAGTTTTTCTTTGCTGCTGAATTCAATTCTAATATTTTCAAACCATCCTCAAATCATGCTAGATGACGTACAATTATTTTAGGGAGGGATCAGTCTGGAATCTAAAATGAAATCTTTAATTTTTTTCTGAATTTGATTTAAACAAATGTAAATTTCATCTGAGATTATCTTTAATTATTACTTTTATTATTATTTTCTTGTGCTTAAGTCTGGGATGGATTCATTTGGTTTAGCTTGATTCGGCATCACATTCTTACACGGAAGTGGTGTATTGGCTAACTGGTTCAACATTGATGCATTTTTATGTAGCATGATTATCCCCTTGGTGGGGGAATAGGTTTGTGAAACACTACATTCAATTTTCCTCATCGTGGGGATGTCTAGCTTTGCTCATGTCATTTCTGTCCCCTGGGAGGGGATGTCTGCACCTACTGTAAGCTCATGTCATTTCCTTCCCCCTGGATGGGGATGTCTGCATCTTTGCTCATGTCATTTCTTTCCCCTGGGTGGGGCAGCATGTCACAAAGGGTAGTTTTCAAAAGTCATTGCATGTCTTTTTATTGTATGAATCCCTAATAGAAGTTGAGTCAACTTCATATAGTTGCACACATGTACACAGTTGAACATTGTCCAAACTTTGTAACTGCTCCTCAAACTCATTTCCCCAAAATGAATCCATCTCAGTTATTTGTCATTTTATGTCTTTATGATTTAAGTAATGGGTCAGGATAATAACTCATATGGAATTCTCAATTGTGAAATGACCTTTTTTTCAAAACATTTGAAATGAATGCTGAGAGACATTGCTTTTTAATCTACAAAAACCCTAAACGTTAAGGCACGATCTTTATTGAAATTCTCTCAATTTCTCATCGCAATACCATAACAATTTCCCCTGGGTGGGGATGTCTGCTTTCTCTCCCATTTTTGCAGTTTGGCAGTTTTGAATTCTTGTTTTATTCATACATCAAAAAGTTTGTATGAGTGCTTATCCTGAATCATTTAAATTGGCAGCGGGGTTGTAATATCGACAGGAATTTTGGTCTGGAAATGCAATTGTTTTAAATCTACTTTTTAATTCATTCTGGGAGGGGGAGCTGAATACTTCTCAAATTGATTGTACCAAAATTTAAACTTTCCTTTTGAAATCAATGACCCCCTGCCATTGTAATTCAGTAAGGTGCCTATGATTTTCCATTTTTATTCACCTTCACAAGAAACTCTCCCTTTCTAATTCAGTGACTCATCATTTCATACATTATTTCTCTTTCTGCGTTTAGACAATAATAATGTTCTGGCCAATTTGATAAAAAGAAACTGGGCAAACACTATGCTTTCAAATTTTAATCCTGAAAATACTAAAGCTGGGCTTTGGCAAAGTTGGGTTTTTAACCCAAATTCATTCAGTTAGAGGGCAAAACAAACCAAAGAAATGCTGCGTAATCAGCAAATACTTATAGTTTCAGGGGATTTTTTTTCCTGCACCTTTCACATTACTCGAAACACCACAGAAAGAGAACTGAGGAATTTCTCAATTTCTTTTCAGTTGCATCAAAAAATGGAAAGTCATTGGCCCTCGTAGATAGATCCTCTGAACTTATGTTTTGATGATAATTTCACTGGTCCGACATTGATGCATTTTCTCTTTTGATGCTTACCACCATTATCCCTGATCATGAGTGGGGGGAATAGCTCAGTGATACATGACATCCACTTTTCCCTAGGCAGAGGATGTATGCATCTGTGCTCATGCTTTTCCCATCCCCTTGGGGTGATGTATTTATCCTTGCTCATGTCATTTCTGTCCCCTGGGTGGGGATATCTGCATCTTTGCTCGTGTCATTTCTGTCCCCTGGGAGGGGATGTCAGGATCTTTGCTCATATCATTTCTGTCCCCTGGGAGGGGATGTCAAGATCTTTGCTCATGCCATTTCTGTCCCCTGGGAGGGGATGTCAGGATCTTTGCTCATGTAATTTCTGTCCCCTGGGTGGGGACGTCAGGATCTTTGCTCATGTCATTTCTGTCCCCTGGGTGGGGATGTCAGGATCTTTGCTCATGCCATTTCTGTCCTCTGGGTGGGGATGTCAGGATCTTTGCTCAAGTCATTTCTGTCCCCTGGGTGGGGATGTCAGGATCTTTGCTCATGCCATTTCTGTCCTCTGGGTGGGGATGTCAGGATCTTTGCTCATGTCATTTCTGTCCCCTGGGTGGGGATGTAAAAATCTTTGCTCATGTCATTTCTGTCCCCTGGGTGGGGATGTCAGTGACTTTGCAAATCGTTCAGTTTGTTGGAGCATTTCTCTTTTGTTTATATTTATATTTGTTTATATTTATATTGTATAAAATCTGAGAACTGCATAAAATTGAATCTGAAGATATGCACAGTAGTGCAAAATGCGAGTGCCGGTCGGTGCGCCCTCTACTGTCTGGGATGCAAAGCGACCTAATGGCCCGGGTGCATTGGTCGGTATGCCTCATGTTCAGTGGCATCGGGCTGCTGTTGCTGCTGGTGCCCTAATCTGCTGCTGCTCTGCCTCACATGATTTGACAAGCTCATTCCAAAATTCCATCCAAAATTCCCCATAGGAAAGAAAGGACTTTGCTGTTGTACACTTAGATTTTGATTTGCCTGTGTGCTTGGGTCGGACTGAGGACCCTTTTTTGCACTTTTTTCAATCTTTTGTTATCCTAAGTTGGTACCCGTCATGCTTTGTTCCTGTGTAAACAGGACACTGTTCAGACCGGTCTCCACGACCACCTTTTCTTACAGGACATCTGCTTCTGATCTGAGGGGGCTCTTGAACCTGATGGATGATGGTGACCTCTGTCTAGTTGATGATATGATGATTGGAGAAATGATATTTTGACATGTATTTTTTTCACTCATTGATTTCACTTGCATACTTGAAAAAAACCCACATTTTCCTAAACTCAGGAGATATCAAAGACGACATTGGGTTGTGTAGTTTCTAACTTAGTCTAAACTAAACTACATGTAAATTTGTTGAGTAGTTGCTAACCAAGCTCCTAGTAACTAATGTAGGAAAAATTATCCTATTAGTCTAAACTTAACTAAATTTGTTGAGTACTGGTAGTTGCTAACCAAGCTCCTAGTAACTTTTAAAAAAAATGTAGAAAAAAAATAGCCTATTAGTCATTTTCTTTTATACATTATCTGTAGTTTTTACAACATACAAAGATTTAATAGGTACTTCTTAGTTGTAAAAATGTAACCATATCAAATCACAAAGGAAAGGACTTTGACTAGGAATTTCTTACCTGTTAGATAAGAATTTGTTTTATTTGTATTGGTAACCTTGACTTTGAAGATTCAAATCAAATTTTACAAATCGGTCAGACAGGGCAAACATTTATTAGAACTATCAGCCGTAGTTACCATCAGAAAGCATTAGGCCAGGTGTTTTAGGCACTGTTATGACAGGATACTAATTAATGTAAAGTAAGTTATTCTTTGGAAATACCAGTCCCTTTAACTTATTCAGGATACTAACCTGCGCAATTATTGAATATAATCTAATGACGTCAGGTAATTGACTGTAGGTACATGTACATGTAGATCATAGAAATGTTAGATTAGTTTATTTAAGCAATGTCTAGATTTCATTTTAAGATTCGAGGCTACTAGGGCATTTTTCTTTTAATTCGTTTAAATCACCTTTCCTCTAAAATAATTATATACACTAGGTGTAGGTCTTTTTTAGATTGTACTTGAGCAGCTCGTAGTCATTAGATAATTCCATTTCCACCGTATCAAACCATGACAATGCTCAGCTTTGAGATGAAGCCATAATGCATTAGCTTACATTAGCAGATCAAGGATCATAATGCAAGCACTTATTGCCAATAATTAGGAATTAGAAAGCTTGGTTGGTTGAGGTCAGAGTTAGAATTCAGGATCGTACCTATGATTTATTTCAAATGCATGCCTTTATCACTAAGTTAGGGATCAGGAAGCATCGTTCGATAATCCAGTTCTAGATTGTGGAAATGATTCCATTTGATACCAATTTAATTACAAAAAGATCTAAGATCTTTCCCGCATGTTTTGGCACCATTAATGAAATTCCACAATCTCAAAACATGTTTCTATTGCTTTGAGACAATTCAAAACTTAACTTGAAACAAAATTCCACTTGATCAAAGACTTGTGGCAAGTTTGAAATTCTCACTGAAACAATTGCCGCTCTTTCATCATTACTGTTTTTGGCAAATATTGAAATAGTACAGTATTCACCATGAATTTTTTCCGCAATCTATACTTTTAAATCATTGATATATTTTTAGTTAAATTCAAAGAGTAGGTGGTAATTCTTTCAATAGTGCCTTGCTATTTAAGGTTTTTCTGTTTAGTTATTAATTAGTATTAATTAGTATTAGGTTAATGTTAGGAGTAGTTTTATCCTACATCAACCCAATGTCGTCTACAATATCTCCTGGTAATAGGAAAATATTCTGAATTTTCTCTATTTCTTTTTCAAGCGACCCAAACCAATCAACCAAACCAATGAAAGAAAACATTAGCATCTTGCTAAATACCATGAAAGCTCATGGATGTCGTTTTGGCCATTTTTATTTATTTTTTTGAAAAAACGTGAATCAAATATTTCTTTCGTTAGACATGTTGGAATATTGTTTCTCCAATCAGCAAATCATCATCTAGACTGAAGTTGTCTTCATTTTGAGGGTCAAGGACTCAATTAGTGACGCTGTGGAAAAGTCCAAATGAATCGGCATTTTCTTTTTTCTTTTTTTTTACACCAAAATTCACCTCCAAAAGTCTGAACATAGTGGCCTGGTTGCCCGAACAGGGAGTGACGTCCCGCCCACCCATACAGAAGTATCTCTATCTAAGTGTACAGCAGTGAAACCTTTCTGACCTTTGTTCAGGCCTTTGTCATTCCCAACAATGCGTGGCTTTCTGCCTCGCATTGCTAATGAGCTTGTTGAAATATGTGTTGCAGAGCACTGGTGGAGAGGGGTGCCAGTAGCACAGTAGTCTGGTGCCGCTGGACTTGGGGCATACTGGCCAATGTACTCGGGCCATTAGGTCGCTAAGCATTCCAGACAGTAGAGGGCGCACCGACCGGCACTTGCATTTTGTATTAAATTTTTTTTAAATAAAAAAAAATTCACAGAACAGAGTGATCTCCTTTCACGTTTTTATTTGTCAAAACTTGAAATCTCCCCCCCCCCCTTACAATTTTAACAATGTGGTTGACTAAGGATACGCATACATGGTTTAAGGGGCTACATTGCAAACAGCCTCCCTGAAAGTTACAGCCAAAAGCAAGAGGGCGCTCATCGTTTGGCATTTAGCCAATACGAAGAGCGCCCTCTCTTTAATGGCCATCTTTCAAGGAGGCTTATTGAAATGGTCCAACAATATAACCTTCAGGAAAATTTGCATATGACCTTCATGCATAGCAAATAGATGCAGCACAAAGGTCACATGTAAATAGTCCTCAGGTTGTATTAGCAGAACACATTTCAATATGCAATGTAGCCTCTTCCCAAAGATATCATTTCAAACATTGTGCTTGACCATTTTAAACTATTTTTTTTGCAGCCGAGCAGCGCAAGTTTTGAACATTAACCTTTTATCTTCCTTATATTGCAGCGCAAATTCAGAACAGCTTTTGGCGCCAAGAAATTGTACCCTGCATTAGATGCTCCAATAAATGGTGTAAAGTCTGAATATCAAGCCCTTTTGACATTATTGTTTTTGCATTTTTATTTGCCAACAGATAAAGGTGATTGAGGCAGCGCAGCAAGAAAAGACGCAATCAGAATTGGACATGAAATCGCCGGCACAAGCCATCGCAATTTGGAAAAGGTCAGCACAAAGAATGAAACGAAACCTTTGAAACCAGTAGTAACCTGCCACCGTAAACAAGTTGGAGTAAATTTGAGATTTGCGCGCAGCTTTTTGACTTTGATGGAATTTAGCGAATGAACAGAAAAATGCTTAAACAAATTTGGACAATATTTCGTCAAAAATAAAGAAATCAATCTACAGCCACGACCATTTCTCGCAACTGTGAAAATGTCAAATATTGCTAAATATCAATACATCGTCGCGCTTTCTTCAGTTAACTAGTCACAAAATAAACCCAGAAAGGTGGAAATGACATGCTGTTTTGAATGCAATTACATCAGACCAGCGCTTTTTCAACTGAATAAATTAGATGTTTTGCAAATTTGGGGCGCGCTTTTCAAAATGTCTAGAAAAAATACCAGGTTTGTTTTTGGAGCAATCATAACGCATAAGTAACATCCAACTTGGTTCACGGTAGCAGGTTACGCGTATCCATAGTTAACCACTCATGCATGGTATGGTGGAAGTATGCCAGCTAATATCTTGATTCGCATTATTTTAGGACATTTGTTTTAAAGAAAGCAATTTAGCCAAGAACAAAAACGTTCAACTTGATTTCTTGTTGCAACAATTCTGTGCTGCGCGTAACTTTGGAAAAATTAAAAACTTAGCAGAGTAAAAATTGTCCAAACTGCTATGCAAATCCTTGAATCATTTCTGCCAAAAAGCAATTCAAACTGTTTTCGATAAACGACTTGAAATTTACATGTCCCGAAAACTAAATGATTTTGATTTTAGCAGTCTTTCCCCAAAGGAAAGAAATTCGTCCATAAATAACTGATCACAACGGAAAAGTATGAGCACTGCTTCTCAATGCATAGTGAATTTAGAAAAATCTCATTGAATGATGCTAAGGAAATTAGACAGCGCGCTTTATTGATCAGTCAGTGAAAGAAGAATCAATGATATAGACTGGCATACTTGAATCATCCATGTTACAGTTACATTTACTTAATTCCTCGCCCAAAAAGACTGGTATCTGGGGTGTTTAAATCTTGTTTTTTAAAATGCCAAAATACATTTTGTGCTTATCATCGCCACTCAACCCCCAGGGGTTGCATAAAATTCTTTCAACATGCGATTGCAAAATTCAGCATTTTAAAGGCCCATTTGGACAAAAATCTTTCATAGGAGTTTGTGAAAGGTACATGCAATGCAGAAACATTTTTTTGGCGTATTCAACCCCCAGGGGTTGCATCAAATTGCGGCGTTATTTGATTTGAGAACTCAGTTTGAAACTTGAATTTGAAAGGCCCATTTGGACAGAAATCTTTTGGAAGAGATTGTATTATAATGCAATGAGAAATTTATAAGCGAATTCAACCCCCAAGGGTTGCATAATATCAATGTGATTGCAGAATTCAAAATTTGTAAGGCCCATTTGGAGTCTTTTTAGAACACAGTACATGTAGTTTGCAGCGCTCAGAAATTTGTGCCAGACTGATGACCAGATACCAGTGGTTTTGGGGAGGGTCTAAAGTGAAGAACACATCCAATGAGTGCACACGGCACTCTCTTTTAATTATTGCAGGGTACAATGGATCCAGTTAATTCTCATATAAATAATAGTTCATAGTTCGGGTTGATATCTTCATTCATGACAATATGTGTGGGGTGTTTTTTTCGGGGTGGGGGGCTTAAATTTGTATGGTTCCAAACCTTAAGACATGTTTAATTTGGGATATTCTGAAAATCTAATGGATTTGTTGTCCTTGTTTCTTGTTTCAGATCATGAGGGTCATTGTCCAGGGCTTGTGCTAAGCCCATCAGGCATTAAGATGAATGGCATCGGCAGCTTGGTAACATCAGAGGTAGCTTGGCTAGACTCAAAGCTCTCCCAGGGACATCTGGACATCAGAACTGGATCCAGTCGCTGAATGCATGACAGATTTGATGGAGACTCCTTCGTTGTCTTGGCGTTCCACTCATCAGCTGGGTAGAGGTCGCTCGATGGTCATCCAACAGCTCGTCTCTTTGTGTGGTGTACAGAAACACAAAAGTACAAAGCAAAAAACAAGAAAGAAATGTTTTACTTGATTATATTTATTTAAATCATGGTCGAGCACAGGTTATGAGGGACACACTATGCTTTTCTGTTAGTTTTGATATATTTGAGCTTTTGGATTTCTTTTTCGAACTGGATATGCAAATCGGTACGTGCTCTTTTTGTGTCTGCGTTACTAAACATGATGGTACCTAGACCGAGACGTGTAACATACCAAGACGAATGACATCGGCAGTTTGGTAACATCAGCAGTAGCTTGCATGGACTCAAATCTCTCCCAGGGACATCTGGACATTAACCAGCCGCTGAATTCATGGCAGAGAGATTTGAGGGAGACCCTTTCGTTGTCTTGGTGTTCCACTCTTCAGCTGGGTAGAGGGTCACATGATGCTCATCTGAAAGCTTCTCTCATTCTGTGATACACAGAAACACACACACACAAAAGATAGTTTTTACTGATGGTATTTTTAACCCATGGTCTAGAACAGGTTATGAGGCATGCACCCTGCTTTGTCAGGATGTTTAGCTCTTGGAACCAGACTATCAGCTAATAGACTGGTTCAACCAGCCTGCAATGCTGACGAAATACAATCAAGTCAGGGAACCACACGGACGACTGCCGTAACAACAGCCACTGCGTATTTTTGGACGATGTCATATGCCATGCTTCTTTTTTTTTCTTCTTTTTTTTATTTAATAATTTGAGGTTTTATAAAAAAAAATGTTTAACTTGATTTGCAAATCAGTATGTGTTTTTTTGTCTGCGTTACTACACATACTGATACCCAGACGTGTAACATACAAATCAAAAAGGTTCATGGAACCTGTAAAATGTTCATGACCGGGATTCATGTGCATGGTGATTTTTGAATGTTAATTCTTGAAAATACATAGCGGTTAAGACCACCTAAGTATGGACAAAACCCACAAATGTATGTTGCCGCACTGGACATTTAATGCGGAAATGAATTTCAGCCTGAGCAAGCCAGGAAACATTTCTGGGATACTTTTTCCCCCTAGAATAGTCTCACAGAACTTTTGCCAGAAATCCCTTCCAAAATTTCAAAAGGTGGGAAAAACCTCAATGATTTATACCTAGAAATTTGTTATGACAAATGCCAGCATGAGAATTATTTAGACAAAGTCACACACGGCATGATTAAATTATGTTGGCCCAAACCTAAATCCCCCCCTTTTTAGATATACTGTATGTTAACTTAACACAATTTGAATTTTTTTTTTTTTTAAATAATAGTAAAAGAATTATAGAAAAGGACAGGACAAATCCACACACCTCATTGTAAGTGTTTTAGGGTCCATTAAACATTCGTTCTTCAGTGAGGGAAGAATTCCTGAATGTTGCCAGTTTCCGGACACTTGTGGTGTCGACCGTAAATTGCGGTGATCTCCCCTGGGTAGAAACACGTCCAGTCGGCACCAGAGTCAGCAGCCAAAGAAAGGCGTGGTGTACGGGTTTCCTAGCCTTCATGAAGGGCCTATTGGAAACGGCCTGGTACCCTGTGTCCTTGTAATGTGAAACGCTGATGTACGGTGTACGGTACATGTACGGTGGATCTTCTGTGCCCTTAACAGTAGCTGATTTAATTTGATGAATAATTGAAAAAGTATTTAATATTTATATTCCAGCATTTTAAATTCATAATTTTATTGTTGCCATTTTAATTTCCAAACGAAAGCACCGAATATTCAGCTTAAAGGGTAAAGCCATATATTATATTCATGAATTTATTATTTATGTGAGTATAACTTAATATATTTCATACAAATATGATATTTTTACACTTAAATGATTATTAAAATTGAATTTTGTACTTTGATGTTTAAAATAAAGCACCCTTTCCCCTATGATAAACCCTTTTAGTCGGTATTTCTTATTTGAAATAATATAAGCATGCAATTAAAATAACATAAACTTAAAAAAATATTATATTGATAAAGTCATTCAAATAAAGGTCAAAGGTCAATAGGGCGCCCTCAAGCGTTTGATAGGACAACTTTAAGCTATTTTTAGAAAACTAGACCATAGACCGTTAGCTGAGTATAGCGCCCTCTATTGAGTAATTGTAGAAATTTCCAGTTTCAATACATTTGAGGGAAAACTTAGGAAAAACAGTAGAGGGCGCTTTTTTTTTCTTAAGTTGTGTATAGCGCCCTCTATTGGTAAAATGGTGAAAGTTTTGGAACATTTCTGGATTGAAAGTTCCAAACCTTTCACAACTTTACCAATAGAGGGCGCTAAACAAAACTTACTCTAAGAGTTCAATTGGTGTAATTAAACACATGAGGGCGCTGTGATTTTCATTTTCAATCAAATTTAGGTCAAAGGTCAGAAGGGCGCCCTCACATCTTTAATAGTAGGTTGTGTATAGCGCCCTCTATTGGTAAAATTGTGAAAGGTTTGGAACTTTCAATCCAGAAATGTTTCAAAACTTTCACCATTTCACCAATAGAGGGCGCTATATACACCTTAATAACAAATAAAAAATGAACAGCGCCCTCTACGGTTTTTCTTAAGTTTTTCCCTCAAATTAATTTTGGGAAATTTCCATCAATCAAATTTAGGTCAAAGGTCAGAAGGGCGCCCTCACATCTTTAAAAGTAGGTTGTGTATAGCGCCCTCTATTGGTAACATTGTGAAAGGTTTGGAACTCTGAATCCAGAAATGTTTCAAAACTTTCACCATTTCACCAATAGAGGGCGCTATATACACCTTAATAACAAATAAAAAAATGAACAGCGCCCTCTACGGTTTTTCTTAAGTTTTTCCCTCAAATTTATTTTGGGAAATTTCCATCATTACTCAATAGAGGGCGCTATACTCAGTTAACGGTCTATGTCCAGTTTTCTATGAATAGCTTAAAGTTGTCCCATCAAACGCTTGAGGGCGCCCTATTGACCTTTGACCCGTATTTGAATGACTGTCAATAATATTATAATAAAATTTTGTTTTAAGTATTTACTTTTAATGCTTCTATTCATTTCAATAACAAATACTGACTAATAGGGTTCATCAGTGGGGAAAAGGGTGCTTTATTTCAAACATCAAAGTACAAAATGCAATTTTAATGTAAAAATATCATATTTGTATGAAATATATAAAGTTACACTCACATAAATAATAAATTAATAAAAATAATATATGGCTTCACACTTTAAGCTGAATATTCGGTGCTTTCGTTTGGAAATTGAAATGGCAACAATAAAATTATGAATTTAAAATGCTGGAATATAAATATTAAATACTTTTTCAATTATTCATCAAATTAAATCAGCTACTGTTAAGGGCAAAGACGATCCACCGTATATCTACCGTACACCGTACATCAGCGTTTTACATTGCAAGGACACAGGGTACCAGGCCGTTTTCAATAGGCCCTTCATGAAGGCTAGGAAACCCGTACACCACGCCTTTCTTGGCTGCTGACTCTGGTGCCGACTGGACGTGTTTCTACCCAAGGGAAGATCACCGCAATTTACGGTCGATACCACAGTGTCCAGAAACTGACAACATTCAGGAAATCTTCCCTCACTGAAGAACGAATGCTTAATGGACCCCCAAAACACTTACAATGAGGTGTGTGGATTTGTCCTGTCCTTTTCTATCATTTTTGTTTTGATAGTTTAAAAAAAGAAGATTATTTTTCAAATTGTGTTTAGTTAACATACAGTATATCTAAAAAAGAAAGAAAAAGAATTAGGTTTGGGCCAACATAATTTAATCATGCAGTGTGTGATTTTGTCTAAATAATTCTCAGGCTGGCATTAATTTTGTCATAACAAATTTCTAGGAATGAATCTAGGAGGTTTTTCCCACCTTTTGGAATTTTGAAAGGGATTTCTGGCAAAAGTTCTGTGAGACTACCATATTCTAGGGGGGAAAAGTCTCCCAGAAATATTTCCTAGCTTGCTCAGGCTGAAATTCATTTCCGCATTAAATGTTCAGTGCGGCAACGTACATTTGTGGGCTTTGTCCATAATTAGGTGGTCTTAACCGCATATTTTCAAGAATTAACATTCAAAAATCACCATGCACTTGAATCCCGGTCATGAAAATTTTACAGGTTCCACGAACCATTTTGATTTGTAATTGTATGTTACACGTCTGGGTACCAGCATGTTTAGTAATGCAGACACAAAAGCACAAACTGATTTGCAAATCAAGTTAAAAGAATAAATACATGTAATTCAAAACCTCAAATTATTATTTTTTTTAAAGAGAAAAAAAAACAAGCATGGGTTATGACATCGTCCAAAAATAACCCCCAAAGCAGGCTGCATGCCTCACAACCTGTTCTAGACCATAGGTTAATAATAACATCAATAAAAACTATCTTTTGTGTGTGTGTGTTTCTGTGTATCACAGAATGAGACAAGCTTTCGGATGAGCATCATGTGACCCTCTACCCAGCTGAAGAGTGGAACACCAAGACAACGAAAGGGTCTCCCTCAAATCTCTCTGCCATGAATTCAGCGGCTGGTTAATGTCCAGATGTCCCTGGGAGAGATTCGAGTCCATGCAAGCTACTGCTGATGTTACCAAACTGCCGATGTCATTCGTCTTGGTATGTTACACGTCTCGGTCTGGGTACCATCATGTGTAGTAATGCAGACACAAAAAGAGCACGTACCGATTTGCATATCCAGTTCGAAAAAGAATTCCAAAAGCTCAAATATATCAAAACTAACAGAAATGCATGGTGTGTCCCTCATAACCTGTGCTCGACCATGATTTAAATAAATATAATCAAGTAAAACATTTCTTTCTTGTTTTTTGCTTTGTACTTTTTTGTTTCTGTGCATCACACAATGAGACGAGCTGTTGGATGACCATCTAGCGACCTCTACCCAGCTGATGAGTGGAACGCCAAGACAACGAAGGAGTCTCCATCAAATCTGTCATGCATTCAGTGACTGGATCCAGTTCTGATGTCCAGATGTCCCTGGGAGAGCTTCGAGTCCAGCCGAGCTACCTCTGATGTTACCAAGCTGCCGATGCCATTCATCTTAATGCCTGATGGGCTGAGCACAAGCCCTGGACAATGACCCTCATGATCTGAAACAAGAAACAAGGACAACAAATCCATTAGATTTTCAGAATATCCCAAATTAAACATGTCTTAAGGTTCGGAACCAAACAAATCTAACAACCCCCCCCCAAAAAAACCAAAAAAAAACAAACCAAAAAACCCATACTGATATCAATGAAGATTTCACCCCGAACTATGAACTATTATTTATATGAGAATTAACTGGATCCATTGTACCCTGCAATAATTAAAAGAGAGTGCCGTGTGCACTCATTGGATGTGTTCTTCACTTTAGACCCTCCCCAAAACCACTGGTATCTGGTCATCAGTCTGGCACAAATTTCTGAGCGCTGCAAACTACTGTATTCTAAAAAGACTCCAAATGGGCCTTACAAATCTTGAATTCTGCAATCACGTTGATGCAATTTTATGCAACCCTTGGGGGTTGAACTCGCTTATAAATTCCTCATTGCATTGTAATACCTTTCACAATCTATTCCAAAAGATTTCTGTCCAAATGGGCCTTTCAAATTGAGTTCTCATATCAAAAAATGATGCAATTTGATGCAACCTCTGGGGGTTGAATGTGCCAAAAAAATGTTTCTGCATTGCATGTACCTTTCACAAACTCTTATGAAAGATTTTTGTCCAAATGGGCCTTAAAAATGCTGAATTTTGCAATCGCATGTTGAAAGAATTTTATGCAACCCCTGGGGGTTGAGTGGCGATGATAAACACAAAATGTACTTTAGCATTTTAAAAAACAAGATTTAATCACCCCAGATACCAGTCTTTTTGGGTGAGGAATTAAGTAAATGTAAATGTAACTGTAACATGGATGGTTCAAGTATGCCAGTCTATATCATTGATTCTTCTTTCACTGACGGATTAATAAAGCGCGCTGTCTAATTTCCTTAGCATAATTCAATGAGATTTTTCTAAATTCACTATGCATTGAGAAGCAGTGCTCATACTTTTTTGTTGTGATCAGTTATTTTTGGAAGAATTTCTTTCCCTTGGGGAAAGACTGCTAAAATCAAAATCATTTAGTCCTCGGGACGTGTAAATTTCAAGTCGTTTTTCGAAAACAGTTTGAATCACTTTTTGGCTGAAATAATTCATGGATTTGCATAGCAGTTTGGACAATTTTTACTCTGCTAAGTTTTTAATTTTTCCGAAGTTACGCGCAGCACAGAATTGTTGTAACAAAAAATCAAGTTGAACATTTTTGTTCTTGGCTAAATTGCTTTCTTTAAAACAAATGTCCTAAAATAATGCGAATCAAGATATTAGCTGGCATACTTCCACCATACCATGCATGAGTGGTTAACTATGGATACGCGTACCCTGCTACCGTGAACCAAGTTGGATGTTACTTATGCGTTATGATTGCTCCAAAAACAAACCTGGTATTTTTTCTAGATATTTTGAAAAGCGCGCCCCAAATTTGCAAAACATCTAATTTATTCAGTTGACAAAGCGCTGGTCTGATGTAATTGCATTCAAAACAGCATGTCATTTAAACCTTTCTTTGTGTCTAGTTAACTTAGAAAGCGCGACGATGTATTGATATTCAGCAATATTTGGCATTTTCACAGTTGCAAGAAATGGTCGTGGCTGTAGATTTATTTTTAAAATTTTTGACGAAACATTGTCCAAATTTGTTTAAGCATTTTTCTGTTCATTCGCTAAATTCCATCAAAGTCAAAAAGCTGCGCGAAAATCTCAAATTTACTCCAACTTGTTTACGGTGGCAGGTTACTACTGGTTTCAAAGGTTTCGTTTCATTCTTTGTGCTGACCTTTTCCAAATTGCGATGGCTCATGCCGGCGATTTCATGTCCAATTCTGATTGCGTCTTTTCTTGCTGCGCCGCCTCAATCACCTTTATCTGTTGGCAAATAAAAATGCAAAAAAAAATAGTCAAAAGGGCTTGATATTCAGATATTACACCATTTATTGGAGCATCTAATGCAGGGTACAAATTCTTGGCGCCAAAAACTGTTCTGAATTTGCGCTGCAATATAAGGAAGATAAAAGGTTAAGGTTCAAAACTTGCGCTGCTCGGCTGCAAAAAAATAGTTTAAAATGGTCAAGCACAATGTTTGAAATGATATCTTTGGGAAGAGGCTACATTGCATATTGAAATGGGTTCTGCTAATACAACCTGAAGACTATTTACATGTGACCTTTGTGCTGCATCTATTTGCTATGCATGAAGGTCATATGCAAATTTTCCTAAAGGTTATATTGTTGGACCTTTCAATAAGCCTCCTGGAAAGATGGCCATTAAAGAGAGGGCGCTCTTCGTATTGGCTAAATGCCAAATGATGAGCGCCCTCTTGCTTTTGGCTGTAACTTTCAGGGAGGCTGTTTGCAATGTAGCCCCTTAAACCATGTATGCGTATCCTTAGTCAACCACACTGTTAAAATTGTAAGGGGGGGGGAGATTTCAAGTTTTGACAAATAAAAACGTGAAAGGAGATCACTCTGTTCAGTGAATTTTTTTTTATTTAAAAAAAATTTAATACAAAATGCGAGTGCCGGTCGGTGCGCCCTCTACTGTCTGGAATGCTTAGCGACCTAATGGCCCGAGTACATTGGCCAGTATGCCCCAAGTCCAGCGGCACCAGACTACTGTGCTACTGGCACCCCTCTCCACCAGTGCTCTGCAACACATATTTCAACAAGCTCATTAGCAATGCGAGGCAGAAAGCCACGCATTGTTGGGAATGACAAAGGCCTGAACAAAGGTCAGAAAGGTTTCACTGTTGTACACTTAGATAGAGATACTTCTGTATGGGTGGGCGGGACGTCACTCCCTGTTCGGGCAACCAGGCCACTATGTTCAGACTTTTGGAGGTGAATTTTGGTGTAAAAAAAAAGAAAAAAGAAAATGCCGATTCATTTGGACTTTTCCACAGCATCACTAATTGAGTCCTTGACCCTCAAAATGAAGACAACTTCAGTCTAGATGATGATTTGCTGATTGGAGAAATAATATTCCAACATGTCTAACGAAAGAAATAATTTTTTATTAAAAAAAACAAAATAGCCAAAACAATCCATGAGGTTTCATGGTATTGAAGATGCTAATGTTTTGATTCATTGGTTTTGTTGATTGGTTTGGGTCGCTTGAAAAAGAAATAGAGAAAATTCAGAATATTCTCATTACCGGGAGATATTGTAGACGACATTGGGTTCATGTAGGATAAAACTACTCCTAACATTTACCTAATACTAATTAATACTAATTAAGAAACTAAACAGAAAAACCTTAAATAGCAAGGCACTATTGAAAGAATTACCAACTACTCTTTGAATAACTAAAAAATATATCAATGATTTAAAATTATAGATTGCGGAAAACATTCACGGTGAATACTTTACTATTTCAATATTTGCCAAAAACAGTAATGATGAAAGAGCTGCAATTGTTTCAGTGAGAATTTCAAACTTGCCACAAGTCTTTGGTCAAGTGGAATTTTGTTTCAAGTTAAGTTTTGAATTGTCTCAAAGCAATAGAAACATGTTTTGAGATTGGGGAATTTCATTAATGCTGCCAAAACCTACGGGAAAGATCTTAGATCTTTTTGTAATTAAATTGGTATCAAAGTGAATTATTTCCACAATCTAGAACTGGACTATCCAACGATGCTTCCCGATCCCTAACTTAGTGATAAAGGCATGCATTTGAAATCAATCATAGGTAAGATCCTGAATTCTAACTCTGACCTCAACCAACCAAGCTTTCTAATTCCTAATTATTGGCAATAAGTGCTTGCATTATGATCCTTGATCTGCTAATGTAAGCTAATGCATTATGGCTTCATCTCAAAGCTGAGCATTGTCATGGTTTGATACGGTGGAAATGGAATTATCTAACGACTACGAGCTGCTCAAGTACAATCTAAAAAAGACCTACACCTAGTGTATATAATTATTTTAGAAGAAAGGTGATTTAAACCTATTAAAAGAAAAATGCCCTAGTAGCCTCAAATCTTAAAATGAAATCTAGACATTGCTCAAATAAACTAATCTAACACTTCTATGATCTACCTACAGTCAATTACCTGACGTCATTAGATTATATTAATTAATTGCAAAGGTTAGTATCCTGAATAAGTTAAAGGGACTGGCATTTCCAAAGAATAACTTACTTTACATTAATTAGTATCCTGTCATAACAGTGCCTAAAACACCTGGCCTAATGCTTTCTGATAGTAACTACGGCTGATAGTTCTAATAAATGTTTGCCCTGTCTGACCTATTTTTAAAATTTGATTTGAATCTTCAAAGTCAAGGTTACCAACACAAATAAAACTAAATTCAAATTTTGCAGAACTGTAACTGTTTAAATCTTGGAGATCTATTTTCTAAATGTTATGCTACAACTGGTGTCTTAACTTTAAAACAAATTCTTATCTAACAGGTAAGAAACTCCTAGTAAATGTCCTTTCCTTTGTTAAGATCTTCAAAGATTTGCCTTCCCTAAGCATAATTTGGGCATTATAGTTAGAATAGAATTTCAGAGTAAAAATGGAAACAGTACCTAGCCAATCATGCATTTTAGATTTAAGAATAAGACATGTGATTTGTTACATTTTTACAACTAAGAAGTACCTATTAAATCTTTATATGTTGTAAAAACTAAAGAAAACGTACACAATGTAAAAAGAAAATTACTAATAGGATAATTTTTCCTACATTAGTTACTAGGAGCTTGGTTAGCAACTACTCAACAAATTTACATGTAGTTTAGTTTAGACTAAGTTAGAAACTACACAACCCAATGTCGTCTTTGATATCTCCTGAGATGAGGAAAATGTGGGGTTTTTTCAAGTATGCAAGTGAAATCAATGAGTGAAAAAAATACATGTCAGAATATCATTTCTCCAATCATCATATCATCAACTAGACAGAGGTCACCATCATCCATCAGGTTCAAGAGCCCCCTCAGATCAGAAGCAGATGTCCTGTAAGAAAAGGTGGTCGTGGAGACCGGTCTGAACAGCGTCCTGATTACACAGGAACAAAGCATGACGGGTACCAACTTAGGATAACAAAAGATCGAAAAAAGTGCAAAAAAGGGTCCTCAGTCCGACCCAAGCACACAGGCAAATCAAAATCTAAGTGTACAACAGCAAAGTCCTTTCTTTCCTATGGGGAATTTTGGATGGAATTTTGGAATGAGCTTGTCAAATCATGTGAGGCAGAGCAGCAGCAGATTAGGGCACCAGCAGCAACAGCAGCCCGATGCCACTGAACATGAGGCATACCGACCAATGCACCCGGGCCATTAGGTCGCTTTGCATCCCAGACAGTAGAGGGCGCACCGACCGGCACTCGCATTTTGCACTACTGTGCATATCTTCAGATTCAATTTTATGCAGTTCTCAGATTTTATACAATATAAATATAAACAAATATAAATATAAACAAAAGAGAAATGCTCCAACAAACTGAAGATTTGCAAAGTCACTGACATCCCCACCCAGGGGACAGAAATGACATGAGCAAAGATTTTTACATCCCCACCCAGGGGACAGAAATGACATGAGCAAAGATCCTGACATCCCCACCCAGAGGACAGAAATGGCATGAGCAAAGATAGACATCCCCACCCAGGGGACAGCAATGACATGAGCAAAGATCCTGACATTCCCACCCAGGGGACAGAAATGGCATGAGCAAAGATCCTGACATTCCCACCCAGGGGACAGAAATGGCATGAGCAAAGATCCTGACATTCCCACCCAGGGGACAGAAATGGCATGAGCAAAGATCCTGACATCCCCATTCAGGGGACAGAAATGACATGAGCAAAGATCCTGACATCCCCTCCCAGGGGACAGAAATGGCATGAGCAAAGATCCTGACATCCCCTCCCAAGGGACAGAAATGGCATGAGCAAAGATCCTGACATCCCCTCCCAGGGGATAGAAATGATATGAGCAAAGATTCTGACATCCCCTCCCAGGGGACAGAAATGGCATGAGCAAAGATCCTGACATGTATCCCCTCCCAGGGGACAGAAATTATATGAGCAAAGATCCTGACATCCCCTCCCAGGGGACAGAAATGATATGAGCAAAGATGCAAATATATCCCCACCCAGGGAACAGAAATGACATGAGCAAGGATAAATACATCACCCCAAGGGGATGGAAAAAGCATGAGCACAGATGCATACATCCTCTGCCTAGGGAAAAGTGGATGTCATGTATCACTGAGCTATTCCCCCCACTCATGATCAGGGATAATGGTGGTAAGCATCAAAAGAGAAAATGCATCAATGTTGGACCAGTGAAATTATCATCAAAACATAAGTACAGACAATCTATCTACATGTACAAGGACCAATGACTTTCCATTTTTGATGCAACTGAAAATAAATCGACAAATTTCTTAGTTCTCTTTCTGATACGTTTCGAGTTAATGTATGTGAAAGTTGCAGAAAAAAAATCCCCTTAAACTATTTAAGTATTTGCTGATGACGCAGCATTTCTTTGGCTTGTTTTGCCCTTTAACTGAATGAATTTGGGTTAAAAACCCAACTTTGCCAAAGCCCAGCTTTAGTATTTTCAGCATTGAAATTTGAAAGCATAGTGTTTGCCCAGTTTCTTTTTATCAAATTGGCCAGAACATAATGTCTAAACGCAGGAAGAAAAATAACGTGTGAAATGATAAGTCACTGAAATAGAAAGGGTGAGTTTCTTGTGAAGGTGAATAAAAATGGAAAATCATAGGCACCTTACTTAATTACAATGGCAGGGGGTCATTGATTTCAAAAGGAAAGTTTAAATTTTGGTACAATCAATTTGAGAAGTATTCAGCTCCCCTCCCAAAATGAATTAAAAAGTAGATTTAAAATAATTGCATTTCCAGATCAAAATTCCTGTCGATATTACAACCCCGCTGCCAATTTAAATGATTCAGGATAAGCACTCATACAAACTTTTTGATGTATGAATAAAACAAGAATTCAAAACTGCCAAACTGCAAAAATGGGAGAGAAAGCAGACATCCCCACCCAGGGGACAGAAATGAGTAAAAAAATGACATGAGCAAAGATTCTGACATCCCCACCCAGGGGACAGAAATGACATGAGCGAAGATCCTGACATCCCCTCCCAGGGGACAGAAATGACATGAGCAAAGATGCAGATATCCCCACTCAGGGGACAGAAATGGCATGAGCAAAGATCCTGACATCCCCTCCCAGGGGACAGAAATGGCATGAGCAAAGATCCTGACATCCCCTCCCAGGGGACAGAAATGACGTGAGCGAAGATCCTGACATCCCCTCCCAGGGGACAGAAATGACATGAGCAAAGATGCAGATATCCCCACCCAGGGGACAGAAATGGCATGAGCAAAGATCCTGACATCCCCTCCCAGGGGATAGAAATGATATGAGCAAAGATCCTGACATCCCCTCCCAGGGGACAGAAATGATATGAGCAAAGATCCTGACATCCCCTCCCAGGGGACAGAAATGGCATGAGCAAAGATCCTGACATCCCCTCCCAGGGGACAGAAATGGCATGAGCAAAGATCCTGACATCCCCTGCCAGGGGACAGAAATGGCATGAGCAAAGATCCTGACATCCCCACCCAGGGGACAGAAATGGCATGAGCAAAGATCCTGACATCCCCTCCCAGGGGACAGAAATGGCTTGAGCAACGATCCTCACATCCCCACCCAGGGGACAGAAATGATAAGAGCAAAGATCCTGACATCCCCTCCCAGGCTCCCAGGGGGCAGAAATGACATGAGCAAGGATAAATACATCACCCCAAGGGGATGGAAAAAGCATGAGCACAGATGCATACATCCTCTGCCTAGGGAAAAGTGGATGTCATGTATCACTGAGCTATTCCCCCCACTCATGATCAGGGATAATGGTGGTAAGCAATGCATCAAAAGAGAAAATGCATCAATGTTGGACCAGTGAAATTATCATCAAAACATAAGTACAGACAAACTATCTACATGTACAAGGACCAATGACTTTCCATTTTTGATGCAACTGAAAATAAATCGACAATTTCCTTAGTTCTCTTTCTGATACGTTTCGAGTTATGTGAAAGTTGCAGAAAAAAAATCCCCTTAAACTATTTAAGTATTTGCTGATTACGCAGCATTTCTTTGGTTTGTTTTGCCCTCTAACTGAATGAATTTGGGTTAAAAACCCAACTTTGCCAAAGCCCAGCTTTAGTATTTTCAGCATTGAAATTTGAAAGCATAGTGTTTGCCCAGTTTCTTTTTATCAAATTGGCCAGAACATAATGTCTAAACGCAGGAAGAAAAATAACGTATGAAATGATAAGTCACTGAAATAGAAAGGGTGAGTTTCTTGTGAAGTTGAATAAAAATGGAAAATCATAGGCACCTTACTGAATTACAGTGGCAGGGGGTCATTGATTTCAAAAGGAAAGTTTAAATTTTGGTACAATCAATTTGAGAAGTATTCAGCTCCCCTCCCAGAATGAATTAAAAAGTAGATTTAAAACAATTGCATTTCCAGACCAAAATTCCTGTCGATATTACAACCCCGCTGCCAATTTAAATGATTCAGGATAAGCACTCATACAAACTTTTTGATGTATAAATAAAACAAGAATTCAAAACTGCCAAACTGCAAAAATGGGAGAGAAAGCAGACATCCCCACCCAGGGGATATTGTTTTGGAATTGCGATGAGAAATTGAGAGAATTTTAATAAAGATCGTGCCTTAACGTTTAGGAACTTTGTAGATTAAAAAGCAATGTCTCTCAGCATTCATTTCAAATGTTTTGAAAAAAAGGTCATTTCACAATTGAGAATTCCATATGAGTTATTATCCTGACCCATTACTTAAATCATAAAGACATAAAATGACAAATAACTGAGATGGATTCATTTTGGGGAAATGAGTTTGAGGAGCAGTTACAAAGTTTGGACAATGTTCAACTGTGTACATGTGTGCAACTATATGAAGTTGACTCAACTTCTATTAGGGATTCATACAGTCAAAAGACATGCAATGACTTTTGAAAACTACCCTTTGTGACATGCTGCTCCACCCAGGGGAAAGAAATGACATGAGCAAAGTCGCTGACATCGCCACCCAGGGAAAGGAAATGACATGAGATTAGGTGCAGACATCCCCTCCCAGGGGACAGAAATGGCATGAGCAAAGATAGACATCCCCACGATGAGGAAAATTGAATGTAGTGTTTCACGAAGCTATTCCCCCACCCAGGGGATAATCATGCTACATAAAAATGCATCAATGTTGAACCAGTTAGCCTATATACCACTTCCATGTAAGAATGTGATGCCAAATCAAGCTAAACCAAATGAATCCATCCCAGACTTAAGCACAAGAAAATGAAGTAATAATTAAAGATAATCTTAGATGAAATTTACATTTGCTTAAATCAAATTCTGAAAAAAAATTGATTGATCCAAGGAAGATAAGGGGGGATTTAGAGAATAATTGTGAAATACCACAAAAAATGGGAAAGTTCTTCGGTGGACAGGATTTCATGAAAAGGATTTCTTGAAAAAATTGTAAATTTCAGCTACTGTAAAAAATTCCCCCAAATCTAGCAAAAATAATTACTTTATAACGTCTTGGTTTGCGATGGACAGGCAACATCACTGGCTTGAATGATGACATCTCTTGTGATGAACGTCTCGGCAGGATCATCTAAGACAGAAAAAAGTCACAACAAAGTCCCAATAACTAACAATTCAAAATACCTGAGCATATGATTCATTCTTTATTGTTGGCATGCAAATAAGTCAATATGCAAATCTCTCTTTCAAAAAGCAATGTGCTGCGGTCGATTTCATGAAACTCTTCCTGACTTAGGATCGATCCTAGGATTTAGGAAGAGTCCTAGCTCTAGGATTTGATCTTACTTATGATCAATCCTAAGAACGATTTCACAAAACGCGTCTTAAGCAAGACACGTCGGGAATACAGTATAATAAAACCGCAAGATAAATAGTGAACAAGACCAAATTTGCGTAACCAATATGTGTCAACGACTATTTCATGTATTCGAGATTGATTCTGCCGCACTGATAAAACGGCCATCGGAACTTCTCTGATTCAAGATGGTTGATTGGCGAGTTAACATGGTACAACATTTTGGCTCCAAACAATTTTGGTGAAAAGATGTCATCTGCAATGCTCATAATTTAAAAAAATATATAACGCATGCGGGCGGTGTTCATAATATTATTAATGACACTCGATACCAAGAACAATAATTATAAACGACTGTTTATGGTGCCATAGTGGTAAATAAATTACCCGAGTTTCATGCTTTATGTGGTCACTAACCCTGTCTACAAGTTGCATGATCCCCATCTATGGAATATTTCCTCGTCACGTAAACTATCCAAAGAATTCTGTCTGTCGCGAAAGAGACGTTCTCTTCGCAATGCCCATCTTGCTTCGTAGTCGGCCAACAGTAGCAGCGCCATTGCATCTAGCTAGCAACGTACGTACGCACGCGTAGCTGATTATTTATAACACAAAATCAATGGCTAAGACGACCCACAGACCGATCTTAAGTTAGGAAGGGTTCTGCCCCGTTGTCAAGGTATTTAGGACGTGTTAAACCCTTCTTATCCTTGGTGAAATTGTTCTCAGGATGCGTCCTAAGTTAGGACAAGTTACTCTTTTTATCTCGAGTTAGGACGAGTCTTAATGTTTCGTGAAATCGACCGCAAGTCTCCCTGACACATGGAGCTCTATAAATAAACACGTGTGCGTGTATGTACGTGTGCAGTCTACGATGCGTCACATCTAGTTTGCCCTCTTTGGTAATGGCGTCGCAGTCCCCTTGTTGGCACACGACATGCGACGGTTGCAAGCTCTAGTTTATTATTTTATAGAGCTCTATGCCCTGAAGCAATGTCTTCTGAATGAAAAATCCAAATATAAAACAACCTGGAGTTGATACTTACTTCTTGGGGTTCTCCTAGTGTTATGAGGTGCATCGCAGATGGCAGTCACGTCGTATGGTGGGTAGTCCTGAATGTCAAAGGTGATGTTTGGGGTCAAATTCTGAGGGACAGGTGTTCACATCGTAGAGTGACATTACCTAGACTGGATTAGACCTGTAACAGAAATATAACACAAAACAGTATGTTACAACATGCATCGACAACGCTACCAATGATTTATTTGACCAGATAACACTCTTGCCATCAAAACACAAAACAGAAATAATTGCAATGCACACCACACCACAACTGCCACCATTGTGGTATGCTGCCCAACCCAGTGGCAAGAAATGACAACAGCAAAGATGCAGAAAACTCCATCCAGGGGAACGAAATGACATGAGCAAAGATGCAGACCTCCCCACCAAAGTCCTAAGAACTAACAAATCAATGTGTTTGAGCATATTGTTCAGAATTCATCTTCATTGTTCGCAAGCAAATCTTTTTTTGAAGTATTCATGCACTCATCTTTACTTTATCATCTTTACTTTACTTTAATAGAATTTTCATGTTCTAAAATCCAAATATCACACAAAAAGAGATCAAGTTTATACTTACAATGTACATGGACTTCTTGGGGTTCTTCAGGTGATAGGTGGCATCACAAATGGTAGTTACATCGCATCAAGAATAGTCATGAATTGCCAAAGGTAAAGGTGATGTTGTGAGTCAAACTCAGAGAAACAGGAGTTCACATCGTAGGGTGGCATTGCCAAGATTGGAGGAGACCTGCAACAAGAATACAACACAATACAACATATTACAACATGCATCCATATGGCACAGATAAATTACCTGATCAGATCACACTTTTGCCATCAAAACAGAAATGCCTACAACACTGCCACACATCATTGTTGCATACTGTCCCACCAATTTTACATATTATTCACTGATTTCAACTGGAAACCCAGTTTTAATATTAACTCTTTCACCACGTCTGTACGGAATAAATTTGGTAATATATTAGAAACAATGGGACACGCGAGCCGATGTATCGGCTTTCCGTCAACAGAGAGCGGTTTACCGAGCCGATGTATCGGCGCGCCGTACGGAAAGAGTTAAGCTATTGGACATTTTGCAGGCTGATCGATGACATAGTAAAAATCAGTTAGTAGCATTAATTACAGGAAAAAGACAAGGCCAAACATCCACTTCAAAAGCTTCCTCAAACTAAAACACTTTTACCAGTTTTAATTCATGCAACACATGACTTCAACACTGAAGTGTCAAGTACATTTGGTGAGCAACTTAAAGTATCCTTTGAGGATAGAAAAACCCAGGTTAGTTGCATTACGGTCAGTCGCATTATAGTTTGTCCATCAGACCTTTTGTCCATCAGTTGTATGTACTGTATGGTTTTTTTTACAAAACAAAATATTATTCTGTGTAAACAAATGCAAAGAGAGCTTGAAATTAATTGATAGTACAGTTTTATCCTATTGACGACAAGGCCAAAATGTGTATGTTCTACACATACAGTGTAGGACCTACATGTACATTGTAGGCTACAGTTTTGGCTGTCCATATTCATGTACATGGCTATAATATATCTTTGGTGCAACCCGATTTTGGTATACCAGTATATAACTCCAACATGACATTCAGAATAATTGCTAATTAATACAAACTAATCAAGAACATACATATTTTAAAACCTTAAACAGGTTTTAAACTTAACCCTGATTTAGAATGAATGTAAAAGTGGTCTGCAAATTTAAAGCGACCAAGATTATTGGCTATCATAGGTTCTTGATGATGCAAACTATACTTGCTGCTTCAAGTAAAAAGTTTTGTCATCCTTTGGATATGGCCATTTCCAGTTTCTTGAAATCAGATTTGGTCATTCGCAATTACAGTAAACTTACAGTCGCATTACCAGTTAAGGCCTTTTCACACTACAGCCTCTCAACCCGGGTTGAGAAATTCTTACCCCAGGTGGAAAATTGAATTTTCAACCCCATGTTCAACCCGTTATCGTTTCAGACTTGATTCATGCAGACCGAGCTTATTTCAACCCGGGGGAACTTCAACCCCGAGATTACTGCACACTAGTATCTCATGCAGCACATCGCGAGTGCCAGTAAACAAATCACACAATGCAATGGATTCAGAAGCAACATGGCTCCTGCACTCAATTGCAATGTTCCACGAGACAATGAGGCAAGAAAACATCAAGAAGTGCGGCATTCAAGACGGGATATGATAATACAAGCAAGGCAACGTCAGGCCAATTTGGCCCATCCTGCGTTCGCGTCATGTAGGCCTACTGTATGTCATGGCATTGTCCACTAAATATAATTTGTGGGAATTAGTCTCTGCCACCAAAGATCTGTCTGGTGTACCAACATATAATAAACATTGACAAACAATTTGCACACTCTGTTGCCATGACCTTCATACCTGTAGACCAAAACAAATCCCACGGCACTCAACCCAGGGGCCAGGGCAAACTCAACCTGGTTCTTTTCACACTAGCGTTTTCAACCTGGGCGAGAGTTTCAACCCGGGGCAAAAATTTCAACACTGGTCCAGAGCAGAGTGGAGTTCAACCTGGGTTGAAGCCAATCTCGGGTTTGACAAAGGGTTGGCGCGGGGTTGAAAATTGGCAATTGTGAATCGTTGGCGATTTTCAACCCCAAGATTTGTCTGGTGTGAAAAGGCCTCGAGTCGCATTACAATTTTGGTTGGCTTATAAATTAAAAAATAAAATAACTAAAAATTTAAGCTTTTCAGTCCTTAGTCTTTTCAGACTTGATATTAAGTGTAAAAGCATAATCTAAAATGCCAATAAAATAATCAGTGGATTTGGGCTATAATTAAAAAAAAATCATCTTTCAATCAGTCGCATTACACCACATTGAAGCGTTAACAGATACCCTCATGGTCATAATATGACTTTATAATGAAGAGGCAACTTGGAATTTATCTTTGATTGCATAAGATGGGTCACAGTACTAATCAAATTTTGATTAGACTTTTGATGTTAGACTCTTTGTTGGATAAACTATACAACTTAGAAGAGAGTAAATTGGGCATATTCACTTGCCACATCACAGAGACGTATGCATTTATATTTCCATGAGGATCAAATGGACGATCACCAATGTCATCAAGGCAACAAAATTATTGACGATAAAGATCGTCCCGTGCGATCCCCCAAGCATGCTACACGATCGGCCTTGTTACGTTGTGTCAGTGTGTCTTGCGTGAGATCGACGTTCTGTTTTTAGCTAACTTCAATGTCTGCACCTGACCCCAACATTGCAATAAAATGTTACATGGAGGAACAAAAACCAGACTCAATCATGCCGAGGGTTTCGCGCCCAATCCTGTTTGGATCAAAAAGTTTGTTTGAAAATATTGCGAAACACTGCGGTTATGAAGCTAGCTAGCTGTGTGCACGGCCGGATGGCCTGTACTACTGTGTAGATGTACATGTACACATACATGTACAGTGTAAAAAAAAACGTCCGGGGCTGTGTGCCTGCATACAACGTGCACGTGCTGGGATGAATGCGCGCACAGCTTGGTACTGCTAGCCAACTTGACCTTACAAATGCATAATTCATTTTGAGAAGGAAAGGGGGAAAAGGATTACCTCGTCCTTTTGATGACATTTATGTGCAGTGGAGTTAAATATGATGGCGGGACTTTTTTAATTCTTGTCTTTAACTCGCTTTTTTGATAAATTTCCGATATTTTTTCCTAAAAGTTTATTATTTTTGTAACTACATGTACGTGTTTTATGGGAAAACCAGCAACCGTAGCTATGATGCACACCGCTATCAACTACTCAGTGGGTGAAGCTACTTTTATGAAAACCATGGCAGACTTACTAATAATTATCAGTTGTTTAACCCCACCCCCTTTTCTATCATGGTGGGCGTGGCCAAGGAAAAATTACATCACGGTATACCAAAACTGCATTTTTCCCCCCACGGTATACCGAGTATCTAAATTTTGAAACCGGCACAACCTTAGCATCTAAGAATAATTTGGGACAAGAGGTCTTTCTTTGCACAATGCGACACAGAACCTTTAAAAAAATAATCTGTTTACTGATATGCTATAACTAAAACTAAATGAAATGGATTTCATTTTTTGGTAGTCTTGTCCATAGTGTTGTAGGCCTCGAGACTGAGACGACCTGGTCTCAGTCTCGAGACCGTCTCGACTCTCAAGACCTTTTTTTAAGGTCTCGGTCTTAACAAAGTCTTGGTCTCGAGAGGCTGATCTCAGTCTTAAAAGCTCTCGTCTCGGTGTTGGTCTCTGTATGTCTCGGTCTCAGATGGCGCAGTCTCGGGTTTTATCCTCGAGACCCGTCTTAGTGTCAAAATGCAAATCCTCCCTTAGTTAAATTATTCGTTCTCTCATCTTCCTGAAAGAAAGTTACAATATTCCCAAACCGAATAATATATATCAAACAAAAAGGGATAAAGTTCATACTTACAGTGTACATGTACTTCTTGGGGTTCTTCAGGTGATATGAGGTGCATCACAGATGGCAGTCACATTGTATGAAGGACAGCCCTGAATTGCTGATGGCAAAGGCGATGCTCTCTGTCAGTGGCATCACAGATGGCAGTCACATCACATGAAGGACAGCCCTGAACGGCTGATGGCAATGGTGATGCTTTCCGTCAGTGGCATCACAGATGGCAGTCACATCTCATGAAGGACAGCCCTGAACGGCTGATGGCAATGGTGATGCTTTCCGTCAGTGGCATTGCAGATGGCAGTCACATTGTATGAAGGACAGCCCTGAATTGCTGATGGCAAGGTGATGCTTTCTGTCAGTGGAATCTCAGATGGCAGTCACATCGCATGAAGGACAGCCCTGAACGGCTGATGGCAATGGTGATGCTTTCCGTCAGTGGCATTGCAGATGGCAGTCACATTGTATGAAGGACAGCCCTGAATTGCTGATGGCAAGGTGATGCTTTCTGTCAGTGGAATCTCAGATGGCAGTCACATCGCATGAAGGACAGTCATGAATTGCTGATGGCAAAGGTGATGCTTTCCGTCAGTGGCATTGCAGATGGCAGTCACATTGCATGAAGGACAGCCCTGAATTGCTGATGGCAAAGGTGATGCTTTCCGTCAGTGGCATTGCAGATGGCAGTCACATCATATGAAGGACAGTCATGAATTGCTGATGGCAAAGGTGATGCTTTCCGTCAGTGGCATTGCAGATGGCAGTCACATCGTATGAAGGACAGTCTTGAATTGCTGATGGCAAAGGCGATGCTTTCCGTCAGTGGCATTGCAGATGGCAGTCACATCGCATGAAGGACAGCCCTGAATTGCTGATGGCAAAGGCGATGCTTTCCATCAGTGGCATTGCAGATGGCAGTCACATTGTATGAAGGACAGCCCTGAATTAATGATGGCAAAGGCGATGCTTTCCGTCAGTGGCATCGCAGATGGCAGTCACATTGTATGAAGGACAGCCCTGAATTAATGATGGCAAAGGTGATGCTTTCCGTCAGTGGCATCGCAAATGGCAGTCACATCGTATGAAGGACAGTCCTGAATTGCTGATGGCAAAGGCGATGCTTTCCGTCAGTGGCATTGCAGATGGCAGTCACATCGCATGAAGGACAGCCATGAATTGCCGGTGGTGAAGGTGATCTTTGGAGCCAAACTCAGAGGGACAGGAGTTCGCATCATTGGGTGACATTGCCAAGGATTGATTAGACCTGCAAAAAGAATACAACACAACCCACGTATGTTACTTACAACATGCATCCATAATTCCATATGCCACTAATTATTTACCTGACCAGATCACACTTTTGCCATCAAAACAGAAATGACTGCGACGCATTTTGAAAAAGAAAATGCTGTCAATGTGGCATGCTCCCCCCCCCACTACGGGCTCTAGATTTCCGAGATATTGGCTAAACAATGCCTGGTTCCACTGTGCTCTGCCAGAAATCAGCTTCCAACTATTTCCAAAGGATAGAATCCTGCAGGAAAAGTGGATTCCAAAGATCAGGCGAGATGAGGGACCACTTTTCAAGGTAGATTTCTACTTTTATCTAAACAACTTATTTTTATTTTTAAACTAAATTAAAGTTAGATTTGTCATGTTTGTTAGCCGATTAGTCCATGTTTAGTATTTCATGTGTTACTGTACGAACTAGTAACGTGACACAACATGGACGATTCCATTTACAAACATGAAAAATCTAACTTTAAAAATAAATCGCCTGATCTTCATTTAATCCATTTTTCCTGCAGGGTTCTATCCTCTGGATCAAAATAGGTGGAAGCTGACTGCGGACAGAGCACAGAGGAACCTCGAACTTCCAGTGTTTCGCTGACATCTCAGAAATCTAGCGCCCTTACTATTTCTATTACTACTAAAATACAAGTCCAAGCATGGAGGAATGGTCCAAGTAACTTGGACCCGACAAGTCACACTTTTTTTTATCGAATTTTGAAATTTGGAGGCACGGGTGACTGTCCCTCCAAATTTCATTTGTAGAGTTGTGGTAGAAATTAGGTATATGTGCAAATTTGCGCAAATCCCCAACGCCCACACGAGACCAACCCCCTCCCTAGTACATACACACATATGAAACACCCCCCCCCCCCCCACATACACCCATGCGTGCAGCACGCCTCGTAAGTACATTCGTGAACGAGTCTTTTTCACTCTGATAAACATTTTACTCATTTAAATACTTTAAATTCACGCAGAACAACAAGCATACCGTCCCAGTGCCACCTAGGGGACATCTATATTCCTTCAAACTTACCATGACTTGTGGATATGGGGGGTTAGTCGTCATTTGAAGTACTTTTCAGAAGGACTTATGAAATGTTTTTAAAGGCACGTGCGTTTAAAAGGTCGCCATTTTCTGTGTCGATATGACTGGTCGGTGTTTTGAGAACCTTGTATGCGCATGCGTAGAACAGTGCAGAACAGTGTTAGTCTCTGTTCAGTCGTTATAATCGTGTCAATCCTCGTTTATTAGAAAGATGCTATGGTGCAAATAGCATGTCATTTACATAATAATCCCCATCAAATAATTAGATGGACACGGGACTGTGTTCATGTCATGTAGCACTGAGTAGGCAATATTCTTAAATTTTTGACCCCAAATTTAAATTTCATATTATTTTGCTGGGAATTAGCTCTCCAGAAACATATAGTGTCATCCAAAGGCATCTCTCTGTGGTCATCTCAAGACTCAAGATTGTTTCAAGATGTTCTGTTTTTTTTTTAAGGGGGCGGGGTAGGGCATCTGTTTGGGGCCTCAACATGTCTGGCTGTTTATTGAAAAAAAAATAATGGCAAAGAATACTTTGGCTGGAATGGGACATGAACCCAAGACCTCTGGCTTAGTGCAACAGCGCTCAAACTAAGCTCAAACCATCTGAGCTATCAAACCCTTATGATGGTGGCCTTCCCAAAGAGTCAACTAGTCTTTGCCTGAGTGGGGGCGCTAATCCCTTATAGGCCTATGTTCAAAAGTTCCACGTCAGTTTTTTTTGTTTTTTTTTCAAATATATTCTTGGGATTCAATTTTACCATACCGAAATCGGTCCATTCCACTTCTACCATGGTGCTATACTAGCCCTATGCTTCTACCAACTAGGGATACAAATGGGTCCACCGCTGATGCAATAAACAGAAGTGAAATAAATGACATCCAGAGAATATCTTGTTTGTATTTCCACATTTCACCTTTTAATTTGCCACACAGTGGCTAAGCATGAATAATATAATTTAGGAAACCGTGTACAAGCCTATATTCATAAGTGGCTAACTCTACCAAAGTCATTTTAAAATAGCACAACTCAGTGATTCCTTAATAATTACAACTACATTTGTTTCAAGTCGATTTCAATTTGAATTGAAAGAAAGTTGTGACACGATTGTAATAATCAGGCTTGAAATATTTACAACGGCCCGTTGAATTTCAACGAATAAAAGAATCACCAATATTCTGTGCAAATTTCAGTCAAATTCAAATTCAATATTTGATGGCCATTAACTGCCTAATTAGATCTCGTCCCCAGACACAGGGATGCAAAATGTGCTTAAATTTATATCTCATATACAAGTGGCTGACTCCCAATTATTGACCTTAAACTGAATGCTCCAAATTGTCAGTCTGATCATTAGTTTTCATATTCAAATTCACCAAACAGGAGTAATATGGAAGGATATGTATTTTAAAAGAAATAATATCAAGCTCCAAATATTCTACAAACCCTGCAAGTGCATTTGACAAACCATTGCATTTCCCTTATCTTTAATCTTTAAAAAGAAATGAGAGACAGTTATGGAAACCTTGAAATTGATGCCTTCAACACAGTTCCACACCCACCTACCCCAAGCCCCTGGGTGACGCCATTGGTTCGATTCCTACAGCGCAACAATCTCACTTGAGCCATTCTAATCCCTCCTTGCATAAGAATTGGGGGCCTTCAGTACATAATTGACTACATGTACCCTTGCTAGATACTTGGCAGGGACTTGCTCACATTTGTTGAGAGTCGAAGTGAAATGGCAGGGATCGAGGGGGCAATTATAAATGATTAGTAATGATTATAAATCCATTCACTACTGACTTTTAATAATAATGTTGAAGTCAGTATGACTTAGTTATTAATGGGATCCTCTACACAGACATTCACCAGGAAACTCCCATCACTATACCTGAGGGTAAAAATCATCTCGGGAAGAATCGGTTTAAATAGGTAAAAAACCTTAATTTCGATTAAATCTTACACAAAAAAGTCACTGTTGTCTACTACTTTGATAAATCCTCATGAAACACCTACTATTTGCACAAACACATTTGTGCATGGCACCTTGAAATGTCCGTAAAATATATACAGGTATGACAGGTAAGTCCGGAACCTTTTTTGGCAGAATACATTGTTGAGACATGCATAATATAAACATATGTTTACGACTACACAACAACTATTGAAAAAATATCCGTCTCTGATGGACAGCTCCATGTTAGGTTCAGACAAGGATGATATTTACTGCAACCAAAGCAACACCGCTGACTGGTCTGACTGATCTATATGTTAAAAATCTATAGTCTTTGACCAACATGGGCCATTTTCGAAATGAAGGCTTAGGTCATATTTATCTTACTCGTCATATTATCGCAGGCATCTAAAAACAAGCGTTTGGTCCAAGTTTCTTGGGGAATACCCCGTACCTATCCAGCCAACAAACCTTTAAGTTCAGAAAACAAACCACAACCTGAATTGTCAGGTTTGGTCAGACGGAGCCGAAGCCTGAGCCCGAGCCTAAGCCTTCATTTCAAAAACGGCATAAGTACCAGCTGCTAAACAAACCCTGTGTTCAATTAGCATCCTTCCACAAAGCCTATTCAATTAACCCTGGCAAACACAACCTATATATTCCAACTTCATAGCTACACAGTAATATGTTTCTTGTGCCGAGGAGAATACAATTCAAAGAAGGTTTGCACTACTCAATGTACAAGTAATAATCACTGAGTGCTCATTGATTTTTCTGATATTTGTATACGTCCTTATGGGGCATCAAAAATCATTGCACACGTACAACAGAATTTAGCACACGAAGTAAAATGTAGGTAGGCAGAGATGCCATACTTAAAGTGTCAAACATCTTCTAAATTTTCATAGGATCACCTCGCCAAACAAAACTTCGCTATTGTTTCAGGCTAAGCAAAGAAGAGTGGAATACAAGTCCAAAGCAATCACGGTGCGGTTTGCAATCCTGTTTACACGAGGGAGACCTTTCCTGCTTAGCAGATTTTTCACGCTTAAGCGTCTCCATGAAATTTTGGGCCCAGATGCTGGATGTCCACGGAGGTCTACTCGAAGACTTCCTCCACCGTCTCCGGAGTGGTCTGCTCCTTGGACTGGCTCTCCTTCCTCTGCTGCTTCTCCTGCTCCTCGGACTTCCGGCGCTCTAGCAGCTGGATCAGACGGATCTCCTTCTCCTGCTTCTTCTGGTTGCGCTGCTGGAAGCGGATTCTGCCCATGGGGAGGATGGGAGAAGCCAAGTGGGAGTCATGTAATCAATCCAAGATCTCAACCATGAAAACGGGGTGAGAATGTCACGTAGTCGTGAAAAGGAACATTTCAAAATTTAGTTGGCCTGACGTTTCGATCCCAGCAGGACCTTTCTCAAAGGCCAAGTGTGGGTCATGTAATCAACCCAAGATCTCAACCATGAAAACGGGGTGAGAATGTCATTTAGCCGTGAAAAGGAACATTTCAAAATTAAGTTGGCCTGACGTTTCGATCCCAGCAGGATCTTTCTCAAAGGCAGAGTGACAAGGACAAAACAGATACACGAAAGAAGGGGAAAGAGAGTGAATAGGACACGGATGAGAAACAAAAGGACAAAGAGGAAAGCTGGTAGGGTGAGATCAAAGGGAAGGGCAAGGAGTAGGGTAGGGATTAGTGAGAAGAGGGGAAAGATCAAAGAGAGGAGTGGAGGAGTGAACACAAAAGAAGGATTATCAGAAAGAAAATTCACAGTGTTTTCACCCCTATTTCATGGTGCACAGTTAGCCAATTGTTTTCATGGCAGGTTTTTTCACCAGTGGTCTCCAAGGCCACATTCCTTGTGGTAAATGACTAGAGGCAGTTTCAAGAGCGACAGTTACAAGGACACCATGCAATTCCCTTAATCATCAGGGGCCCTAATTGAATTGGCCATCTTTCAAGGCTCAAGGCTTGCCACCATAGATATTCATGTTTTTTTTTTTTACAGTCTCTAAGATGTCCTCATCAGGTCAGAGAAGGCGTTTTTTTTCATGGTGAATTCACTGTCAATTGCACCGTGAAATCACAGTGATTTTTTAGTTTCATTTTCTGGTTTAAATGTTCAATAATGAGAGATTGCCAGCAAGTACGGAGGAGGCAAACAAAGTGTTGGGGATGTGCTAGAGGGAGAGGAAGGGGTGAGCAGAGGGAAGGCATTTTCTGTTCTATTTAAACTCTCACTTGTCTTCACCTGTCTTGGCCTACCCACCTGTTTTCAATTATGCGGGCGACAATCTTGGCAGTAGACAGCGACGACTTGGAGTCGATCAATTTCAAGACGCCGCGTTTCCTTGGCTCCTGTCAGGTAAATAGGAAAATAAGTGCAGCTATCACTCTATACGGGTAGGTGTAAAATAATGTGCATCTATGAATCTAGTAGAATGTGTAGCTGTGACTCAGTGATCATACAGTGTATAGTAATACGTGTATCTTTAAATCTGTAAGTGTTTAAGTGTGTACTGATACCCATATGACTATGATTGTGTGAGTGTCTAGTGTATATATCAATCTATGATTGTATAAGGGGGCAGTAGTTAGTCTATTAATGACTATATGATTGTGTGTGTAGTGACAAGTGTATCAAGTGTATCTATCAATTTATGACTGCATAATTGTGGGCGCGAATCTAGTGCCTTGTGGAGACCTAAGATAATAGGTCTCCAATATAGGTCTCCACAGGGAAATTGTAAAGGTGTATAACTACATGTAGGTCTCCACAAGGTTTTCACAAAACTGATATTTTGAAATAACTCAATAAACGGGAAATTTGTGATGGGTAAGAATCAGTCACAAATAGGGACATATTTAAAAGGGACATACAGTCCAAATTTCTACCCAGGAAAGTGAATGTGGTTGAAATGGGAGCATTTTTTAATCTTTGTTTCTCACGCGGTTCTATAGTGCACGAGAACAAAGCAATTTCTCCATAAGGATACAGATTCAGGTATGTATGTAGCAATAAGTGTATCAATGACTATGGCTGTGTGCAAATAGTTTTTGATGACTATGATTATAAGTGCATCAATGACTCTATGACTGTGTCAGTGTATAGTAACAAACATACATTTATGAATCTGTGATTGCATGTGTGTAGAAATAAGTGTCTATCAATCTAGTAATAAGTGTAGCTACGACAGTGATTGTGCAAGTGTATAATAATCAAAGTATCATTCAATCTTTTATCACAGGTGGTAGAGTACATTCCCCAATAGATCGTTTGCCCCGGCAGCCATCTTTGGGGCCTTCTAGTGTTATTAAATTTCAGTGATAATGCAGGTACAAAGAGTGCACTCTTGCCTATCCAAGAGGAACAAAGACTAGGCCCCAAAGATGGCCACCGGTGCAACCAATCTATATAGATTCAAATCCACCATCCGACCTGGACCACCTCAGTGGAAAAGTGCTCAGAACATGTGGACTTAAAAGCATGAGTTGCAGGTTCGAATCCAACCTGACCTTTTTCAGTGGTCACTCAGGCAAAAGCACTGACCATACCGTATTAATCACTGGTCAGGTTGGCAAACCCTCATTGAAAACATGTGTGGCTGGTTACAGGGAATCGTCCCTGATGATAGGTGTGATCTTCCATTAAAAAAATTCAACGTTTCAGTGGCACACAGTTTCATTGGGGTTGACTGTTGGGTGGCAGAAACCTGGTAGAGTACCTCATAAGGATCAATGACTTCGCCCACAGGCTGAACGTGCGTCATCCCTTGAACCACAAGGTTGATGCTGAAGTGGTCCAGTACATCACTGGTAGTCACGCTGGGGGCCCCGATGACAACCTCATCCACATACTGCAAGAGGGGAGAGGGGAACCGGCTATAAAGTACTGAGCCAACTGTCAACTAACAACATACCATCTGACGAATTGACCTATATATTGTCAGTGTTTTTATGAACTGGCGAATCCACCAGAAAGGATGCATTTTGTGAAGAGCACTTGGTTTCAAAACATCTTTTTGCCCATCTTTTAATGGGTTATGTAAAAGTGTTCTCTGCCTTTGAGAAAGGTCCTGCTAGGATCGAAACGTAAGGCCCACTAAATTTTGAGACTTGCATTTTGGTAAATTTATTCAGTAAGCAGTTTTCAGTATTCAGTATTCAGTAAGCAGTAAGCAGTTTTGTATATATTAACATACTCTATTTTACTAAAAGTGTTCTTGATATACAGTGGTCTGTGATGTTAATTATTAGAGCCGATGGACCTGAAATCTTTAGATTCTCTTCTTACCCGGCAAGCCAGAGCACTCAGCGTGCGTTCATGCAAGTTCATGATAGGATAGTTGCCGCCATCGTACCGATTCACCTCCTGCATAAAAACCAAAAGTACAATTGAATGAGACTTTGCCCTGCTCGATGCGATAAACACTGAATACTCAGTGCTTTGCCCGATGCCTGACGAAACAATTTCAGGCAGCTTGGGCGGGATTCGAACCCACGACTCCCGCTTTCTAGTGCAGATGTCTTGACCACTTGACCACCGAGCTGGTCGAGGTCATGTGGAAGATTTGAATATCAGGTGTCGGGCAAAGCACTGAGTATTCAGTGTTTATCATGTTGAGAAGGGCAAACCCTCATTGAATTACATTTTCCTTGACGCAAACGTCATGTTATATCTACAAAAGTACAACTCTCAAGATAAACCCCCGCCCACTTTTTGACCCGTGTTATGTAGACCAATACCTCTGTGCGACTCTGTTAAAGCCACTTAAATCTGGCAATTGCAATCTTTACATGTGCGAGAGCCGAAAAAACCAATCATTTGACAGTTTTAATCCTGCTAGGATCGAAACGTCAGGCCCTCTAACTTTTGAGATTTATGTATTGCAGGTCATCATTTTAGTAAGTGAGCAGTTTGCAACAGTTTTTGTATTAACTGAAGTTTTAATTTCATTTACACTTTTTTGTTCATTGAGTCATCAGTCTAACAACTCAAGTCTCAGTCAAAACCGAGTCCATAGATCCAAGTCAGGGAAATAAGACTCAACTCTGAGTCACGAATGGTGTATGCACTCATCTCACCCTGTCCGTGTGTAAGCCAACGATGAGATAGTCGCCCATCTTCCGGGCCTCCTTCAAGAAGGCCACGTGTCCCGCATCTGAGCATGGGGTGAGTTAAGGACACACAGACAGTAGGGCCTTCTCCGTGAAAGCAATCTCCATTGCAGACGGGGATTCAAGCGCCGCATCAACCAAAACTAAAGGCCAAGTTAACACTGTGGAAATCTTAAACTGTGAAAAATTGGGTGAAAATATGTCATGTTGCCGTGAAAAACCAATTTAGTGATTTCATGGACCCTTTTTGCAGTGAATTCACCCTGAAGATTTCACCTCGTGTGACCTGCTCTCACTGAATCACTACACCAGGCAGTTGTGGTCTAGTCTGTAATTAGACAATTGTGAATTGCAGCCATTTGCAATATGACAGGTCCGCACTGTCAATGTAATACTGAATTTAATCATCCTAATGATTAAAATTCATCATTTATTGGGCCATAAAATCACCAATATATACATATTAAGAGCACAAACCCGACCCCAGCAAAGACTAGTTGACTATTGGTGAAGGCCACCATCTAAGGGCTGGGTACATAGCTCAGAGGGTAAAAGCGTTGGTCAGTTGGTACCCAAAAACCAGAGTTCGGGTTCAAGTCACATCCCAGTCAATGTTTTCTTTGCCATTTTTCCAAAACTCGATTAGTCTAGTTTTTCTGAAAGGATACGGAAGAGGTCAAATGCTCCAGGGCAGTAGACAATGACATCTCCCGGCTTGGGGTCCTTCCCCTCTGCAAACTGAATGATCTTCCGGCTGGTGGGCAAGAACTGGGAGACTCCTGTGTAGGGACTGGACATACTGGAACACTGTGCGCATTCCCCAATCAATGACAAAAAAGAAAAGAGACGAGTTGACATCCAATGGAGATAAGGGGCATTTGATGGTTAAAATGCTTCAGATTTGCACCTCCACTCCAACATACATAAGATAGAATAAGTACACAGTGTAATAGGTCTGCAGAAACACCTTGTACATGTATGAATGGTTCTGAAAAGAACCGGAGGAACTCAATGTTTCAAACAGTATACCGGTACTCTGTTCATCTTCAGGAGACTGCCAAACAGACAAACAGAGCATACTGTTTGAAACGTTGAGTTCCTCTGGTTCTTTTCAGAACTACACATACTCACAACAGATAATTTTGCATGGTGGTACCGCAAAACTATTACGTACTTATTCTGCTATTCTCACCATGAAAACCTTCACATCTCATAGATAAGATAGTTTACTATTTAGAAAGGCTGCCATAAAAGTGCTGGATAGACCTCCTGCTTGATGTATCTTCACTCTTACCATCTGATCATCTTATCCAGCCCTTAGATGCTGGCCTTCCCAAATTGTCAACTAGTCTACCTTTGCCAGGGTGGGGGTGCCAGTCAGAAGCATTTATGCACTAACTGCCCTATATCTCAAAGGATCACACACCTATTTTTATTCAAATGAACAATCAGTTGTAATCCTGGCTACAACAATGCAAGTATCACACAAAGTGGATGCAGTTTTCATGCAGTTTTTATTTCAACAATTTTTTTTAATATGAAAGCATGGAGTGTGATCCTTAGAGATATACGGCAGTTAATGGTTGAATTGTTTCTGACTGGTGCCCCCACACCGGCAAAGACTAGTTGACTATTTCAAAGGGCTGGATAGCTCAGATGGAAGAGCACTGGTACGTTAATCCAGAAGTCTCGGGTTCAAGTCCCGGTCCAGTCAAAAGTTTCTTTGCATTTTTTTTTCAATTGATCTTATTGTTTAAAATTTCTCAATTCTTTGTTTATTTGAAAAATTAAAAGTCCCTCTGCAAAATCTCTCTGACAGTCTTTGCCAGATGACACGACAAAAGATTTGTTTTCAGGAATCTGTGTCATGTATTTGATGAAAAATATCTCTGGTAAACATGAGTCATATCTTTAGCAAACATTGCACTATCATGCAGTGTTGAATTATTTAAACGTTGAAGATAAATGCAGGTGGCTCTTCACATTGGTATGGTTCCAAAGGTCAGAAGCGTTACGCCAATATTTCAGGAGATAAACAAATCTTTATCTGTGTAACAATTTAAGCAGATCTATGCTCTTGCTGGACTTAGGTGGAGCTGAAAACACTGTTATATAAAAATGAGGTCACACGGAACCTCTGACAATACAGGTTGTGGTTTGAAGGCTTATTTGAAGGCTTATTTTCCTGTTCAGGGTATTCATTTGGCACCTGGGCTCAGACACTTGCTCTTTGATATATGTGACACTATAAAAAGATGAATGACAGGTTAAGGGTAGTACCTAAAGACTAGCAAATTGGAAAGAGTGCATTAGCTTTCTTAGCAACGACAAATTCATCAGATGCAAGTAGTTATTGTAGCTCTTTTACGACGAGTCAATCTTAAAGTGCTCTCCTTAAGTTCTCATTATGGGTATTCAGAAGGCATCTTTTACACCGATACAAACAGATGCAAGAAGTGAAGTCCAAGCCCTAAACTATTCTTTTTTTCACGAAGGGTCTAAGAATGGCCCAAAGTACACAAATCTGATAAAGTTGGAGGGTGTGATGATTGAAGCTTTGATCCTAGCAGGACCGTTCGAAGAGGCAGAATAGCATGGACATAGAGATATAATATGATTTTGTATACAATGTAATTCAATGATGTAATACAATGAGGGTTTACCTTACTTGACACAAAATCAGCACTGTATGCTCAATGCCTTGTCAGATTGCCTGCTAAAAAACTACAGGCAGCTAAGGCAGGATTTAAGCCCGCAACTTATGCTTTCTATAATGCAGACGTCGTAACCATTGGACCATCGAGCTGGCTGAGATTGTGTGGTGGATTCAAATCTGTACACCAGTGGGTACCATGCTACATCATAGATCCAATATGATATAAGATTCATCCTGATGATCTATTATGCTCCTGGTTGTCTTCCTTATTACTTTCTTTTAGCCCTGACCTTTTAGTGGCCTTTAGGGGCCTTGTGTTGGGCGACATTAATAAGAAAAAAAAACCAATAATCAAAGGACTCACGCTGGCATTGTCATTCTCATTGGCATTGTGCGTGGGAACCTTCTCACTCATAAGATGATGTGTCTTAGTCATCAACAGCATTCTGAGAAGGAAGAACACAAATCAGAATGGCCGTTCACACTGTGCAGGGTTGTTTTTGTTTGCTTCTGTTCGCACACGCCAAATAATCACGACGCTGAAAAATCACGGGCGGCTTGTGGTTAGCGATTGCGAGGTCAAAAGGTGCGTGTGAGGGTGGCCAATGCGGGGGGGGGGGGGGGGAGGGGGGTGGTTATAAACAAGCACGGCAGTCGGCACTTCCCGTCAGTCAGAGTGCGAGTGGTGCATTGTGGGATTAAAAAAAACAGTGTGATTCAGCAGAGCAAATTAACAGAGCAAATCCCACTAATAATCATGTTTATTGTGTCCATCAATAATCATGTTTATTGTGGAGTTTGAAAGTGATTCAAATCACGATAAAAAAAAATCACATTTTGGGGGGACAGTGTAAAGTGCCCTAATGTCTCCTTCAATGCACTTGAAGCGGCTGTAATGTGACAGACCCAACCAAGCTGTCAGCTCATTGAACTTGATCATCCTGATCTGGTGACTAACCTCACCAAAAGCCAGTTTTGAATACGTTTGGTGATGTGGTGGTTTACATATAAAATAAAGTCTTTTCTAAGATTCATCCCAGTCATTTAATGCAAACGCACTAGCTTACCTGCCCACCAGATCTGTTGTTGAAACTCCGGCAGTTCTCTGGCATTCCCTGACAAAGTAAGGACAAATCTTATGATATTCCCTTATACCTACACATAAATGGTTCCAGCCCGATTGCTACCTAGGGGTGAGTTTTAGTAGCAAAGGTAAAGGTGACAGGAGTGTTCTAATGGCCACAGCGTGATACTCAACATCTTCCCTGGGACCAATTTCATAGAGCTGCTTATTAGGCACCAAAATTGAAAAAAGCCTTGGGGAATGAAATCATGTTGCCAACCAATGTTAAACTTATATTTTTTGCTAAGCACCCATGATTGGAATACAAGTTGATTGCAGAAAGCATCAAGTGAAAAAATGGCGACAATCATGAATTAAACAAGGACGACTTTTCATGCTAAGCAGATTTTCTGGCTTACAAGGGCTTTATGATATTTGGCCCCAGTGTCAGACATCACAGCCAAAGAATTTCTTGTGGTTGCCCTGGTGTCATGACTTGATGACGGGACAGTTTGGGGTTAAGCGCACATAAACCACTGGCAGATGGATGACAAGCTGAATTCAATAAGAGCACCGTGTACCCAGATTTATAGAGATCACGTTTACGAAACAAATACAGTTCCTGAAATAAGTAAAGTAAATTGTAAAAAAAATGGAGTGACTTTGTATCGATTGGCTTCGTTGTTGCTTTTGATAGACATGAAATCAAACAGAAATTTGGACTGGTGTAGTCTTGAATACCAGACCACTGGCTTAATGCACCAGCACTTTAAGCAAGTGGTGTCAGGTACAAGTCCAGGTCAAGTCAAACTTTCTTCGCTCTTCTAAAAAAAAAAATTGCCTGTCAGTTTTCCTTTACTTGAAAACTACTACTTTTTACTTACCTGTATCGACCGGCAGCCTTCACATGGCGATACGTATCATTCCCATCAACATCCAAAGTAATATCATCTGTGGAAACAATATATGCAGTTTTGATTCTGCCCTTGGGATCTAAACAATCTTTTTTTATTTTACCGTACCCCCGAATAATAAATTATCCAGGCTTATGGATGAGCATGCCAGTATAGTGTGCAAGGTTTGCGGTGACTCCATGTAACACATCTCTTTCGAGATGGACCTGTGGCTCTCTGAAGAAGGATGTTTACATAGTGTCACCGCAAACCTTCCACTTGGTACTTCCACAATGCAAACCTTCAAATCTTATACACCAGTACTGTACTACTAAGGCCACAGAGCACTTGTGCGGGGAGGCGTCCTTCCAAAACAGTCAACTGCCTTTTCTAAGTTGAGAATGTCAGGCAGAGGCATTCAAACACCTCTGAGATGATACCCAGTTTAGAGCCAAGACAATACCTGGGCACTCGGTGCTTATCATGTCAAGCAGGAGAAACCCTCATTGAATTACATTCTCCACGACGCAAACATACATTATACACGACCTCAACCAGCTCGGTGGTCAAGTTGTTAAGACGTCTGCACTAGAAAGCAGGAGTCGCAGGTTCGAATCCTGCCCGAGATACCTGAATTGTTTTCATCAGGCATCGGGGCAAAGCACTGGACATTCAGCGCTTATTACATCGAGCATGGCAAACCCTGATTGAATTACATTCTCCTTGACGCAAACATCAAGTTATATCTATGATACAACATCATTGCATCTGATGAAGTGGTTGTTGCTCGGAAAGCAAAATGCATTATTCCCAAACTGGTAAGTCTTGAGTACTATCCTCAAGTTGTCTGTATTCATCGGTGCTTGCTAGGCTAGCACGGCTATCTTCTGTACGTGGTCGAGGAGACCGGCCACTTACTGCCGTGGACGCAGAAGTCACAGTTGTACTTGTCCAGCGTGGATATCTCGGTCACGTAGGGGGCGTCCTCTATCACTTCGTCCACCCACTTGATCGCTCGCACCATCGCGTAGCGCTCCTTCTCGTTGATGACTGGCGGGCCCTTGTGCTTCATGATCTCGGCTGAGGAAAACGGTCCGGAAAACGGATTCAGTCAAGTGATTTCCTGAAAATCACCGAAGGCAAATAAACTGTGCGACTGCGAGTGAGCGCTTACGGGACCGAGAGATGCAACTGCGAGATTCACAGCAGGGGTGAATTAAGTTTTTCGGGTTTTAACAGATAAAATTTACCAGATACCAGTTTGAAATAAAAAAATTAAAAATTAAAAATAATGCCATTTCCGAAAAAAAATAAAAAATCACGCCATTTCTGGAAATCCAGAAATTTCCGGAAGTCTTACATCCCTGGTCAAGGCAATTGTGTGGCAGACCCGGAGAGAAATGCCACAGGCCCTACTGCATCAAAGATTTCATCGGCTGGTTTAACCCATATCTGCGGAGTTGCAGGATTTCCCGTAGAACGCGGAAAAGCTTCAATTAAATGCCGAACTACCTGAAATTCCATCTAAAGTCTATTATTAGGTTTGTTAAAAAGACGTACATGTAAGGTAAACCCTCATAGAACTACATCCTCCGCGGCTATTCTGCCGCTTAGAACGGTCTCACCAGGATCAAAGCCTCACGCATTCCAACCATGTATCAGATGGGTGTAATTTGGGCCGTTCATAGAAAAGTTCAAGTAAAAGTACAAACCATCGGAATGGATGCCGACGATGAGATAATCTCCCATCAGCTTTGCCTGTCGCAGGGAGTTGGCGTGGCCAAAATGCACGAGGTCGTAGCTGGGAAACAAAGTAAGCAAAACAATTTACATATTAATACACATCAGATAAAACTGAGATAAAGTATCTTGTAATCAGTAAGTTCAACAATTAAAGGAAAAACTGACTGGGAACTTGTGAACGAATTGAAAAATCGGCAAAGAAAACTTTGACTGGACTGCGACTTGAACCCGAGACCTCTGCTGTAACGTACCAGTGCTCTTCCATCTGAGCTACATGTATCTAGCCCTTAGATGGTGGCCTTCGCAAATTGTCATTTAGTCTTAGCCAGTGTGTGATCTCTGGAGATATACGGCAGTTACCAATGGCTGAATGCTTCTGACTGGTGCCCTCACCACGGCAAGGACTAGTTGACTATTTGGGAGGCTACCATCTAATTGGGCAATATAGCTCTGATGGGAAGAGCACTGGTAAGTCGCGGGTTCAAGTCCTGGTCCAGTCCAAGTTCTCTTTGCCAATTTTTCAAGATAATAATTTTGCAGGAAATAAAAAGGAATAGACCCAACAAATTCAAGTCTTCAATAAATCAATAACATAATCAGATAAGACTGATATAAATTATGCTGTGATTAGTTGAAGAGGGAGTGAGTTTAGTACAAATACAAATAAGCCCAAAACTATCTGTATCAAATTCTAAGTTTTGTTTAAAAACTAATAATAATAACATAGTGCACAACTGCACACTAATAATGTACCGGTACATGTATTGCACATCAGGTAAGTCTAATATAAATTATGGTGAAAAGGGAGTTTGTAGAAAAATACATATAACATACTATATGCTGTATCAGTGTCAGTGTCAAGGTTTTCAATAAACTAATTATAATAACATATAAATGCACATCGGATCAAATTGAGCACTGCATGGGTGCCTTCATGCCAGGTGGTAGGGAGTAATGGTACATTAGGTCTCGGATTCAAGGCCTAGTTCCCATGTTTCAAAAGTATCATTTGATTTGGGCATCTTTCTCACACTGTGAGCATCGAAACCCTGAAAATCGGATGGAAAATGTCAGATTGCCGTGAAAAGAAAATCCACTGCAGTTTCAGCACTTTTTCGTGAGCTCTCGAATCCGGCCACATTTCCATTGTGATTTCACCAGTGCTCTATCATGTCTATTCAAGGCCACATTTTTGATGGTAAAATGGCTGCAATGCACAAGCCTATGGTGTACAATTCGAATTAGAACTGCCTGGCAGACAAGCTGTGTGGTGATTCAGTAAGATGAGGGTGAATTCACTTCAAAAGGGTCCATGAAATCACTACGAGTTTTGGTTTTTCACGGCAACAAGACGTATTCACCAAATGTTAATGGTTTAGATTTTCACATTAACAAGTCTGACAACCCATCCGGAACTGGTCCCCCCCCTACCCCTACACACACAAAAAAGGACACTTTAAAAAGGGGAAGGACTGGGGAAAGTCTACATGTACCTACCAGCCGTCGCACCAAACGCGAACCATCTGCCGCTTGCGTTTGCCAGTCCCCTCGCCTTCACTCTCCTCCTCTTTCGGAGCCCGCTTTGTAATGGGGCCATTGCCGTTGGTTGCCATGGTGACCCTGTTGCTTAGCTACTGGTGGGTCAGGTGATTTTGGGTAGGGTTGGAGATCGTCTCGCGGACTGTTCAAAACTTAAGGGGGAGACAAAAAGAAGAAGGCAAAAAGAAAGGGTCAGGGTGTTTTATCAATGAAACTCAGTAGCTTCGCCCAAACCAAAGCCCTTGTCAAACAACTGTCAAATGATGTATGTGCAAATACCATTTGCCAAATTTATTCATTACATAAATAATGCATACAATACGGTTTCAAAAAGAAATGCTGCAGCCAAGTTTACGATAAATTGTTGACTGCATATTCCCTGCCATATGGTCTTTCCATTTTTAAAATGAATGTTAACTCCTATCTCCGGCCTTCCTGAGTCCCTCTCTATCCTTTTCTTTCACTAGCCCTTGACCTTGAGTGGCTTTTCAGCCTTGTTTTGGGCGATCTTGCATTAAAAAAAAGTGAATAAAAATGGGGACATGGTTAAATGATTTATGGTTGAACGTTTCTGACTGGCGCCACTACCCAAACCATGGCCATCAAGCAAAGATATATGTCTATTGTTAACTATTTTGTTAAGGCTGCCATCTACATAGTACATGTAAGCCAAAGGGCTGGATAGCTTACATGTAGGTGATAAGAGTTCTAGTACATGTGTTAAGCCATAGATTTCATGTTCAAGTTCAGCACCGGTGAAATGTTCTTGGCTATTTTTGTCTATTTATTTTTTTATATAAATAAAAATTACAAAATGTTACCACAATGACAGGAATTGTTCACTATTTTAGTGAAACTCAGCAACATTCACTTACAGAAACTATATATATACCGGTACACTGCACATGGTACACACTGTACAGCCTGAACATAAATTCTACTGTATTGCAAGGACATCTGGGGTGCTTTCATTAATGACATGAACAGATGTACATATGTATGTACATCCACTTTTCAGATTAGTTTACCAGAAAGACAGAGACAGTAATCTCCTGATTTCCGGTGGTAAATTATTCCATAATTTTTGGTCTGCATATTTCATATTATTTATATTAATTTATTATTTAGTAGTAGGGCCTACTGCATATTGCAAATTTATAAGCACATTTTATGGTGTGGTATTTGTAGTAGCAAAGAGTATCTTGGCAGCTAGACTGCTAGACTTGAACCCGAGACCTCTGGATTAACGTACAATACAGGGGTCTACAATACTGGTGCTCTTCCATTTGAGATACTGTATCCAGCCCTAATTAGGGCCTAGATGGTGGCATCCCAAATAGTCAACCAGTCTCTGCCTCTCTGGTGGGGTGAGGGAGCCAGTCAGAAGCAATTTCAACCATTGAAATTTAACTGCCGTTATCTGCAGGGATCACACCCCCGCTTTCATTCAAATGCAAACAACTACCGTAATTGTTTTTAAACCTGGCATGGCTACGGCAGCTCAGGGATTACACAAAGTGGATGCAGCTTTATCAGTTTTCAAGTCAAACCAAGGTAAAACTGACTGGGAACTTTATAACCCCCCCCCCCAAATATGACTCCAGGGGAATTGGTGAAAAGTGAATATTGAATCGCAGATTGAGATACAATGGACAGTAAGGCATGGAGAAATCAACCCCTAGACCTTCAACTGTGTCCAGGTGACACATTCAATAAAGCAATTCCAGCGTGGAAAAGTTTCCAGGTGACTTGAACTGAGACAGTCGATTATTGTGGGGACGTGGGAGATACAATAAAAACAAGGAAAACAGACCTCCTTTTGCTTCTTGAAAAGGCCTTTTTTTTCAAAATCCCTCTCTGATTGGCTAATTTTTATTACGTCATGCCGACTGGACGTGCCGGCATGAGCATCAGCAAGAAGGCCTATATGACGTGTTGAAAATTGGCCAATCAGAGTAAGGGAAAGTCTACAAAATAGCGTTTGCAAGAATGCCTGCAAAAAGTACATTGCCTAGTAAAAACAATCCTCTGTGAAAGCCCAACGTCTTATCGTTTTTACCAAGGCCTCTCTTGCAGGGATGGGCCCAGATGTTTTGATTTGGAGCCTGAAGAAAAGGCTACAATGGGTGCATTCACACTTGCAAAATTGGTGAAAAGTGAATATTGATTTCCAATTTAAGTAAAATTTTGAGTGTGATCCAAAAATCAATTTGTCACAAATAAGGTGTTGTTTTTCTGATGAGTAAATGGGATATAGCATTAGCAGTATTGCAATCAGCATTATTATTTGTTTAGCCATCACAAACATACATGTAGTACACAAATACAGAGAGTACTTCCAGATGGGCTTGGAACAGCAAAAGCAAAGTAATTACTATGGTCCTTAGACAGCATACAGAATGAACACGTTACATTTAGTAATATTTCTGACCTGGGTAGTGCCTAGTGGCATAATTATTTAAAAAATCTGATATTTGTGATATGCCACAACCAAGGTCAGAAATATCTGCACCCCTTATTGCATGTGTGTAGTGTACATGTATATGTAATTACTCCATCGACCGTCGTACCGTACAAGGCAAAATCCATGAATGTTAAAAAAGGAGTAAAATGGCTAAAGTGTCTGCAGCTAGTGTGGCACAATTAACCCTTGCCCCCCAAAAAATAACTTACACTTACAGTTTTACCAAAAAACATAATTTTGTGGCGCATATGTAGGAATATTAGTTTTAGTGAACGCAGTGGCTGTTGTTACGGCAGTCGTCCGTGTGGTTCCCTGACTTCACAGTATTTGTCAGGATGTTTAGCTCTTGGAACCAGACTATCAGCTAAAGACTGGTTCAACCAGCCTGCAATGCTGACGAAATACAATCAAGTCAGGGAACCACACGGACGTCTGCCGTAACAACAGCCACTGCGTTTAGTGAAATAGTCAAATACATGTTTTGTACAAAGCAATGTACTGACCGTCATCTGGTTGACACATGCGTCACAAAATCAAGATGTTGGGGAAAACTGTAGCTACTGTCATGACAATATCTAGGTCTAGTTATTAGTACTACTACTGACTACTGTACTACACTAGCTACTAAGTACTAGCAAGAAACCTTGCTCTATCACTCAGTCTATGGTAGTACTAGTCCGAGTAAATTGGACCCGACAAGTCACCCTTTTTTAATCAAATTTTGAAATTTTGTTAGTCCAATGTTTTCAGCAAGTAGTTGTGCCAGACCACGGACATTGTTTACATTACAATTTGTAGTCTAATTTGGGTATATATAGGATCATTTTCCCACCCTTTTAGTACATTGAGGGTATTCAACCGAAATCTTTTGGGTACAGTGGTAGCACTGCATAGGCCTTGTGCTAGGCAGTAGTGGTACACTGTACATCATGTACATGTGCAATGTGTACAGCTAACCCTGGATCTGGGCGTGAAACCAGCATAAGAAAACAACACACACACAATGATTAATGACATTGTCCGTAGCCGTGCAAATGCAAGGTTAAATACCTCCAATCGTGGTCTCCCTTACGGATCAGGGCACTGATAATATTGAAGTCTTACATCTCAATAGCTTACTAACGGTAATACAAACGCAAGATGAGCATCGTAGTTGGGGACTTACCTGAGACTGAGAGAAGCCCGTCGTTGTACTGTGTATGTAAACAAACCCGTCCGACGGCCGTCCCGCCCACCAATCCAATTCCACGCACGTTCACCGGTCAGCAAAGGCCAAAGCTGCACCCTGCAACCAGGCAACGATTCTGACTGGGGACCAGTTCTGAGTTTGACCAGACCCGAGCAGATTCATTAAAACATCTGTCCTCGAGAAAAATTTTGCATCAAGTTGAGGCTTTACCATTCATTAATATGTTATATTACACGTACCCTCTTCAATGCTTGTAATGAGTTGTATCGTGCGCCGTGAGCATGTCAATATCACTGTGGCATTGCAGTTCCAACGTAACTGACATCGTATGATACCACGATCTGACATGCCCATCTTCCGAATTCATTGGCTACGACTTAAAGGTACACACGAGTCTATGGAAGTCGTCAACAAGCGGCTGCGGCATGTTCCCATACAGTTGCGTGTTGCTTCCAGCCGCAGCCAATAATATTCGGGCACGTCTGGAATTCACGCCTATAAAATTATAAACTGCGCCCTCACTCGGCGAGGTCGAGAAATTGTCCGATCATGGCTGACGAGGAAGTCCTAGAATGCAGCGCAACTTTCAAATCGGTGGGGGTCAAAAATGTATTCATCAAGTAGGCCCTAGCGTATTGCATTCGCTTGTTTGGGATTTTCACAGACATAAGGCTTGAAATTCAGGATGAAGTTTCGTTGACGATGGGGTTGTGGTTTATGTTACTGTCCACTGTTGTGTTGTTACTCAAATACGCAATGTACAGTACATAATGCAATGTACAGTACTACTACATCATGTGTCACTGTCAGTGCATTCAGCAAGTTGTTGTGCCAGACCATGGACATTGTTTACATTACAATTTGTAGTCTAATTTGGGTAATTTGGGTAAAGCTCACGTATATGTACCGTACATACCGTAGTCCGAGTAACTGAGTAACCAATTTTTCAATCTCCATCTGAACTACCAGCACAGCACTTAGTCCGAGCATGGAGGAATGGTCCGAGTAACTTGGACCCGACAAGTCACCCTTTTTTTATCGAATTTTGAAATTTTGAGTTTCGGGTGACTGTCACCCGAAACTCAAAATTTCAAAATTCGATAAAAAAAGGGTGACTTGTCGGGTCCAAGTTACTCGGACTACACAGCACTATAGTAATATAAACTGTAGACCAGATTTGATCTACACGTATGCAGTATTAATTATATACAATGTAACACTAACAGGACGTCTGTGGAAATCCTCCCTTGGTCATTATGTAGGAAACTGTCCAGAAGTTACTGCAGTGCACTTTCCAAGATGACAAGACAAAGAGTGAGTACCGGTAGATTCAGTCCCGAAGCTTACCAACCATCAAGCTGAAACTGAAATTACAATTTGTTTTTATCTTGACAGAATATCTTGCTGAATTTGGTTGTTTTAATAGAAGGCTTTATGAAATGAAAAAAACGCACCCAGTTTCACATCACCAGATGTGTTTATATTAATTGATTGTAACAACAGTATAAATCAAATGAATATTGAATGCTCTGCCTCTGGTGAAACTATGAAACTATTTTGCAAGTATTTCATGAGGTCAGAGTCCGAAAATCTTGAAACTTTGCTACATACCGTACACTTTTAACGGCCATTTTCTTTCTATTTTCTCATTGTGTATGTTGTGATTGTGGTTTTGTTGCAGTCAACAAGGATGCAGTGCAGCTGATGGTGGAAATGCTGCGAGTCTTCGCAGCAGGTAAACCTGTTTGTGGCAGATTCAGAAGTTTCGGACCAAGTCTGTCACCCTGTTTCATAGGACCCTCGGGATTCCTGCAGGCTTCACGGGAGTAATGGGGCGGCATGGAGCCAGGAAGGATGGAGGAGTTGTGACAGATTAGACGGGACACACAAGGACAGATGACCATACAGGGCCTCTAGGGATATGATCACAATGATGTACCGGTAGCTTAAAATCTTCAGTTGGGGACTAAGTTTGGTCGATCCTAGCAGCTGGACCTTGCTCAATGTCAGACTTTGCCTCGAAGGGCTGAATGGTCTGGTCCTCTAATTTACCATTCTGGTAAAGAGAAAGTCTTTTAGCGATCATCTCCTCTTATTCCAGCAAGAAGTTTGCAGCATTTTTTATGCCACTTGATATATTGTTGTGGAGTCCCGTGAACAGTGATCTCTAAGGAGGCAAGGGATGCAGCCCGAGACTTGTGATATTCATTCCAAGAGGGAACCTTTTATTTGCAATGTGATCAGCAATTGCAAACTGCATGAGTCTTTGAAGAACTGGCTATATCAGTAGGGCATTGCAGTATGTTCTCTTCGAGTTGAGCTTGACCTTGGCCTCATTAAATGCTATGGCATGCCCTCTACCTCCAGTCCACCCATAGCTGGCTTATCAGTTGTTATCGCCTTTTGAGTGGCTCTTAATTCCACGTGACAGCATGAATAGCAAACAGTGCAGACTGGTGTTTTGAGTAATATCCTCCAGCTCCTCTGAATACAGTGAACAGACTGCGATGCATGGTCTAATTTTGCCGTTCTCTTTCCAGAGGGGGCTGCACGAGCAGCACAGCAGGCCAAGTCCGAGACCTGCACCGTGGTGGAGCCTCGACACTTTGAGAAAGTCCTGCCCCAGCTGGTAAGGGCGAGTTTACTGCAGAAATCAGTGCTGACCCTTTGACATGCAAACTGCCTAATACCGAACCATTCCAAAAACTATTGTACAACGTGAGCAACGTGTCAGTGTGGCAATGCAGTTCAAAGTGACTGACATCGTACAATACCACGATCTTATATGCCCATCATCCGAATTCATTGGCTACGGCTTGAAAGTACACGCGAGTCTATGGGAGTCTTCAACAAGCGGCTGCGGCCAGTTCGCATAGGCCAAGAATTAGTGTTTAGAAAAGTACATTCTGAGGAGCAAGTTAATCTTTCAATGACGAGAGGTTGACTTGAACAGGTATTGCATACCGGTACATATAAAATTACTTGTGTTAGATGAGTGCTAAGCATATTCCTTTCAATTTTTTTTTTTTCCTTCAGCTTTTGGACTTTTAAAAGAGACGAGGTATCGCGCCATGAACTGAAATCTGCTGCAACCTTCGATCTTCAGAGGCTAGTGTGATGCCTGTTACTGTTAGCAGTGCTGTCTAAGAATGGGGATGGGAAATTGGAGTTTTAACTGTGTATGAAACTTGTCAGTAATTAAAGATTATTAATTGCAAAACCAGCACTGTCCTTGTTTTGTCTGTACTTCAAGTGTGGACTGTCAGTTGTGTTCAGAGCCATTTAAAAGATGTTAATGGATTTCAGGAGGTACAGTCCATGATATTCTGCAAGGGAAAGTTGGTGCAATACAATATTACAACATTTCTGCAAACATCAGACAACTGAGAAAGCCAACAAGACCATATCAAATCCTAAATGAAGATAATAAATACCTTTATTAATTGAATGCACTATTATTTTAAACAAATTTTTAAATACCTATTTACTGTTTACAGCAAGCAAAATATTCAACATACCACAAAAATCGGAGCAATGGATAAGTACAAAAAACAAGGTTTCAATAATATCAAATATTAGTACCGGTAAATGCACGTAGGACAGGTTTAGATTTCATGTTGATTACAGCGTGATTACTGAATTAAGCCCTTCGGGAAGAAACACGAGTAGCATAATTTTATACTAAAACCTATCCTCTGAAAAAGCTGCTAGTGATGCAGAGCGTTGCTAGCCTTTGCTGAAAGAAACACAAGAGAGGTTTCACAAGCAAACAGATAACCTATTGCATATTGGTAGCACTCTTTGCAATCCCAACACTGTAAAATAATTCTAAAATGAATTGCCGGCACCATTCACCCACGTTTCAATACCTTACATTCAGACTAATTTGTTCGTATTTCAAAGTCTTTGAAAAACACAAAAATTCAGCTATTTCGCATTTCTGGACAACACTATCCATATTGACAAAAACGTAAAGATAATTTGCTGGAAATTTGAATTTTCTCATGTTTCCTTTTTACATGTAGCGAGTGATATATTCATGTTGTCTGCACATTAAGCAAATAGAAAGTAGCATATGACGCCATAATTGATGACGTATCCATTGCACTACCTGTATCTGTTCGCTTCCAAAACCTCTACTGTGTCTGCACGCTCCAAATGGTGGATATAGATACTGATAGATTATAAAGAAAAACACTGGTGGAGTCAAAATAAATAAATAGCAAATAGTCTACCTGTTTATGGCCGAAAGTTAGGCAACCACTCACACATTTCACTGAGAAATGGAATCAAAAGTGGGAAGGGTAGCAATTCTGGCCAACTGTGTAAAAGTTCCTCCAAGTATTAGGCCGTGTCTGAAACGGGCTTCCAGAGCTACGGCTAGGGCTATTGTCTTTGTATCTCCATGCATTTCCAATGGGGGGAAGACCTAGACCTAGCTCTAGATGCCTGTTTCGGACACGGCTTTGTAAGCACTCATGTCACATAATCTACAACAAGGCTGTCAAAGCTGATATCTTTTGCAGGGCAATACCTTGTGTCTTTTTACAAAGAGTGGTGACGACCTCCCAATGGCCAGAGAAACCACGGGCCAAGTCTGCGGTGCGGTTCTTCCAAATGCCTACAACAGAACTGGCTTCACTACGGTAGTCCTTGTGGTGAATCTATCTAAAAGGTAAACTGGCCTCCAACGCATTCAAAACAAGGATACAGTATATCAAATGGGAATAGTTCACTGAGTTGTTGAATTTAAAAAAAAGTAGTAAACCTCTCCTACAGAGGAGGCCTCTTCAAATCCATCTCTGTCGTCGCTACAAAACCGAGCAGAGCACACTTGCAACTGATGCACTTGTCTTTGTAGCTGAAGATGAAGATGACTTTTTTGGATCGGTTCTTACTATTAACCTTAGGCTTGCTCCTTCAGAATCAAGACTTACACCACTAGCTGACCTAACTGTAACTGCATGCCATGATAAACAAAGTAATCAAGGAAAAGTGACTGGGAAATTTGAAAATGGTTTGAAAAGTGACAAAGAAAATTTGACTGGCCTGGGACTTGAACCCGAGACCTCTGGCTTAATGTACAAGTGCTCATACCACGTGAGCTATTCATCCCTTAGGTAGCAGCCTTCCTAAATAGTTAAGTATCTTTGTCGGGGAGGGGACACAAGTCAGAAGCATTTAGCCATTAACTGGCCATTAACTGCCATTTTAATTCAGATGCAAACAACAATTTGTTGTAAAAAAACTGGCTACAGCAGTTCAGGAGATCAGACCTAAGTGACACACCTTTTCATATTTTCAATAAACAATGGATGCTACATCTCGGGGCTTGATAATATTTTCCGAGTTTTGTTTTCAGGGTGAGGGTGGGTTTTTTATTTTTATTCCAGGCCTTTTGCATTGCTTCATTTTGGGGCTGTTTTGTAGTTGCCCCAGCCATGGAAGCAGCGAATGAACTTCCACGGTTCCTTGCCTTTGCGGACCACTGCGAGTTTCCTTGTCGGTTCCCCCTCCTTGTTGCGCATGTGCTGAACATAGACCTAGAAACAAACGCAAATGCACAACCCACATTAAAGAAAAACAACTTCAACAGTAATACGATTGATGTTGCAAACTGCCTGCCGACTAGAATGGCCAGTCATGTACAAATCACAAGAAGTTAAAGGGTCTCTGCAATAACTATTGTGATAGATTCCTTGGCAATTGTATTTATTTGAAACTCCATTTTTGTATCTTTCCAGGCTTTAGTTTAGTTTACTTTAAATGATGCTACACCATTAAAGAGCCAATCATCAGTGAATGTACACCATCCTTGTCGTGTCACATTTTCTGAGGTGTCACACTATCAAGCTCATTTTTCTGCTGTCATCTAGGGATCTGAAGTGTACAAACATTGGCAAGCTTTTTTTTTTAGTGGAGTCAGAAATTGGTCATCTTTTTTACCATTAATTATCATTATAAAAATGTAAGCGCTATTGTAAGGTCATGTCAGAAACCCACAGCTTAAAAAACATAAGAAATATATTAACTTTCAAACTGCAAATTAATAAGTAAATCAATATTCTCAGAGGATCAGATTTCTTCATAAAACAAAAGGACTGGACAACAGGTCTAGTCACTGAAGAATCTTGAACTTTTGTTTTTACTAGACCTGTGTCTTAAACGAGTTTTGTGCTTGGCACATATTGTACATGTACAAAACCCGGTTGTCTCCTCGCTTTCTTTTTGATATTATCAAAGTGAGCTGTCACACTGACCTGGGCACTCTTGAAGGCTAGCTTCTTCTCCACCTCACTGCTGCTTGGCCCACCCCACAGGTAAACCTCATTCCCTGTGTCAAGTATCATGACGTCATCGTCGGCAAGGTCATCCTGTGGAATCAGAAATGTTTAGGTTTTTTTTTTAAAGGGAATCAAGTTGCTCTCTGCCTGGGTCAAGGCTGGTCATTCTTGGCCCTTTTCCAAAACCCGGCGTAGGCTTCGGCTCTGGCTTCGTCTCTGCTTTGAACTCCTTTCCAAAAGGTAGTATACATTAAAAAAACGAAGCCAAAAGCGTCCCATTTTCTTGCCTTGTACTTTAAAATGGACGAAACAAAGAAAGGCGAAGCCGGAGCCTGAGCCTAAGCTGAGTTTTGGCATAGATATAACATGATGTTAGCGTAGAGGAGTATGTAATTTAATGAGGGTTTGCCCTGCTCAACGTGATCAACAGTGAGTGCTAAGTGCTTTGCCTGATGCCTGGTAAAACAATTTCAGGCAGCTCGGGCGAGATTCAAACTCCCGCTTTCTTGTGCAGACGTCTTAACCCCTTGACCATCAAGCTGGTCAAGGTCATGTAGCGGACTCAAATGATTCAAAGTTGTGTGACGGATTCGAATAACATACACATCTATGATGCAATGCGGTACAACGCCGTTATACATTATTCAAATCCACCATAAGACTTTGACAAGCTCGGTGGTCAAGTGGTTGAGACGTCTGCATTAGAAAGCAGGAGTCGCGGGTTCAAATTTGTTTTCATCAGGCATCGGGCAGAGTCTGTCTGAGTCTCCCCCCCCCCACCCTGGTTGGAGAAGAGATGGGTAAGACCAAAATGGAGAAAAATGTAAAGCTATTGTACACCATTTGCAAAGGTCAAAGAAGCTCATAGATATTACATGATGTTTTCCGTCGGGGAGAATGTGATTCAATGAGGGTTTGCCCTGCTCGACGTGATAAACACTGAGTGCTGAGTGCTTTGCCCGATGCCTTATAAGTCTGTCCGAGTCTCCCCCCCCACCCCCTCCTTCCTACTTCACCCTCTGAATTCCGCACCTGGCAAAAATCGGAGCACTTCTCGGAGACGGTGAAGAAGCCCTTCTCGTTGGAGCAGCGGAAGAGGCGGGAGTGGTGCATGTAGTAGGCCGACTGGTCGTACTTGCGCTGGCCCCCCATGGCCACCCACCAGAAGTTCTCCGGCTCCTCCCCCTCGCACAGCAGCTGAAAGCTGTGGGATTCCTGCAAGTAGTCAAGGACAAAAGACCAGGGCCCAATTTCATACAGTCGCTTAAAGCCCCTACACAACATTGGTCGAGGTCAAAGAATAGCATCCATATGTTGTCTGATCCAACATATGCATGAAATAGCACACCCGTGAAAATTTCAGCTCAAGTCTTGAGAAAATAGTGAAAAACCACTTCATATGTTTCGCGAAAATGCAGCATTCAACACCGTATTGTTCCAAAGAATAGTTTAGATCTCGGTGAGATGTAAACAATTTCTTTTACTCTTTTCTCCCAAAATACACCATTTTAGGCAGAAATATTTCAGTGCGAGGTTTCTACTATAACCATCTTCAAACTGTATAAGTTTCATGTAGATCTATGAACATTTCTGTTTTTCAATCTTACCAATGTTGTGTTGGGGCTTTAAGCGCCAGAATTAAGCGTCAAGAGTCACGATTAATAGGATCAGTTTGCCAACTCAAAAGTCACTAGTGTTTCTTGCCAAGAAAAGAAGAGTGGAATACAAGTCAGAAGCAATTGACATCACATTGCAGTGCGGTTTGTAATCCTGGTTTATACACAAGGAAGACTTTTCCTGCTTAGCAGATTTTCAGGCTGAAGCAGCTCTATGAAATTGGCCCCTGATCTTGATCGTGGCATACACGGTAATGAGTGAATAGCCTTACAAGGATGCAGGAACTGAGTGGACTCACATCAAACATGTCGTAGGCTAGCTCCTCTGCTATCCTGGCCATGTCTGGGTCTGCCTTGTTGCCGATCCACGTGTACACAATGCCCCTGCTGTCCTGATTCCGGAAAGGCACCTTCAGGACGTAACTGTGGGAGAGCCAGGCAATGATATGTTGTAAGGAGCTACCTACTGCTTCTGACATTAGTTTGGAATCATACACCCTGATTTCATTCAGACGCAAATGACAATTTGTTGTAAAAAAAATGGCTACAGCAGTTCAGGGGATCATACGAAAGTGGACACAGCTTTTTATATTTTCAATAAACAATGGATGCTACGGTGTTCACATCTCGGGGCTTGTAAATATTTTCTGAGTTTTCTTTGAGGGTGGGGGTGGGATTTTGTTGTTGTTGTTGAGCTACAAGGGGTAAATATCTCTCTCATTGAGAAAGAGTGCATGAGCTTTCACAGCAACAATTAATACTTCATCAGGTGCATCTAACCCAACAGGTTAATCTTAAAGGAGTATCCTTAAGTTAGACTAAAATGCATACCTTTGCAAAATGTCTATCAATGCCTATCTTCATCGTAGTTTCTAAAACAAAAGTGTTGATGCAAACTGTTTTCTGGCTTAAACTGGAAATCTAAATAATGTCTAGGGCCTGAGGTTTAGATTCTTGCAGGGCCTTTCTGGTATGAAGAATGGCTTCGAGAAAGGTTCTGCAAAGATTGGAAGGTCATTCACATCTAAAATGTGACATTTACATGTGACAAATACATGTAGAGTTCGTTTCCAAAACGAGAGAAATCCCAATTCTCACTTTCTCAGAAATCTTTTAAGGGAATTTTCATATATACCTATACCTATACAATTGTTATCATGATTTTGCGAAATTTAGCCCAGGAGGAGAGAAAGTGCTGTAGAATAGCTTCCCCTCTGTACGAGTCGGGTTCCAATCCCCCCTATCAAGAAATGGTCTGGGCCAGACTGGCCATGGGGACTCACCAGAACTCCGAGTTGAGCCACTGCACGGTGGGGTGGACCTGGATGCAGCGGGTGCAGAGGGGCCCGCCATTGGCCCGGATGTGGTAGAAGGTGGGGTTCAGGCTCAGCTCCTCCTCGGGGCCGCTGTCGGCCGCCGACGCCGGCCTGCGGCGGCCACGGTGGATGACAAACTTCTTCTTGAAGTGGGACAGGAACTTGAGGTTCTCTTGTTGCTGCCAGGGGAAGATTTTTGGTTTAGTTAAAGGTCAGAGTTGCACTGGGCGACAAAGTTCACCAACTTTCACCGCACTGAAGCGACCCAACCAATTCTTTGTTTCGACTGCCTTAAGCCACTCCTGTATACATCCTTCATACAGTTTTTGAAAAGGGATGGGGCTCTGAAAAAGAGTCAGTAACTCAGCGCTTCGGACAGTGTGTAGTCTGCATGTTGTAAGGAGACTGACTACCCTGGGTAGGTCTTCTCTGGTGAACTGTCACCCACAGAACTGCAATGTCGGGAATGCCTTTTTTGTACATACCTGGCACAGCCTGACCACCTCCAGCTTGTCGCCGAAGAGCGTCTCAAACTTCTTCTGGAGACTGAAGGTGAAGGTCAGCCAGCCCATGTTGCTGGCGTCCCGGCCCTGCCAGAAGTAGACGGTGCACTGGAAGTCCTCCTCGGGCTCCTCAGAGTCCTCCTCCTCATCGTCCTCCCCGTCTCCTGCCCGCTCCTCCTCCTCCTCGCCCTTCTCCTCCGCCTTCTTCTCCTCCTCCTGCTCCTCCGGGACATCTTTGGGGACCCAGTAGCGGCAGAGGAAGACGTAGCTGTCGCCGCTGTAGAAATGGCCTGTGTGCCGGCAGGAACAAACAATGAGAGAGGGACAAATGTATTTGCGCCGCTACAACAAAATTATCAAAAGGTGAAGATCTAAGAGGCCGATCCTAGGAGGACCTAGCAGAATGATTTTGCCTTGATTCTCGAGAATGATTCTTGCAGGGTAAGTAATAAACATAAAACTCTTCTCAAAAGTTAGAGGGCCTGACGTTTCGATCCTAGCAGGACCTTTCTCATTACCATTGAGAAAGGTCCTGCAAGGATCGAAACGTCAGGCCCTCTAACTTTTGAGATTTATGTATTGCAGGTCATTTGAGTCAGTGAGCAATTTGCAACAGTTTTTTTTGTATTCACTTCACAATATTATAAAAAGAGTGCTATACAAAAATGTTCCAAACTGCTTACTGACTAAAATTACCAAAATGCAGATTTCAAAATTTAGTGGGCCTGACGTTTCGATCCTAGCAGGACCTTTCTGCCTTTGAGAAAGGTCCTGCTAGGATCGAAACGTCAGGCCCACTAAATTTTGAAATATTATAAGTTGAACATCTCAGGGGCCGATCCTAGCAGGATCTAGCCTTGATTCTGCCTTGATTCTTGGGCACGATTCTTGCAGGGTAAGCAATAAATATACAGATATGCTGTTACCAATTTCCTTGTCCGGGAGTCGCACAAACTTCTTGCCCTCTAGAACAAACGGTTCCATGCCATCCAGGTCCTCATTCCAGTCCTCCATCAGATGCTCCTGGCAGAATTAAAACGAACGCAGTAATCAAATAAGACAACTGCTAGAATGTAGACAAGACTTGAAGGTATGCTCTGCCACGGCCCCTTTGCTAGAATATATACAGGTGTGAGCTTTGTAAGGCAATATACAAAAATGTTGCAAACTGCTTACTGACTAAAATTACCAAAATGCAAATCTCAAATTTGAGTGGGCATGACGTTCCGATCCAAGCAGTACCTTTCTCAAAGGCAGAAAGGTCCTGCTAGGATCGAAAAAATCAGGCCCACTAAATGATGAGCTTTGTAAAGGCATTGCTTCTGCACTGGAAAGCAGGAGTTATGAGAGAGTGAGGAAAAGTCCGAAAAGAAAGTTGAAACTGAAAGTCCATCCATGGCTGATCTTCGGCAAAGAGGCGGTGGCAGAGCATTTCCAATCGGAATCACGGAGGAATTTCAATGAAGGTACAAGGGCGGGAAGAAGACAGAGAGGAAATACGGAGAGTGCAACAAATGTAAAAAAGGACCGATGAAAAAGAGAAGATGGGAGACGATAGTATGTGACTGGCTCTGCAGAAACGCCCTTAAGTCAAAAAGTGCATTGAGTAAGCTTTATTTTGATGAAAGTTTGACCATTGTAGCACGTAGCATTCCGGAGATATATCAAAATTCTCTTTCACCGAAAATGAAATGCCCTATGAAGAAACGGCTACTTAAACATTTGCCCTTGAGACAGGTCCTGCTAGGATCGAAACGTCAGGCCCTCTAACATTTTACTGGTGGATAAAAGTGGCAATGTGAAACTGTTTTTCGTCTTTATTGATGGAATCTAATGGTTCCTCCATGTGATTATGAAAGAATGGACATTAACGGTATAAAAACCATCAATAAACAACGATTGAAATTTTTTAGAAAAAAAACACCCCAGTTGGTTAAAAAAACTGATTACGCACAAAGGCACAGTGACTTATTAGAGGACCTTTTTTGCAGAGCGAGTCACATATAATGATAATGACGATGATATGTCTTTTTTCCCCAAAGATATACTCACAGACTCTTTGCTTGGCATGGCAGGTTGCCTAGGTAGGAAGAGGGCGGACAGGTCAGTCTTCATCTCAGCCTTATTGTCTGTGTCATCCTAGGAGAAAAAAACAACAACCAAGCACCGACGAAAAGTTCACAAGACCATCCAGAAATCACGGCGTAAGGCAGAACAACCTGGAAGGCATTCAGCAACACTGTGAAAGCCAAACCACAGCTCTGTCTTAACAGTGGTCTAGGTGCCATAGGCCACTTATGAAAGTGTGTTGGGTTACAATACTTGGTCGCATGCATATATACAGGAACAGACCTGTGTAAGTAGCAGTAGCACTGGCATAAAAGAGCTGATCTGGATCAACACTTTCCATTTTGTCAAAAATTAATCATCTGCTGTAGCTGGGTTATGAACTGTTGTTTGCACTGGAATGAAAATGGGGAAGTGATCCCAAAGATATAACATGATGTTTGGGTCGAGGAGAATGCAATTCAAAGAGGGTTTGCCCTGCTTAATATGAGGGTTTGCCCTGCTCTTTGAAGGTAGTGATCTCATAGATATAACATGATGTTTGGGTCGAGGAGAATGAAATTCAAAGAGGGTTTGCCTTGCTTGACGCGAGGGTTTGCCCTGCTCTTTGAAGGTAGTGATCTCATAGATATAACATGATGTTTACATCGAGGATAATGCAATTCAAAGAGGGTTTGCCCTGCTTGATGTGAGGGTTTGCCTGCTCTTTGAAGGTAGTGATCTTCTATTAAAGATATAAGGCCGTTGATGGTTAAATGCAGCTGACCGGAGCCCCCTAACCCCGGCCCTGAAAATTTGCCCAGTGCAGAGTGGCTACAAGGCTACAATCCCAGTCTCAGCTGGGTTGCTGCAAGGTACAAACACCAAATACTGGGAGAGGGGGGTGGGGGGTTCGTGGGCTTCTGCCTGACCTTCTGTATGGTTGGCCTCTTCAGCACTGCCTCAGCACGGCGGGTGTAGTCCACGGCCAGCACGTCGTCCCAGCCTGGGAACTTGGACTTGAAGACCTGGCTTTCATTTCTACCGAAGGGGGGGGGGGCGTAAGAAGGCCAGAAAAGGGAAGAAAAAAGAAAACAAAAAAGTCATTTGGAGAAATCAATGAACCCACTTCAGTCCAGGTCAACTCTTCAGTTAGGTAATTTTCAAATTGGGTCGTTACGTGTCAATTCAACACCCTTTTGTACCCGACCGTCACAGATTGGAACAAAATTTAACGTGCTGATTGGACTCCTTGAGAAACCCCCAGAACTGAAATTTAATGTAAATAGGTCAAGTAGTTTTTGAGATATGGGGTAAAAAACTTTTGACCAACTAGCAAGACCAGCTATGTTTGGACAGCTCTATCTTGAAAAGAAAAGAGTGGATTTCATAAAGCCTTACAATCCATCGTGGCTCAACTTACGATGGATAACCCAGTGTTAGTTGTGACACACCATGTGGTTTCTGTGCATCGCTCATCGTCTTGCGATTGATCGTAAGTTAAGATGGGTTTGGAGAAATCGACTGCAGATAACGCAAAATTGAGGGTACTCTATTCTTCCCTTTAACGGGTACCTGTCATGCCAATTTGTTTTTTAAATCACACAATTAAGAGTATCATTAATCAAGACACAAAGCAAATGACTTAAAAAGCTGCAGTTAGATAGGACATGCCCAGCCTGGTGGGCTGCACAACCAATACAATCAAAGGCTAATGCCGTAGATTATTGGTCAGCAAAAGTAAAAGGTTCAGCCGGGGAAAAAAGGGAAATATGAGTAAGCTGACATTCCTATAAGAATGCAACTCCCCAGGTTTGGAGAAACACGGGAAGCCAAAGAGTTTGGTTAAACAGGACCTTGCCTCAAGACACAGTTATTAGAAAGTAGATTAGTATTGAACATAAATTTGTTTGTTGGCTCACGATGTTGGCTGGAACTGGAAGGTGGCGACATTTCGGCTGCTGGCTGCTAGCCTTTTGCCCACAAGAAAAATGTCGCTTTCTTCAAGCATACATCATGAACCATCAATCAATATATATATCTTAACGTCCATGATGAACAACCTCTTCTCTACTATTAGATTAGTATAGTTGAGGACTGTCTCATGGAACTTGGTAGAAATGGATGTTTTCATTCTGATTGAATAGAGCGATTGTGCGACCACTGTTTACAAGCAATCACGTGACTTATCGTGGGTATTTTTTCATCTCATTTGGCACAGAGCAGCGATGGAAATGTATAAAGAAGAATGTGGATAATATGATAGTCTTCTTTACTCATTTCCACTCCTGTTCTGCACCAAATGAGATGCAAAAAATACCCACTATAAGTCACATGATGGCATGTAAACATTGGTCGTGCAATCGGTCTATTCTCATTTCAAAGCCCTCTTCCAAACACACGAATAACCTTCAAGCAGAGGGCTTCTCCGGAAAAACCCCCCACAAAAACTACTGCTCTCCTCAAAATGGAAGGCAACTGATATGATTCAATTGTGATAGTTAAAAACTCCAAGAATCATTTGTAATTAAATTTACATATAAACAGCACTGATATGCATCAGCCATTGTGTTAAAGACACGTGCATCAAACCACTCATTTCATCACATTGTTATATCAATTATTAAACTGACATAGTTATATTCAGGGATGGGAAAACATATTGAAGCACAATTCAGTTAACATCTGCAAAAGAGAAAAACTGATTAATCAATATGCATAGGCCTTTCTTAATATTTATGCAAATTGTATGCATCGCATTGAAAGCGAGGCTATGGGCACTAGATTTCCAAGATTATTTGTTGCTTTTTGATCTTTTCTTGACATATTCTTCAACAAAACCGAGTGTTTTCTTAGGAACAATATTAAGGTCTCTTGAATTTACCGCCATCTTGGAAATCTAGCGCCCATAGCCTCATTTTGGGCTCAATGCATAAAAATTTGCATAAATATTAAGAAAGGCCTATTATGCATGCTCCTTTTCGATTCCCTGGTCAGACAGAAAACTCCTGTTCAAGGATGGTAATAGGCATACACCTTGTCAATGCTTCAGCCAATCAGAAAACTCCTGCCAGTAGAGGGCGGTGTAGAACTGCTCATTAATATGCATGCTCCATCTTAATGCCTCGGCCAATCAGAAAACCATCAGTAGGAGGTGCTGGAGAAAAGCTCATTAATACTCATGCTCCTTTTCAATGCTTTGGCCAATCAGAAAACTCCTGTCAGTGGGAGGTGGGATCTTGCCACTCAGCTTGAGGTCAAGAAGATGGTGGGGCAGGCTGGGCGGGGCTGTTGGGCAGGGCTGTCGGGAGGGGATGTTGGGCGGAACTATTGGGTTGGGCAGTTTGGTAGACCTGTTGGGTGGGGTTGTTGAGCGGGACTGTTGGGCGGGGCTGTTGGGTGAGGCTGTTGGACAAGGCTGTTGGTGGGGATATTGGGCGGGGCTCGTAGGCGGGGCTGATGGGCGGGGCTGTTGGGTGAGGCTGTTGGGTGGGGATGTTGGGTGGGGATGTTGGGTGGGGCTCATAGGCGGGGCTGATGGGCAGGGCTGTTGGGTGGGGCTGACAGCAAGGGCTGTTGGGCGGGGATTTTGGGCGGGAAAGCTGGGCGGGGAATTGGGCGGGGCTGATATCTGGTACTGATGGGTGGGGCTGTTGGGCGGGGCTATTGGGCGGGGCTGTTGGACAGGGCTGTTGGGCAGGGCTGTTGGGCAGGGCTGTTGGGCCAGGGCTGTTGGGCGGGGCTGTTGGGCGGGGCTGTTGGGCGGGGCTGTTGGGCGGGGCTGTTGGGCGGGGCTGTTGGACAGGGCTGTTAGTGGGGATATTGGGCGGGGCTCATAGGCGGGGCTGATGGGCGGGGCTGTTGGTGGGGATATTGGACAGGGCTGTTGGTGGGGATATTGGGCGGGGCTCATAGGCGGGGCTGATGGGCGGGGCTGTTGGTGGGGATATTGGACAGGGCTGTTGGTGGGGATATTGGGCGGGGCTCATAGGCGGGGCTGATGGGCGGGGCTGTTGGTGGGGATATTGGACAGGGCTGTTGGTGGGGATATTGGGCGGGGCTCATAGGCGGGGCTGATGGGCGGGGCTGTTGGGTGGGGATGTTGGGTGAGGCTGTTGGGTGGGGATGTCGGGTGAGGCTGTTGGGCCAGACTGTTGGGTGGGGCAGTTGGGCGGGGCTGTTGGGCGGGGCTGTTGGGCGGGGCTGTTGGGCGGGGCTGTTGGGCAGAACTGTTGGGCAGAACTGTTGGGCCAGGGCTGTTGGGTGGGGCTATTGGGCTGGGCTGTTGGGCGGGGCTGTTGGGCAGGGCTTACCGCATCTGTGCTATCATAGATTTGAGCACTACCTCCGAGGTGCGTGTGTAGTCCACAGCCAGGATTTCATCCCAAGTGGCAAAATGCTGCTTGAACAAATACGGCTCATACCTGGCAGAGGGGCAGTTCAACTCACTGTAATTCCTTGTCAGGTAGATTGCAACAATACTGGGGCATGATGGGGTATCCCACATTACCTCCAATACGATCCATGCTATAGGTTTGTAAAATCAACTCCGCGTTACTGATACAGGGATGTAAGTGACCTACAAAGTCATTTCCTGAAAAACACCGAAGGCCAATAAATTGTGCGACAACGAGTAAGCGCTTACGTGACCGAGAGATGCGACTGCGAGATTCACAGCAGGGGTGCTAATGCCCTTCAGTTTTTAGGGTTTTAACAGATAAAATTGAGGAGTTTGAGATACCAGTTTGACATAAAATAAAAAAATTAATAAAAAAATTAAAAAAATTAAAAACCCACGCCATTTCTGGAAATCCTGAAATTTCTTGAAGTCTTACATCCCTACTGATACAATTATCTCACTGATTCCACGCTACTGTTGAGGGAGGATAATAATTAAGTTTTTATGGGTCAGCAACAAAGATAGCAAGTGACAAAGACGGTGGACAGACGAAAGTAAGTGAGGGTAATAAAAATTTAAAAAACGGGAAGAAAATTGGATGAAACAGCAGCCGAGATGAAGGATAGCAGTGAGCATGAAATGATCAGCCATCCATCCTTGCTGTTGGACCAATCAGAGCGTACAATCATCTATGGCTTAGGTAGCTTTGGACAAGGAGGGACTAGAAGCCAGTCTAGTGGCCCAAGAAATAGCGTAGAACTCATCTTTAGGTCGTGCTGGTGTTGTAACAGTTGCCCGATCTGCCAATGCACAACACAAAGTGGCATCAGGCCACCTAAAACTGTGCACTCACAGAGTACCTTACTGGTGGCTCCACAATTTGATGGGGAAAGATATCATCTGACGCTTTAATACAAACAGTGTTCATCTAAGCTGTGAACCACCCAAAGATCAGGGGCCAATTGCATACAGCTGCTTAAACATGCAAAAGTGTAACTGTGTTTTTATATTTTTACATTTTACAGGGTCACTATGTTAGGGTCACCTGGTTTTGACAGCATTTTTCGTAATGCGCCTTTGATCCCTGCTAAGCATGAACATCCTTTCTGGGCTAAAACAAGACAGTGTAATTAGACTTTATGTAGTCTCTCCGAAAACTGGCAGGGTTATAAATCCAACAGACTTGATGCTTTCTCTCATCAAAAAGTGCAAACCAAATTCAAGTCTAGTTCGACTCGATGTAGTCTCTCCTACACTAGCAGTAATCCAAACACAACTAAAGTACTAAGTAGTCACTCATTTAAAAGACAGGCTATAAGTCCCTCGTCTTATGAGAGGACTAGGAGCTAGTCTAAATTAGACTTGACGCAGTCTTCCAAGGTACTCACCCTTCCAGAACCCGGATGACGCTGGCGCTATGGGACCGGTGAATGATACTGCACAGCTCCTGGGATAACTTGAGAGCAGCAGCTCGGACAAGTCTTGTTGACTTCCGGCCGATCCTGGAATAGACAACCAAAGGTTTAACTGCAGGGCACAATTGAATGATGAAGAATGAATTGATTTTGTCGATGGGGCTGACTTTTTTTTCTACCCAGACCTTCCCATAAGGCACTATCAATTTTTGTTTATGCAAACTCGCCCAAAACAAGGCTAAACAGCCGCTCAAGGTTAAGGGCTAAGGGAAGAAGGAGATAGAGTAAGACCCAGGAAGGCTTGCGATAGGAATTAACATTCGTTTTTAGGACAAGATCATAGGCAGGGGGAAAACAAGAACCAGGAAAGGCATTCCAGATGGAGGCAGAACGAGGGAAGAAGCTGTTCCGATACCTCTCCATTCTACACCTTGAAATAGATAGAATGACAAGGATCTTATGGGTAGCACTGTATGCTCTGTGCTTTGCCCTACTTTTGTCAAAATCTGCCCAAAATTCTGTGGATCAGACACTACCGGTATGCCTAACCTAAAGCACCGAGGTTGCTTGTAAAGTGTCAGCATTTTCAAAAACTAGTGAATTCATCCACGCAGTAGATAAGATGCTCTTTGAAAAGAGTGCTTTGAAAATTGGTATCAATCAATCTTTTACAAGACCGGAAACTATCGCCCAGGGCTTTGATAACTATAGAGTTTTCTGCTCATTATTTGAATGTGTCAAACAGGCTACTGGGCCGATGCCGCTTCACTTACCACACAAAGACGTCAGCATTGCAGTCCAGGATGTACACATTCTTGGTCTCCAAGAGCGACTGCACAAGCTTGCCCTTGGGCAGTTCAACTGCAAATAAACCAAACATAATATGTGAAAATGTTGCAAAAGTGCTTGCTAACTACAGTGGAAATCTCACAAATGTAGAGGGTCAACTCTGATATTTCAAATCTAGAGGGACTCTTCTCAAAAAGAACAATCAATCAAAATGTTGGAACAAATATAAAGAAAGGATTAAGTAATCAAAACTGGAAAAACTGGAAAACTCAGGAGGTAGAGCATTGAAGTTAAACCAGACATCTAGGTTCAAATCCTAATGCAGTCCAAATTTCTTTGATATTTTCAAAGACCAGGATTTGATAAGCAGTTGCGCAAGCTGATTTATATAATTATTGTGTAGCGATTCTCTTTGGAATAACAAAATTAAGTGTATAAAAACAAATGAAAGACTTTAAAGAACCCAACACACCTGGATTGATCAAATGACCTGCATTGCTACCATGTCTGACCCAAGGGTGACTTTAAAACCACTTCACAATGGGAATAGCTGCCAACCTATCTTAAAGGAAATTAGGAATACTTCTGCTAAAAAAAAGGAATCACAGAGCAAACTACATAGGAATACATGTGTATTTCCATACCAAAAATCGGAATCTGTTGTCAAAAGTTGTAAAAAGTTATAAATTTTTACCCAAAAAAAGAGGAATGATTCCTCCAAAATAGGAATGGGTGGCAGCTGCTATGAAAGGGCCTACGACAGTCATATGGCTGACTTTGAATAACGTTCCATTTTTGTCTGTCCATAAAAACAGTCCTCACAATAGCACAATTGCTGATGCTAATCTGGCAACCCAGCTGACAACTGATGCCACAAAATGTGTCACGCTGAATAGGTAGGCTGAGAGGTAGGCAGAGAAGAGCCTTTGTTTTTTGTCACATGGACAATAGCGGGGTTTGTAAATGGACGGCCGAAGCTCATAGCAACACCGACGGCGCTCCAAAGTCAGGGGTCCTAATGCAAAGTGGTACACTCTCCTGCAGGCTACCCACCTTGTGGCAGTTCCAGGTACCCCATGCCGAGTCCCACTTTATACAGCTTGGGCTTCTCAGGCACAAAGTTCCCTACCCATGGCTATCACAGAGGAGCAAAAACACAAAAGCAGAGAACAGAGTGAGGACTTCAAGTTATTGAACTGCTGACTAAAGGGTTGTCATGCTTACCATCCGTAAGATTCAAGGAGTAAGGTAATAATCTGCTTACAAACTGTACATAAGTGATAATGACAGAGTAATACATTTCTCTGCTGGTGTTGACTGTAAAACTTTCAGAAATGAAAACAAAACTTCTCATGATGAGAATGAGGATGAGGAGGTTCATGAGGATGAGGGGGATGAGGAGGATGGGGAGGATGAGGAGGATGAGGAAGAAGAGGATGAAGAGAATGAGGATGAGGATGAGGAGGATGTTGGAGAATGAGAAGGACGAGGATGGGGAGGAGAATGAGGAGGAGGAGGAACAGGAGGAGCAGGAGGAGGAAGATGCAGATGAAGATGATAAGGATGAGGCGAATGAGGATAAGGATGAGGAAGAGGATGAGGAGAAGGATGAGGAGGGAGAAGAGGATGCGCAGGATTAAGATAGGAAGAAGAGAGAGCTCCATTACCTGGATGACAAAGTCGTCGGTGACTCCCCCTAACTCCTCCCAGAATTCCTCAGTCTCTTCACCCTGCTGCATCATGGCAATAGTAGCATTGTTCTTCCTCTCCATCTTGTTGATCTTCTCTGTCAACAACCTGAATTGACGACAAGACCCCAGCGAAAAGGTGAGCTTTTACGAATGATTTTGTATGAAATCCTGCCTCCCACATGCTTACAATATACTTAATACATTGCACACAGATGAATAAAAATGCCATGAGAAATACAAAAGCTCTAAGACCCAAAAGGTGTGAAGAACCAGTTCATCACGTACAAATTGAACAACAATATCTAACAGCAGATACTTACCTAGTCTTGGATCGCGTGAGTGATTTACAGCGAGCCCCATACCAGATCATTATCTTGGTGCCCACATCCAGGATGAAGACAAAGTAAGGGTCCAGTTGCTCCGGTTCCATTGCAACCTGCATCAAATAAAAATGAACCAATTTAAAGTCTTCCACTTTAGAACCTTGTAACCCGAAGGTTCGCTTCCAATGTCACGGAGAGATGGAAGCATGGCTTGAAATCATAGCTACTATAGCAGTAACCCAAGACCTAATATGAGCCGGGGTTACAAACTAATAAAGTAAAATATTGAAAAATTGGCAAAGAAAACTTTGACTGGACCGGGACTTGAACCCGAGACCTCTGGATATACGCACCAGCACTCTCCCATCTGAGCCATCTAACCCTTAGATGGTGGCATTCCCAAATACTCAACCAGACTAGTCGACTATTTTGGGAGCGAAGGAGCAGGGACGTAAGTGACCGACAAAGTCATTATCCTGAAAATCACTGAAGGCCAATAAATTGTGCAACTGCGAGTGAGCCTTTATGCGACCGAGAGATTCATGGCAGGGGTGCAGACGCCCTTCTGTTTTTAGGGTTTTAACAGATAAAAATGAGCAGTATGAGATATCTGTTTTACATAAAAAATATAATAATAAAACAAATAAATAAATCAACTAAAAAAAAAAAATCAAATAAATAAATCAATCAACTAAAAAAAATCAAATAAATAAATAAATAAACTAATATAAAATCAAATAAATAAATAAATGAACTAAAAATAATAGCTAAATAAAATAATAATAATCAAATAAATAAATTAATAAATATTTAAAAAAATCAATAAAATTACACCATCTCCGGAAATCCGGAAATTTCCAACAGTCTTACATCCCCGAAGGAGGAGGGGGGGGGGGGGGGGGGGGGGGGGGTTGGTGCAAGGCAGCTAGAGAAGGCAAGATTTCACCAAAACTTACTGCTTCCAGGTGCAGGCTCTGGGTGCCGGACACGCGGTACAAGCGCAGCGTGAACTCCGTCTCGTCCACATTGAAGAAGCCGCTGGCTGTGCCGCCATCGATGTAGGCGATGTCGTCGTCAAAGATGGCCAGGAACTCGGGGCTCTCGTCCTCCATCTCCTCACGGATGGTGCGGGTCCGGGCGCCCAGCATGTTGCGCAGGTTGACCGCGTGGATGGCCGAGCAAGCCTTCTTGTCCAGCTGAGGAGAGGAAAAAAAAGATCAACAAACCCCTAAGCCCCAAAACCAAGCCATGGAATATGTGACATCTTTGTTTTTATAAGATGTAAAGGTTTGCATGGTGGAAATAAATAGGTTTGCGGAGACACCATGTAAATTCTCTTTTGTGAGTAAGTGTGGTTCTGAACAGTATACTCTGCTCGTCTTCAGGAGAATGATTCTCCTGAAGACGAGCAGAGTATACTGTTCAGAACCACACTTACTCACAAAAGAGAATTTACATGGTGTCTCCGCAAACCTATTTATCCTGACATTCTCACCATGCAAACCTTCAAATCTCATGGTGGAAATACCAAGTGGAAGGTTTGCAGTGACACCATGTAGCACTTCTCTATTCCAAGAAGAAGTGTGGCTCTGAAAAGAGCCGGTAACTTAACTTTAACTTAACTTAAATTTAACTAGGTAGTCCTAATTTTCACTGTGTAGTCTTTAAGTGTAATTATTCCCCAGTTATATTTTTTTAGTAACTGTTTTGTGATACCTCTTTCAGCAGCGATCACTTTTAAAATGCCCTTTTCCCCAAATATCGACCCAATTTTCATGACTTACCGTTGCTGCTGATCCAATCCAGTAGTATATCTGCCACTGCATTATGTCCGAATCATCCAGATAAGTCTGTTGAGGGAACAAAGCAGGGTCCAAGAGCTTGAGATAACCGTCAGAAGATCAATGAGGGTTTACACTACTCAATGTAAATTACAATTAGCATTGCTCAGTGCTTTCCCAGATAGCATGTGTCCTGCAGAAATAACACGGGCAGCTCTGGTGGGATTCGAACCTATGACTCTGACTTTCTAGTACAGATGTCTTAACCACTTGACCACCGATTCAAATCTGTATAGCAGCAGATACAGCATTCCATCATTGATGGAGTATGAATTTTTGCACCAAGGAGAATGAAATTCAATGAGGTTTTTTCAGTAGGCAATTGGGCAAAGCACTGTCAGAGTATAGTGCTATTCATACATCAACTAGGGCATACTCTTATTCATTACATCCTCTTTCACACAAAAAATTGTATCATATTCACTGGTCATCCAAACACTTTTTTCTTTCAAAAAAGAACTTGTTCAAAATTGGAAAAAGGTTAAACTGGACGTAAGTCTTGACTTACATGTAAAATGATGTAGCAGTCAGCCTCATAGAACTTGCCATGCATTGCTGCCATTGCAAGGAACAAACAAACAAAACAAAGGCAATTTAATAATGAAACAGTACTAGTCAGTGCTCAACTTAATCAGCAGCCTGGAGTGCCACTGGCCACTAAAATAGCTTTCAGCCACCTGGATCTATGGGCTGGCCGGCCGGCCGCTAAAACAGCTCCTTCATATAAGTGAGAACCAATGAAGCTTCAGTCAGAGTTGCCACTGTCATCAAGACGTCTTTCGTTCCGACTCCAGGGTACACACTTAATAATATGTGAAGCTGCTATTATTGACTCTTTCAAAGCAAGGTGTTGAACAGAGAGGTATTGGAACAGCTTCTTCCCTAGTTCTACTTCTCTTTGGGATTCCCTTCCTGGTTCTTGTTTTCCCCCTGTCTACGATCTTGCCCTTTTTAAGAGGAATGTTGATTCCTATCTCCAGCCTTCCTGAGTCCCTCTCTATCTCCTTCTTTCCTCTCTATCTCCTTCCTTCCTCTCTCCTTAATAGCCCTTAACCTTGAATGGCTTTTTAGCCTCATTTTGGGCGAATTTGCACGAAATTTTTTTCGTAGTAACTGTTTCTACTAATCTTAGGGACATCTAACCAATGCCACCTCAATGGACATCCTCAATGAAGTCTACGCTTTCTCTACACCACCCTGTCCAGCGTGGCAAATTTCATTCGGACCTGTGTCTCTCTTTAGCATATCTACCAATCTCCAGGCTGTCTTCATGCCCTATACTCTCCTCTCTACTTTTCAGAGCTTAGAAAAACTCTTTATAAAGCGCCGTTATCATCATCACATCCCCACTTTTTCGCAGATACCTTCGTCGATGAGGAGGGGGACAAAGTTTTCAATCTGCCAGACAGTCAGGCCCTCCCCGTGACCCGTCTCCTCCGAGAAGAAGTCGCTGTAGTCTAGCTGAGGCTTCTCCAGGGCGTCCAGCCAACTCCTGGGCCTGACACAGCAAAACCAATCCAAATATTCCTTTGAACATCAACTCAACAAACAAATAAATAGGTTGTGATCCCTGGAGATGTACGACAGTCAATGGTTGAATTGCTTCTGACTGGAGGCCCCTTCTGACATTTTTTGAGCATCCAGGTTTCCCCTGGAAAAGTTTGAGCCTGAGGTGGCAACCAAGAATTGGCTAAATAAATGAGTTTTGGTACAAAACTGTTGTTATGTTGAGGTTCCATGAGTCATTGTTGGCTTGGGAACATTTCTGAAACACTTTAATATGAGCATGAACATGTATCGTATTATATCTACAGTTCTAATGACTGATTCCTTATCCATTCCGTTTCCTCTGCAAGGGAGCAAGGCATGCTTACTTGACCTCCTCCTGTTCCTCGGAGCCAGGCGTCTTTCCCTCACTCTTGTCTTTGGCTAGATCACTCATACCCTGTGCAAACAACACACAAAGAGAATGGTAAATGAAGCAACTATCCATGTGATCAACACTTTCGAGATGTGAGGCTGGCAGTGCATGTTGCATGTGTGCCTCCTCTCATCCGTACACTCTATCTTTCCCAAGGTGTAGAACAAAGACGTATCAGAACAGCTTCTTCCCTCGTTCAGCCTCTCTCTGGAATTCCCTTCCTGGTTCATGTTTTCCCCCCAGCCTACGGACTTGCCCTTTTTAAGAGGAATGTCAATTCCTGTATCCAGCCTTCCAGAGTCCCTCTCTATGTCCTTCTTTCCTTAGCCCTTAACCATGAGTGGCTCTTGAAAAACAGCATCACAGGAGGCGTACTCCAGTTGTAGACATGACAGGATCAAAATGAAAGGAACAAACAAGGTACATTGAGCCTCTGGTAAAATTTAAGGTTTCTAAAACTGCAGCAAGATTGTACTGTTACAAATCCTTGGTCCTTGTACAGTTTGTTGGGCAATGAGAAGTGACATTTGACTACAAGTGACAACTGCCTGCGCCTACCTTGAGCACTTTGGCCTGCCCTTCTGCCTGGTCCTTGGACTGGGCTCGGTTCAGGCTCTCCTGTCTCCTCCGTCGAAGGCGCAACTTGCGGGCCAGCGGATCCTTACTTGCTGCGGGGCAAAATCAATCCCCCCCCCCAAAAAAAAATCAAGGTTATTCATCATCGATACAATCATTACCAAGAGGCGTTAACAAACCACAGATACAAGATATTCTATTGAACAAATATGGAAAAGTGCACAGGAGATTCAGACAAGAATTCAAATATCCGATTTTCAATGAAACTATTCAATCCACAATTACATCAGTAAGAACTAACAAACTTTTTTTTCTTCAGATTGCTCAACTATCAGCTGAAATCTATGCTTGTAGTGGAAGTTTGTGACAAACCTGACTCAGTGTGAGGTGTGAGTGTATTATTCAAGATACTGTGTTTTTTCACCAAGACAATATAGATTATACATGATGTGATTCAGAAATGAATTTCAGCAACTCTGGAGGAACGATGCTGTCTTTATTAGGGCACTCATCGACAAAGAATATCAGTTCCTACCAAGTTCAATACAGCTCTTCTCAGACTCATCTCTGCTTTGGTTGTGACCTATTATGGTCTTAGTTAACGTTTTACCATGCACTAATCGAATGTGTTTTTCTAAAGCCGTTTATGGATTTCAACATGGGTGGAATATGCTATGACCTTTTTCTCGTTGACTATTTTTGCAACCACACCATGGAGGCTTAATTTTGCATTTTTATGTGGCGTTAAAAAGTTTTAATTTTTTTTTCCAGATCTTGACTGACCAGGAGAGCTACCACTAGTGCTCAGTGGCACTTTTTCTTGTTGACTTTTCTTACAACTACACCAAGGAGGCTTAATTTCACATTTTCATGTGGCGATACAAAATTTGGAATTTTCTTTCTTCAGATCTTGACTGACCAGTTGAGCAGTTGAACTTTTTTGTACAACTACACCATTTTACAATTTCATGTCACAATAAAAAGTTGTGATTTGTTTTTCTTCGGATCTTGACTGACCAGGTGAGCTGCCTCCAGCGCTCGGTGGTAGCGCCCCCACCAGTCGCAGCTGGTGGCTGAGAGAGAAGTCAATGTTGTAAAACTCGGCCCCGCTCCCCTTCTGCTGCGGCACTGGCTTGGGGGGCATGACGCAGTCCGGGTTGTCTCTCACGTCCAGGATCTTTGCCGAAAAGAGAAATTACAAACCGAGGAAAAACATGAAGGGAGATTTCTGAGGTTTTTTTTAAATAACAGCCCTCATTGCCAGTGCTGTAGTCGATTACTCTTCCACGAGTATGAGCGTACTTGGCCATGAGTATGGGAAATTGGGAATGAGCACTTGTCCACGATAAATGATGCGCTCTGTGCTTCTTGCACATCCGCTTTCCACGTACAGGGCGACTGAAAGTTGTGGGGCTGAAAAAATCTCTCAAATTTCCTTTCTATTGATTTTGGTTTACACCGCTTCATTTGTGTCCATATTTTATATTTGATGATTACAAAATGTTTGTTTTTTTAGTCTAAACCTTAAAAATCAAAGGGAGGTTTTGTGGTATAAATCCCCGAATTTTACCCCAAAATGACCCTCTTTTGCAGCTGTGCCCATATCATATCATCGCAGATTTTCTAGATGAATGGCTGAATTGAGGTCCCTGGGGATTAACCCTGCAGGTCCCTGGGTATTATTGTATGAGGGGCTGATGTATGGAGTCTCTGTAAGGGGCATTCTGTGTGCTCCATACAGAGGGATGGAGGAGGAGGAGGTGGGCTTGTGAAGAAATCCCTATAGAATAGTGTATGCCTATAGAAGTGTGTATGCCTGAACACATTTATCTGTGCATAGGTTTGAGCGGCACAAAGCTGTGCATAGGTTTGTGCACAATTAAACCACAGAATTAAAACTGGACAGTCCCCTTTAACCACAGACTCTGTCAACTGTACCCTGATCAGTGAACAGGAATACAATGCAGGCCACAACTGATGGCTTTTGTTACGCTAATTAAGTCTATTGTAAGAAGGGAATGGGTTTCTGAGCATGTGCAAAGAGGTCGCGACCCCAACTCTCTCATCAATACATCTGAGTGAACAAATTCTTGAAAATTAACAATAATTTCAGAAATAGGGAATATATAGGCAAAGTGAAGACTATGTGTGTGTGGATTATGCTGATATTCTAGAATTTGTTTCAATTGAAGTGTTTTAATGGGCCAATTCTTTTTGAAAATTGAAAAACTTGGGGGACTACCGTAGTTTTCAGTGACACCCAGTTATTTCAAATAGCTCGGGAACCATACCTCAGTATCGCTTCTCGGCCTGATGGCTAAGATCATGTGTAATAACTGTTCTTTTCAGCTTAATATCTGAAACGCTGCTCATTGAGCAGTCAGTATATTAAACTGATTTTTGAAACTAGGCCATGGAGTAGGGGCTTGCCCCATCCTGGCCACGGGTCAGCTTGGATTTGCACTGCTTCCAAGATTAGGCCCAATCCCCCTTGAGGGGAAAATAAACAAAACTAAAAGACAGAAACTCAACTCTAAAAATTCTATGCTATACCTCTACTAAACTGTGTTCGCTGTGTTCGCACTGTTAACATTCTATTGCATTCCATTGCGGTAACTCTTACGGGCATCCGCGCTGGATTAATTTTGGCTGACAGTAAGTCATAAACTCTGCACTGGTAGTCTCATGAGGGCACCTTATTGTTGACCTTTTAACCCGACAACGGATGTTGATGACATTGCGAGTGGCACGAAATCACCTGTACACACACATCTACCTGTGAGTGTGATGCGACTCTCGCGCGCGAATAGTACCATAGATCACTGGGATCTGACACGGCGGATGACTACATTGTAAGTTTTACTTGACAATATCCGCCACACTGGAATTTTCAGCGATGTAAAACTAACAACGTAACTCTTTAGCTACCCAGTTGGCCATGTAATCAACATCCGACACTTAACAATTTGGGAAGTCTTCTGGCCGCCGCATTGGACTTAATTTGGTAAAACCGACAAGAGTCCCCGTAAGAGTTACCAAAATAAGTCCAAAATAAGTCCAATGCGGACAGGGCTTTACTTAGTTTTCTTACCTCTAGGTCAGTGATTAAGTGGATGGCTTCTGGGAGGGTGAGCAGTCGGTTCTTGGTCAAGATCAGTTTCTTGATTTTGGGACATCTTAAAAGGAAAACAACCAACATGTTCTAAGAGAACCACAACGCTGGTGATACAAGAGGCTAACAATGAATAGATGCATGTGCCTTCCCCTGAACCCTTTGAGCTTATCCAAGTTTGTAACAAAAAAACAACACAACACAACAGAGAAAAACTGACTTGGAATTTTGTACTTGGGCCATCAACATTGTCAGAATGTCAGGCCCGCTAACTTGTTTTAAATAATTTTAAAATAGCACCACTGCTTTACCCGCACTTGGCCATGAGTACAAGACCGAGTACTTGGCTATGAATTCAAGTACTAGGCCTTGAGTTCAAGTGATTGGCCTTGAGTATGAGCATTTGGCTATCAACATGTCAGGCCCTGTCAATTGTCTGAGACTCTTAGAAATGATATAGGAACGTGTGCTTTATCTGCACTTGGCCATGAGTACAAGAATGAGTACTTGGCCTTGATTCAAGTACTAGGCCTTGAGTTCAAGTGATTTGCCTTGAGTACGAGCATTTGGCTATCAACATGTCAGGCTCTCTCAACTGTCTGAGACTCTTAGAAATGATAAAGGAATGTGTGCTTTACCTGGCCATGAGTACAAGAATGAGTACTTGGCCTTGAGTTCCAGTACTAGGCCTTGAGTTCAAGTACTAGGCCTTGAGTTCAAGTGATTGGCCTTGAGTACGAGCATTTGGTTATCAACATGTCAGGCCCTCTCAACTGTCTGAGACTCTAAGAATTGATAAAGGAATGTGTGCTTCACCTGGCCATGAGTACAAGAATGAGTACTTGGCCTTGAGTTCAAGTGATTGGCCTTGAGTACGAGCATTTGGCTATCAACATGTCAGGCCCTCTCAACTGTCTGAGACTCTTAGAAATGATAAAGGAATGTGTGCTTCACCTGGCCATGAGTACAAGAATGAGTACTTGGCCTTGAGTTCAAGTGATTGGCCTTGAGTACGAGCATTTGGCTATCAACATGTCAGGCCCTCTCAACTGTCTGAGACTCTTAGAAATGATAAAGGAATGTGTGCTTTACCTGGCCATGAGTACAAGAATGAGTACTTGGCCTTGAGTTCAAGTGATTGGCCTTGAGTTCAAGTGATTTGCCTTGAGTACGAGCATTTGGTTATCAACATGTCAGGCCCTCTCAACTGTCTGAGACTCTTAGAAATGATAAAGGAATGTGTGCTTTACCTGGCCATGAGTACAAGAATGAGTACTAGGCCTTGAGTTCAAGTACTAGGCCTTGAGTTCAAGTACTTGGCCTTGATTTCAAGTACTAGGCCTTGAGTTCAAGTACTAGGCCTTGAGTTCAAGTACTTGGCCTTGAGTTCAAGTACTAGGCCTTGAGTTCAAGTACTAGGCCTTGAGTTCAAGTACTAGGCCTTGAGTTCAAGTACTAGGCCTTGAGTTCAAGTACTAGGCCTTGAGTTTAAGTGCATGGTATTGAGTACAAGCATTTGGCCATCAAAAGGTCAGGTCCTCTAAGACTCTTAGAAACGATATAGCAGAGTGTGCTTTACCTGCACAGTCCTTCGGGTATGGACTCGAGGTTGTTGTTGGCGGCTATGAACTGCTCCAGGCTGGTCAGCTTGCCGATGCCGATGGGGATGCCGTCAAAGTCAAGCTTGTTGCTGCTGATGTAGAGCTTCTTCAGGCTGACCAGCTTGCAGAGGCCGGCCGGCAGGAAGGTCAGCTGGTTGCGGGCCAGGTTCAGCATCTGCAGATTCACCCATGTGTCTTTGCACATCAAAAACGAAAAATTAAAGAGTATCTATAAACAAACAATGGAAAATTTAAATAAAATGACAAACAAACTTAGACTGGACAAGGATTTGAACTTTGAGACCGCTGACTAGGTGTAGAGACACTGGTCAGAATCATTTGACCATTAAATGATGTATATTGAGGTCAACAAATTCAATCTTGAGAATGATCTATTTCAGCTGATGAGAACAGGTAAACATTATACAAATATCCAAGCTAATTCCAATCGTTTCATGAACAGTTTTATCCCAGTGCGGTACGTTTAGTGAATGAGGCAATAGTACATACGTGAGTACGTAGGCAATACATAGACAGCCGGCCATTCCACCATCCTTACAATCTCTTAACCTGCCTGGTTTTCCCCTGGTTTTACCCATGCCAGTGAACAGCTCAGTGATGCAGTTGCTACTGAGACTGAACCAGTGGCAGGTACCTAGGTAATACACAGACAGCCAGCCATTCCACCATCCTCACAATCTCCTAACCACCCCTGGTTTTCCCCACTCACCCATGCCAGTGAACAGCTCAGTGATGCAGTTGCTACTGAGACTGAACCAGTGGCAGGTACCTAGGTAATACACAGACAGCCAGCCATTCCACCATCCTCACAATCTCCTAACCACCCCTGGTTTTCCCCACTTACCCATGCCAGTGAACAGCTCAGTGATGCAGTTGCTACTGAGACTGAACCAGTGGCAGGTACCTAGGTAATACACAGACAGCCAGCCATTCCACCATCCTCACAATCTCCTAACCACCCCTGGATTTCCCCACTTACCCATGCCAGTGGACAGCTCAGTGATACAGTTGCTACTGAGAATGAACCAGTGGCAGGTACCTAGGTAATACACAGACAGCCAGCCATTCCACCATCCTCATAATCTCCAAACCTTCCCTGGTTTTCCCCACTCACCCATGCCGGTGGACAGCTCAGTGATGCAGTTGCTACTGAGACTGAACCAGTGGAAGGTACCTAGGTAATACACAGACAGCCAGCCATTCCACCATCCTCACGATCTCCTAACCACCCCTGGTTTTCCCCACTCACCCATGCCGGTGGACAGCTCAGTGATACAGTTGCTACTGAGACTGAACTAGTGGCAGGTACCTAGGTTATACACAGACAGCCAGCCATTCCACCATCCTCACAATCTCCTAACCTTCCCTAGTTTTCCCCACTCACCCATGCCAGTGAACAGCTCAGTGATACAGTTGCTACTGAGACTGAACCAGTGGCAGGTACCTAGGTTATACACAGACAGACAGCCAGCCATTCCACCATCCTCACAATCTCCTAACCACCCCTGGTTTTCCCCACTTACCCATGCCAGTGGACAGCTCAGTGATACAGTTGCTACTGAGACTGAACCAGTGGCAGGTACCTAGGTAATACACAGACAGCCAGCCATTCCACCATCCTCACAATCTCCTAACCACCCCTGGTTTTCCCCACTCACCCATGCCGGTGGACAGCTCAGTGATGCAGTTGCTACTGAGACTGAACCAGTGGCAGGTACCTAGGTAATACACAGACAGCCAGCCATTCCACCATCCTCACAATCTCCTAACCACCCCTGGTTTTCCCCACTCACCCATGCCGGTGGACAGCTCAGTGATGCAGTTGCTACTGAGACTGAACCAGTGGCAGATACCTAGGTTATACACAGACAGCCAGCCATTCCACCATCCTCATAATCTCCAAACCTTCCCTGGTTTTCCCCACTCACCCATGCCGGTGGACAGCTCAGTGATGCAGTTGCTACTGAGACTGAACCAGTGGCAGGTACCTAGGTAATACACAGACAGCCAGCCATTCCACCATCCTCACAATCTCCTAACCTTCCCTGGTTTTCCCCACTCACCCATGCCAGTGGACAGCTCAGTGATGCAGTTGCTGCTGAGACTGAACCAGTGGCAAGTACCTAGGTAATACACAGACAGCCAGCCATTCCACCATCCTCACAATCTCCTAACCACCCCTGGTTTTCCCCACTCACCCATGCCAGTGGACAGCTCGGTGATGCAGTTGCTGCTGAGGTTCAGCCGACGCAGCGAGGCGATCTTGTACAGGCCCTCGGGCACCCGGCTCAGCTCGTTGTGGGACAGGTCCACGTCGGTCAGGTTGACCAGGGCGTCCAGCTGGGGCGGCATGTTGTTCATGTTGCGCTGCGTGTTGCGCAGGTGCAAGCACTGCAGCTGCATCAGGGAGGGCAGTTGCCTGCAGGGTTCACAGAAGGAGGACAGTTGTGGGGCGAAACCAATGAGCACTGACCAACTCCATATCTCTTGATGTGGGAACGGTGCAATAGGTTTTTTAGACCACGGAAGTCGGGATTGAAAGCTGGTCTTCATTGTGCATGGAGCAGTGGGGTTATGGGGTTGTTTTTTAACTCTGACCAGAGATTTGAGTCGGACAATCCTAGATCTTCAAGACTTCCTCTTACCTTTTCCTCCCGACCTGGCATGATAACCTTCCCCAGGCTATTACTCTCTATCTCTCTGCCTTGCAGTGTGACCAAATAATAGCTGAGCACTTGCTTATGGCTGAAGCAAATGATGCATGTCTTAGGGAGTCTGTGTTTCTTCAACAACACTGCTGTCTGATTCTTTTCATGATCAAGGTGATTTTATTTCTGCAAATTCACCCAAAACAAGGCTATAGAGCCACTCGGGGTTAAGGGCCAAGGAAAGAAGGAGATAGAGAGGGACTCAGGAAGGCTGAAGATAGGAATTAGCATTCCTTTTAAAAAGGGGCAAGATCGTAGACAGGCGGAAAACAAGAACCAGGAAGGGAATAACATGCCATCACGCAATTTATAGTGGGTATTTTTGCATCTCATTTGGTGCAGAACAAGAGTGGAAATAAGCAAAGAAGACTATCATATTGATCACATTCCTCTGTGTACATTTCCATCGCTGCTCTGTGCCAAATGAGATCCAAAAATCCCCACTATAAGTCACGTGATGGCATGTAAATACTGGTCTCGCAATCGGTCTATTCCAGATGGAGGCAGACCCAAGGAATAAGAATTAGAAGCTGACCTTAGCTGGGCATGGAGCAGTGGGTTGTTGTCCAGTATGAGGGTCTGCAGGTTGCCTAGCCGTCTGACCTGGGGCGGAAGGGTCTCTGGCAGATGGGAGAAGACAACAAGTCATTTCAACACACGACATAATGTGTTTCAGTCCTAATTGTATGTCGAGTGGGGCGATACCCATAATTTTTGCTTGCAAGTGAACAAGTAACGTTGTAATGGAGACCCCAACCTTATCCAAAATGTGGTCCATACTCGGAGCAGCCTAATAGAAAGCCTATGTACAAAAAGACATGTCCTGCAGTGGCTACACATTCCTTTAAGAGTTGAGTACAAAAGTTTTATATCTCAACTACCTTGCTGCTTTTATGCCACGAAAAACATTTTGTACTTCCAATTACATCCCCCGCTTTCATTCCGATGCAAACAACCAATTGTTGTAAACCTGGCTACGGCAGCTCGGGGATCACACAAAGTGGATGCAGCTTTTTCAATTCAAGTCAAACAAACCAAGGAAAAACTCACTGGAAACTTTTGAATAGATTGAGAAATTGGCAAAAAAGAAAATTCAGGTGATTAGTTTTGTTACTCAATATCCTTGCTTGATCCTCTGCTGCTGTAAACTGCAGCTTGGTCCATCCCTGTAGCCTACAGTAGAATTGAACTTTTGCCATTCTCCACATACTACTGCTAACTTTTGCACATCATGAAAAAAACGAGAATGGCAGAAATTCAGATGTAAATGAGAAAATTGGTACGAAGATATCGACACATTTTTTTACCTAATTTGTTGTCACTTAGGTTGAGATAAATGAGATCTGTGATGTTCACAAACAGCTGGTGGGGTATACTGGTAATTCTGTTTACAAAACACAGAAAAGGAAACTTTTAAAGAGAAAAGACATTTTTACTTCAGCAGGGTTAACGTCCCTAGTTAAACATATAATATATGGTTTAAAAGTTGGCATGGTGGAAATACCAAGAGGAAGGTTTGTGGTGACACCATGTAAATCATCTCTTTTGAGACGGAGTAAGGATCTGAAAAGAGCCGACAACTCAAAATGTCAGGCAGTCTGTACTATGTTTATTTAGAAATAAATAAACAACCAAATTTATTAAAAGACTTAAGATTTGTGATATATAAATCAGTCAGACGTGCCTGACGTTTTGATCCTTGCAGGATGTTTGAGAAAGGTCCAACAAGGATCAGGCCTTCTAATCCTGTCAGATAGATATAAAAAGAGCAGATTTTTGTGCCACTACATATGACGTGTCACGTGGGTTTGAGATGGTGTTTTTTTTGTGGTCTTGCAATCATACAGCACAGGTTCTCGTCTAGTCTATCCTTAGATGTGGATGTTCTCACTTTATAGGAGGGTTTGAGGTGAGACCATGTATAAGTTCTTTTCAGGCAGAGGTATGGTTCTAAAAAGAACCCGAGAGATAACTTGACGTTCCATGCCAGTATACTCTGGCCGTCATCAAGAGTCCTGAATGTCGAGTTATCACTCAGGTTCATTTCAGAACCATACCTCTTCCTAGAGAGACCATATATGTGACCCGACACAGCGACATGAGGAATATCCCACCAAAACACTTTTCGAGTAAACAACGCCTAAAGTCAAAGTATCTTCTCAATTCGTTTAAAAATCAATTTTCTTTTTTTTTGTATTTTCGGAAAGTTAATGTATTGGTGGACATTTTGATATCATTCGAAAGCTAATGGTACACTCTTTCACATTATTAGAAAATCTCAATATCTTAAAAGTGGGGGTTATTCCTTATTATGATGTGCCAGGTCACATATATGGTGTCACCGCAAACCCTCCTTTATTGTTTCACCAACCATGCAAAGCCTTAAGTCTTATTCATGTTCTTACTTGTTGTGATTCAGATTGAGCACCAGCAGAGACTTGGCTCTCTCCAGTTCTTCGGGTACGGCAGACAGCTGGTTGAAGCTGAAATCCTAATCAAGCAATGGGAAGTCACAAGCAGTCTATGATCAGAACATCTGCAAAATTGCCTGAACGGAACAATCCTGAATTGAACGAGCACTTACTGCATCAACCATGTGCATTAAGGAAAGGTACAATGGTTAATTTTGCAGAGATGACTAAGCATGAAAAATTGCTAAGCATAAAAACTTGAAAGCTTAAATACATAAAATGAGGTTGCCATCCATACCGGTAGCCCTATATAATTTGTTTTTTATGCTAAGCAAAGAGTAAATCTCAGAGAAAGGTCCTGCTAGCATCGAAATGTCAGGCCCTCTAATCTTTGAGATTGATGTATTACAGGTTATTCTAGTCAGTGAACAGTTGGCAACGTTTTTTTTTTGATTTACTTCATAAGCAAAGAGTAGTCAAATACAAGTCAAAAGCAATAAGCATCATAAGACAATATGGTTGGTAATCCTTTCCCGTGAAGGAAGATGTTACAAGTTACAACAGATTTTCACGTTTAAGTAGCTCCTTTGAAAACCCAGACCTCCATGTGAAGTAGCATGTGTGTCCCTCTGAGTCTTCAACTCACCACCACTGTAATGTCATCCAGGCCAAAGATATCGTTGGGGATACCCGAGTTGCGTATTTTGTTGTGCCGGACGTTGATGGTGCGCAGGCACTGCAGGGTTGGCAGGTCGCCGTGAATCTGGATCAAGTTGTTCCTGGCCATGTGCAGATGTTCCTGATGACGAAGGATTGGGGGTCAGCAAATCAGAGACAATCCCACAGATTACATTGCAAAGGGGAACTCTAAAGGTACATGGAGATGGGGTTACGCTTTTATTAATAAATCAAACCAATCTGTGCAAACTACAATACTGGCTTCTCCACATGTTACATGTATAATGATGGTGGTGGTGGTGATGGTGATGAGGAAGATGAGGAGGATGGGGAGGATGAGGAGGGGGATGAGGAGGTGGGAAGGGGGAAGGGGAGGAGGATGAGGATGAGGAGGAGGATGAGAAGGATGAGAAGGATGAGGAGGATGAGGAGGGGGGGGAGGAGGAGGAGGAGGAGGAGGGGGAAGGGGGAAGGGGGAAGGGGGGAGGATGAGGATGATGAGGAGGATGAGAAGGATGAGAAGGATGATGAGGATGAGGTGGGAAAGTGGATGAGGAGGATGAGAATGTTGAGGAGAATGAGGAGGATGAGGAAGATGTGAGATGAGGAGGGTGAGAAGGATTAGTATGAGAAGGAAGATGAGGATGAGCAGGATGAGCAGGGTGAGGACAAAGGGAGGAGGTAGATGAGGTGGATGAGGAGGGGGAGGAGGATGAGGAGGATGAGGATGTGAAGGATGATGATGAGCAGGATGAGTAGAATTAAATAGTTAGGAAGGACATTGCCATCTTCATTACCAGCTTGGCCAGGGAAGACAATTCATCCGGTAGCATCTCCAAGTTGGTCTTGTTGAGACGCAGCCACCGTAGGCTTGACATGTCCGCCACATCCTCGGGAAAGAGGTCCGACTGCAAGCAGTGAGATAGGCCTTAGCTTAGGGTTATTTTCCTTTAAACATGTCGGCAATAGCCGACTAGTTAACAACTTGGTACAATTTCATTCAATCCCACGCAGCAAGCAAAAAGTCGCCACACCAAAGGCACTAGTAATAAATACTACAATACTAGTAAAGTAGTATTTATAGTAATGACAGAAAATACATCTTTTCTAGTTACAGTTACACTAAGTTACAGTTACACTTACACTACACTAGTATGCTGGCACAACTAATTGCAGGAAAATATGGGCTTAGTTTTCCAAACAGTCACCCGAAACTCAAAATTTCAAAATTCGATAAAAAAAGGGTGACTTGTCGGGTCCAAGTTACTCGGACTACAATTTGTACAAAAAGTCATGATTTTGTGGTTCGATTGTGTGGCATAAATGTACGAATTTAGTGAACTTTTCAAGTGCATGTTCTGTACACAGTGCATGCTGTCAGTACGACAGCAGTGTCACTGCTGACCGTCGTACGGTTGACAAATACGCGTCACACAATCATGATTTTGAGGAATACTGCAAGTCTAATTTATTGGGAAAGTACTTGTGCCAGACAGTGTCGTTTCTCTACATAATCATAGTTTGTCTACTGTGAACTCAAAGAGTTTTTCTCCCTCTTAAAATCTCGTGGTGAGCCGTGAGGGTACTAAACCAAAATCTTTCCCTGATTCGGGTCAAGTTACTTGCAGGAATTTGACGGACCATTGACGGACTAAGAGTAAAAACGGAAGTAAAAAGAAAACGAAGGCCTGTGTTGAGAATATCGGCAACAGAACTTTCATTTCTTCTGGAACTTCACCTATAACATAAGCAGAAAACGTATTTTCTAAAAATATGTATTTTCACGTCCCTACCTTGAAGTTATTCCGACTTAAATCCACACCCCGTACGAAGGGCAGCACCCCGGTCGCCGCCATCTTGGGTGTTTACTAGACTGTACTGCACTGTACATGTAATGTACACACACATGTACATGTACAATACACACATGTACATGTACATGTACATGTACATGTACATGTGCATGTACATGTACGTATATGTACGGTACATGTACATTGTACATGTACATGTACAGTATAATGTACACATGAAATATGCTGGCGTGCAGTATTTACCAAAGATTACTAAGTACCTTTGGTATTTTACGCGCAGCTCGGGGAAACATCAAAATGCCATTTTTTTTCTATCTCGCGGTGCACGTACAAATTGCACGTGCACTGCGAGGTAGAAAAATTAATGTTTTAGTGTTTCCCCTTGCTGCATGTATAGTGCATGGGTAAGGGATGACAAAACGATAGTTATTGGTGTTTCCTAAGTTGTGCGCATAGACTAATGTGATCGTACTCGTAGCGGTAGGAAGATGGGGGGGGGGGGGGGGGGGGCTCACACAGTGTACACACTACACAGTCATCGCTCATCATGATTAAAAAAAATAAAATTGAAATGGGTAATTTGACGTTCTGGCATAGTGGTGTTTGTACAGGACAGACTGTACACAATGTGTAGGTGTCATGCAGACATCAGCCTCCCCCTCTGGTGTATAAAAAATATATATTATAAATGCTTACTGGTAGTTCACCTATGTGGGGCAGGGCGGGGCAGGGCAGGGCAGGGCAGGGCAGGGCAGGGCAGGGCAGGGCAGGGCAGGGCAGGGCAGGGCAGGGCAGGGCAGGGCGGGGCAGGGCAGGGTAGGGCAGGGCAGGGTAGGGCAGGGCAGGGTAGGGCAGGGCAGGGCAGGGCAGGGCAGGGTGGGGCAGGGCAGGGCAGGATGGGGCAGGGCAGGGTAGGGCGGGGCAGGGCGGGGCAGGGCAGGGCAGGGCAGGGCAGGGTAGGGCGGAGTGGGGCAGGGCAGGGCAGGGCAGGGCAGTTAGGTTAATTTAGTCATGACTGGCATAGCAAATGTGGTTCAACTATAAAGGAAGAGTAACTAAAAGAAATAAAGTCTCATTTCATTATTTCTAAAAAATATTTCTAAAATATCACAATCACAAACACACTCAGAAAGACAAAATATTGTCAGATATTAATTTATTCCATAGTCCATACTGTACATGAGTTGCATATTCTTTATGATACAAGTACATTAAAGTGGGGTAACATCATACCATTTCATCAACCCTTCCATACCTGGGGTATACAGCTTACTGCTAAAACCCTTTTGAAACTTCAGAGTGAACAGACTGACATTACAAAATAATGGTAGATAGTTCCAGTCTGAGGTGTTCATGAATATACCATTCCATATAAAATTTCCAAAAAGACTACATCAAACTAGATAAACATAATTTCTTGTTTGATGCTTAAAAATCTGAACACTTCATGTATCCAATTGAAGCCAATCATACAATTTGATACAATTTGATCATACAATTTGATCAGATGACACACAGTAGAACATCTTGCCTGACGTTTCGATCCTAGTAGGACCTTTCTCACTAAAGGGTCTCTGCAATAAATATCACACTCACAGTCAATCTCATTTTCTGCTGCCATCTTGAGATCTGAAGTGTATAAACACATTGGCAAGCTTATTTTTCTTGGTGGAGTCGAACAATGAGGGCGCTATTGTAAGGTCAAGTCAGGAACCCACAGTTTAAAAAACATAAGAAAAACATTAACTTTCAAACTGCAAATCCCTCTGAATCTACTTTGATGAAAAAATCCATCACTAAATGATTATCAAGCATACATTTTCCAAGTAAATCAATGGATATTTTTAGAAACATTTGCCCACAACCAATTGGGTTTCTGTTGCATGATCCTGTGGTCACAATCACATCACAATAATAATTTGCTCATGAATATTGAAATTCTCATTAGCATAAAAACTGAAAACTTGCAAATACTGTACACCCCGAAGTGTGAAAAACAGTTTGATTATGAGCAACACTGCAAAACAGTTCTGTAGCATGGATTTAAGTGATAAAATGTATACTGCAGAGACCCATTATTTTTTTATTATTTTTTTTGGGGGGGAAGGTCCTGCTAACATGCCAGGTCCACTAAATATTTTTTGGGGGTCATTTTGTCAGTTTGCAGTTTTGGAATATCAACTATGAAGAGTGAGCACTAGTAACTAGCTCCTCCTGATACAATAAATGGTTTTCTTCATACACAATACTGCTGGCCTTTCTGCCTGACAGAAATGTGAGGCCAACACTGTTATCTTTGGACACATTTTAGCTATTCATCAAGTGTTTGTGCTGGAGTTGTCGAAAAAATTACATCTAACTCTTACAGTACGTCTTACTTCCATGCAAATGATTCTGAATCATTTTAAGGGGAGGTAGCAGATCTTTTCATTTCAGGGGGAATTCTATAAAAAAAGATAACTTCAAAGGCTAACTATTTGTTACATATAAATACACCATCCTTTAAGGCACAACGATCAACCAATCCAAAGTATTTCAGTATTCTGAAAATCACTTACCAGGTACATGCATTTTAAAATATTGCATGTATTCGTTCTCAAATCTTACAATAGACTATTTCAACAAAAATAAGATTTCAAGCATATACACGTATCTCAAAATCTAAGTGGATATTGCATCTCAAGGAAACTGAATAAAGTTTTCCAATAGTTTCATGTTTCCACTCGTGTTCAAAGTCGCACAAAACACTTAAAATTCAATTCCCACATAGGCATTTTGCAGTCTGCATTTCTGCCGGTTGGGTGCACTGGTAAAAAACACAGCATGTTCTATACACAATAAAATAATGGGGAATCAAACTCCACAGCTTCAAAATACAAAGCACATACTGAAAGTGGTGTACTTTTTGTCCGCAATTTGTACAAGTTCTTCTCACATCAGGTGAATCCTATAAAATATTGAGGGTGTTTGTAGGCCTACAGGTTTGGCGTTTGATAAAAAACCTCATCAGCATCGAAGGACCATAAATCGTCAGAGGTTCTTGATGACAGATTTTGTTTATGGGCTTTTATGCAGCAGCTGACTTGAATCTTGGCGCGAATAGAACTGACACTGTGAACATCAAAACCCTGAAAATGAGGTGGAAAGTTTTGCCATGAAAAGAAAATTCACTGCAGTTTCACCATTTGTTCATGCTCCAATGCACTTCACCTTTTCATGGTGATTAATTTTCAACAGTGGTCTATTCAAGGCTACATTCTTGGTGGTATCTGGCTGCAATGCACAAGCCTATGGAGTACAATTCCACAGACTAAACTACAACTGCCTGGCAGACATGTGGGTGTGGTGATTCAGTAATTCAGGTCACCCGAGGTGAAATCTTCAGGCTGACTTCACTTCAAAAGGGTCCATGAAATCACTATGATTTTTTTCCCCCGCGCAACAAGACATATTCACCCAATGTTCACGGTTATAAGATTTTCACAGTGGGATACATCCTCTCCTCTCCTTAATTGCTAGTTCCCAGCAAGGCGATGGCCTTTTCACATCACCATTAAAACCAGCGGTTCTATATTATGTGCAGCACAATCACACTGGTGGCAGGAACACAGTTTACTGTAAGAGCTTGAGCATAATTCATGGCGCATGTCTGGACTGTGTGCAGTGTTGTTCATGTGGCCATCAGTGGAATTTCAGTGGTGCCACTCTTGATCTCTTGACTGACGATCAAGAACAACTTCTGATAGGTCAGCTGTGGGTAGACTGCAGGGTTGGAGGGGGGGGGGGACAAACTATAGCATTTAATGAGGCCAAGGTCGTGCTTGGAGTGAATTGACTGCAATGTCTTCTGAATTGTACCCCTGTAACCAACTCACTCCAGTCCCCCTTGAAAGGGATTGAGAAAATTGTCTCCTGATGACGATCGAAGGGCAGAGTATATATACACACTACCCGAAACGTTGAATAACCAGTGCATTTCAGAGCCATACTTCTTGACAGAGAAGAGATATACACCGTGTCACTGCAAACCTTCCACTAAGGTTTTCCACCATGCAAACCTTCAAGTCTTATGGAGAAAATTCTCCCCCAAAAAGATTGCATCGATGCAAATATCCAAGCTGTTATTACAGCGTTTGGCCAAATGGTGTATGAAAAGTTGCATGGGCTATCCAGGAGCAGGGTCGAGCTGCTACGGTTCTTTTGTGGTTTCACAGGCAGCGGGTCTGTGAAGAAGAGTAGAGCCAGAGAAATGATACTTCCCCGACGATGTGGCCTAGACTTTGGCCTCGTCTTGGTCGTGGCAATCGGCCTGCACCACGATGCCGTTCTTGGCCTTGGCCTCCCCGTCGGGCCGGCTGATGCCCATGCGCTGCATCTCGATGTACGAGAGCGGGATGGAGTTGGGGTTGAAGCCCTGGTTGGTCTGGGCACCAGAGCGCTGCGTGTCGTCCAGGTACAGGCGCTTGGTGTTGCCGTTGCTCTCCGGCCCCGCATCGTCCGACACTGCCGGCAGCACGCTGGGACCGTTGTTGCTCTGCCACTTGCCCGTCGACCAGTAGGGCTGGAACCGCCGGCTCTCCGGGCTGTTGGCGTAGCCGAGGCTGACCAGCACGGCCTGCCTGACCTCGCCGTGGTAGACGCAGAAGGCCACGACGACGAAGATGCCGAGGAGAATGGCCAGGCAGCCGAATATGTACTCGGCCGCGCCGGCCGGCGTGGCGTTGGCCAACAGGAACACGAAGACGACGACCAGGAGAGTCAGGACCACCAGCACCAGGTACAGGACGTGCTTGCCCCACAGCTTCCAGGCCTTGGCCAGACGGGACGGCTGGCCCTCTTTGTTCAGCTCCCCTTCCTCATCCAGGTCCGGCCGGGCCTCGCTGTCCAGGATGATGTTGCGGGCGGTGCGGGCAAAGGCCACGGCCACCACCACCACCACAAACACCACGGGCACCACCAGGGTGGCGATGAGATTGTAAACGGGCTGCGATGACAGGAAACATCTGCAAAATAAAGAAATGAAATAACGTGGAGGAAAATTTAACCAAAGTTTATACTAACGTTGATCAAATAAAGTTTGCATGGTGGAAGTACTAAGAGAAAGGTTTGCCGCAGTGACACCATGTAACACTTGTCTTTCGAGAAGGGAGTGTGGCTCTGAACACCATGTAACACTTTGAGAAGCATTTTAGCATTTTAGCTCTCTTAATTTTTGTTTAGTAGCTTTCTCAAAAAAGTGTTATATGGTGTCACTGCAAAACCTTCCACTTAACATTGGTTAAAATACCAACTTGTCATTATGGGGGCAAAAGAATTCCCAGGAAAAATCTGTGTACAAAATGAAGTGTGAAAAGTCCTATACCGTATTCCGTTTTGGTTCAGCCTTGTTCAACATCACAATGGCAATATAATTGGATGTAATCTATACTCACCTCATGGTGGGGGTTAGGTAGTGATTGGGGTCCACAACGACCGTGATCACCACAAACAAGAATGGAATGCCTGAGGGAGACAAATGACAAGAAAAATTAACAATGATCAACAATGTCAACCTTTATTGTTCGGGAAAAAAATATGTGAGAGAGGAGAGTTCAAATTCAAGTCATATAATCTTTCTTAATCCTATCTAATTTTAAAATGGGCTTCTTATGAAAGGAACAAGAGATAGATCAATAATGATATGCTCTGTATATATCCTCCATCAAGGAAACTTCCGGCCAATGAAAGTAGATGACCAATATTAAATACCATAGCTGTCAACAATCAATTTTCTAATCTTCATGTATGGTGTTTGTATAATGATAATGATGGGGCATTTTAACTCTCTCTTGTAGAGCTTTGTAGACTTTTATTGTTTTCTTAACCTTAACCTAGCATGTGTTTCAGTCTATTAATTATTTCTTTGGTGTCTTTCGGCAATAGTGTTTGGGATTGCTTGCCATACCTGGAGGCAGCCGGCAGGTGGCCGATGTCCCAAGATGGGGTGATAGGCATTTAATAGTAAGTAGTCAAAGTTGTGATATGATGACAAATCAAATAACAACGACAATGACAACAATCAGCTCTCACCCCAGACTGGTCCAGACAGCTTGAGCATGAGCCACTCCACCGACCACGGTTTGCGCTGGGACAGATCGTAGAGGTGGACCCAGGCTACCGCCAGCCAGCCCAGCATCGCCAGCAGACAGTAGTGCATCAGCGCGCCAAAGACAAGGCAGGGCGCCCCCGGCAGGTCAATGCCGATCACCAGGAAGAGACAGAACGCTGCCAGACAGAGGAACAGACAGCCAAGGATCTGTGTCTCGCGAAGATATCGAAGCTGCCTACAGAGAGAGAGAGAGCACGAAAGGAAACGAATATCTCAATAGAAAGCCACAAAATGCCACAAAAGCTGATTGAAATTGGTCTTGTAGTCATGAATGTCTGCAACCAAGACTGACACCTCAATGCCCAAGACAGAGACAGAGTCCTGAATGTCCCAAACCGAGTATGACACTTAGGACTCAAACCTAAGGCAGAGACTAAGACTGAGTTCAAGACCTCATCAATGCCTAAGACTGAGACGCAAACCTCCATTCCTAAATCTGAGAATGATGAGACACAGATCTCAACACTGAGAAAGATTGAGACCATATGGCCACAATGCCCAAGACCAAAACTGAAATCTGACCATGTGTTCAAATTTGCGTTGGTTATTCATGCATGATCAGTAATTGTATTCCATCTACAGCATAATGAGGCAACTAGCTATAGATATAGCCGAGGATTTGAAAAGAACATTTGAGGAGTGCCTATACTCACTTGAGAGCTAGGTAGAGAAGGATTGCGGCCAGCAGACACAGTAGACAGATGACGGCCCCGGCACGCACAAAGCCATTCACTCCATTGTATTCATCCTCGCTTCCATCACCTGGTTCCTGTTTGATGGCAACAGCACACTGTACAATCAGAAACTGTCTAGACTGACATTTGAAAGACTGGGTATTGACATTTTTTTTCGGGTGGGGGGAGGGTAATGAATCTCAAATTTCAAATGGCAAAGAAAATTTGACCAAAAGATGACTTGAACCTGGGACCTCTGGTTTAACGTACCAGTGGTCTTACTACCTGAGCTTAGCCGACAGCCTTCAAAAAAGGCAACTATTCTAAATTTGCCAGGGAGGGAGTTGCCAGTCTGAAGCATAATCATAAACTTCCGTATACCTCAAGGGAGCATGCCCCCATTTTCTCAGCCCAAGTCATTTGTAGAATTCCTACAATTTAAGTTCGAGTCCTGAAAAATATGACTGGGGTCTGACTCAAGTGGGTTGTGCCAGAGGGATTTCCGACAAAAGAGTCTGATTCCAAGACACGGGTACTCTTGAATAGACTGTGCTTATAATAGGTAGGAGGTGAAGTGTTCAAGTTTGTTAAATTTTCTCCGATTTGGTTTTCAAATCAACTCACGCCAAAGATGGTAAAAGCAGTCAGTTTGTTGCACTGGCACTTGGCTCTGTCACTGGCTTCGGAGAAGTCACGCATGCAGTCTGGAGTTGACCATTCCCCGTGGCCATCATTCAGGCTGGCGTCCCACCACCTGCAATCAACATTGGTCACTGTTGGGTCCAGCTGCAGATAGAGAGAACATTGGGAAGAAAGACTTCAATTCGTTGGGAAAGAAATCCATTTTAGATACATCGCGATTCTGTGCATGTAGAATGTAGTTCAGTGATGCCCTGCACATCAGGCAGGGCAAACTCTCAGTGATGTAGACGGACTAAATAAGGCTTGTCCATCTTAGCACGAGCTTTCTCGAAAGGCATCCTTTGAGAAAATCGACCTTTGAGGAAAGCAGCATTTGAGAATGGTCCTTTGAGAAATGTACTTGACAAAGGTCCTTTGAGAAATGTACTTGACAAAGGTCCTTTGACAAAGGTCCTTTGACAAAGGTCCTTTGACAAAGGTCCTTTGACAAAGGTCCTTTGACAAAGGTCCTTTGACAAAGGTCCTTTGACAAAGGTCCTTTGACAAAGGTCCTTTGATCTGCTGGGATTGAAATGTGAGGCCCTATTTGAGATTTCCATCTTGATAACTGAAGTCATGAAGCAGTTTGTCTTGCCGAATCAATTGCAGGCGACTTCTTCATATTTACCTGCTGGAACCTGGTGATGACTGACAGCTCTGGGGTCTGGGAGGCCCGGATGTCTGCAGATACTACACGGCCGGCAATGGTCGATGTCACGGCTGACAAATCAGTGCGTTTGACAGACTGGAAGAGCTTGGCGTTGTGGTACAGCACAAACATGCTCCTGACGACAGGCGTGCCTATGGCAGAGGGAAGTATTTATGGCCTCCCTTATCATCATGAAGGATCAACATTTCACCTTTTTTAATGGAGATGGTCCCGTTTGGGAAGCCAGGGAAGTTCGATCAGTTGTGACTGTTTCTGATGAGATAATTCTTTTCAGGAAACGTTCCCTGGGTTAGCATTGATTGAAGACACTAATTTAGATTCTCAACAAATTATTGTCTGCATCTGAATGAAAACAGGGGCACGATCCCATGGACATACAGTGGAACATCCCAGGATCCATGAAAATTGGTATAGCGGTAATTCGTTATAGCAGTTGTGCCCACATATTTTGTACACCAAAATTGGGAGCCAAAGGGTATTTTCATTATAACTAATTGTTCGGTATATCAGCATTCATTACAGCGATGTTCCATTCTGTACGTCAGTCTAGAAAGAAGAAAATTCTTCAGACTGATTTCTGTCTTTTTTTAGTGGTGTGTGTCTCCCGCCATGCAATTGATGAAACAAAGAAAGCTTTATTCCCTACTACTCACTTGTTGAGACGGGCCCATCCACCTTCATGTGCACATAGGCCTCGCAGTTAGGCAGCAGGGTCAACGACCGGCCGGTCAGGAGCCCCACGCTGCCCTCGTTGAGCGGGGCGCCGGCCAGGGCACCCTGGACCGAGCCGAAGCTCAGCCACTGGTCAAGCAGCAGCGCGGGGCTCAGGTCCACCAGGGCAGCCGCCACGTTGGGCTGGATGGACACGTGCTCGGCCACCGCAGCATTGCCGCCGCTGTCCAGCGCGGTGGCCTTCAGGATCCCGGCCAGGGCACGCACCATCTGGCCGGAGCTGCCGTACTGCCGCTCGGCAAGGAAGAAGATGCGGGCCTCCTGCTGCATCAGGTTGCTGAGGAGACGCAAGATGGCTTCCAGAAGCTGGGGGTATAGTGGGGGAGGAGGGGAAGCACTGCCATCAATGCAATATCAATGCAATATCAATGCAATATCAATGCAATATCAATGCAATATCAATGCAATATCAATGCAATATCAATGCAATATCAATGCAATATCAATGCAATATCAATGCAATATCAATGCAATATCAATGCAATATCAATGCAATATCAATGCAATATCAATGCAATATCAATGCAATATCAATGCAATATCAATGCAATATCAATGCAATATCAATGCAATATCAATGCAATATCAATGCAATATCAATGCAATATCAATGCAATATCAATGCAATATCAATGCAATATCAATGCAATATCAATGCAATATCAATGCAATATCAATGCAATATCAATGCAATACCAATGCAATATCAATGCAATATCAATGCAATATCAATGCAATATCATTGCAATATCAATGTAATATCAATGCAATATCATGCAATATCAATGCAATATCAATGCAATATCAATGCAATATCAATGCAATATCAATGCAATATCAATGCAATATCAATGCAATATCAATGCAATATCAATGCAATATCAATGCAATATCAATGCAATATCAATGCAATATCAATGCAATATCAATGCAATATCAATGCAATTGACACAATGACCCCAATATCAATGATATTGATATATCAATGAAATAACAAATAACATTCTCCTGAAGACGAGCAGAGTAAACTGTTCGAAACGACAAGTTCCTCTGGTTCTTTTCAGAACCACACTTACTCACAAAAGGGAATTTACATGGTGTCTCCGCAAACCTATTTATCCTGATATTCTCACCATGCAAACCTTCAAATCTCATTTGAAATAACAAGTAACACAAATTTAACAATGACACCAAAATCAATGACATATATAACTGTAAGGGCGTCATTATGCAACAGCTCTTCTCCACACCACACTGACTCAATAAGGGAAATATCTATGTAGTTATGTACCATCTTTGCAAAGCTCTTCCATTGTGAACCCACTTGGGCGATCCTTCATCATGCGTTCAATAGGGCTACCGTGACCTGCCAATTCAGGCTCCTCGGATATTTACCTCTGTACTGATGGGATTCAGCCCAGCCAGGAACTCCAGGGTCAGCCCGACCCATTTGAAGCCCAGCTCAGTGATGTCGGTGACCTGGTTCAGTAGGGCCACTGCCCGCAGCACACCGTCCAAGATCACCGAGCTATTCAGCCGTATCTGTCACAGAAAGATCATTTGCAGCAGAGACAATTACTATAGGAACTAGATGACCATCATCATAATATCTTCATTCATCCATCTTGGGAAAGTGAAAGGGCCTTTGGGCACATTAAAGCATGCTTGAAGCAAGCAAGCCATCGATTAGAAGAACAGAGGAGTTTTCCTTGTAATAAAATTCAACCACACTGCCTCCCGAGTATAAGTTGGTATAATTCATCAGTTGGACTTCAAGTTACTCCACGACTATTCTTAGACATCCAAAATAAAATAACCATGAAGTAAGTAAAAAAAACTGTTGGAAACTGACTAACTGACTAAAATGACCTGCAATACATCAATCTCGAAAGTTAGAGGGCCTGACGTTTCGATCCTAGCAGGACCTTTCTAAATCACAAAGTCCTTATAGAAAGCTCCTGCAAGGATCGAAACGATCAGGCCCTCTAACTTTTGAGATTTACAAAAAGAAACAACAACGAGAAATATATGTCTGTTGTGAAACAGAGCATAGAGCTTTTCCGCTTCTGTTTTTAACAAGTCATAGAATAGCCCCATTCCTACTCCAAAACGCATGTACATAATTTGTGCACAAAGCCTATGGGACTCGAGTGTGGTATTCAAACATTCATAAAAAATATAAACAATGGTCCTTCGGTTCCAAACTTTAGATTTGGAATGTCTAGCACGATAGCTAACTACCGGTACATACCAAATTTCGAGATGATCAGCCAATGCCTTATATGTGTCTTAAAATCACACATTTTGATGACGTCATGATTGCGTAACGACATTTTGGCTCCGGAAGGTGTTTCTAAACCATGTCCCCAATAGATATAGAAAAAAAAAAAAAAGCTGAACAACAGATATAGCTTTTCCGCTTCCCTGGAAGCGGCGGAAAAGCTAATAATGGGGTCCCAATCCTACACTGTGAATCCTTTATGGGAAACTCCAAACCCCAACATAAAATTTTCATCTTGGAAATTCAAGGCTTCCTAGTCACCTCGTTATAGATGGCCTCTAAGGCATCATCCACCTGAAGAATCTCCCCACAGTCCACGCAGATGTAGGGATCCCACTGGGCGTGCATGGGTGGGACTGCTGACTGCCTGCAAGACCTACTACCCAGCGACCTCTCACCCACTGTACAACACAGAAAAAAAATAGGCTTTATATTTTAAAGGCCACCACCTAATTAAGGGCTGGATAGCTCAGATGGTAGAGCACTGGTATGTTCATCCAGAGGTCTCGGGTTTAAGTTTTCTTTGCCATTTTTTCAAATTGTTCAAAAGTTCCCAGTCAGTTTTTCCTTTATTTGTTTGAAATAATTCAAAAGTATAAAACACAACAATGTTGTCAACTTCTTACGTAAGTGACCAAAATGCAAATTTCCAAAGAGTGTATAGCCTGATGATGTTCCAATCCTATCAGGACCTTTCTAAAAGGCAGAACTGATGAGAAAGGTCCTGGAATGGTGTTCAGAAGACAAATGGTACCTGCCAATTGCAATACCACAATACAGCTCAATCTAAACTGCTCCTAAAAGGACCACATTAATACAAGTATTATACAGGGATGGTCAATTGATCTGACGTTACGTTAATTCGGAGGTTTCGGGTTCTGGTCAGTTTTCTTTGCCAATTTGTTAATGTTTGCATGCAGGATTGATGCAAAAGGTCCCCCGCGATGGGCAACATGGAATGGATCTTTTACCTTTTCCCTGAACAATAGACATAAAATATGTTCAGGAAACACAGTGGCGATTGTGTGGTGTGTGCATTGAGGAGTATCGTGAGAGGTGAGCCCCGACCACACCATACAATGCAAACTGTAATAGGCCTCAAGGCAGAAAACAGGAAATACAGTAATGGATTGCCAAACTGCTGAGCCATGTACTGCACAAAGTCGCCTTGGCCTACACAATAGACTACGCATGTAAATAAACTGCCATGTACTGGTACAGTGCACTTCATCATGCATAAACGCACATCTACTGATGTAAATGCATGCAGTAGTATGCCTGGTAGAAATTTTTCATTTGCTTTCCTTTCTCGTGGGATGTAGCCCTTTTTGATACAAAAATGGTGCAAATAGACTAGAAATAATATAAAGAGATACTCAAAATTTTAAACAGACAGAAAAAAAAGAGGTTAGCCTACAGGTTAGCCTAAAAAAGGTTAGCCTACAGTCTTACGGAGCAAGAAAGTATTAATAAAGGTGAGCTGGCAATTGGAATCACAAACAACATGTCCTCCAGCACCAATTGGGCTGCCTGATTTTCAAAGATGACAAATATAAGAGACATCTCTCACCGTATTTGGTGCCTACTGGGCACAGCTCTAAGGTCCCTGTCTCTCTGCCAGCCACGGTTACTGGCCAGGTGATAGTGCCCTCTTGTGTCCTGATAACTTCGCGCAGACAGTAACCCACTGTAAGGGGAAAAGGGGTGAGAAAGGAATATGAACAAGGCACACTATGTATATCACCAAAAGTTTTATTTTTGGTTAAAGTCAAGCAATTACTGGTTGAAGAAATCCACCCCAAAACCATTCAGTTGCACTCTTGCAAGGGCCACAAAATATTCGTTGCTCCTTGAGAATGTTGGCATAAAGTTCCAAGTAGGAAAGTTGTGTTTGTTTTTTAAATAGACAATGACCTTCAGATGATTAAAATAGACCAGCCTAATCCCAGAATAACACCAAATTTGTGTCCATTGATGTGTTTGATATAAGCCTATGGCTCTCGGTATAATAGGTCATCAGCAGCCGATTTCAAGAAACTTCAAATGTTGTGTACGTAACTTTTTGTTCCGTAACTTGCTGCTGAAAAGAGTCTTTGTGACGCAAGACTTAAGCAACATTTGTACGTTGAGTAACTTAAGCAACTTTTCTTTTCGGCTGCAGGGTATAATAACTGAAAATGACACATTAATGTCGAAAGGCTTTCAGATAACTGTAACAGATTGGCCACACAGATAATGCCTGGTCCCAGGACACCTGCTATCTCCATTTATGCCTTTGGTGATGTGGGTGCAGAGGTTTAATCGTCGATGATAGGTCATCAGGTCATTACCTGAAGAGGACACCGAGGAGACAAAGTCCGGGTAGAGAAAGGACATGCTTGCAATGGCCTTCAAATGAGAGCCCATGGTGGCCGCCGTGAACTGGTTACTGTCCGTGCTGAGCACGCACTCCAGCATCAGTCCGGAACCCTGGGACAGGCCCTGGTCCCTGGGATGGAACAAGATGATGTCCACATCCAGTGCCACCACGATGGTGGACGGAGGTGGGTTCTGCAGGAGCGGTAGCAGTCTGCTGTGGATCTACAGGGAGAAGAGGTTGAGAAGGTTACAATGAATCGATATAGCACAAAACAAAATCGCTGTGCCAGTAGACACCAATGAGTAATAAAACACATAGGGCCTACCAATTTGGTGCAGAATGTTCATTACCTTGCCTTGCAAGCTTGGCAGAGTTTAAAACAAAATAATGGACTACGGTATTCGATCCACCTTTTTTATTGAAATAAGTAGGCCTAAATACCTTTCATCTTTCATCATCTGGGATTTTTTTTTTTTACATTTCTTAATCAAAGAGCATGGACAATTTGCCTATGTGTATACCCCCAAACCTTGCAATGCATTCTAAGTAAAAGCATACAGTTCTAATTAGTAAAAAGGAATTCTTTAAATGACTAAGAAAACTTTGACAGGACTGGGACTTGAACCCGCAACCTCTGGTTTTGTGTACCAGTTCTCTTACTATCTAGTTAGCTATAATCAGCCTATGGATGATACGGTGGCCTCCAAAAATACTAAACCAGTTTGTGCCGGGATATGGTGGGGGCACCAGTCAGAAGTATAACTGCTGTATAACTGCTGTAATATATTTTATTTATGGGTTGAATCTCTGATACTGGAATTTATATAAGTAACCCTAATAATTAGTACATACCTCTTCTTCAAATGCAGTGGCCTGGAATTTAAAAGCTTCGCTGTCTGGATCTGCCAGGCCGTCTTCGTAGTTTGCATTGTTCAGTGTGGCCGTGAGAAGGAACTGATACTCATATTTGATATCTGTGGTGTCGATTGTGGTCGTCTGCTCATTGGTGTATTCGCAAGCAGTCTTCAAACCTTGTGAGCCCTGTAAACATAAAAATAAATATTATCATGAGGATTAACCAAAGTGATATAGAAAACAAATGTTGCAAACTGCTTACTGACTTAAAGGGCCCAAATGCAAATTTAAAAACCATAGAGGGGCACGAATACTCGTTTGAGCTATGTCCTGTCCTGTCCCGTCTGGTTCGATCCTGTCCAGTCGTGTCTGGTCCAATCCTGTCCAGTCCTGTCTGGTTCAATCCTGTCCTATCCTGTATGGTTCAATCCTGTCCTGTCCCGTCTGGTTCGATCCTGTCCAGTCATGTCTGGTTCGATCCTGTCCAGTCCTGTCTGGTTCAATGTTGCCCTGTCCTGTCCTTTCGCTTCTCTGACCTGATAAGGACATCTTCAGGTCACTAAAGAGACCGTGAAAAAAACGTGAATATCTAGGGTGGCAGGCTCCAGCCTTGGGGTTTTTGCTAATTCAATTACCAGCCCCCATAGAGGTACTGTAATGTGGCTTTGGAGACCACTGATGAAAACACTGTGAAAATGACTGTGTGCCATGCAATAGAGGTGAAAACACGGTGAATTGTCTTTTCACGGCTAAATGACATTTTCATCCCATTTTCACCGTTTGGATGTTCATAGTGTAATACAGTATACACAGTTACACACTTCATTCCTAAACCTTAAAAATGTCATCCAATCAGAGGTCATGTATGCAAATTACATCTGCAGTGCACTGACCAATGAATAAGAGGTAATTTTTCTTACACTGACCAATCAAAATAGCCATTTCATGCCTTAAAAAAATTAACTGTCTAGAAAACTTGGGAAATTCAGAAGTATACTGGTACAATTAGCTTGACAGATAAATTGTTCTTTCTCCTCACCCTAAATCTTTTTGACAAACCAGACAGAGAAACCAGACAGCATTCTGCAAAACATACTGTACATGGGCCATGGGCCAAAATCTGTAGCAGGCTCGAAATTGAGGTTCTTCACTTTAAGTGGCAACTTGAAATAAAGTTATTTTTACTAATTTGATGGTGCTGAATCCAAATCCAGTTGTCCCCAACAGTCAAACTTGCACATTAAGCAAATATGACCGTTTTTTCTGAGTTTTGCCATTTTTTTGTAAAAGTATTTTGGCTACAGTTTGGATTTAACTTTCCTTAATTAAATCTTACCAACTTTTCACAGTCAAATATGTGATCACCACAGACAAATTGTTGAAAGTGGTACAGACGTATTTATATGCATGGTATGGAAATGAGTACAGTACAGTTGTGGAAAGTTAAAACCAATTTCACTTTTCTGATAGGTTTTCATGCATCACGGTGCTTTTTTCCCACACTCGGTCAAAACCTTTATTGGCATCCAATAGAAATATGACTAATGGGTTGCTTGGGGTAGATATATCCCATTGTGATCCCTCCCCTTCGCCTTGCCACTGGCAAAGGGTGTTCAGAATGGGTGTACCTCGCAGGGGCATTGACAGACCGGGAGAACTCCACTGGACCCCACCAAAAAATTGTTTTCACAATGGATTGACGTCACATAGGTGGTGGTGCGATGACCTAGTCATGCAAAACAACAATAGTCGGGAAATGGTTTGTTTGTTCAATGATACGTAATCCCTCAGAGGTAAAAAAATCATAATTTAATAGAAAATAAAAAGAGGCAAACATGCTAAAAAACACTCCTCCCAAAAATGTAGAAGGTCAGATATTTTATTTTGATCCTAGCTGTGATGAGAGACATCTACATTTGTATACATTTGCATTTTGGTCATTTCAGTCAAGAAGCAGTTGGGAATGTTTTTGTTGACAGCAATAATATATACCCGCCTAGTAAAGTATTATCTACTTCGCGGTATACCTTTGCTTTAAATTCTGTAATACTACACATATTATATACATATTCGCCCTAACCAATCAATAGGCATATATTGTAAGTTGTATTGTAAACTTGTAGTACTAGTAGTATTAGTAGGATTGATAGCTAATATAATAAAAATACAAACATGTTGCAAACTGCTTACTGACTAAAATTACCAAAATGCAAATCTAAACATTTAGTGGGCCCGACGTTTCGATCCTAGAAGGACCTTTCTAGTGAACTCACTCTGCCTTTGAGAAAGGTCCTGCTAGGAATAGATCGAAACGTCATGCCCACTAAATTATTATAATTCGTGTTTGAGAACATCAATGTTGGAGGTATAGACTAGAAGAAACTGGTTCCGTTGTCAGGAAGAAACGTTGCCGTCAAGAAGGAAACAAAGTCTAGCGAGTGAAGTTTTTGTGATCATCTCATTAGCGATGTCGTGACAGAACCAATATATATTTTTTTTTTTCCAATTTGAACTCACCCCTACCGTGTAGTTCTGGCCATTTGTCCACCGTGTCCCGATCATCAGAACCATCAACGTCGTCTGCAGCAACATGCCGACCGCTCCCACACGTCTTCTTCCCATCCTGGCTCCCCTGTCCACCACCACTCTCACACCCCTCTTCCCCCCTCGATCTTCGAAGAGGCGGTGAAAGTCAAAGAAGAGTGGCTCACTGCCGAAGATCACAACGTCTTTGAAGAAGTTCAGCGCCGCATCGTTGGCGCAGCTCGGTCGATCTGTCCCCCCCTTTTCTTGTCCGGGAATCCTGGATTACCGTGAAACAAGTTAGACCCGACGTACGTTCCAAAGATCGAGACCGTGATGAGAGACAGATATTGGACGGGGGCACTGCGATCATTCGCCGGCGCCCGGTGCCTTGGTGATGACGGCCGAGTTAACTCGATCGATGGAGATCTACTTCCGCCAGTGTGTCGACTGATCAGATGGCACCAGTGCTGTCCAACTTCCCTTCCGGCATCCCCACATTCAATATTACAATCCCAAATCGTCAGACGAATGTAGCTTGGGAGTTAATTTTCTCCCCAGTTGTGTTAGTCCATGGTTAGTCGATGATCAGGATAATATGGACATGTGTGCAAATGACCTACGAAGGCGTTGATATTGTTTCGTGGGAGGGGTACACGTTCGTGTACAAACACACCGCCCTTATTAGTGGATTCAACCGCCACCTGTTGTGCTGGCTTCGACGTTCGGGGAGGGGGGAAGAGGGGTATTGTAGGGGTGCATCGGAGCGTAACCGGTGACCCCGACGAGCCGCACTGAAACCAGTAAACCACATAGCATACCTATCCTCCTCTGTGGGAACAGTCGAAAGGCTATATCGGTAGTCAGGCTGCTTTTGTACGAAATTATGCCCGCGTGACGTGAAGGATCCAAACCCAAAACTACATGTAAATGTTTACCCAAGAAATGACGATGCACATTGGTGAACATCGTTCTCCACATTCTTCCCATTGCCTGTGTACGGCTATATCTAAGCCTATATCGGTGATTACCACTGACATCAAGATCAATAAAACAAAAACCAACAGAAAACAAGCGTGGGAATTTTGTTCCAAATGAATGTTTGTTTAATCCGGAAAAAAATTTCCCTTCAAATTCTGCACAAATTAATACAAAGTAAACAGGTTCTTCATCACATAAACAGTAAATATAACATGAAATGGATCTTAAAGATTCTAAAAGACAGAAGTGCATGCACACATCACTGGTCTCTTTCCTCAATGACACATTGGTTCCCATTCTTAAGTGTGCACTATTTCCACTTCACCAAGGCTTAACACCACGAGGACTGACTAGTGGAAAAGCAAAGTGTAGCCAATTCCTTGCCTACTGAGTGTCACATCTGCTATCCAGGGTGAACCAGCACTTTGTCAAGGCATTGAGAAAGGAGCTCTACACAAATAACTAACATCATTACTTCCTGAAACATGCTTGCTAAATCGGTTGAAACCATGGCAGAAAATCATCAATTGATGTATGGCAAGTTGCCTGCTGAATCATACAGAATGCAACAGAGCATATAAAATGAGGAGGCATTTGACCATGAGTGTGAGTGCAACTGCTTAGCCATGTACGTGCCATGAGTATAAGTATAGGCACAACATAAAAAATATGACTAAGAGTATAGGTAGGCCTACTGACGTTATTTCCTACCCTGCCCAAACAGAGGAAGACGACCTCTGAACTACCCGGTATGTTGACTGCAATGTAAGAGATATTAGACATGATATAGCATACATGCAGCCATTGATGTTGGACAGAGAAATTTGGCAAGGCATTGTGTACTCGGACTCCTCTGCCAAGTAGTAGTAGTGGTAGTAGTAGGCCGACTGGTTTAACAAGTCTCGTTTTTGCAAGTACGAATGCTTCTTTGAGTTTGAGTAGACATCTAAAAAAAAATGTACTCGAGTATGGGGCACAAGTACTACAGCACTTCTTACATGGTAGGCTCACTTCCACCTTCCTCCATGCTTCCATGCTTCCATACTTCCAGATTCTACAAACTCTTGCATGAATGTGCCTGTATTCACCCTGTAGGATTCTTCTTTTTTCTTTGTATTTCGAGCTGTCCTAAGTATTGCTTGATATGTGCATGCACTTCTGCCATCAGCTACTGACTACAGTGCAAATGGGTTACTGACTCAAATACAAACAGTTCAAAGAATTCAAGTGAAAAGTTTCCCTACATAGAAGGCAAAAAGGTGAAGAAGAAAATAAAAAGGAGAAAGAAAAAAACCCAAACCCTCTGCCTTCCCCATTCAGTATGTGGGGAGGTCATTAAGGGCATGGAAGATTTGATGCAAACTTTGATGTTTCACTAAGAAAAAAACACAAGAAAAGATGATTTACAAAAACCCACCAGATTTGTCAGAAGTTGCAGCTTTGATGTAAGCCAAACTTTCAAGTACAAAGTGCGTTTAACAAATTGTAACTGGTTTGTTTGATTTGAATTTAAATCTAAACTGAAGTTTAAAGTCTGACAAGAATCAGAGATTGAACTGCTGACATTAGCAACAAGTTAACCAGTTCTCGTCTGTTCTCTTGTGAGCTTAATCTTTGTTTCCCCCCAAAACCAAAACAAGAGGAATTCCTTTAATATTTTATGAGGTTAAATAGCAATACACTTATAGGTTCACAATACATTAACTTCCAGCATGCACAGATTGAACCAGATGTAGTTAGGCAGCAGCATTGGTGCCTACAGGTAATAACTGCATGAGTGACTGGCATTTTTGTGTCTGCCTGCTACTAGTGAGCTTACATCAATGGGACCGATGTAAACTTGGTTTGATTTGAGAGCAAGTCACCATCCACACTAAGCTTATTGGATCCTTGGTTGAGATTAACCAGGGTTCAATTTCATAGAATCTGTTACCATTAGCAAAAAAACTTTGCTTACCGTAGCAGATATTCTTTGCTTATGGTTTGTATATGCACCAAAAGCCTTGCTTATGGATTCCATGAAGTAGATATAGGCTAAACACTGCCCGTAAGCACAGAATTATGCCGTAACGAATTCCATGAAAAAGATATAGGCTAAATGCTGCCCGTTAGCAAAGAATTATGCCATAACGGACTTCAGAAAATTGGACACTGGTGAACAAATTATCAATGGGTTATTACACTTATCTTCACTTATTCTTTTTTGCATATTGCCATTCCCTGTTCCCCTGAAAAGCAGTCAAAACCTAGTCAGATTCTCTGTATTCTTGAGTTGGTGGGAAGTAATTTCCCAGGATTAAACTGTCAATTCTCACCACATCAGAAAAATGAATGGCTGACTTTTCCAGGTTTCTTTCCATTCTTCAGCCTTGGTTTTTTCAAGTACCATTGACAAAATGCATCAAGGGTCGAGTTTGGGCGGTCTGTTCTTCACAAGTGAACAATGTTCTCGTGCTCGAATCACACGAACACGACCCAAGAACGCTGCACTCGGAAACAGGATCACACAGCACCTCTCCGCCAGGGTTGTTCACGAACAGCCGAGAATGCGTGCACCCGAACTCGATAAAGGCGTAGTGAAACTATCAATAGAGCATTTGTCAATCTGGAAACACTTTCATTTGTGATACCAGTGTTCTTGTGAATGAAGCAATGCAGTCAGCATCTGCAGCAGGCCCCTCTTGATGAGATGAATAACAAGGAGGAAATGGCCAGCGGAGAAAAGGGAATCTATTCCCATGGCACCCAACTACATCTGGTTCGGTTTTCACAATTTGAACACATTTAACAGAGGAGAGTCAGGTCTGCCCAGTGTGGAGAAGCCAGCAGGAGCTGCCTGTTAGCAGCTTGAGATGAGACTAAGGCAAGGCAGTGTCAGAGGTCAACTCAACTGGGTCTGTAGTCCTTCCGCTGTCTGGAATGAGGCCCTTACACGTGGATAGGGCTTGGGCTTAGGCTTCGTCTCCGTCTGACAAAACCTGGTTGTCCTTTGAGAGCCTTTGAGAAAGGTCCTGCTAGGATCGAAACGACAGGCCCTCCTAATTTTTAGACACTCCAGGCTTGACCTCGGCTTCATCAAATGGCATGGAATGCTATGGAATGCCCCCCCCCCCTCATCCGGTCCGTTCACAGCTGGCCTGTCAGGAGCTGTTATCGCCTGTCAGACAAGAGTGGTGCCAAAATCCCACACAGCCACATGAACGACAGTACACAGCCTGATATCATTAATATGCTCAAGCTCTTCCTACAGTGAACGGACGAGAAAGGCTCCTGGCTTCCTCCACACTAGACACACCCCTCCATTATGACCAACACTATAAGACCGGTTACTTACAACATCACGTGCTTCATTAATGACACACACACATAAAGGGTGCAGTGAACAACTAGACTACAGACAGGCATCATTATATTACAGAGTCGGCCGCCATCACTTGGGTGGCAAGCGGTGCGGACCGACACAATGCAGTTGCGCAAAGGTAGATAAGTTGAGTCAAGATATTGGCATTCGAGGGGAAACAAATCTCGTGGGTCCTTCCTTCATACACTGGGTTGAAATTCCAAAATGACCTGTTCATTTTTTTTTTTTGGGGGGGGGGATTGACGCTTTTTTTTCTTTGGGAAGGTACATGGAGACTTAATTTGTCTTTTCTTTGTTTGTTTAGGCTTAATTTGTGTCAATGAAAATGTGTCTTTTTTTGGAGTGTTAAGCTGAAGGCATGCCCAACAGCCAATGGCTTCTTTGATTCATAAGTTCAGAGAAGTAAAATTCCTTTGCCTTTGAGAAAGGTCCAGCTAGGATCGAAACATTGGGCCCACTTAATTGCTCAGATAAATCTACTGTATGTCGTTTGACAACAAAGCATAGTTGACTATTTGGTAGGCGCAAAGCTAAGGGGCGGATAGCTCAGGTGGTAGAGCCCTGGTACATCAAACCAGAGGCTCCAGTTCAAACACTCATGCCCAGGTAAGTTTTCTTTGCTGACAATAATTTTAACAATTGTCACTTTTTCAAAGTGGTATAGAACCAACAGCGATCTGTTGTTTGGATTTTCAGGATTTTTTCCCCCAAGCTGCTGCAGCCAGGTTTACAACAATAGGTTGTTTGCATCTGAATGAAAGCGGGGTTGCGATCCCTGGAGATATATACGGCAGTTAATGGTTGAACAGAACTGTATAGGATGATTGGACTCCATAGCACAGGGTCACGGGTTCGAATCCCACCAATGCTGCTTGGGTTAATTTTCCAGGCAGGCAATAGCGCAAAAGCACTGAGCAGCGTGGTGCCGACTACATGCCGGGGGTCTTAGTGACCGGTCGTCGTGGAAGCGCTGCCGGGATCGTTCGATCTCTGCACGAGATCTGGCTCAGATCCAGGACACCGGTGATTCTAGATGCACTCGTGATGAACCAACTCCTAAGCCAATTGGACATCTCTGTGACATGGATCGAAAGCCCCGTCCCATGATGAGCCGCCTGCGAGGCGAAACTGTGCGATTTTGAGCCCAGTTGAAGGTAGGCCATCTCATAGTGGCTTGGCACTGTAGAACAGGCTAGTTGACTTCCAACCGTCAGGCATCAACCCAGGTTGAACAATTGGAATTCAAGTGAAGGAACCCTAGAACCGGTCTATCCACTCAACGAATGCTTCTTGGGTTTTTTTTGTGTGGAAAACCCAACAGACTCAACTTGTATCATACCTCGCGCAAATAATCAGTAAGGGGGCGAAACAAACCCGTCCGTTCCGAACCCCTCCGTTTTCCGTTATACACTTCCGCATGTGGGATCGGTTGCCGTTTGTCCGGGAGCCTTTCACAGTCCCCCGAGTCCGGCTACCTTTGACCCCAGTCAGGTGACATTCTGAACCCATGCGGGCATACTTTATGCTTTTGTTTTTACACTGACGGCAAACAAAAGCCAAAATATAGCATAAGGGGCTGGGAGAAAGTCATAGATAGCGGCTTGGATCGCTTATTGGTCCTGTTCTCAATATCGATACTCGGAAACTCTCAAAAAAGCCGTCCTTTTAAACACTATTAAATGAAAAAAGGGGCCTGAAAGTTTTGTTGGAGTATCTTCCAAAAGCGTTTGCCGTTTACCGCTGAAACAAACTCGCCTTGGCGCCAATGCTCATATCGAGGCGAGGCATATTGGGTTGGTTTGTTTGTTTGGTGGCTTTTCTTTTCTTTTCTCTCTCCCAGATTTGTTTCGAGGTTGCTGTTACTTTAAGACTGTCCAGCCCGAAGCGAGCTTGGAGCCAGTCTGGCGAGCTCTGGCTCACCCTTCCCCTGTCTTGTGTTCTCTCTCTCTCTCTCACTCTCTCTCTCACCCCCGGGCACTCTTTGTCCCTTGGGGGAGTCGGTGGGAGAGGTGCTTCACTGTCTCCAGTGACACTTGTTCCTTGGGTCGTCGGCCGTTCCGAGAAGGGTCTCCTCCCGTCCGCACCTCAGACCCAGGCTGTCCAGCCCTCATACAGAGTGGCGAGGTTGTCCAGGCTGGTCGCCTCCTTGATCACAAAGTCCACCTGGGGGGAGGGAGGGTTGGTGGAAAGAGGGACCAGATGGAGGGGATGGGATGGGAGGATAGACGGATGGATGGGGAGAGGGAAGGGGCCAGTAGGGAAGGAGGGGAAAGAATGTAGATGAGAAAGAAGAGGGTTGGTGGAAAGAGGGACCGGAGGGAGGGGAGGGGACGGGACGGGGACGGGAGGATCGATGAATGGATGGAGAGAGGGAAGGGGGCAGTAGGGAAGGAGGGGAAATAGTGTAGATGAGAAGGAGAAATGGAGAGAGGGGGAGATGGGTGGAGAAGGGGCGAAAGGGCGGAGAGTGGTAGAGAAGAGTAGAAAGGGGGAGAAGAGGGAGATAGAGAGGCAAAGTCACACCTTGACACACTTTCACACTTTAAAAGGTTACGTTTTAGAACAGCATTTTTTTCCACAATACCCTAAATTCAGAAAAGTACCAAGCACAACAAAGCGAAATACGATTTCTCCAAACCTTCATTGTCAAGCAGTTTTGAAGGCCAAAGGGCTTCATATCCCCTTTAGCTTGGATTTAAAAACCAGTTTCAGGCACACCAAGTTTTGATGGGGTTACCATCGGTCAGTTCAATAGGACCCACCTGTTCTGGGATGCTCAGCCGCTTGGCAGGCTCCGGGTCCCGGCCGTCCAGCTTGCCCTTGACGCGACGCCAGACGTTGATGGCGTGCGTGTTGCGCACCTGGATCACCTTGCCCGTGCGCGGGTCGCGCATGACTGCAGGGGAGCCCCGGAGCACCTGCGTGGACACTAACGGCAAACACAGGGGAAAAAAAACCCATTGTTTACAGGCCCTTTTCCTAAACCTGGCTCAGGCTCCCTCTTTCTGTCTTTCGTCCATTTTCAAGTTACAAGACAAGAAAACAAAAGGCCTTTGGCTTTGTTTTTTTTTATGTTACACTGCATTTTGAAATAGAATCCGAAGCTTCAACTGCAACACAGAACTCCAACGTGTGATTTCAGCTTTTGGATAACAGAGACGAAGCCGGAGCCGAAGCCTAAGCCGGGTTTTGGAAACGGGCCAAAGACAGCGTGTCATGTTTAGTCCCTGCCCACTTATTTAAAAAAATTTAAAAAATTATTTATTTATTAAAAATTTATTTTTAAAAAAGGCATAGTTATTATGTACTCAGTTATCACTGTGGAAATTGTCTATTCGTATGGGTTAACTTTTTCATTTGAAAAAAGAAAAAAAGGCGGCCATCTTGGAAAAATAGCCTGCCCAGTTGTTCTGGATAAATGGGTCAGTCGGCCATTTTGAAAAAAGAAAAAAGAAAAAAAGGGGCCTCCTTCCTTTGTTTGAAAAAGGCATGACGCTAAACATATATTTTTTTTATTTGGCTTATAAACAGATATTGTACGTGCCCTGCCTACAGGCTGGGGTGTTGTTTCTTGGACTTACGTGCAGCCTTGGAGGCGGTAGGGGGCGTGGCTGGGGTGGAGTCAGCACCCCTGCCCAGGAGACCAGAGACGCGGACCGGCGAGGCCGTCTTGCCTCCCTTCCAGCCAAGGTCATCGCCAGGGACGACAGCGAGGTCAGCCTGGTCTTTGGGGGCTTCGTAAACAAACAAAAAGGAAAGGAAAGGAACAACAAATTCAGAAGTTGTAATCAAAAGAATTTAGAATCAAGAGAATGATTGCTCATTATTTAACTACTTTGTACCGGGACTCCTTGGGGGTGGATTCAGCTTTTTGAAGAAAAGCCACCATCTACATTGTAAGGGCTGGATAGCTCAGATGGAAGAACACTGGAACGCTAATCCAGAGGTTTCGGTCCAGTCAAAGTTTCCTTTGCCAATTTTTCAATTTGTTCAAAAGTTCAAAACCTCCCAGTCAGTTTTTCCTTTGTTTGTTTGACAATCCAATGCATTGAGAAATCTAATCTAACCATCATCCACAGGAATTGTAAGCATCATTTTTCAATATTAGAAGCAATAAACAAAAACGAATTGCAAACTGCTTACTGAGTTAAATGATCAGAATGCAATTGTTAGAAATGAAGAGGATCCGAAGTTTAGATCCTAGCAGGACCTTTCTCAAATGCATTTCCAATATTTGCTCAAAAATCTGAATGAACTCTATCCGCCATCCACAGGAATTGTAAGCATCATTTTTCAATATTAGAAGCAATAAACAAAAACGAATTGCAAACTGCTTACTGAGTTAAATGATCAGAATGCAATTGTTAGAAATAAAGAGGATCCAAAGTTTAGATCCTAGCAGGACCTTTCTCAAATGCATTTCCAATATTTGCTCAAAAATCTGAATGAACTCTATCCGCCATCCACAGGAATTGTAAGCATCATTTTTCAATATTAGAAGCAATAAACAAAAACGAATTGCAAACTGCTTACTGAGTTAAATGATCAGAATGCAATTGTTAGAAATGAAGACGATCTGAAGTTTAGATCCTAGCAGGACCTTTCTCAAATGCATTTCCAATATTTGCTCAAAAATCTGAATGAACTCTATCCGCCATCCACAGGAATTGTAAGCATCATTTTTCAATATTAGAAGCAATAAACAAAAACGAATTGCAAACTGCTTACTGAGTTAAATGATCAGAATGCAATTGTTAGAAATAAAGAGGATCCGAAGTTTAGATCCTAGCAGGACCTTTCTCAAATGCATTTCCAATATTTGCTCAAAAATCTGAATGAACTCTATCCGCCATCCACAGGAATTGTAAGCATCATTTTTCAATATTAGAAGCAATAAACAAAAACGAATTGCAAACTGCTTACTGAGTTAAATGATCAGAATGCAATTGTTAGAAATAAAGAGGATCCGAAGTTTAGATCCTAGCAGGACCTTTCTCAAATGCATTTCCAATATTTGCTCAAAAATCTGAATGAACTCTATCCGCCATCCACAGGAATTGTAAGCATCATTTTTCAATATTAGAAGCAATAAACAAAAACGAATTGCAAACTGCTTACTGAGTTAAATGATCAGAATGCAATTGTTAGAAATAAAGAGGATCCGAAGTTTAGATCCTAGCAGGACCTTTCTCAAATGCATTTCCAATATTTGGTCAAAAATCTGAATGAACTCTAAAGAGAACCCTCTACAGGTTAAACATGTTGCATATGAAAATTCCTCACCTTGGCTGCCAGCAGTAATCACTGGGCTGGGTACCAGCGGGGCAGCTAAACCCACCAGCTGATCGCACAACCTGCATGGGGACAACATTTATGATTTTTAAAGATCGCCCAAAACAAGGCTGAAAAGCCACTCAAGGGTAAGGGCTAGAGAAAGAAGAAGATAGAGAGGGACTCTGGACATGCAGGAAGACCGAAGTTAGGAATAACATTCCATTGATGATATTTTAGAAAAAAACACACCTCTGAAAAAGTCCAACCACTTTAGAAATCAAACGCGATTGTGATATTTTTGAGGGCTCAGATAGGGTCAAGAATTTATGCCTTGAATCCTGTTTGCTCCTTACAAATATTGGGGGAGATGACTTGATAAAAACACTGGTACCAGGCATCTCAGCCAGCAGAAGTGAACACTGTGTCCCTGGTACTTGGCACCTTGGCATGAAATGGCTCCCAGAAAGAGCCGTATCGATCTGATACAAACGGGCCAATTTTGTAGCATCACTTAGAATTTGCTTAAGCAATACAATATTATATTACAGGTCCAGCACAATGAGGGTCACATGAAGTACTTCCGGCAATCTTGTTTCATCCAAGGTGGATAATTTATCTATATTATTACATGTATTAGTATTATTATCTTTCCGGCCAAGAAAAACACACAAGTACGCTCAAGGTGAGAATGGTCATACATCATGGACATTCAAGATGAGAGATAAAATGTTGAATCAATACCAAAAAGGGAGAATAGATGCATAGAGGTGCACATATGGAGATCAGATTGGGGAGGAGAGCAAGAGGGAAAGAGGGTGGGAGTACAACAAGCTGAGTAAGGACAATCCAATCTAAGACGGCCAGGAGGAACAAAAGTGACTCAAAACACTGCGACTCAAAAGCCTGTCCTTCCAATCCAAGGTTGGTAAAAATGAATAACTATCTATATACTAAGTAAAAACTATTCAATGCAAGCAAATGATATGTTTAAGATAAATTTTGAGTTTATGCTGAAGCTGCTCTGTGAAATTGAGCCCTTTGGAGAGAGTAAGTACCTCTTGGTCTGGTCTGCAAGGGACGCCATCTTGGGTCTGGTCTCGGCCAACTTCAGGATGCTCTTCTTATCCTCCTCCGAGGAGCCTGAAAAAAATACCCCCAAAACTGCTGAATTGCTTTTCCCAAAACTAAATTTTAAAAGTTAGAGGGCCTATTGTTTCGATCCTAGCAGAACCTTTCTCAAATACAAGCTAAATTTCGACTGAAACAGAAATATGGCATGACACAAATGAAACTTTGGTTTTCTATTTCAAACCTCAGAGTTATGGGGCCAAAATGGGGAAAATGTCCAGAACGCTCAGAAAGCTGAAGGCCACTGACCAATTGATTTTGTTTTCTTACCAGGCAGTAAGACTACCATTCCTTCCCCTGTAAATATAAATCATTGCAGGGCTACTCTAATTGAACTGTGGAACTTGGTACGGACTGTACATGCAAAAAAGAGACACTGAAGTAAACACACATTGCCACTTTAAGATTTCAGGTCATCTTGTGTGAGTAGCTTCTCCCTTCTCAGAGCCACACTCCTTCTCGAAAGAGATGTAGGTACTTCCGACCTGTCCACCATGCACATGCCTGCAAGTCCTATCCGAAGCACTCACCGACCAGTAGCGCCTTGAGCATGGAGGTGAACTCCTCCGAGTAGCTCTTGTACTCCAGCATGAAGGCCCTGACCACGCCCTCCCCGCCGTTGGCCCCGCCCGGCCCCCCGTTGGCCCCGCCTGGCCCGCCGCTACCGGCCACCCCGCCCTCCTCGGCCTCGTCCTCCTCCCCGCGGGCCAGCGTCTTGAGGTGGGCCTTGACCTCCGACATGAGGCGGTGGTGAGTGGCCAGGGCGTTCTTGACCACATCGATCTGGACGTGCAGGGCATCCTGAGACAGGCAAAAGAATGAGACAAAAAGAACCCCCTCAAAAATCTAGATAAAGAATTTGTTTCAGCTTCATAGCTGCTTCAATGTTGCCATTGATCTCTAAATGTCACTGTGGTCTGTTCAAAAATTACAGTCTGGAGATCTTTTTTTTTTTCATACTGACTATCAGAATTCTTCATGGTACTTTCTTTAGCTAAGTTGGTAAATTGTTCACGTTTGTTCGGGCTCTGTCATAGCATAATGGTGCATGGAAAAGTATAGCAGTTGACCTTGCACAGACACTATTCTAGGTAATTCAGGCCCTTTTCTAGGTGATTCAGGGCCTATTCGAGGTAATTCATGCACTATTCCAGGTAATCCAGGCCCTATTCTAGATAATTCATGCACTATTCTAGGTAATAAATGCAATATTCTAGGTAATTTATGCACTATTTTAGGTAATAAATGCAATATTCTACGTAATGCATGCACTATTCTACGTAATGCATGCACTATTCTACGTAATGCATGCACTATTCTAGTTAATTCAGGGCCTATTCTAGGTAACTCAGTCCCTATTCTAGGTAACTCAGTCCCTATTCTAGGTAATTCAGGGCCTATTCTAGGTAATTAAGGGCCTATTCTACGTTATACAGGCCCTATTGTAGGTAATACAGGCCCGTTTCTAGGTAATACAGGCCCTATTCTAGTTAATTCAGGCCATATTCTAGGTAATTCAGGCCATATTCTAGGTACAGTAATTCAGGCCATATTCTAGGTAATTCAGGTCCTATTGTAGGTAATGGACAGTTGGACAGTGTAGAATCCCCATGTTCGGTGACAGACGATTTGGGACAATGCCCAAGCTCACCCGCCCGTTGTGGACGGCCAGCTCCTGGTCCGCCATGGAGTCCTCCCTCTCGGCCGTGCGCTGGACCAGCAGGGTCAGCACCGAGCGCACCCACTTGCGACCAATGGGCAGAGCCGCCGTCGGCGCCTTGACCTCGATGAAGGCCTGCTCCACATCGGTGATGGTCAGGGTGCACTGCTCCACCCTCCTGCACTGATCATGGCATCTGCAGGAAGGAGGACAGAGAACGGACGGTGGAATGTCGCTATAACGAACGCCGATATACCGAACATTCAGCTATAATGAACATGCCCTTTGGCTCCCGATTTTCGTGTACAAAACATGCGTCCGCAACTGCTACAAAATAGTCAGCTATTTAAGTCCCACTCCCAGTTGGAATCCAGCAGTCTCCTGAAGACAAACATAGTACCGTACACTGTTCCAAACGTCGAGTTCCTCCGGTTGTTTTCAGAACCACACATACTCACAAAAGAGAATTTTAATACATGGTGTCTCCGCAAACCTATTATCCAGCTTGTCTTTGCCGGGGTGGAGGCGCCAGTCAGAAGCAATTCAACCATTAACTGCCATATATCTCAAGGGATCACAGCCCCGGTTTCATTCAGCTGCAAACAACCAATGGTTGCAAACCTGGCTACGGCAGCTCAGGGATCACAGTCAGTCTCCAGTCAGTTTTTCCTTTGTTTGTTTGACCTAGACAAGACTTGAAGGTTTGCTTGGTGGAAATACTAAGTGGAAGGTTTGCAGTGACACCATGTAGCTCTTCTCTTTCAAGAAGCGTGGCTCTGAAAAGAGCCGGTAACTCAACATTTTTGGTAGTGTGTACTCTGCCCATCGTCAGGATACTGCTGGATTCCAACTATCATCGGTGTATTTAAGCCCGGTGAAAGCGCTGAGCATGGATAATTTTTCCCGCCCAGTGCGCCCACTGGAGCATGCAGAATCTTCCTGCCACTGTGACCACCAGAGCGAGAGACCTTTCATTCTTGAAAGAGAAGACCTGTATGGTGTCACCACAAACCTTCTACTTGTTTGACCTAAATATTGATTAATTAGCCTTTTTTTTGGGGGGGGGGGGGGTTTGGGGGTTTTCATAGAAGGAAGTGGTTCCTACCTTGTGAGTAGAGCCAGGAAGCCTGTCTCAGCATTGACCGCTTCACTGGTTCTGGTCCGCAATGCTTCAAAATGCAGGATGGCGTTACTCAAGGCCGCGACCTCTGCTGACCTCTTGTTCTCCAGCTGACAGAAGAAAAAAAGTAAACAGAAATTAAAAATACAACAACCTGCATCTATTTTGTGTCATCCCCGAAACTGGGGTAGCCGGGTTTACAACTTACAATGAGGGCGTGATCCTTTGCGATATACGGCAATTCATGGTGAAATGCTTCTCACTAGTGACCCAACCCAAGCATAGATACAGTAGTTGACTTTTTGGGATAGCCACCACTGAATGTAATATCAAAATGTTGACAAACTACTTGCTGACTTTAATGACATAACATTTTGAAAAATCTTTAACAACCCCAGCGAGATTCGTCTGTAAGTGTAGAACTTAGAAATGGCTTTAGGGCATTCTTATTCACACACAAAATCTTATTCACAGAAAAATTCTTATTCACAGAAAAATTCTTATTCACAGAAAAATTCTTATTCACAAAAGAATTCTTATTCACAGAAAAAACCTTATTCACAGAAAAATTCTTATTCACAGAAAAATTCTTGTTCACAGAAACATTCTTATTCACAGAAAAATTCTTATTCCCAGAATAATTCACAGAGAAATTAGTATTTTCCTAATTGAATTCCATTGTCTTCTTGTTTGTTTGTATTTACTCTCAATTTTATTGATCTCAAAATTTAGTGGGCCTGACGTTTTGATCCTAGCAGGACCTTTCTCAAAGGCAGAGTGACAAGGACAAAACTGTTTTGTCCTTGTCTTTGAGAAAGGTCCTGCTAGGATCGAAACATCAGGCCCACTAAATTTTGAGATTTGCATTTTGGTAATTTTAGTCAGTAAGCAGTTTGCAACATTTTTATATATCACTTTAAATTTGATTGAGTTATGTGCAGAAACGGCACCTTGACCATCCTTGACCATCTATTGGACAGTCTGGTTTACGGACACTAGACTCAGGATTGAAGGACTGACTCACCGCATACTTGGTGGTCCGGTCTCGGACCGCCTTCTCAAACTCGTGCAGCACCTTGTGCTGGGTGGGGTTGGCTCCGGCCGCCCACTTGAGCCGCTGGCCGACGCTGGTCTGCTGGGCCGCAGCCCCCTCCTGGACGGTGGCTATGGCACCCTCTAGTGACGACAGGAGCTGGGTGCGCTTGCGCAGGTCCGACATGACACTGGACCTGTTGCGTGAGGGAGGCAGATGAGCAAAAGTCTTGAGGCCTGTGGTATAGCCACTTCACGATGGCTACTTCATAGCATGCATGACTGCCACATGGTGTTTTTGTAATAATCTGCCAATTTCAAATCTCACTAAATAAGACTTAAATTCCCTATACGACATTGGTAAAGGTAAAATGATTGCCACAGTTTGTGTGCTAAAGCATTAAACATTCCCCAAAAAGTAATACTGTGAAGGTTTTAGCTCAAATGGTAAAATGAGAAAGTAGAAAAATTAAGAAAAAAACTGTCACGGTTTACACAACGGTTGCTTCTGACATTGCTCAGCGTGAAACCATAGTGAAGTTTGGGTAGGCAAGGGGGATCCTATATCTCATGCACTTTTGTGCTTCAGAAAATGTTGGTGCTTAACCCTGCGAGCAGCTGAGATGCATCCTCCGAAGGCACTTTTTTTCCCCTTTTTTTTAAATAAAGCTATTTCCTTGAAACTCCATGTATTCCTAGAGTGAACCCTGTACTATGAGTTGGTAGTGTCAAGTTTCCTGTAGGAGGTCTAATGGGTGGGGGATCAGCCCCCCCCCCCCCCTGAGAAAGTGAGGCCTGGTTTGAATGGGCGTAACAATTTGTGCTTATGGAAATGTTGCTTATAAAGGGGATGGATGAGAATTGCCCCCCTCCCCCTTCCCCTCGGGGAAGTCGGGCGGACTACGGACAAGGTGGGCTGAATCTGAAACTGACTGACCTCGCTGGGGGCAGGAAAGCCACGCTCTGTCTCTGCGCAGCGGCCTCCTGCAGCACATCTTCCTGCAGCCATTGGTAGCGAACCACCTGCAGCTGGGCATGCTGCGTGCTTTCCCTGCACTTGCTGACGGCGTTCAACTGCTGCCTACGTAATTTGATTTTTTTTAAAAAGGGAATAAAGAATCAAACATGGCTTGATGTTTCGAAATGTCAGGCCCTCTTACTTTTGAGATTTATGTCCATGTATTGCAGGTCATTTTAGTCAGTGAGCAGTTTGCAACAGTTTATTTCAAGGAATCAAACAGATTAACGCAAACAACTGACTGGGAATTTGGGGAAAACAAATTTTTTTAAGCAAAAATAGCAACGACAATATGACTGGACCGGATGTGGTCTGCCTTTGAGAAAGTTCCTGCTAGGATCAAAAGACAAGAGCTTGTAGATGTTCTGAGATATCGTCATTAGTCAATTCCCATGGACTTTGAATAATCTTACAAATTTGTCTTCTGGGATTGAAATGCAAGGGCTTGTAAATTTGTCAAATTTGTCAGATACAGGCAGCAGTCCTCTTCTCTCGCATGCTAACGACAGCAGTCAAAATTGGCAGTTAATGAGTTCTGGTTCAATAGATACTTCTGTGAGTGGACATGGGGGTGTCATCACAGGGCACTCGTTAATGACGTGCTTGTGGGTTTGCATTTGTCCACACGGACAGAGGTCAGAGTCCGTTGATTCCCCCCATTTCTTTGTGGTTGCAGCAAAGCACCCATGCCTAGACCGGGCCATCAGTCCATTCCCACAGACGTCTGTCGCCAAAATGTTTGGGCAGAGCCGACTGCGGCTGTCCAATTTGTGTGTGCTGGCACGGGTGGTGGGTGGTGGTGGGTGGCCTGTACCTGGCATGGGCCAGCAGCCCCCAGCTGGTGTCGTAGGCCTTGGTGTGGCGGGCCAGCGTGCCGTAGTGATGGGAGTGGAGCCGGCCCTCCTGCAGGGCCCTGTCCAAGGACTTCTTGCACATGTCCTCCAGGGAGGCCTTGGCGTTGGCCCCCACGTCGCCGGCGTTGATCTCGGCCAGCGTGTCCAGGCCCAGCTGGTGGGCCAGGGAGCACGTGCACAGGGCGATGGTCTGGGACACGATGCCGATGGTCTGAGGGGAAGGAGGAGTTCCAAAAAGGGGTCAGCAGTCGATTTCAACAGACTCGTCGTAACTTACGATCAATCCCAAGCACGGAAACAATACAGCCTATAGCAGTTTGCAAGGGGTCATCAACAGGGATGTAAGTGACCGAAGAAGTCATTTCCTGAAAATTACCAAAGGCCAACAAATTGTGTGACTGCAAGTGAGTGCTTATGCGACAGAGAGATGCGACGATAGATTCACAGTAGGGGTGCACACGTCCTTCAGTTTTTAGGCTTTTAACAGATAAAATTGAGAAGTTTGAGATACCATACCATTTTACCATAAAATAAAAAATTAGAAAAATAAAATAAAATAAATAATATTAATAAAATTACCATTTTCTGGAAATCTGAACAAAAATCACGCTATTTCCGGAAATCTGGAAATTTCCGGAAGTCTTACATCCCTGTATCATCCCTACATCAAGCGATTGATACAAAATGCCAGGACAGATCTGAATTAGACGACTACAGGCAAAGGCGTTTAGAGCTAGGTCTAGGTCTTCCCCCTCGTGTAAAATACACGGAGATGCGAAGACAACAGCTCTAGCCGTAGCTCTGGAAGCCCGTTTCAGACACGGCCTAATCTACAAAATTGCTGTAAACTAGATTGTGCCTTCAATGACCAAAGAGCAAATTAAAAAAAAAATCCAGGGGGCCTTGCATTTTGATACTGGTGGCAGAAAGAGAAAGTTCTCTGAGAAAGGCCCTACTAGTACTAGGATCAAAACCTTTGGCCCTCTAAATCTTGCTAGAAATGCAGGGCCGTCTTTGATTGCTGGGCGAAAAAGTGTGGTCAAACATTTAGCAGGTCGCAATGAAGATGCTGCTCAGTCTGTCGTCATGCTTAGGGTGTCGTGTGAAGACCAATGGATTGGCTATCTGACGTGGCTTCTCTGATTCCACTACCTGCTTCCTGATCAGCCTGGCCATGAAATTCTTGGTCGGCTTGATGAGCTGGGCCTCCGATACCAGGCCTGCTTGGATCTCCACGACGGACTCGAGGTTGCCTGAAAATGAACGGGAGAAGAAACTGTAACCTGAGTTGTGAATTCCACCAAGGCGATTCATGCTCATTGAGCACATCTGGGTGCTTCAGTAGCACTACAAATTCAGGCCAATGATCAGGTGGTGCTAAGTAGGGGGCCTGGGGTAGAGCCAGTGGGCTTACCGTTGGTGGCCTTGGCAAACTGTTGGCAAAGTGTGAGGAACTCCTGGCAGGCTCCAAGCTGCTGGACAAAGGCCCAGTCCCGCAGAAGGTGCTGAGTGTTGGCGTTGAGCACAGTTGACTGAAAAAAAAAAAACATCAACAATGGCAAAGATTAAGGATAGCGGCAGAGGTTCAGACACTATGACTCAAAGACTTGGTGTATCTATAATCCACTGCAGATGGCCGTGCTGTTGCCAGAAGGGTCTTGGCTTTTTTTTTTTAGAAGACCTATCTTTCATGTGAGGGACCTTGGCTTTCTTAGGAGACCCATCCATTACCTGAGGGCTATTTTCTTAAAAGGCCATTACCCTAAAGAGTTTTGATTTTTGTAGATGCCCCCCCCCCATTCTCCTGGAGGGTCTTGGCTTTCTTAGAAGATGCATTCATTACCTGAAGCCTCTTGGCCTCTTGGATGACATACAGCTTCCAAAAGGGGGGTGCACATGGCCAGTTGCTCCAGAAGACCCATCCATTACCTGAAGAATCTTGCTTACTTTAGAAGACTCCTCCACTATCTGTAGGGTCTTGGCTTTCTTTTTAAAGGACCCCACCGTTACCTGAAGGGTCTTGACCATTGAAGGAGATGCATCCACTACCTGGTGGATCTTAGTTTTGTGAGAAGCCCCATCCATTATCTGATAGGTCTTAGTTTTGCGAGAAGACCCATCCATTACCTGAAGGCTCTTGGCCTCCTGGATGATGTCCACCTTCCGCCAGGGTGCGGGCACGGTCAGCTGCTCCACCTTGACCACAAAGGCGGCCACGTTGGCCTCCACCTCGGCAAAGGGGGCACTGATCTGGGCCAAGAGGAGCTGGCCCTGGCTTGGCTGGGTCTGGGACTGGGGCTGGAGCAGCAGGGCCCTGAACTGGGCGCGCATGGCTTCCACGACACCGCTTGAAATCAAGTCGCCCTGAGAAACGCACAGAGAAATGAATTGAAAAATTGGCAAAGAATACTTTGACTGGACCGGGACTTGAACCCCAGACCTCTGGATTAACGTACCGGTGCTCTTCCATCTGGGCTATCCAGCTCTTAGCCGGTGGCCTCCCAAATAGTCAGTTAGTCTTTGCTGAGGTGGAGGTTCCAGTCAGAAGCAATGAAATGAAAGATTTTATCGGTGACAAGCAGGGATTCAGCCTGTATATAATCAATGGTAGTGGCAGTGACAATTGCAATGAAAATGGTAAAGGTGATAGCATTTTTCATAGCTACTGTTAAAGCCCCTACATTGGTAAGATCGAAAAACAGAAATGTTCACAGATTTACATGAAACTTATACAGTTTGAAGATGGTTATAGTAGAAACCTCTCACTGAAATGTTTCTGCCTAAAATGTTTTCACGATTTTCTCGAGACTCGGTTGGCGGATTGAGCTAAAATTTTCACGGGTGTGCTATCTCATGCATATGTTGAATCAGACAACGTATGGATGCTATTCTTTAACCTTGACCAATGTTGTGTAGGGGCTTTAAGCGAATGTTTTGTTGCTAAGCGATGAGCAAACTAAAGGTGTCTTTACGGACCGCTTTTGTGCTTCAGTGAGGTAAAATTCAGTCAAGATGGCTGAACGTGGACGTGATCCTAGATCCTAGATCCGCTTATGCTTTATCAAATTTTCTCTGCTTTAGTAAGCGGGAAAGCATCGCTCATCGGCTCTATAAAATTGGCCCCGTAGACCTACAGCCTTACCTTCATGCCCAGCGTGACGCTGGTCAGGTCCTGGTCTATCTGGCGCAGGACGGTGGGCAGCAGGGACGGCTGGCCGCCGATCGCCCGCAGCTCGTCCGCCGCCCTCTCCACGCTGGCGTCGCCCGACTGGAAGGCGGCCAGGGCGCGGGGCAGCAGCGTCCGGCCGAACTGGGCGTGCATGGCCTGGAGGGACTCGTAGACCAGGCGGATCAGGCCGAAGCACTCCAGCAAAGCCTGGACGGGGCTGGGGTCAAACCCCTGGGGCTTGACAGAGAGGGGGGAGGGTTGGGGGTGGGGAGGGAGACGGAGTGACAGACCTCAGCTTCGACAGCCCAGAATAAGGGCCAGAGCCTTTCCAAAGACATTTCCTGCCTTAGTGAAAGTTCCCGCTAGGATCTACAGGCAAGGGACCTCTAAATTTGTCAGAATAGCGTTTCGTCTATTTAAGTCAGTAAGAAATTTGTAACATGTCTGTAGTTAAGGTGATATACAAAAATGTTGCAAACTGCTTACTGACTAAAATTACCAAAATGCAAATCTTAAAATTTAGTGGGCCTGACGTTTCGATCCTAGCAGGACCTTTCTCAAAGGCAGAGTGACAAGGATAAAACAGATACATGTACAAGAAGTGCTTATTTGTAATTACTCAGAATAACTAATTGTCAACAGTTAGAGGGCCTGACGTTCCGATCCTAGCAGGACCTAGCAGGACCTTCAAAGGAAACCAAAAAACTGTCCTGAAAACCCCTCTTCTAAAAATTGTCCGATTTGGGCAGGCTCTGTTTATAATATAAGTAAGTTCTGATTTTATAAGACTTAAGGGTTTGCACCTTGGTAGTACTAAGTGGTCTGATTTTATAGAGCTGCTTGAGTGCAAAAACCTGCTAAGCATGACAATCTTCCCGGGTGAAAACAAGATGGCCGACCATAATTCACACGCAGCTCAGTGGGTGTGACCGGCCTGCTGGGGGGGAGTTGCTTACCCACTGGCACCCTGTGAGGAGGTTGATGATGGCGTCCAGGTTGGCTATCCTGTTGCACAGCTCCTCCAGGAACCAGTTACCGTTGCGCCAGGTGAAGTCCACCAGAAGATCCCCCGCACCTGCAGAAACCCCCGTCCCCCCAAAAATAAAAATAATAATAATAATAATTAAAAACAAAAACTTTTAAAAAAAAATCCAAAAAAAAATCAATAAAATAAAAAATGAATGAGAAATCAAAAACGATGAATAAAAAAAAATCAATGAATAAATAAATACAAAAAAAATAAATGAAAAAAACGTCCAATTCAATTAGGGTTTGCCCTGATCTATGTAATAAGCACTGAATGCCCGGTGCCTGATGAAAAATTTCTTCGAATTTGCCACACAACCTCGACCAGCTCAGTGGTCAAGTGGTTAAGATGTCTGCACTAGAGAGCAGGAGTCGTGGGTTCAAATCTCACCCCAGCTGCCTCAGGCATCGGGCAAAGCACTGAGCACTCAGTGCTTATTACGTCGAGCAGGGCAAACCCTCATTGGATAACATTCTCTTGCAAATGCAAACAACGTGTGATATCTATAAAGCTGCACCCACTTTGTGTGATCCCTGAGACGCCGTAGCCAGGTAAATAACAATTGGTCATTTGCGTCCGAATGACAGTGGGGGCATGATCCCTTGAGAAATACATGTAAGGCAGCTAATGGTTGAAAGCTTCTGGCTGGTGCCCCCGACCCGGCAAAGACTAGTTGACAATTTGGGAAGGCCGCCACCCAAGGGCTGGATAGCTCAGATGGCAAGAGTGCTGGTATGCAAGAGCCAGTGGTCAGGTTCAAATCCAGGTCTACCGTTACCGTTTCTATGCCATTTTCTCAATTTGGCCAATACTCCACAGTTCACAGTTACATTTACCCTCCTTTTGGTTAGAGGAGTAACATGAATGTTAAGAGTCCAGTTTCTGTCTTTGGGTTTTGTTTATTTTCCCCTCAAGGGGGATTGGGCCTAATCTTGGAAGCAGTGCAAATCCAAGCTGACCCGTGGCCAGGATGGGGCAAGCCCCTACTCCATGGCCTAGTTTACAAAAATCAGTTTAATATACTGACTGCTCGATGAGCAGCGTTCCAGATATTAAGCTGAAAAGAACAGTTATTACACATGATCTTAGCCATCAGGCCGAGAAGCGATACTGAGGTATGGTTCCCGAGCTATTTGAGATACCCGGGTGTCACTGGAGACTACGGTTGTCCCCGAAGTTTTTCAATTTTCAAAAAGAATTGGCCCATTAAAACACTTCAATTGAAACAAATTCTAGAATATCAGCATAATCCACACACACATGGTCTTCACTTTGCCTATATATTCCCTATTTCTGAAATTATTGTTAATTTTCAAGATTTTTTTCACTCAGGTGTATTGAGTTGAGAGTAGGGGTCGTGACGTCTTGGCACATGCTCAGAAACCCATGCCCTTCACACAATAGACTTAACTAACATAACAAAACCCATCAATTGTGGCCTGCATTGTCTTTCTGTTCAGTGACCACAGGATTGTGTGCATTGAGTCTGTGGTTAAAGGGGACTCTACATTTTTAATTATGTGGTTTAATTGTGCACAAACCAATGCACAGCTTTGTGCCACTCAAACCTATGCACAGTGGTCAAGTGGTTAAGATGTCTGCACTAGAGAGCAGGAGTCGCGGGTTCAAATCTCACCCGAGCTGCCTGAAATATTTTCATCAGGCATCGGGCAAAGCACTGAGCACTCAGTGCTTATTACGTCGAGCAGGGCAAACCCTCATTGGATAACATTCTCTTTGATGCAAACAACGTGTGATATTTATAAAGCTGCACCCACTTTGTGTGATCCCTGAGACGCCGTAGCCAGGTAAATAACAATTGGTCGTTTGCGTCCGAATGACAGTGGGGGCATGATCCCTTGAGAAATAAGGCAGCTAATGGTTGAAAGCTTCTGACTGGCGCCCCCAACCAGGCAAAGACTAGTTGACAATTTAGGTAGGCTGCCACCTAAGGACTTGTAAGAGTGCTGGTATGCAAAAACCAGTGGTCAGGTTCAAGTCCAGGTCTACCGTTTATAGTTTTCTATGCCATGTTTTCAATTTAACCCTCAATTTAGATAGAGAAGTGGCAATGATAGTTAAGAGTCCAGTTTCTGTCTTTGGGTTTTGTTTATTTTCCCCTCAAGGGGGATTGGGCCTAATCTTGGAAGCAGTGCAAATCCAAGCTGACCCGTGGCCAGGATGGGGCAAGCCCCTACTCCATGGCCTAGTTTCAAAAATCAGTTTAATATACTGACTGCTCAATGAGCAGCATTTCAGATATTAAGCTGAAAAGAACAGTTATTACACATGATCTTAGCCATCAGGCCGAGAAGCGATACTGAGGTAAGGTTCCCGAGCTATTTGAGATAACTGGGTGTCAATGGAAACTTTGGTTGTCCCCCAAGTTTTTCAATTTTCAAAAAGAATTGGCCCATTAAAACACTTCAATTGAAACAAATTCTAGAATATCAGCATAATCCACACACACATAGTCTTCACTTTGCCTATATATTCCCTATTCCTGAAATTATTGTTAATTTTCAAGATTTTTTTCACTCAGGTGTATTGAGTTGAGAGTTGGGGTCGTGACCTCTTTGCACATGCTCAGAAACCCATGCCCTTCACACAATAGACTTAACTAACATAACAAAACCCATCAATTGTGGCCTGCATTGTCTTTCTGTCCAGTGACCAGAGGATTGTGTGCATGGAGTCTGTGGTTAGAGGGGACTCTACATTTTTAATTGTGTGGTTTAATTGTGCACAAACCAATGCACAGCTTTGTGCCACTCAAACCTATGCACAGCTCAATGTGTGCTGACTTGTCAGTCAAGGCATTTAGGCGTACACACTTCTATAGGGATTTCTTCACAAGCCCACCTCCTCCTCCTCCATCCCTCTGTATGGAGCACACATAATGCCCCATACAGAGGCTCCATACACCAGCCCCTCATATATAATAATCCCCAGGGACCTGCAGGGATAATCCCCAGGGACCTCAATGCAGCCATTCATCTAGAAAATCTGCGATGATATGATATAGGCACAGCTCCAAAAGGGGGTCATTTGGGGGTAAAATCACGAATGGGGATTTATACCACAAAACATCCCTTTGATTTTTAAGTTAACACATTTTCCAATCATCAAATATGAAATATGGACACAAATGAAGCAATATAAACAAAAATCAATAGACAGACAATTTGAGAGATTTTTTCAGCCCCACAACTTCCAGTCGCCCTGTGCGTGGAAAGGGGATGTGAGAAGCGGCCCAATTTCACAGAGCGCATCATATCTCATTTGGGAAGGTCCTCTAACTCCTTCCACCCGTACACTATGTATACCGTATCCCAAGGTGTAGAACAAAGAGGTATCTAAGCAGCTTCTTACCTCGTTCATCCTCTCTCTGGAATTCCCTTCCTGGTTCATGTTTTCCCCCAGCCTACGATCTTGCCCCTTTTTTAAGAGGAATGTCAAATTCCTATCTCCACCCTTCCTGAGTCCCTCTCTACTTCTTTCCTTAGCCCTTAACCACTTCGCGCCGGGACCTCCGAATCCGGAGGTCAATTGGATTTCCTTTGCAACGGGGCCCTCTGAATCCGGGCACCACTATTGTCCACATTCTAAACAAAGACTCTTTTCAGCTTAGAACAAAGCAATACGAATCAGTACAAAGACCCTTTTTGACGCAAGTTGCCACATGAATTGGACGATTAGCAGCAGTAATTGTGCAGTTGTGGGACTTTTACTGTGGAGGATCGAGGGATACCGCGCTGCAGCTGAAAGCACGCGGGGGACATTGTCTTTGCATGCCACACAGCCCAACGGTCGTCGGTCTGGCATTGGAATTCCCCCACATTTTTTACCGTAATCTGTACGCTCGTTTGTGGCCGACCAACTCGAAGATTTGACTGCCTGGAGTGGAGGCTGGAGTCTGCGGTCAGGGATTGTCAGCAGCGTACACGCACGCACACACACACGTCCGTTACGGTCCATTGACAACGCACAAAGGGCCATTTTTCGAACGGATAATCTCTTGACAAAAGCCACAACTACGTCCGAATTGTGCCAGGTTTTACTCTCTTGTACCCATAGTATACCCTTATCGATTTATTTCACAGAAATATATTGTTCCGATTGTTTTAGCAAGATTTTAAAATGATGCATTGTTCAAAAACCCTACAAAAATAGAAGAAGAAAAAAAGCAACAGCTACCGGCTATGGGCCATCCCCAAGATTATTCAGCGGTCTAAATTGAACTGAAGAAACCCCGAGAGAGGTGCACGTACCTGCCGCTGCTACTTCCAGGGTGAGCAATCCACGACTGAAGGAGCAGAGGGCGTTCAGCACGACGGTGGCAAGGGTCAGCGTACCCGTGTCCCCGTTCTCTGTGAGTTGGAAGAGACAGTGGTGTAGTCAGGAGACAAGACCATATCATATCATCAAGACCTGATGACGGCCAGAGCATACTGGTCAGAACGTCGAGTTACCACTCAGGTTCTTTTTAGAACCACACCTCTTCTTTAAGAGACCTTATACATCCTGCCTTTGAGAAAGGTCCTGCCTTTGAGGAAGGTCCTGCCTTTGAGAAAGGTCCTGCCTTTGAGAAAGGTCCCGCCTTTGAGAAAGGTCCTGCCTTTGAGGAAGGTCCTGCTAGGATCGAAACATCAGGCCCTCTAACTTTTGAGACTATTGATTTGAGATGCTGAATGCTGAATGGAATGGAATGCAATGGATAAGAAGGTTTGCATAGTGGAAAAACGAAGTGGAAGGTTTGCTGTGACACCATGTGGCTCTGGAATAGAATAGGTACATCCAAAGTTATGGAACGAGATACCATCTGACATTGGTAATATAAACTCACTAAGACTTTTTAAAACTTAAAACCTTTCTGTGTAATGTGTAATGTGTTTCTCGCGATTGTCTGAATTTCATTCTAATTGTATATACCTAATTCCTGTATTCACTTATTATCCGGTTTTAACTGATGTAGCTGCTGATTTTTGTTTGGTTTATTTTAATCTTTATTTTAAACTTGCCGATTAGTATTCCTTCTATATGTAATGTGTTCTCTAAGGCTTTTTAATACTGATTTGTGTAGAATTAATGTAATGCACTCTAAGTTGAATAAATTATCATTCTTATTATTCTATTACATCTGGCCTACCTTTGACGAACGTCCGTATCTGGCCGTGGCTCTGCTTCAGACTGGCCTCGGTCGGGGCCACCTCGGTCTGGCCCAGGGCCTCCATGCTCCGGATCAGCTTGGCGTTGGCCTCCGTCATCAGGCCGTGCAAGGCCAGCTCAGTGGCCACGGCGGCCTGCAGGCGGCCGGCCTGGCCGACAGGGCCGTACTTGGCCTTGAAACGCGACTGAAGCGCTTCACATCTACAGCAAAAGACCGGACAAATGAGTGAAGGTTTCAACCCCAAAAAAGTGAACTAATGGAAATGTGACCCGGCACATCATAATGAGGACTAACCCTCACTTTTGAGATTTTGAGATTTTCAAATGATGTGAAAGAGTGTACCCTTAGCTTTCAAATGATATCAAAATTTCCTCCAATACATTAACTTTCCGAAAATACATAAAAAAGAAAATTGATTTTTAATCAAATTGAGAAGATACTTTGACTTTAGGCGTTGTTTACTCGAAAAATGTTTTGGTGGGATATTCTTCATGTCGCTGTGCCGGGTCACAAATAAAAAAGTCAACCTAGGGTGAGAGAGAGAGAGAGGGGTCAGGAGGGAAGGGAAGGAAGGGAGGGAAGTCAACTCACTTGGAGGAGGTGAGGTCGGCTGCCAGTTCTTGCAGCCACGTGTGCCAGACGTGGGCTCGATTCATCTGGGCCAAGTTGGCCGGAAACTGTGGGAAACAAAGAAGCAATTCTTGCATCAACGGCCGGACAAGGTGAACGGAGAACAAACAAAACACAACCACAGCCCCTTAAAAAAACAAGGAGAGAATGAATGAACGCACGGACAGATGAACAAATGAACAGTGATGAAGAATCAAAATGAAGGTACCGGTAGGAACTTACAAAAGACTGAGTGATTCTTTACAGACTGGCCAAGTATTACATCAGTCATCAACTCAAGCCAAAATGATTCTTGCACCTATTCAACATTCATGAACGCGAGATACTGGACTACGTGCACTAGTCAATGTGATGCTTGCTACGGGAGTGGCATGCATTGTGGGACTCCACGGGTAAAAGACTGGACCATTTTTTCCAGGCTAGAGCTTAAGTATAACCTGGAGAGTAAAACCTGCCACAATCGATGTGGCTTTTGTCAAGAGACTATCCATTCAAAAAAGGGCCCATTGCGCGTTGTCAATGTAGCGTAAGCGACTTGTGTATGTGAGTGTACGATACCGATGATCCCTGACCAGACTAGCCTCCACTCCAGGCATTCAAATCTTGGAGTTGGTCGCCCTCCAACCGAGCGTACAGATTGCGGTGAAGAATGTGGGTGGAATTCCACTGCCTGACCGATGACCCTTGGGCTGTGTGGCATGCCAACACAATGTCTCCCGCGTGCTTTCAGCGGCAGCGCACTATCCCTCGATCATCCACAGTAAAGGTCCCACAATAGTGGGATTATTGCCGCTAATCTTGCAATTCATGTGGCAACTTGCGTGAAAATGGGTCTTTGTAATGATTCATGTTGATTTGTTCTCAGCTGAAAAGAGTCTTAGTTTAAAATGTGGACAATAGTGGTGCCCGGATTCGGAAGGCTACCGTCTCATAGTAAAACAAACGGCACTCTGATTTCGGAGGTTCTGGAGCGAGGTGCTTAAGGCTCACCTGGTTGGCCATGTTGCAGTAGGTCTGCAGTGTTTCCACACAGCGCCGGAGCACTGAGCGACGCTGGTGCATCAGATTGGACAGCTCCGTCTCCAGGTGTTCACACTGGAAGGAGCAAGACACAAGCAAAGATTACACCCATTCTATTTCTTTCCAGATCAGACCACCGCTGTGTTATTTGAAGCAGAGAACTAAGCAACAATTGGTTGTTTGTATCAAATGAAAGCAGGGGGGCTGTGATCCCTGGAGATATACAGCAGTTAATGGTTGAATGCATCTGACTTCTAGGATTGTTGAGCATCAGGCCCCCCTACCTTGTCCAACAAAGTGGAATGCTTCTGAAGATATGGACATTTTAAGAATAAACAATCCATACATGCTACACACCTGGGCTATGATCTGGCTCTGGCCAGCTGTGGTCAGAAAGTTGACACATGGCGCGTATGGAGCAGGACCTGTCAATGAAATCAAGTCAAAGCATGAAAAGATGAACGACCACAACGTATTATTGTTTTTAATAAAACCAGTTTTTTCCAGAAATACAGAACTAAATAAAAGTAACCATGTAAAGAAATGGCTATTTTTTTTTTTATGATGAACTGCTTACTGACTTCAATGACCAAAATGCAAATCTCAAAAATGTAGAGAAGGCCTGACATTTTTATCTTCGTAGGACCTTTCTCAAAGGCAGAAAGCTTTCACAAAGGCAGGACCTTTCTAAAAGGCAGACGGCATTCAAAAAGGCAGAAAGCTTTCATAAAGGCAGGACCCTTCTAAAAGAGAGAAAGCTTTTACAAAGGGAAAAGGCTTTGACAAAGGCAGGACCTTTCTAAAAGGCAGACGGAAATCAAAAAGGCACGACCTATTTCCAAGGTCAAAGGCTTTCACAAGGACCTTTCTCAAAGACAGAAGGCTTTCAGAAAGACAGAAAGCTTTCATAAAGGCAGGACCTTTCTAAAAGACAGAAAGCTTTCACAAAGGGAAAAGGCTTTCACAAAGGCAGGACCTTTCTCAAAAGGAAGAAGGCATTCACAAAGGCAGAACCTTTCTCAAAGGCAGATTCTACGTCAGACTGTCTAAATATTTGAGATTTTTTTTGAGAAACTGCTAAATTTTTCCTAGTCAGGGTCCCTTTCCTCGATTTCATTAAAAAAGTAATGAATTCTCAGTCGGTTTCCTTTGATTTGTTTCAAATACTGCGGTGTATTATTTGCTTGGGGGTAAGGAGGGGGGGGGGGGGGGGGGGTCCCGGTGTGATCTTGACTTTACCTAGATCCAGGTCCTTGTCCGTCTCCAGGCTGATGGCTTTCAGGTGGTTGCCGCGGGCCGTCTCCAGGGCCAGCTTGTGCTGGATGTACCAGTGCTCCAGCTCCTTCAGCTTGTCCTGGATGGTCTGCAGGCTGGCCGCCTTGGTCACGCTCACCTGCTTGCACTCGCCGTACCTGCAAGACCAGGGCTGGATTTCACAAAGCCTGTACGATGCATCGTAACTCAACTTACGATGGATAGCCCGTCGTTTAGTTGTGATATGGTTTCTGTGCATCGTTCATTGTCTTGTGATTGATTGCAAGTTACGATGGGTTTGGTGAAATCGACCTCAATACCCAAGACTGAGACTGAGACCTCAATGCCCAAGACTGAGACCTCAATGCCCAAGACTGAGACTGAGACCTCAATGCCCAAGACCTAGACAGGGACCTCAATGCCCAAGACTGAGACTGAGACCTCAATGCCCAAGACCGAGACAGGGACCTCAATGCCCAAGACCGAGACAGGGACCTCAATGCCCAAGACTGAGACTGAGACCTCTATGCCCCAGACTGAGACCTCAATGCCCAAGACTGAGACTGAGACCTCAATGCCCAAGACCGAGACAGGGACCTCAATGCCGAAGACTGAGACTGAGACCTCTATGCCCCAGACTGAGACCTCAATGCCCAAGACCAAGACAGGGACCTCAATGCCCAAGACCGAGACTGAGACCTCAATGCCCAAGACTGAGACTGAGACCTCAATGCCCAAGACTGAGACTGAGACCTCAATGCCCAAGACTGAGACTGAGACCTCTATGCCCAAGACTGAGACCGAGACCTCAATGCCCAAGACCAAGACAGGGACCTCAATGCCCAAGACTGAGACTGGGATCTCAATGCCCAAGACCGAGACTGAGACCTCAATGGCCAAGACTGAGACAGGGATCTCAATGCCCAAGACCAAGTCTTAAACCTCAACATCCAAGACTGAGACAGGGACCTCAATGCCCAAGACCAAGTCTTAAACCTCAACATCCAAGACTGAGACAGGGACCTCAATGCCCAAGACCGAGACAGGGACCTCAATGCCCAAGACTGAGACTGAGACCTCTATGCCCCAGACTGAGACTAAGACCTCAATGCCCAAGACCGAGACTGAGACCTCAATGCCCAAGACCGAGACAGGGACCTTAATGCCCAAGACCGAGACCTCAATGCCCAAGACCAAGACAGGGACCTCAATGCCCAAGACTGAGACTGAGACCTCAATGCCCAAGACCGAGACCGAGATCTCAATGCCCAAGACCAAGACTGAGACCTCAATGCCCAAGACCCAGACAGGGACCTCAATGCCCAAGACTGAGACAGGGACCTCAATGCCCAAGACCGAGATAGGGACCTCAATGCCCAAGACCAAGTCTTAAACCTCAACATCCAAGACTGAGACAGGGACCTCAATGCCCAAGACCAAGTCTTAAACCTCAACATCCAAGACTGAGACAGGGACCTCAATGCCCAAGACCGAGACAGGGACCTCAATGCCCAAGACTGAGACTGAGACCTCTATGCCCCAGACTGAGACTGAGACCTCTATGCCCCAGACTGAGACTAAGACCTCAATGCCCAAGACCGAGACTGAGACCTCAATGCCCAAGACCGAGACAGGGACCTTAATGCCCAAGACCGAGACCGAGACCTCAATGCCCAAGACCAAGACAGGGACCTCAATGCCCAAGACTGAGACTGAGACCTCGATGCCCAAGACCGAGACCGAGATCTCAATGCCCAAGACCAAGACTGAGACCTCAATGCCCAAGACCCAGACAGGGACCTCAATGGCCAAGACCAAGTCTTAAACCTCAACATCCAAGACTGAGACAGGGACCTCAATGCCCAAGACCAAGTCTTAAACCTCAACATCTAAGACTGAGACAGGGACCTCAATGCCAAAGACCAAGTCTTAAACCTCAACGACCAAGACCAAGACATGGACTGCCAGAGACTCCTACAACCAGGAGGGCTGACCTTGAGTGGAGCGTATGCAGGGCATGGTTCTTGTCATTCAGTGCGGCCTGCAATGTCCTGATGTGCTGGCGGTACTGGCCCGTGCTGCTCTCCACGTCCTGGGCCACGCGGACCGCCTCCAGGTAGGTGGCCAGCTGGTCCTCCAGACTGGCCAGGGCTTCCAGCATGTCGTCCCTGGAGGGAGAGAGGTGGGGATCAATAGGGGAAAACACTCCACCCGTGGCCTGTGGACACCCCACTTATTTCCACATACGATATCCTATTGCCTCAACCAAATAGGTTAGACAGCTGCCTCGAAACAGAAAGACACGTTCATCTCAGATCCATGTGAGGCAATTGATTTCAAAGAGCCGCTTAAGCATGCAAATCTGCTATTAAGCGTGAAAAGTCTTCCCCGTGTAAACATAATCACAAACCACATTATGATGTGATGTCAATTGCTCGTGACTTGTATTCCACTGTCCTTTACTCAGTAAAGTGGAACGTCGCTATAACGAACGTCCCGGGATCAATGAAAAAATGTTCGGTATAGCGATCGTTCGTTATAGCGGTTGCGGCCACATATTTTGTACATAAAAATCGGGAGCCAAAGGGCAAGTTCATTGTAGCCGAATGTTCGGTATATCGGCGTTCGTTATAGCAATGTTCCATGTACTAGCAGTTTCTTGTGAACATGAAGTTGATGCAAAAACTGTTGCAAACTGTTTACTGAGTAAAATGACCTGCAATGCATAAATCTCAAAGGTTAGAGGGCCTGACGTTTTGATCCAAGCAGGACCTTTCTCAGAAGCTTTATTCTGGCTTTGAGAGAGGTCCTGCTCATGAAGAGATCCTAGGGCGATCCCGGTCGGCCAAGCTTCCCCCGTCTACTCACCGGTTCTTGAACCAGGGCGCCTTCATCTCGGCCACCCTGGAGGAGAAGAGGCTACGGGTGATGTCCCGCTCCATCTCCCGCTTGCTCTGGCCGCCGCCGCCGGCCACCAGCGGGTTCATCTGGCCGCCGGCGTAGACGGCGCTGGCAAAGCCGGCCTCGCCGCCGGCCGTCCAGTCCACCAGCGGGTCGTAGACGAAGGCCTCAAGCAGCGTCAGCAGGGTCTCGCGGCCCTTGCGCATGATCTTCAGGACCTCCTCGGCCGACTGCCGGAAGGTTCCCTGGACGATGTAAAAACAGAGCAAAGAGAAAAGAGAGAGGGAGAGTGAGAGAGGGAGGGAGGATGGGAGAGTGAGAAAGAGGGAGGGGAGTGAGAGAGGGAGAATGAGATAGGGAGAGTGAGAGAGGGAGCGAGCAAGAGGGGGAGAGAGATGGGGGAGAGTGAGAGAGGGAGGAAGCAAGAGAGACAGAGAAACAGAGAGAGAGGGAGCAAGAGAAAGAGAGTGAGAGAAAGAGTGAGAGAGGGAGCGAGCAAGAGGGGGAGAGAGATGGGCGAGAGTGAGAGAGAGAGGAAGCAAGAGACAGACAGAGAAACAGAGAGAGAGGAAACAAGAGAAAGACAGAGAAACAGAGAGAGAGAGGGAGCAAGAGAAAGAGAGTGAGAGAGTGAGAGTGGGGTGAGAGAGAATTACAAAGACAGAGCAAGAGGGGAAGGAAAGGGGAAGGAAGAGAGGAATAAGAGAGCAAGATAGAGAAACACATAAAAAGAGAGACACAAAGAGAGAGAGAGAGACAGACAGACAGAAAGACAGAGGAAGAGACAGACAGACACAATGACAGACAGACACAACGGCAGACAGAAAGACTGATGGACAGAGAGAAAACATCCCATGGAAATTCACCAACCCCCATACATATGCACAGAGAACCAGAAGCTGACGCTGACCCTTACCTCCACGCCGGTCGCACCCAGGGCTGACCGGATGTTCTGGGTCATCCTGAAGGGGACCCTCTCTGGAACCCGCAGGTTCTTACCCTTCTCAAAGCAGACGTTGTAGTCAATGTGCACCACCTGTTGGGGGTGGGGGGTGGAATCGGTCCAAGAAAAAAATTCATCAACAGAATGAACCAGCGCTCTCCCAAATGGTCAACTATCTTTTGCTGGGGTTGAGGGAGCCAGTCAGAGGCCAATAAACCATACGAATGAGTGCACAATAGAACAGAATGCTCCATTAGATATGTTAAAAGAAAGTAAACCAAAAAAAGGAAAAACTGACTGGGCAAGTTTGGAACGAAGAAAATGGCCAAGGAAACTTTCACTGGACCGGGACTTTGACCTGAACCTGTGATCTGTGGTTTTGCGTACCAGCACTCTTACCATCTGAGCTATCCAGCATTTAGATGGCAGCCTTCCAAATGAATATTCCACTTATCTTTGCCTGGCAAAGGATAGGGCCAGCATCAAACCCTGGGGACTGGGTAGCTCAGATGGTGATGGTGATGGTGAACTTGACCACACCTTCCACTTGACGGCCCAGTAAATCAACTTACATAGCTGCCAACCTATCTTAAAGGAAATCAGGAATACTTCTGCTAAAAAAGAGGAATCACAGAGCAAACTGCATACAACTACATGTGCGTTTCCAAGCCAAAAATCGGAATCTGTTGTCAAGAGCTTGTAAAAAGTGACAGATTTCTACCAACAAAAGAGGAACGATTCCACCAAAATAGGAGAGGTTGGCTGCTGAGAACTTACGTCTCCCGTGAGGAAGTTGACGAGGACGTTGTCAAGGTGACGGTCGCCGAGGCCGATGATGTAGCCGATGATGGACATGACGGCCGTGGAGCGTGAGTAGGCCTGGGTGATATGCCACCACTCCGAGGAGCTACCACTGGAGCACCACAGCTCCCTGCAAGGACAGAGATCAGGGGGGCAAAGACTAACAGCCTGCTGCAATACAGACCGCCAGACTACTAGAGGCCCTTTAGATATAGCATGATGTCTGCGTCACAGAGAATGCAATTCAATGAGGGTTTGCCCTGCTCGACGTGATAAACACTGAATGCTCATTGCTTTGCCTGGTGTCTGATGAAAAAAATATTTACTTTATTTGCTTTACTCTTTGTCCTTTGTTTCTCATCCGTGTGCTATTCACTCTCTTCCCCCTTCCTTCGTGTACATGTATATGTTTTGTCCTTGTCACTCTGCCTTTGAGAAAGGTCCTGCTAGGATCGAAACGTCAGGCCCACTAAATTTTATGATTTGCATTTTGGTAATTTTAGTCAGTAAGCAGTTTGCAACATTTTTGTATATATCACGAAAAAATATTTGGGCGGCTCAGGTGAGATTTGAACCCGCGCCTAGTGCAGACAACTCATCGAATTGGGTGCAGGTTTTTCAATTTTATTTTTTTTGCTCGACGTGATAAGCACCGAGTGCTCAGTGCTTTGCCCAATACCAGATGACCAAAATTTAGGCAGCTCGGGCGGGATTCGAACCCGCGACTCTATGATGTAATAAGCAGCTATACCGATTCAAATCCACTACATGACCTCGACCAGCTCGGTGGTAAAGTGGTTCAGACATCTGTACGATAAAGCAGGAGTCTCCGGGTTTGAATCCCACTCGAGCTGCCTGAAATTTATTCCTTTCGAGCAGGCAATCGACCAAAGCACTGAGCATAAAGTGTTAATTATTATTATTATTACATGAATATTACAAATTCAACTTGGTTGCCAGGGGCAAAACTGCATTGAATTCACAATAAGTCTAAAGAGAACAGTAAAGTTTGTAAATAGTTATAATTGCCTTTGAGAAAGGTCCTGCTAGGATCGAAACGTCAGGCCCACTAAATTTTAAGATTTGCATTTTGGTAATTTTAGTCAGTAAGCAGTTTGCAACATTTTTGTATAATATATCACCTTAAGTTATAATTGTTCTTAATAATTTTTGTTTTTCTTTACTGTTTTTCTTGTACTGCGCCATGAGCGTCTCTTGAGACGGATACCGGTGCCCTATAAAAGCCTGTTGTTATTATTATTATTATTATTAAAGAGTGAAGCTTAATTGAACATGGACAGAGTCATTGCACAATTTAATCGCACATTGAGTAGGGCAAAATCCGCAATTGACACGTAGAGCCAGTAACGGTACCAGCAAGAAACGAAGAGGCTCTGGGATCGAGGTGGACTCACTTTGCCAGGAGGTCGCTGGGCGTGTCTTTGATCAAATCCTGCATGACGCAGCGCATGATGCTGATTGGCCAATCCTTGCGGGCTGTCTGCTCCGACAAACCCTGACGAGGGAGGAAGAGAGAGAGAGAGAGAAATCTGCTTTAAAAGTAATCAATGCAATGCTGCTTTGGTGGACTATTGTTCACAAGAGCCCTGAAAACATACCTAGACAGTGGAACGCCGCTATAACGAACATCCCAGGATCCATGAAAATTGTTCAGTATAGCGATCGTTCGTTATAGCCGTTGCGGCCACATATCTTGTACACACAAATCAGAAGCCAAATCAGAAGGGCAATTAACCAGCCAAAATATGTTTGTAATAGCCGAATGTTCAATATATTGGCGTTCATTATAGCGACGTTTCACTGCATTGTAATCAAACCCAGTCTTAAAGGGTACCTGAAATAGAAAATTCTAATATTGAAAAAATTATTGTTAGACTTAATTAAGGCTAAACCAATTCACAAACTCAACACTTTTAATGTCTACCCCGTAAATAGCACCCGTAAAAAGAAAACAAAATCTTTAGCGCGCCCCGCCCACAAAAAAAAACTCTTTTGCGCGCGGGCCAAAGAGTAGGTGATGATGTCATCGGCAGTGCAATGTTGCATGAACGACTGCACCCACACACGTTTAGTATACGCGCGCGCGTACGCACGTCCACAAGAAAAACATGGCACACACGTAGCAATTTTTCGGGTTGAAAAGTGGGGGGCAGTTTTCTGTCGAGAATCTTGCTGTTTTCTCAAAAATACGATTACTATATTTAAAAAACAAACTGATACATGGAAGTTCATACCCTCTCTGATCGATTACACATCATATTCCTTTTTATTTCAGGTATTCTTTAAGCTCGTGTCAAAGATGACGTTAAAAAGTGGTTCAATCTGGCCTCTCTGGACAGTTAAGAAATCTTTTTTTTTGGGGGGGGGGGTTAGGAGAGGAAGAGTTACCATTTCTTCCAGTGCAGGCTTCATCTTCTTGTAGTAGACTTCACTCGGTCGGGGCACCTGGGGTTGGCCAGTGGATGAGCTGGAATTCTGTCCAGCAAAGAATCAGGGTTGAATTAGTTCTATTTCACTTCAAAGCCTTGCTAGCGTGGCATTCAAATAAGGGTTGGTGTGTGATGACCCTGACGACCAATGATATTCAGTTGCCTGAATTGCATTCAGTCCCTTGATGTGGGTAGACAAAATGGTTGGCGTGTGATAAACCCTATCTAGCAGTTGTATTCAGTCACCTGATGTGGGTAGACAAAGGTTTGGTGTGTGATGACCCTGTCTACAAATTATATTCAGTCGCCTGGTGTGGGTAGACAAAAGGTTGGTGTGTGATGCTACTGTCTACAAATTATATTCAGTCGCCTGGTGTGGTTTACACAAAGGTATGGTGTATGATGCTACTGTCTACAAATTATATTCAGTCGCCTGGTGTGGGTTATACAAAGGGATGGTGTATGTTGACCCTATCTACCAATTGCATTCAGTCATCTGATGTGGGTAGACAAAGGGTTGCTAGGTGAAAAAGGGTTGCTGTGTGATGACCTTATCTTTGTGATGACCCTATCTACCAATTGCATTCAGTCGCATGATGTGGGCAGACAAAGGGTTGGTGTGTGATGACCCCCACCTATGGCAGCCTTTGAAGGCCCCATTTGGGTTTGTCTTTATACAGCCAGGAGCGGCTCAGAGACGCGGAAGGAGATGTGAGAGTGTGGCCTACCTTGGCTGCACTGGCCGCGTAGGCCTCTCGCTGCTGCCAGCGCTTGTAGAGACCAAAGAGTGCGGTGGCACCGTCCACCCATTGGATCAGGCCTGAGCGAGGTCCCAGTGGGGTGACTGAATAGTGGCAAGCGTGGTAGAGGGAGGCCTCTTGCCTGGGAATGAAATACACAGAGGAAACGTGAACAAATGGGGATGGGGATGTTAAAATTGGTAACTTTGCACGATGGACGTAGTACATAGGCAAGGTTTGCAGATAAGCCATGCTGTATATCTCTTCCACAAAGAGGTGTGGTAATAAAAAGAACCAGGTTAGTGGATGCACGGCGCTTCGGCCTGGATGCTCTGGCCGTCCTCATGTAAAGTGCACTGGACTTGAGATAGGGAGGGGGGAGGGAGGCAGGGAGGGAGGGAGGGAGGGAGGCAGGGAGGCAGGGGGAGGCAGGCAGGGAGGCAGGAAAGGAGAGAGACAGGGAAGGAAGCAGGCAGGCAGGGAGGGAGGCAGGCAGGCAGGCAGGCAGGCAGGCAGGCAGGCAGGGAGGCAGGCAGGCAGGGAGGCAGGGAGGCAGGGAGGCAGGGATGCAGGCAGGTAGGCAGGCAGGCAGGGATGTACCCATGCAAGCAACTTGTCCTACCTCTTGTTGCGAGCAAACATGGTGTTGACGATGGAGAGGAACTGCATGATCCTCTCATCCAGGTGCAGGTCTTCCAGGCCCTTGAAGAGGTAGGTGTAGCGCTTGCCGTCCGCACCGTGGAAGACCAGCTTCTTGGGCTTGGTCTTGGTGGGCAGGATATTGACCGAGTTGTCAAAGGCCGCAATGGACACCACCTGTCAGGAAAGTGTGGAAAGTCTGCTGTGACACCACTCTTTGGAGATGGAATATGGCTCTGGAAAGAGCCATTTACTCAATATAAAAAAACTTCTGCTCTTTTATATTGGAACAAAAATCTCAAAAGTTAGAGGGCCTGACGTTTTGATCCTAGCAGGACCTTTCTCAAAGGCAAAGTGACAAGGACATACACAGACAGTCAGGGGAAGGAAAGCCCTGACACACTTGACAACTTTTCTCAAAGGCAAAGTGACAAGGACATACACAGACAGTCAAGGGAAGGAAAGCCCCGACAGTGACACACATGACAACCTTTCTCAAAGTCATGTGTCATGAAGGGGCTTTCCTTTCCCCGACTGTCTGTGTATGTCCTTGTCACTTTGCCTTTGAGAAAGGTCCTGCTAGGATCGAAACGTCAGGCCCTCTAACTTTTGGAGATTGATGTATTGCAGGTCATTTAAGTCAGTGAGCAGTTTGCAACAGTCTTCTTTGTATTTACTCCATATTGGGACAAGACTGTGGCCTCTTCACAAACCATAAATAAGAGGATGGGGGAGGGGTGGCGTGGATGTCTTACCTGGCTGTGGTGGCAGACCAGTCCTGGCAGAGGGATGGTGGTGTGCTCCATGGAGGACAGCCTGGGGCTGATGTGGGCCATCTGTAGCATGAAGGTGGCCTTCTTGGTGGCTCGCTGCTGCAGCGACGAGTGCAGCTGCCCAGACAAAAAAGAAAAGACGCGTTCATCTCGGATCCACGTGAGGCAATTGATGGGCAAACTGGGCCCAATTTCATTTCTGCCGTCGCAAAAACGAGAGCTCGCTATTGACGGGATGCGGAGGAGCAATGTAGCCTACGATCAATCGCGAGACGACGAGCAATTCACAAAAAACCATGCAGCCTATCGCAACTTACGATGAGTTGATCCATCTCATATTTAGTGGGCCTGACGTTACGATCCTAGCAGGACCTTTCTCAAAGGCAGAGAAAGGCAGAGCCTTTAACAAAGGTCCTGCTAGGATCGAAACGTCAGGCCCACTAAATTTTGAGATTTGCATTTTGGTAATTGTAGTCAGTAAGCAGTTTGCAACATCTTTGTATATCACTCTGAGTTTATCCATTGTAAGTTGACTTACGACGCATCGTAAAGGCTTTGTGAAATCAAGCCCTAGACTCAGAACCACCGAGTCTAAGGAATGGGAGACTGTCCGGTTGAAGGGGGAGAGAGTTCGGGGAGAGCTACCTGCTTGAAGAGGCTCCAGCTGGCCTGGGGCTTGTTGGGGGTCTCCGGGTTCTTGAGCAAGCGGAGGGCCTTCTCGATGGTGTCCTGGAAGGCTTCCTGGAAGGCTCTCTCGTTGGGCGTCTCCGCTGGCTGGCTGGTGATGGAGTGGACCTGGTCCAATGAGTAGACCACCTGGTGAACCACCAATAAAAAAAAATGAGCAGTTACAAAAATGATGCAAACTATTTACTCAAAAGTTACAGGGCCTGATGTTTCATCAGGAGACATTGAGTTACTGGCTCTTTGCCACTGCAATCATTCCCATTGACATCAATGAAACAGGCATGCAACTCTTGAATTGTGAAAAAAGGGTAAAATGTCCGAATGAAACTGCGAGCGTGAAGCATGAAGCCCTTACTGCATGTGGTTTGGGGCCTGCTTAAGGGCCCGGGGAAATTTTTGATTCTAGATGCTCTGTGGTGCATTCTGAGCAGTTTGTGACAACTGATGACTTTAAGCTGAGTGAGAGATTATAATCTTTTTCAAGGCATACACCCAGAAAATTGATTTTGGTTTTTTGTTTTTTACCAAAAAAAAGAAGTAAACATCAACGTTTTTAACCTGATCTCATCATGTGTTTGAAACAATAGTTAGAGGAGAAGAAATATCCAGATGCATTTTTTTTTTTTTTTTTTTACGGCCGAATTTAAAAAAAAAACGGAAGTCTGCGGATCCGCAGAAAAGTGGCATGCCTGATGAAAAAGGACCTTTTAAAAAAGGTCCTGCTTGGATCGAAACTTCAGGCCCTCTAACTTTTGAGATTTATGTATTGCAGGTCATTTCAGTCAGCGAGCAGTTTGCAACCATTTTTTGTATGTACTACAACCTATTTACTGACATCAATGAATATTAGATTTGAAGGTTTGCTTGGTGGAAGTAACAAGTGGAATGTTTGCAGGGAAAACATGTGACACTTCTCTTTCGAAAATGAGTGTGGCTGTGAAAAGAGCTGGTAACTCAACGTTTCGAAAGTGTGTACTCTGTTGTGTGTATTCAGCAGGGTTGTGATCCCTGGAGATATACGGCAGTTAATGGTTGAATTGCTTCTGAATCGGTGCCCCCACCCCATCAAAGACTAGTTGACTATTAGGGAGGCCACCATCTAAGGGCTGGATAGCTCAGATGGAAGAGCACTGGTACGTTAATCCAGAGGTCTCGGGTTCAAGTCCCGGTCCAGTCAAGATTTTCTTTGCCAAATTTTTCAATTTTGTTCCAAAGTTTCCCAGTCAGTTTTTCCCTTCGTTTGTTTAAATCTGACACACACTAGGCACGCTGTGATCTGGAAGACTCAACAGAAGGTGCCCAGCTCTTCCAGGGCTTGTGCTTTTTAGTGCCGAGACTGACCGGTCTCATGATGGCGCTGTGTTTCTCTGCTATGATGAGCTTCTTCTCCGATGCCGACAAGCTGTCGTTGCGCTGCACTCTCTTCACCTCTTCCTCTAGTTGGTGGAGTCGCCTGCATCACGGGAGGGAACCAAAACAATGTCCTTGGAAGTTTGCGAGACAGATTGTGAAAGTCAACAGAAATATTGAGAGATGCAAAAGTAGAAGCAAGCATGTAGACACAAGCTCACATCCTGCAAGCTGATTCAACCTCTAGTCACATTCTCGCACTTGGAAACAATATCCTGTTTAGTGACATCCAAACAATGTCCAAGAAAGTTTGCGAGAAAGATTGTGACAGTCAACAGAAATATGGAGAGATGCAAAAGTAGACGCAAGCATGTAGACACAAGCTTACATCCTGCAAGCTGATTCAACCTCTAGTCACATTCTCACAATTGGAATCCATATCCTGTTTAGTGACATACAAGCAACATACCATACACACATCAGCCACACGCTAGATTATATCTCCCTGTAACTGGCATTTTGATTGCTGTTGGATGAGATTAATCAATAAGAATATAAGAATATGATTAAAAAATCAACACATCACTCAGTCCACACACCTTCCACATCCACAACATTAGCACATCAACCAATTCATATACCACAGTCTACATCCCTTCTGTTGATATCCACAACAACTGATCCACACATCACACAGTCCACACATCACAGTACACACATCTTCTGTTGACATCCACAACATAAGCACATCAACAAATTCACACACCACACAGTCAAAATCCCTGCACTTGAAATCCACAACATAAGCACATCAACCGATCCACACACCACACATTCCACACCAAATCTGTTGAAATCCACAACATTAGCACATCGACCGATGCACACACCACAGTCCACATCATATATGTTGACATCCACAACATTAGCACATCAAACAATCCACACATCACACAGTCCACACCAATCAACATTAGCACATCAAACAATCCACACATCACACAGTCCACACCAATCAACATTAGCACATCAAACAATCCACACATCACAGTCCACACCAATCAACATTAGCATATCAACCAATCCACACACCACACAGTCCACACCAATCAACATTAGCACATCAAACAATCCACACATCACACAGTCCACACCAATCAACATTAGCACATCAAACAATCCACACATCACACAGTCCACACAAATCAACATTAGCACATCAAACAATCCACACATCACACAGTCCACACCAATCAACATTAGCACATCAAACAATCCACACACCACACAGTCCACACCAATCAACATTAGCACATCAAACAATCCACACATCACACAGTCCACACCAATCAACATTAGCACATCAAACAATCCACACATCACACAGTCCACACCAATCAACATTAGCACATCAAACAATCCACACATCACACAGTCCACACCAATCAACATTAGCACATCAAACAATCCACACATCACACAGTCCACACCAATCAACATTAGCACATCAAACAATCCACACATCACACAGTCCACACCAATCAACATTAGCACATCAAACAATCCACACATCACACAGTCCACACCAATCAACATTAGCACATCAAACAATCCACACACGACACAGTCCACACCAATCAACATTAGCACATCAAACAATCCACACATCACACAGTCCACACCAAATATGTTGACATCCACAACATTAACACATCAACCGATCCACGCAGCACACAGTCCACACACCCACCTGTTGACATCCACGTGCAGCTGGTTGAGCGTGCCTAGCCAGAGCTCCTCCCAGAGGACGGTGATGCGGCGCAGCTCCTGCACCAGGCCCTCCACCTGGCCCACCAGGCGGGGGCTGTGCTTGCCCAGCGTGCCCACGATGGCCGTCAGGCAGTCCTCCAGGATGCTCAGCGAGCGGTTGTGCTCCTCGTCCTCGTCCTCGTTGGTGGCCTCGTCGGCCAGGGCGGGGCCGTTGTCCCCGCCGCTGCCGCCGCCGCCGGCCTCGGCGGCCGGGCCGTCCATATCCTCGGCCGTCATGTCCTTGCTGGGGCTCTTCAGCAGTTTGGAGATGACACCTTGCTGGACGACTGCTGGGCCAGGCGGGAAAAGGAGGAGAGAAGATCTGAGACCAAGGCGTCACAGGGTAACCCGCCCCCTCTTCCCCTGCATATCCCCAAGGGCATGCTTTACAGGATGCGTCTGAAGACAAGGCCACTAGTGCCAAGTCCACTGGCACGCAGACCAATGGCGCGCAGGGCAACTGGTACCTGGCATCCAAGCCAACTTGCATCCAAGGCCACTGGTATTTAGCAACCAGTGCCTAGGCCACTGGGACAAGGACCACTGGTACTCAGGCCACTGGTATTAAGGCCACTGGTAATAAAACAACTGGTACCTGGTCATGAATACCCAGGCCACTGGCACCCGGAACACTTACATGTACACCCAGGCCTTTTGCACCTTTTACACTGGTACCCAAGGGCACTGATACTCAAGGCCACTGGTACCCAAGGTCACTGGTACCCAAGGGCACTGGTACCCAAGGGCACTGGTACCCAAGGGCACTGATACCCAAGGGCACTGGTACCCAGGGAACTGGAACCGATACCACTGGTACCCAAGGCAACTTGAACCCAAGGCCAATGGTCCCTAAGGACACTGGTACCCAAGCAACTGGAACCCATGCCACTGGCACCAGGGGCCGCTGGCACCCTGGCACCCAGGCCACTGCTTGGCGTCCAGACCTGCTCCACCAAAGAGTGGGCCTGGAGCCAATCCAGGCAATCAGTGTGCCCGAAACCCAAGTCACTGCCCACTGGCTCCGGAGAGGGCCGCCTACCGTCTTTGCTCTTGGTCTCCTCGGCCGAGGTGGAGGGACACCCCACGATGGCCTGGTAGACGATCAGATGGGGAGAGTCCTGGGCCACCCGGCACAGGAGGTCTGAGATGGACTGGCGCACGTAGGCCTCCGGGTGGCTCAGGCGAGAGAACAGCTGTGGGATGATGCCTTGAAAAAAGCGAGAGAGCAAGATAGGCAGAGAAAACACAGACATTGGGATCAAATCAGAGTCTGAGAAGTCATTTAAACATTTGAAAGATAGAGTGGCAGTTGGAAGTTTGCAGCCGACATCATTTGGGTGTGATGGAACTTACTTTCTTGAGAATGTATGGATCTGGAATTACTAATGGATTCTACATGGAATAATAGATTCTTGAATTTGTCCGAGCACTACTAGTTTTTGTCACCAGTCAGTACTGATTTATAAACGCCCTGTACTGGATGGCTGAGCAGAGACCACCCCTTCCCTTCAGCAGGTGAATAGGGAGATTAGGCTACCCTAGCAGTTTTTTTGTGGCTGAATTAGATTTGGGTGCCTCAGTAGATTTGGGTGCCTAAGCAGATTTGGGGGCCTAAACAGATTTGGGCGTCTAAGCAGATTTAGGTGCCTAAGCAGATTTGGGTGCCACGGAAGATTTGGGTGCCACGGAAGATTTGGGTGCCTCGGAAGATTTGGGTGCCTCAGCAGATTTGGGTGCCTAGGCAGATTTGGGTGCCTCAGCAGATTTGGGTGCCTCAGCAGGTTTAGGTGCCTCAGCAGATTTGGGTGCCCAAGCAGATTTGGGTGTCTCAGCAGATTTGGGTGCCTAGGCAGATTTGGGTACCTAAGCAGATTTGGGTGCCTAAGCAGATTTGGGTGCCTCGGAAGATTTGGGTGCCTAAGCAGATTTGGGTGCCTAAGCAGATTTGGGTGCCTAAGCAGATTTGGGTGCCTAAGCAGATTTGGGTGCCTAATCAGATTTGGGTGCCTCGGAAGATTTGGGTGCCTCAGCAGATTTGGGTGCCGAAGCAGATTTGGGTGCCTAAGCAGATTTGGGTGCCTAAGCAGATTTGGGTGCCTAAGCAGATTTGGGTGCCTCGGAAGATTTGGCTGCCTCAGCAGATTTGGGTGCCTCCGCAGATTTGGGTGTCTCAGCAATTCGAGTCCCTAAGCAGATTTGGGTGCCTAAGCAGATTTGGGTGCCTAAGCAGATTTGGGTGCCTCGGAAGATTTGGGTGCCTCGGAAGATTTGGGTGCCTCAGCAGATTTGGGTGTCTCAGCAATTCGAGTCCCTAAGCAGATTTGGGTGCCTAAGCAGATTTGGGTGCCCAAGCAGATTTGGGTGCCTAAGCAGATTTGGGTGCCTCAGCAGATTTAGGTGCCTAAACAGATTTGGGTGCCTAAACGGATTTGGGTGCCCAAGCAGATTTGGGTGCCTAAACGGATTTGGGTGCCCAAGCAGATTTGGGTGCCCAAGCAGATTTGGGTGCCTAAGCAGATTTGGGTGCCTAAGCAGATTTGGATGCCTCAGCAGATTTGGGTGCCTCAGCAGGCGGGCCATGCTTACTCTTCCACGGTCCCGTGGGCGTGTGGGCCAGTCCGTCCTCCAGCACGTCCCTCAGCTCGCCGGCATACTTGACCAGCAGCCTGAGCAGGCGCAGCGTGGCCGTGATGTTGCCGTCCTCGTGGGTGGCCTGCGCCTCGGCCGAGTCCGCCTCCGTCTCGCCAAAGTCCCGCAGGCTGGCCAGCGAGGCCTCGTTGATGTGATGGCTGACAGCCAGCTTCTTGGAGGGCTGAGGGAGAAAGAGAGAGAAAGGGAGACAGAGAGAAAGAGACAGACAGACGGAGAGACCGACATAGAGAGAGAAAAAAAAAGGAGTTAGAGAAGAGAGGGACAGAGAGACAGACAGACAGACAGACAGATAGATAATGGGACACAGGGAAACAGATATAGACAGACAGAAAGCAAGAAGTGGGAGAAGAGAGGGACAGACAGACAGACAGACAGACAATGGGACAGAGGCAAACAGACATAGACAGACAGAAAGGAAGAAGTGGGAGAAGAGAGGGACAAACAGACAATGGGACAGAGAGAGGCAGACATAGACAGAGACAGAAAAGGAGTGGGAGAAGAGAGGGACAGACGGGAGACAGACAGACAGACAGACAGACAATGGGACAGAGAGAGACAGACAAAGACAGAGAGAATGAAAGGAGTGGTAGAAGAGAGGGAAAGAGAGACAAGCAGAGAGACAATGGGACAGAGAAACAATGGGACAGACAGACAATGGGACAGAGAAATAATGGAACAGAGAGACAATGGACAGAGAGACAATGGAACAGAGAGACAATGGAACAGAGAGACAATGGACAGAGAGACAATGGGACAGGGAGAGGCAGACATGGACAGAAAGAAAGACAGGAGTGGAAGAAGAGAGGGACAGAGAGACAGGGAGACGGGAGAGACACAAGATGGAAGGCATTCGATTAGGAAATCAATTTTATTTGCAATCACCACAGTCACCAACCAATTCAAGTGCAAGTTGAGCTTCGGTGTGGCTTTTGTCAAGGCTATATCTGGTGTTAGGAGATAAGCCCCCATTGCGACTACAGATGAATGAGTCAGCATCTTGCTGTGTGCCTCTTTATCAGCCCTTCATTTGGTATATTCTGTCTCTCACCTCCCCAGCCAGTTTGAGGAAGGTGAAGTAGCTGCGGGCGGCCAGCTGGTAGTGGCTGAAGATGCGACGGCAGACACTGTTCCAGACCTCCAGGAGACTGCCCACCACCTTAGCGTCGGCCGACTGCAGGGAGGGGCAGGCGCTCAGGAGCTGACGACGAGTGGTCTCGGCTCCGTCGTGGTAGGCCGACTACAGAAGCCACAAGAGAGAGTGACGGGAGAGTGTGGGCATATCACAGGACATCAGATAACTGGCTCTGCATATTTCTAGGCTTTTTTTTCTTGAAGTTCTATTCGTGTTGCTGTGCGTGCTCTAATGCTGCGTGTCTGTGCATTCGTGAGATCATTTGATTTCCCACCAGTGCTGTTTGTCAAATTTGACCGTTGCTAGTGGGTTTGGGCTTGGTACAGTACATATAGAAGAACACAATTTTAAAAATCAAGACAAAAAAAATTAAATAATAATAATAATAATAATAATAATAAATAAAAAAATAAACAATAAAACAATAAAACAATATAACAATAAAAAATATAAATATTAAAAAAATACTAATAAATAAAAAAATTAAAAAAATTAAAAATTAAAAAATTAAAAAGATAAAAAAAAAAAAAAAAATTAATAAAGCGATCGCTGAGGATAGGCCAACCCACCTGCAGGTGTTCCAGGATGTCTTCCTCTTGGATGCTGGTGGCGCTGCAGTGGGCCTGGCTCAGGATGGACAGGATGCTGTCCGTCTCGCTGTTGGTGATCTCGGCGGGCAGCGACAGCAACACCTGCGACTTCTCCCCCTCCGTCAGCTGCACTCCGCCTTCAGAACTTGACCGCAAAACACACGAAGACCGTGTGGTTAATGGCTCCTCTTTACTTTTCTAAAAGTTGGGCGGAGGGCCTGGTGTTTTGATCCTAGCTTGAAAAGGACCTTCGAGTTATCACTCGGATTCTTTTCATATCCATACCTTATACATGGTGTCACCGCAAACCCTCCCATATTGAAAAGGACCTGCTATTATTGAAACACAATTGCAATTTTGGTCTATTCCCTCTGTAAGCAGTTTCCATTTTTTTTTCATAAATTTCTTTTGAGTCAATTTCTTTTTAGTTGCCCACCTTGGCCATCTAGCCTACATTAAATTGTATTAACCCTAACCGGCATTGAAACCACAATTAACCACACATGTTTTTTCCTGGGGGAGGATAAGGGCCATGCACCAGGACATTCCACAGCGGGGTTTTTGTGGTGACCTGTGGTATGTGAGCCTACATCCCTGTGGGCACTGTGGTAAATTGCGGTATACAGTGTGTGTCCTGTGCGGGAGGTGCAAAGTGTTAGGGTCAAAGCCTTTTTTCAACATGATTGCTGACGTTGCCATTTTAGAGAGTATGGTTGAGAGGAGGCAAACAGGATGCTTGCTTAAATGTTCTGACTGGGGGGACCAAGTCGGCAAGAGCAGAGGAGCACCTTCCATGGAACTATCGGCAGAGGAGACTCAGGGTGACCACCATCCTAAGATGGGCTAGGGGGTTGCAGTGACGACCCAAGCTCCTTGCCAACAAGGTTAATAATAACCTGCCTCTGCATCCAATCCAACAAGGACAAGTGACAGGCAGATGCACCGGCCCAGATATCAGACCAGTATTCCATGAGCCGTGTAGTTCTCAGGGATGTAAGTGAACGACAAAGTCACTTCCTGAAAATCACCGAAGGCCAATCAATTGTGCAACTGCGAGTGAGCGCTTATGCGACCGAGAGATGCGACTTCAAGATTCACGGCAGGGGTGCAGACACCCTTCAGTTTTGAGGGTTTTAAAATATAAAATTTAGCATTTTGAGATACCAGTTCTGTTTGGGATATTGGTGGATCTGTACGTACAGGGCTCGACCTTAGCACTAGCCCGACGGTCATTGTCTAGTAAAAACAGCTGCGGGCTAGTAAAATGACCCACTTTGCTAGCCCGGCGGACTAGTAAAAAGCAGACAGCGGTGTGGAGGCAAAAAACAATGTGGGCGGGGATGAGAAAGTAGAAACTAATGATTTGTTTTACTTGACCTTATAACCTTGTGTCAAATTTAATATTAATTATACAGGGCTAGTAAAACTTGCTGCGGGCTAGCAAAAATCTCAATTTACTAGCCCGGCAGGCTAGTTAAAAAAAACCTTAAGCACGAGGTTTGACGTACCTTGCGATGTCGACGGCTTTGCGCCCCCACCGGTAGCACCAGGAGGCTAGGGAGGACCAGGCCTTGGTGAGGGACGGTGCCTGCATGGTGCTCAGATGCAATAGCCGTCCGCACACGGCATCCGTCTCACTGACGGCTAGGCTGCTGCCAACAACTTGAATGAAACCACGAAAACACTTATTTAAAAAATGACAACCTCACTTAAATGAAACTCCCCAAAGCAAGATCTGACAAAAAAAAAGTCAATCTCAATTGAATGAATCACAACAAAATCTGGTTGAAAAAATGGCAACCTAAATTGAATGAAACACAACAAAAGCTGATTGAAAAAATGACAACCTCACTTGAATGAAACTCCCCAAAGCAAATCTGATTAGGAAAATTTCAATCTCAATTGAATGAAACCCCAAAAAAGTCTGATTGAAAAAAAGGCAAACTCAATTGAATGAAACAAAGCCAGCTCGGTGGTTAATTGGTTAAGCTCTGGAAAGCAGGAGTCATGGGTTCAAATCTCGCTTAAGCCCCTACACAACATTGGTCAGATCGAAAAACAGAAATGTTCACAGATTTACACGAAACTTAATATACAGTTTCAAGATGGTTATAGTAGAAACCTCCCACTGAAATATTTCTGCCTAAAATGTTGTATTTTGGGAGAAAAGAGTAAAAGAAATTGTTTACATCTCACCGAGATCTAAACTATTTTTCGGAACAGTACGGCGTTGAATGCTGCATTTTCGCGAAACAAATGAAGTGGTTTTCACAATTTTCTCGAGACTCGGTTGGCGGATTGAGCTGAAATTTTCACAGGTGTGCTATTTCATGCATATGTTGGATCAGACAACGTATGGATGCTATTCTTTGACCTTGACCAATGTTTTGAAGGGGATTTAAGGGGCCTGAATTGTTTTGATCAGGCAGGGGACAAAGCACTGAGCATTCAATGCTTATTACGTCAAGCAGGACAAACCCTCATTGAATCAAGAAATGATGTTTGAAGGCAATGTTGGTGCTAGTCAGAAGCATGTATCAACAATATTGCTCATCAAATCAATTGCAAAAATTAAAATGATAAATGGATGGAAGATTGTACATGAAACAGAACCAAGATCACACATGAAAATGGTTGAACAAATAGTGAATGGATAAAATTGAAAGGATACTAGATTGTTTGTCCAAAATGTTTACTCATAGTACCTTCTCGCTGCGAGGGGTTTGTAGTTTCACTGGTCCCCAAGCCTAGGCCCTGGCTGGTGCCCATCCGCTCCATGTCCAACAGGGCAGAGATGTTCCTAGCCAGGGCCGATGTTTTAGTGGCGGCCTCGGTAGCGGCCGGCAAGGCGGCCACCTTCAGGTGGGGCACGGCACTGCGGTAGTCGGCCGTGAACCACTTGACCAGGCTGAGCAGGGAGCGGGCCCGGACGTGGCCAGCCTCGGGGTCCGGGGCCAGACTGCCGGCCAGGCCACCGGCCAGTCCAGCGGCTGCCGGCAGAGGACAGCGGATCCCCCGATGGCCTGACAGCAACTCCCAGGCTTCCAAGTGGTGGCCGGTGGCCTGCAGGAGCTTGGCTGCTTCTCGGGCGGCCAGCTGGCCGGCCGGCAGAGCAGCGGCCGCAGTGGCCGAAGTGGCTGCAGTGGTCAGTGTGGCCAGGGCCGACAGGAGTGGCCTGACCGCCCGTCGGGGGCTGCCGTTGCTATCCAGGGTGGTTGCTGCGGCAGGGACATCAGCCGCAGCAGCAGCAGCATCCCTGGCTACAGGCAGCGGCCCCAGGCATTGGAGCAGCAGTCGCTGGGCGTACTTGGTGTTGCCTTGCTTGCGAGCCAGGTGCACTGTCGCCAGCTGCACCTTGGACAGGTGAGAGGCCAGCTCTGAGGCCAAACCTGCACAACGGTGACAGAGAAGAACAGGTTTGATCAGTGGACTAAATTGAAAACCGATGGTGTGATCTCTGGAGATACACTGACACCCCCCACACCGGCAAAGATAGTTGACCATTTGGAAAGGCAACCATCTAAGGGCTAAATAGGGGCTAAATAGGGGGTAACTATGTTGTTCCCTAGAGATCCCTAGAGATATACGGCAGTTAATGGTTGGAATTGTTTCTGACTGGCACCCCCACCCCAGCAAAGCCTAGTTGACTATTTGGGAAGGCCACCATCTAAGGGCTGGATTGTTCAGAGGTCTCGGGTTCAAGTCCCAGTCCAGTCAAAGTTTTCTTTGCCAATTTTAAATTTTTTGCAACAATTTATTATTTGAAAGATGGAGAAATTTAATCAAGTAAAATGTATTCTGCAAGTACATACTGGCACATTCAGGGTCGGCCATGAGCAGGCTGTGCTGGTAAGCTGTGACCTTTGACACTTGACCCACTGTGCTGAGGTCATGCTGGGCCGGCTCAAATCTCAGGACCTGAGAGACGGGCATCTTGCAATCCTGAACAGGAGTGAAAAGTGGAAGAGAGGAATTAGGATTCAGCCCACTCCTACAGCAATACAAAAAAAACAAATGTTGAAAACTGCTAACTGCCATCAATTACCACAATGCAAAGCTCTAAAATTCAGAAGGCTGGATGCTTCCATACAAGCAGTATATTACTCAAAGGCCCAAACCCAAACAACCAACCACCCACCCACCCACCTACCCAAACACCCACCCACACACCCACCTACGCACCCATCCACCCACCCAAACACTCACCCAAACACCCACCTACCCACCAATCCACCCACCCACCCAAACATCCACCCACCAACACGCCCACCTACCCACCCCCCCATCTACCCAAACACCCACCCACCTACCCACCCACCCAAACACCCACCAACCAACAAGCCCACCTACCCACCCACCCATCTACCCACCTACCCAAACACCCACCCACCTACCCACCCATCCACCCACCCACCAAACACCCACCCACCCACCCAAACACCCACCAACCAACAAGCCCACCTACCCACCCACCCATCTACCCACCTACCCAAACACCCTCCCACCCCACCCACCAGCAAACCCACCTACATGTACCCACCCACCCACCCATTTATTCACCCACCCACTCATCCATCTAGCCACCCACCTGTGTGCGGCCCTGGATGGTGTTGGCCAGGCTGTTGGCCTGCTGCAGGACCAGGGCAAAGTCGGCCGGTGGGTGAGCGGGCCAGTCCAGCCAGGCCAGTGCCAGGCCACTCTCGGCCATTCCCCTGGCCACCTTCAGCATCCCCAGCACAGCCGACCTGAGAGGGAAAACATAAGAAAACACCCAATCCTTCAAGCAAGTCATAATCCATCAAAAAGAAGGGAAAAAAGAAAGAAAAAAAAAAGATGGGGAATTAATTAACCCTAACCGGCATTGAAACCACAATTAACCACACATGGTTTTTCCTGTGGGAGGATAAGGGCCATACACCACAACATACCACAGCGTGGTTTTTGTGGTATCCTGTGGTATGTGAGCCTGCACCCCTGAGGGCACTGTGGTAAATTGTGGTATACAGTGTGTGTCCTGTGCGGGAGGTGCAAAGCGTTAGTGTTAATGAATGATTTTGTTGTGGCCGTACCGTTCCGCTCCAGTTGCGTCTTCGTCCAGTCCGGTGCCGGTACGGTGCTGGGTCAGGGCTCGGACTACCTCCAGCGAGGCACGCTGCAGCACGGCCCCGGGGCTGTGTATGCCCTCCGGCGCCATAAGGATCTCATGGGGGCCGGCGGCTGGGTCCGGGGACAGACCGGGGACCAGGTCCAGATGGCCGGCCACCGAGGGGAAATCGCCCTCCTCGAACCGGCTCAGTGCCCTGGTGAGAGACAGAGAGAGAGAGAGAGAGTGGAATGATGGAATTTTGAAGGACCAAATTGATTGCTCAATTCTAGGAGGCATTCTAAACCTGGAAAAAAAGAAGTCTTTGATGAATCAGATCAAATAGAAATAGGTATATTGGGACTGCACTGGAGCAAAACGAGTGATCATCGGACCTTTTTCGAAAATCTGGCTTCGACTTAGGCACTGGATTTGTCTTTCGTTATTTCGTCCATTCTAAACTTACAAGGCAGGAAAACATGAGGCCTTTGGCTTTATTCTTTAACGTTATACTACACTTTAAAAAAAGAATCCAAAGCTTCTACTACAGCAAAGAACTCCAAACCCTGTTTTCGGCTTTTGGATATCAGAGAAGAAGCTCGAGTCATTGTCAGAATATTCAGACTACACTTTGAATGTCCAGGAAATATGCATGGATTTTTAGTTTCGATGGCATTCTGGTTCACTCCGCCTCTAGGGTGTGACTAGGGTCTAAGGCCGGGAAATCGGATCTCACTTGAGGACGTTGACGTCGCTGCCCAGGACGACATGCTTCTGCAGGGTGTCTGGCACCATGGCCCGCAGCTCGGCAAGCGACTCCTGCCACTTCAGAGCGGCGCTCCAATCCGTAAGGGCCACATAGGACCTCGTCACCTACAAGGAAACAGAAAATATCTCGGTATTAAACAACAAAGTAAATACCTGAGACTTAAGGCTTTGCATGGTGGGTGAATCAATATAGGAAGGTTTGCGGTGAACACCATGTATCAGGTCTCTTAAAGGAAGAGGTATGGTTCTGAAAAGAACCTGAGGGTAACTCAGGTTCTTTTCAGAACCATACCTCTTCCTTTAAGAGACCTGATACATGGTGTTCACCGCAAACCTTCCTATAAAGTAAATACCTAAAAAAACTGTTGCAAACTGCTCACTGACCTGGAATACATGAATCTGAAAAGTTAGAGGGCCTGATGTTTCAATCCTAGCAGGACCTTTCTCAAAGGCAAAGTGACTTATCACTTGGACCTGTCTCAAAGGCAAAGTGACTTTTCACTTGGACCTTTCTCAAAGGCAAAGTGACTTGTCACTTTGAGCTTTCTCAAAGGCAAAGTGACTTGTCACTTTGAGCTTTCTCAAAGGCAAAGTGACTTGTCACTTGGACCTTTCTCAAAGACAAAGTGACTTGCCACTTGGACCTTTCTCAAAGGCAAAGTGACTTGTCACGTGGACCTTTCTCAAAGGCAAAGTGACTTGTCACTTGGACCTTTCTCAAAGGCAAAGTGACTTGTCACTTGGACCTTTCTCAAAGGCAAAGTGACTTGTCACTTGGACCTTTCTCAAAGGCAAAGTGACTTGTCACTTGGACCTTTCTCAAAGGCATAGTGACTTGTCACTTGGACCTTTCTCAAAGGCAAAGTGACTTGTCGCTTGGACCTTTCTCAAAGGCAAAGAGACTTGTCACTTGGACCTTTCTCAAAGGCAACGTGACTTGTCACTTGGACCTTTCTCAAAGGCAAAGTGACTTGTCACTTGGACCTGTCTCAAAGGCAAAGTGACTTGTCACTTGGACCTTTCTCAAAGGCAAAGTGACTTGTCACTTGGACCTTTCTCAAAGGCAAAGTGACTTGTCACTTGGACCTTTCTCAAAGGCAAAGTGACTTGTCAATTGGACCTTTCTCAAAGGCATAGTGACTTGTCACTTGGACCTTTCTCAAAGGCAAAGTGACTTGTCACTCGGACCTTTCTCAAAGGCAAAGTGACCTGTCACTTGGACATTTCTCAAGTGTCCAGTTCAGTTTTCTTTGCCATTTTTCAGATTGTTCAGAAATGTCTCAGTCCATTTTCCTCTTGCTTGTTTTATTGGAAACATTTATTTAGATAAAACTTAATAAAGGTTTGCATTGTGGAAGCACAAAGTGGAGAGTCTGCTGTGACAACGTGTAAGTTTAAGATGGAGTACCGCTATGAAAAGAGCCGCTTGCTCATGGTTTTGGACAGTGTGCACTCCGCCCGTCGTCAGGAAACTTTCAGGAAGCATTTTGTGCATGAATTAGATATACCTTAGGGGGTGATCTTTACCTGACTGATGAGAAACTCCACCACTCTGGGGCTCTGGGTGACTGGGGTCGCTGCCAGGGCGTTGGTCTCCGAGTTCCTGACCAGCACCTTGGGCTGGGGCTGGGGCTGGGGCTGGGGCTCGGCACCCTTGGACCTGGGACTGTTGGGGCCTGCCTCGGCTGCCGTCTTGGCCAGGTGCGGCTGGCTGGGCATCTCATCCAGTTGAAGGTACTTCTTGAGGGCGAGGAGGGTCTCCACAGTGGATGCTTCGTGCCTGCGACCAGATCAGATCAGATCAGTGCAACCAGATTACTTAGTGTTTTATGAGGTTAACGATGATACAAGTATGGGATATATACCGGTATTTGCAGCTATAATAAATACTTGGACATTTATTTCAATGCTGCAACTCGTTTACAAAATGCACTGTGAATTTTTTACAATACAATACAATACAATCATTTTATAAAAGATAGTATAAAATTATTAATGCAGAAACGTAATCAATAATTTAGTACGAGTTGGCAATGGTAGAATAGATTATGATAATTTTTTCGCAGTGGCTGTTGTTACGGCAGTCGTCCGTGTGGTTCCCTGACTTGATTGTATTTCGTCAGCATTGCAGGCTGGTTGAACCAGTCTATTAGCTGATAGTCTGGTTCCAAGAGCTAAACATCCTGACAAATACTGTGAAGTCAGGGAACCACACGGACGACTGCCGTAACAACAGCCACTGCGAATTTTTTTTCATTTCTACAGTTGTGTGAGAGTGAGTAATTTGTATTACTTGATCACTGTAGTAGCAGATTGTCCATGGATACAATATTGATCATACATACACTATCTCTAGTGGGCAGGGCTACATAGATTGGTCTGCTAGGATGTGTGGGCTGCCTTAGCGGAGAATCTAAATGTCTATCGATTAGGGTGTCACCACAAGCCAGACACTACATGTCCCATGAATCCGGCGAACAAAAGCACAGACTTAAAACAACAATCCCCGTGGTCGGAAGATTCATGTAACACCATGGCAATGAAAAAGCACGTCTCTAAATTGCATCCTTAGCAACCTACCACGATCAGGGTTTTTGAAAGTAACTGCGATTTCCATTTGTGGGGAAGTTGCGCCTTGAAATCGTTGACTGATTAGGTCTCTTGTCAAAAAGATCATCGGTTGAGTGCTGGTTGAATTCATCCGACCGATAAAATTTCCCACGGTAGAAAGCCGATTGTACTGGACTCTGGGGTGCAAAATTCACGATGGCTATCCTGTGGAAATGACATCGGACGGGTCAAATCATCCGATACCCAACCGATGATCTTTTTGACAAGAGGCCTTAATCAGGCGAACAATTTGATTCAGGCTCACCTGGACTCGGCAGCAGGCAGACAGGAGGTCATCCAGCCCAGGCTCCGGCCTGACTCTTCCTGGACCCAGGCACACAGCCCTGTGATGGCGTGGGGGCTGCGTAGCTCAGTCAGGCTGGCCACCACACGCAGCACTGCATCCTCAAACAGCTGGCCCTTAAGGTAGCGGAGAGACGGACAGACAGATAAAAGCATAGAGAAGAAGGTACATGTAGTCTGCATGGATTTATGTGTATGGACATGTATGTGTGTGCTTGTATGTGTGTGCAATGTCTATGTAAACCTACAAATATTTGCTTTTAAGTTGAATTCTGTTTTTGTTTCTATATTTATCATCCTGTATATCATCCAAGTTAACTTGTTTAGTTTATGCTCTACAGGTATGTTTGTTTGTTTTGTCGCGTCATTATTTGCCTTCTCTTTGACGTTATTTGTCTTTGACTATTTATTCTTTAATTATCTTTAATATCTTTATTATTATTTAATATCTCTACTGAATTTAATTGACTTGTAGTGAGTGGAACAGTGGGTGCAAGGAGGAGAGGAAGGGACAAAGGGGCTGGATGGGACAGGGATATATAGAAGAATGGTGTGCAAATGAGCACTGCACAGGCGTGTCGTTTTGCACAGCATCCGGGCGGCTATCGGGCAGTGTGTGAGGGCACCACACTGCCAGGTGCCAACTCTGGCTCAAGTTTACATGCCGCTGCCACGATGATGGCTTAGTAGCGATGCATGTGGAAAGAGCAATGAGTAAAGGGAGAAACAGGGAATTGAGAGAGAGTCAGGGAGAAAGAGAGGGAGAGGGAATATGGGAGGGGGGGAGGTGAGAGGGGGGAGGGAGAGGGAGAGGGAATATGGGAGGGGGAGAAGGGAGGGGGAGGGGGAGAGAGAGAGGGGGAGAGAGAGGGAGAGATAGAGGGAGAGGGAGAGAGAGAGGGAGAGGGAGGGGGGAGAGGGAGAGGGAGGGTGAGAGGGAGAGGGAGAGTGAGGGGGAGGGGGAAGGGAGCGGAAGAGGCAGGGGGAGGGGGAGAGGGAGAGAGAGATGCCGGGGCAGAAGGAGAGGGAGAGGCAGAGGGAGAGGCGGCGGCAGAGGCAGAAGGAGAGGCAGAAGGAGAGGGAGAGGGAGAGGGAGAGGGAGAGGGAGAGGGAGAGGGAGAGGGAGAGGGAGAGGAAGAGGGAGAGGGAGAAGGAGAGGGAGAGGGAGAGGGAGAGGGAGAGGGAGAGGGAGAGGGAGAAGGAGAAGGAAAGGGACAGGGACAGAGACAGGGACAGGGACAGAGCAGGAGGGAGAGATGGAGTTAGCAAGATACATTAAAGAAATAGAGATAGAATGAGAGAGAGTGAGATTTAGAAAGTGGGAAAAGATAGCGAGCCAGAGAGCAAGAAAGAGACAGTGAGCGATGAGAAGGGCGACTCACGGTGGTGTTGTTCTTGGCCATGAGGTCCTCAATCAGGACCAGACCGTGCCTGAGGGCCACGGCATGCTGGCCGCAGTTGACGGCAGCGGCCACGGCCAGGCGACGGATGTTACGCAGCCAGTCCTGGCAGGTGGCGCGGTTGGTCCGGAAAAACGTCCTAACCGCCTGTACCGAGGAGGAAGAGGACAATAAAGGGGAAGAAAGTCAACAACAATTTGTTCAGTCAAATCTCCTCAGCATCGAGTCACCGTTTCAGGTTTTGCGACAGCCATGATACCAGGGCCCAATGTCATAGAGCCGCTTAAAGCCCCCACGCAATATTGGTAAGATCGAAAAACAGAAATGTTCACAGATTTACATGAAACTCATATAGTTTGAAGATGGTTACAGTAGAAACCTTTCACTGGAATATTTCTGCCTAAAATTTTGTATTTTGGGAGAAATGAGTAAAAGAAATAGTTTACATCTCACCGAGATCTAAACTCTTTTTCGGAACAGTACGGCGTTGAAATGCTACATTTTCGGGAAACAAATGAAGCGGTTTTCACGATTTTCTCGAGACTTGGTTGGCAGATTGAGCTGAAATTTTCACAGGTGTGCTATTTCATGCATATGCTGTATCAGGCAACGTATAGATGCTATTCTTTGACACCGACCAATGTTGTGTAGGGGCTTTAAGCGTGAAAATCTGCTAAGCAGGAAAAGTCTTCCTCATGTAAGCAGGATTACAAACCGCACTGTGATGTGACGTCAATTGCTTTTGACTTGAAATGTACAGCACAGTTTGCCTACAATCTTGCCATTTTCAAAAGGAATGTTAATTCCTATCTCTGGACTTCCTGAGTCCCTCTCTATCTCCTTATTTCACTAACCCTTAACCTTGAGTGGCTTTTCAGACTTGTTTTGGGCAATCTTGCATGCATGGGAAAAAAAAGAAAATTCCATTCTTCTTTACCAAACAATTTTCATGGATCCTGGGATGTTCGTCATAGCGATGTTCCACTGCATACCAAACAAATTTTATGGATCCTGGGATGTTCATTATGGCGACGTTCCACTGCATACCAAACAGTTTTCATGGATCCTAGGATGTTTATTATAGCGACGTTCCACTACATACCAAACAATTTTCATGGATCCCGGGATGTTCGTTATAGCGACGTTCCACAGTATACCAAACAATTTTCATGGATCCCGGGATGTTCGTTAAAGCGACGTTCCACAGTATACCAAACAATTTTCATGGATCCTGGGATGTTCATTATAGCGACGTTCCACAGTATACCATACAATTTTCATGGATCCTGGGATGTTCATTATAGCAACATTCCACTGTATCTCTCTGGAGAGGGCAGGCAGAGCATACTGCGGGGCACTATACCTTTGGTGTGGCAGGCATGGCGACAGCGCAGCCTTCATAGGCGTTGTACATCAGCTTCTCCAGGTGCTCCAGGAACTGCAGCAGAAGGGCTGGTCTCAGCTGGTGCTGGTGGTAGGCAGGGCTCAATACTGCCGGGTACCGGTGAAACCAAAGATGGAAACCAGTGAGGCATTTACATCAATTCATTGGCTACGGCTTGAAAATACACACGAGTCTATGGAAGTGGTCACCAAGCGGCTGCAGCCAGTTCGCATATGGTTGTGTGTTACTTCTAGCCACAGCCAATATATTCGGGCACAGCCTTACAATGTACTTTACTTCAATGGACAAAAAGCTAAAGTTGACCCTATGACATTTTATTACTTGTATTACAATACCTATAGCACTCTGTACAACCATGACAAAATGACACAAAAGTAATATTAAGGACCTTTTCTTCACAGATTAATTTCAAAAGAAAGTACCCATGATTTGAATGTACATTTCAAGACATAATTTGAGCAAATAATATTCGAAAAGAAGAGAATGCCATTTGAGAAAAATATTCCTGAATGTGGACAAAACTAAAACATTGTGTTCTATCAATTCGGCCTCAATAGCCGACGATCAATTCCTTACTAATCTGATGACGTACTTCTCTAGGGTGTAAGAATGTTATTCACAGGGTTGTAAGTGACCCCATGAAAATCACTGAAGGCCAATAAATTGTGCGACTATGAGAGTGAGCGCTTACGCGACCGTGAGATTCACAGCAGGGGTGCAGGCGCCTATAAATTTCAAGGGTTTTAACAGATAAAAATGAGCTGTTTGAGATACCTGTTTGACATAAAAACAAATAATAAATTTAAAAAAACAATAAAAAAAAACAATGCCATTTTCGGAAATCCGTACATTTCTGGAAATCCGTAAATTTACGGGAGTCTTACATCCCTGTATACATATAATGGATTACATTCTATTCTCAGGGTGTTCTTGGATGGGAGAGTAGAACAGGGAGTCTGGGTGTGTTACCTTTGCAGGAGGCTTTCTGGCTCTCCTCCATCTGGCCTTTGGTGTCCCGACCAAAGTCAAGTAGGGCAGCTGACGAAATATAAAATTCCAATATTTAGTAAGGCCTGACGTTTCAATCCTAGCAGGACCTTTCTCAAAGGCAGTATGACAAGGACAAACACAGATACAAGTAGGAAGGGGATAGAGAGTGAATAGGACACAGATGACAGAGAAGAAAAGAGGAAAGGTGGAAGGGTGAGATCAAACGGAAAGGCAGGGACTGGGGTAGGGATTACTGAGCAGAGGGAGAAAGATCAAAGTGTGGAGGAGTGAACACGAAAGGAGGATTATCTCTTTTCAGAGCCACACTCCTTCTTGGTCTCACCGCAAACCTTCCACTTTAGCCGCGTTTCCACTGGACTTATTTTGGTAAAAGTAACCAAGACTATGGTTACTTTTCCCATAGAATTCCCATAGAATGTAATCCAGTGGAAACGGCCCAGTTAATTTTCCTCTCGGTTACTTTAACTTTTAAAAGTTTACTTTTACCGGCCAACCTCTGCCCAGTAAAAGTGACCAGGTAAGTTTAACAGAGCTGATTAGTTCAGTGGAAATGCACCACTCGGTAAAACGCGACAATTAATTTTTGCCTGCTCGGTTACTTTAACCATTGTCTCGGTTAAATTGACCGACTCAATAGTCCAAGTGGGAACGACAGTCAAATATGACCATTGGAAATTTAACCATCGTCTCAGTTAAATTTTAGTCCAGTGGAAACGCGGCTTTAGTATTTCCACCATGCAAACCTCCAAGGCTTCTCTGACTGAGATTGCTCGTGAGGAGGTTTCAAACAGGTCAGCTCACCCTCGATGGCCCGGAAGGTCTCCGGGGGTTTGCCCAGCGGCGTGCGGAGCTTGGCTAGGACGCAGTACTGGGCCGCCTCCCAGGTTGCCCAGAACCACTGCAGGGCCAGGTTGCCGTCGATCTAGAGACAGGGGACAGGCATTCAACAAGGTTTGTTGGCTGGATAGGTACAGGGTATTCACCAAGAAACTGGGGCTTGTTTTTAGATGCCTGTGATATTATAATGAGTGAGATGAATATGACCGTAGCCTAAGCACAAGCCTTCATTTCGAAACCATGAGCTGATTCCCTAAACACTCTAGCTACAGTCCATTAACTGGAAGAAGAGCTAGAGCATATTCATAGGCCGTTTACGAAATGAAGGCTTGGGCTCGGGCTTAGGCTTCGGCTCTATTTATCTTACTCATTATAATATCACAGGCATCTAAAAACAAGCATTTTGCCCCAGTTTTTCGTGGTGAATAGTCTGTACCTATCAAGCCAATCAACCTTCAAATTCGGACACAAACCACGACCTGGATTTTCAGGTTTTGTCAGACGGAGACGAAGCCTGAGCCTGAGCCTTCATTTCATAAACGGCCATAATTCTAGGTGCAGAGATAGAAGCATGCAAGGGGAATCAAAGAAGAAGAAACAAAAGGCAAGCCTAGAATCTTTGGAGTTTTACGTTAAAGGCCCAATACAACATTGGGAAGATCGGGAAACATCCATGTCCACAGATTTCCTTCTAATTTACTCATGTTGAAATCTTCGGGTCAATTGCCCAAAATAACGCAATTGTTGCCGCTAATCTGGTAATATAGGTGGCAACTGAAACAGGCGTGTCTCATGCTAAATAGTGCTCTGAGGTAGGGCCCAAAAAATCTTTGAAATTTAGACAAAAGTGGTGTCCATATCCGGAGGGTTTTGCACATAGCAACACCACAGAGGCTCCGGATTTGGAGGTTCCGGAACAAAGTGGTTAAGGGTGAGTGCCAAGCCTCGCGCTTAAGTTTTTTTTTAACTAGCCCACCGGGCTAGTAAATTGATTTTTTTTGCTAGCCCGCAGCAAGTTTTACTAGCCCTCTATAATTGATATTGAATTTAACACAAGGTTATTTATTAGGTCAAGCAAAACAAACTTAGCTTCTACTTTCTCATCCCCGCCTGCATCATTTTTTGTCGCCACATTGCTGTCTACTTTTTACTAGTCCGCCGGGCTAGCAAAGTGGGTCATTTTACTAGCCCACAGCTGTTTTTACTAGACAATGACCGTCGGGCTTGTGCTAAGGTCGAGCCCTGGTGACTATTTTGAGGGGGGAAAAAGAAGCTAGAGGCTGATCCGAGACACCTCCACATGCCCTAAAGGTAACTGGAATTGTGCAATGAAGCGGAGATCACAAACATTCCATCAACTAAACCAGCAGATCTCAAAGGTGCTGACTGAGATGCTCACAAAGTCAGGCAGCCTGATCTCCCCGGGTACGTGGCCACCCTTGTCCGGACGTCGACAGCTGTGGTACAGCTTCTCCAACCAGTCGGGATCACTGCAGAAATAATAGGGTTTTTAAAAAAATGGCAGTTAATGGTTGAATTGCTTCTGACTGGTTCACCCCACCCAAAATTGGAAAGACTAGTTGACTATTTGGGAAGGCCACCATCTAAGGGCTGGACAGCTGTGATGAGAAGAGCACTGGTACGTTAAACCTGAGGTCACGGGTACAAGTCCAATGAAAGTTTTCTTTGCCAATTTGTTTTAGTGGTTTATAAGTTCCAAATCAGTTTTTCCTTCGTTTGTTTAAATCTGACACACATCTGGAAGACTCAACAGAAGGTGCCCAGTTCTTCCAGGGCTTGTGCTTTTTAGTGCTGAGACTGACCGGTCTCATGATGGCGCTGTGCTTCTCTGCTATGACGAGCTTCTTCTCTTTTTTTCTTTTTTTAAATACAGACATACACCTCAACACAACTATTCCCCAGAAGGATAACTGCCTGGAAACTTGAGATCGATAAGATCTTTTTTTCGGTGTTCAAAACAGCCCCAAATTCACTTTAAATTTGACGAAGGAGAAGGAGAAGAAGAAGAAGAAGAAGAAGAAGAAGAAGAGTGGATGCCCACCTGGGAGCCTCTCCGAGTAGGATGAAGGCCACCACTGTCCGAAAGTCCTGGGAGTGGAAGGTGCTGATGGGAGCCCGGCCGATGTGGCTGCGCCTGGCCAGCCGGTAGGCCTGCAGGCCCTGGGGATCCTCCTCCGAGAAGGTGACCGTGGCCTGCTTGCGGCCGCTGAGTCGCTTGGCCTGGGTCAGTGGGAAGGTCTCGGTCCTGGTGGTGGTGGTGGTGGTGGTAAGGAGGGGGGGGAGGAGATTGAAAAGGGACAGGGTTGGGTTAACGGTGAAAGAGTTCACTCTACAGTCATTGATCTGGCTACTGCCTGTGTACACCACAGCATTTGACGTTACTGACTGCATACCTCAATAGGATATCAACGGGCAATCTGGCCATCAGAGACGTGTAGGCTGCCTTGATGCTGTCACTGGTACTCTGCAACTTCACTTTGCACATCTCCAAGCAGCTAAAAAAGTATTGAAAAAAGAAAACCAAGAAAACTTAATTGTTGAACGCAAAGCACAACATAACTCAATGAGGGGTTGAACAGCTCAGAATGCGGTGGGCAGATGGATGGAAGGATGGACGGCCATGCATGGATTGACTGGCTATGGCTGAGAATTGGCTAAAGGCGCTGACAAACCGCTTCCAAGGACTCGCGTACGTTTAGAAGCCACAGCCGGTAGACACCCAAATTCAAAGCCAAATTCATGGTGGGAAAGCACCCCAAACAAGGGACAGCTCATACCTCAGTAGAAAGTCCATGCACGGTTCCCCGCAGCTGAGCACTAGCTGAAGACACTGACAGGCACCCAGGCAGATATTCAGTTCCTTGCTGTGCGCTGTGTGGAGAGAGAAATCAAACAAAGAGTGCTTGGTACAAACAGCCAAATTGCCTCAAGAATGGAATCGGTAAAGACAGGGCTCGAATTTCAGACGAAAAAAAAGTCTAGTAACTGAAGACTCTTACTGGACATTAACTATTTCTACAAGACTTGTGCCATAAATAAGAAAAAAGAAATGCGCGCAGTGAAAGAAATACCATGACCAAATGCTGTTTACTTGTACCTGCTCAAAGTCAAAGTTATATTTGAGTGCCATTTTGTTCATGGTGCAAAAAAAAAAACCACTAGACAGCCGGTCCAGTACAGTCACACTCAGCACTAGACCGACGCTGAAATCACTAGACTCGGTCCACGGTCTAGTGGATATTTCGAGCCCTGAAAGATGGCCCTGGTAGTCTGACTGATGAACAATAACAACTTAAAGAGGACACATGAAGACAAACCAGTTGGGAAACGTGCATGTCCATCTTTCTTGAACTAGACCTCCCAAGGTGTAGAACAAAGAGGTATCAGAACAGCTTCTTCCCTCGTTCAGCCTCTCTCTGGAATTCCCTTCCTGGTTCATGTTTTCCCCCAGCCTACAATCTTGCCCTTTTTAAGAGGAATTCCTATCTCCGGCCTTCCTGAGTCCCTCTCTATTTCCTTCTTTCCTTAGCCATTAACCTTGAGTGTTTTTTATAGCCATGTTCAGGGCGAATTTGCATTTAAAAGACATACTCAATAGTACATTACCTATTGCATATCCTGCAAGTATGCTTGATTCTGGTTTATGTACAAATTGTTGAGACGGTTTTGATTCCCAAAGGTGCCCTTTTTTCAAGGAAATACCACTGAGCAGGCCCTAAATGTGGTGAGTGGTGAACCCAACTCTACCCAACCCTAGCAGTGTAAACACTGCTAAGGTTTGGTTCATGTACTGCAGGAGTATTTGGTAGGGAAGTGGGAAACTCACCGAGAGGTAGCAGCGCCTGTATGGCCAGGTTGAAGGGTGCCGTGACATAGAGGATCTGGTAGTCGGCCTGCTGCATGTGCTGCAGAATGCTGTAGAACCAGTGCAGGCACAGCCGTCTAGAGAGTAGACAGAGGGATCAAGAGAGAGAGAGTGGTCACGGATAGTCCAGGCTTGAATGCCTTGAAGGCTACCCAGGGTGGGAGTCAAGACTGTGTAAAGGCATGCGGTGACACCGTGCTCATTTTGTTAGAGTGAGTGTGGTTCTGGAAAGAACCAAAGGGTTTTCACTCGACGTTTTGAACGGCACTCTGTTCTCCAGAAGAGGAGCTCAAAAAAAATGCTAATGATATGCTTCTAAGGAACAGCAGACTCTGCAGTGTCATCCTACCCTCCCCCCTCCCCCCCCCCAAAGAAAAACCCCACACACGTCCGTAAACCCCAACAAGATCTTCCCATTAATCCCAGCTGGTTGACTTCGGGCGGTCTGTTCTTCACACACAAAACCGTGTTCTCGCACTCAAACCCCACGAAAACGACCCAAGAACGTTGCAAGTGGAAACAGGATCACAATTATCATCACACAACACATCTCTCCATGCCAGGGTTGGTCATGAGGGAAGGTTTTCAGTAGGTTTTCTATATTATTGTTTGGTTAAGTCATTTTGAGATAATTTTATTTGTAAGTTTTTTGTAAGTGGTTCAAGTCTATTTGTAAATGAAATTTGATTGTTTTTATGTAATGTGCGTACGATCATTTTCATGATTTAATTTATCATTATTATTATTATTATGAACGCATACCTGCTGTCGCTGGAGACGGCTGGGTGGGGCAGCACCGTGCCCAGCAGGTTGAGCACGCTGCGGAAGTAGCCGCTGGTCTTGGCCGAGCCCGAGCCCAGGTTGGTGGCCGACAGGCCGAAGCTGCTGGAGATGAAATGACCGTTGCTGCAGCAGGGAGGGAAGAAGCGGGAGGGAGAGAGAGGGAGGGAAGGAGAGGGAGGGAGAGAGAGGGAGGGAAGGAGAGGGAGGGAGAGAGAGGGAGGGAAGGAGAGGGAGGGAGAGAGAGGGAGGGAAGGAGAGGGAGGGAGAGAGAGGGAGGGAAGAAGCGGGAGGGAGAGAGAGGGAGGGAAGAAGCGGGAGGGAGAGAGAGGGAGGGAAGGAGAGGGAGGGAGAGAGAGGGAGGGAAGGAGAGGGAGGGAGAGAGAGGGAGGGAAGGAGAGGGAGGGAGAGAGAGGGAGGGAAGGAGAGGGAGGGAGAGAGAGGGAGGGAAGGAGAGGGAGGGAGAGAGAGGGAGGGAAGGAGAGGGAGGGAGAGAGAGGGAGGGAAGAAGCGGGAGGGAGAGAGAGGGAGGGAAGAAGCGGGAGGGAGAGAGAGGGAGGGAAGAAGCGGGAGGGAGAGAGAGGGAGGGAAGAAGCGGGAGGGAGAGAGAGGGAGGGAAGAAGCGGGAGGGAGAGAGAGGGAGGGAAGAAGCGGGAGGGAGAGAGAGGGAGGGAAGAAGCGGGAGGGAGAGAGAGGGAGGGAAGAAGCGGGAGGGAGAGAGAGGGAGGGAAGAAGCGGGAGGGAGAGAGAGGGAGGGAAGAAGCGGGAGGGAGAGAGAGGGAGGGAAGAAGCGGGAGGGAGAGAGAGGGAGGGAAGGAGAGGGAGGGAGAGGGAGGGAGAGAGAGGGAGGGAAGGAGAGGGAGGGAGAGAGAGGGAGAGGGAGGGAAGGAGAGGGAGGGAGAGGGAGAGGGAGGGAAGGAGAGGGAGGGAGAGAGAGGGAGGGAAGGAGAGGGAGAGAGAGGGAGAGGGAGGGAAGGAGAGGGAGGGAGAGAGAGGGAGGGAAGGAGAGGGAGAGAGGGAGAGGGAGGGAAGGAGAGGGAGGGAGAGAGAGGGAGGGAAGGAGAGGGAGGGAGAGAGAGGGAGGGAAGGAGAGGGAGGGAGAGAGAGGGAGGGAAGGAGAGGGAGGGAGAGAGAGGGAGGGAAGGAGAGGGAGGGAGAGAGAGGGAGGGAAGGAGAGGGAGGGAGAGAGAGGGAGGGAAGGAGAGGGAGGGAGAGAGAGGGAGGGAAGGAGAGGGAGGGAGAGAGAGGGAGGGAAGGAGAGGGAGGGAGAGAGAGGGAGGGAAGGAGAGGGAGGGAGAGAGAGGGAGGGAAGGAGAGGGAGGGAGAGAGAGGGAGGGAAGGAGAGGGAGGGAGAGAGAGGGAGGGAAGGAGAGGGAGGGAGAGAGAGGGAGGGAAGGAGAGGGAGGGAGAGAGAGGGAGGGAAGGAGAGGGAGGGAGAGAGAGGGAGGGAAGGAGAGGGAGGGAGAGAGAGGGAGGGAAGGAGAGGGAGGGAGAGAGAGGGAGGGAAGGAGAGGGAGGGAGAGAGAGGGAGGGAAGGAGAGGGAGGGAGAGAGAGGGAGGGAAGGAGAGGGAGGGAGAGAGAGGGAGGGAAGGAGAGGGAGGGAGAGAGAGGGAGGGAAGGAGAGGGAGGGAGAGAGAGGGAGGGAAGGAGAGGGAGGGAGAGAGAGGGAGGGAAGGAGAGGGAGGGAGAGAGAGGGAGGGAAGGAGAGGGAGGGAGAGAGAGGGAGGGAAGGAGAGGGAGGGAGAGAGAGGGAGGGAAGGAGAGGGAGGGAGAGAGAGGGAGGGAAGGAGAGGGAGGGAGAGAGAGGGAGGGAAGGAGAGGGAGGGAGAGAGAGGGAGGGAAGGAGAGGGAGGGAGAGAGAGGGAGGGAAGGAGAGGGAGGGAGAGAGAGGGAGGGAAGGAGAGGGAGGGAGAGAGAGGGAGGGAAGGAGAGGGAGGGAGAGAGAGGGAGGGAAGGAGAGGGAGGGAGAGAGAGGGAGGGAAGGAGAGGGAGGGAGAGAGAGGGAGGGAAGGAGAGGGAGGGAGAGAGAGGGAGGGAAGGAGAGGGAGGGAGAGAGAGGGAGGGAAGGAGAGGGAGGGAGAGAGAGGGAGGGAAGGAGAGGGAGGGAGAGAGAGGGAGGGAAGGAGAAGGAGGGAGAGAGAGGGAGGGAAGGAGAGGGAGGGAGAGAGAGGGAGGGAAGGAGAGGGAGGGAGAGAGAGGGAGGGAGAGAGAGGAAGGAAGGGGGGAAGGAAAATAAGATGTTGCACATTCATTCTCCATCATTCCGTTTCCTAACCTTTGCCAGGGATTTGAGTGACCGAAAAAGTCATTTCCTGAAAATCACAGAAGGCCAATAAATTAAGTGAGCGCTTACGCGACCGAGAGATGCGATTGTGAGATTCCTTCAGTTCAGCGCCCTTCATTTTTTAGGCTTTTAACAGATAATATTTAATAGTTTGAGATACCAGTTTGACATAAAAAAGGGCAATAAATTGAGTGAGTGCTTACGCGACCGAGAGATGCGATTGCGAGATTCCTTCAGTTCAGCGCCCTTCATTTTTTAGGCTTTTAACAGATAAAATTTAGTAGTTTGAGATACCAGTTTGACATAAAAAATAAAAATAATATTAGAAATCACGGCATTTCAAAAAATCCCCCACAAAAAATCACACCATTTCGGAAGAGTTACATTCCTGCTTCGCGGCCAATGGACAGTCACACACAGCTCATTTGTGCGTCCAGCGTACCAGCGTACAGGTATACTGATTTACACCTCATTTCAATTCAAGTCAAACAAACCAGGGAAAAACTAAAGAGTCTAAAGGCCTACCTTTCGCTGTGGGCAGAGAGTGTGTTGAGCAAGGCATAGTGGACGGCCGGGAAGCACTCAGCAATGCTCCAATCAGCAGCGCTCAGATGCTTGGACAACAGGTCAAACAGGCTCGGCGATAGGGCCCACATCTGGAAACAACAAGGAACAAAAATATATACCACCAAGAGCCTTCCAATCTAGAGCGAGCAGCTGGCTTTCTGTGCCTACTTTGAAGGATGCCCCCTCCTCCAGTCCACCCATACATGTAGCTGACCGATTGGGAGTCAGCATTGCCTGCCAGTCAAGTGTTGTGGCCAAATTCCACACGAAAAACAGTACACCATCCAGACTGGTGTTATAACCATGCTTGAGCTTTTTTTTTATTGTGAACGGACGGTAGCTAGGCTGTTTAGAGAATCAGTTCATAGTACATGTATCAGGGAACAAGACAACATGGAGAGAGCTGGTTGCATGGTCATCGGTGGTAGCCCCACTGTTTTCCAGACTTAAGGGGCAGAGAGGTTAGGGTAGGATAGGATAGGATAGGATAGGATAGGATAGGATAGGATAGGATAGGATAGGATAGGATAGGATAGGATAGGATAGGATAGGATAGGATAGGATAGGATAGGATAGGATAGGGTAGGATAGGATAGGATAGGATAGGATAGGATATGGTAGGGTAGGGTAGGATAGGATAGGGTAGGATAGGATAGGGTAGGGTAGGGTAGGGTAGGATATGATAGGATAGGGTAGGGTAGGGTAGGATAGGATAGAGTAGGATAGGATAGGATAGGATAGGATACAATAGAATAGGATAGGATAGTGTAGGGCGGCCAGGCTCTTTAGGCGAGAGTGGAGGTTCTTCAAAGGGTTCACCCACCACTATGATGGAACTCTTGGCACTGCCGATCTCCGACAGGGTGCTGAGGTCAAAGACGACCATGACCTCTGCCTCTTTGATGCTGGGCGGGCAGGAGTCGGGCAAGGGGTTGTCTGGGACCAGCTGACAACGGGTCTCTGAGCCAGCCTGGGCCAGCAGGGCATTGTAGGCCATCTGCAGGTCGGCCAACAGGAAGCTGGGGAAAAAAACGTCAGAAGAAGAATAGTTAAATTTTTTTCATTTTAAATTACAGTGGAATGTTGCTATAACGAACGTCAATATACCAAACGAACATGCCCTTTGGCTCCTGACTGTTGTGTACAAACGAATCATTGTGATTCAACCCCATACACAATACACATGTAATTCAATAGGCCTACAGGTACATGATTTACCGGTATGTGCCTACACAAATCTTAGATTGGCATTATTTCCCCAGAGTTCAATGAATGGATAAGTTGGCACCAGACCAAACTAACAATGGTCAAAAGAGGGCGCCCCGATGAATTAAAATTGCAAAATATTTATTAAGTCTAAATTACAAACAAACCAAGGAAGTCTCAATTACATGTACATCTTTAAATACCTGAAAGTTACTTTTGCTACTGATTTATGCATCGTTAATAATATTATTCATTTCTTTATTATACAAACGAAACATACATACAAAAATATGACGACGTGAAATAACTCATCACAAGAGGGTGCACTTCTAATACACGGACGCCATTTTGAATTTTGCCTGATATGCGCACGGCCGTGTATATATGGCCGCAACCGCTATAACGAACGACCGCTATACCGAACAACTTTCATGGATCCCGGGATGTTTGTTATAGCGACGTTCCACTGTATCAATGCTTTCAGTCCTGACTGACTTCTCCTACCTCAAACTAACTAAGGGGCCATCTAACCAATACCTACTCAGACTCCATGAATGTACTTGTTCATCACCAGCCTGTCCAACATAGCAGATTTTAGAATCTACGTTTTGACCAGACGGCTTCAGTTTTATAGACAAGTGGGCCTAACGTTTTAAACAAGTTGCACTGCAAAGCACTGCACTCTACAGCACTGCAATGCAGTTCACTGCACTGCACTACTCTACTGTACTACAATGTACATGTACATGTACTGCATAGCACAGCACTCTGCTGCACTCTACTGCACTGAAGTGCACTGCCCTGCCTTACACTGCACAGCATTGCATAGCACTGTACTTGCCTTGTACAGCAAGCTCAGAGGGGACAGGATGCATGGGGCGCCGTCTCCAAAAGTTCACTCACCTGTATACGGCTTCCAGCATGGGAACGTCTTTGATGCAGAGCAGTTTCTGGTACACCTTCAGCAGTAGGGCTAACACCTGCCGTAAACGTTCAATAGGAGATACTGATCACGAGAAAGAAAATACTGAACAGGTTGCTGATCAGAATAACTTGAAACCTAAGGAAAGGGCCTAACGTTTTAAACAAGTTTGCAAGTTTTGAACACCTTTAAGAATCACATCTCTGGAATATAAATTGTACGGGAAGTGGGGTCTATGCTTTCAGATTTTTACAGTTAGTGAGTTTTCTTTGGAAATTGTGAGTACTTTCTTGGCATTTCTATCCCTTTATCCACATATTTTGATGTTTTATGTATATTAGTTTTAATCTTAATTGTTCATCGGGACTCATGGGAGAACTTTTTTATATAAACTGAATGGGCTCCCCAGTATAAATAAGAAATTAATAAAATAAATAAATAAAAGTTTTGATCTTGTGCAGAGGCAGAACGGCACCCACTTTACAAGAAAATGTAAACAAATGAGATCTGAAGGTTTGCATGGTGAGAATAGCAGGAGTAATAGGTTTGCGGTGACACCATGTCAATTCTCTTTTGTGAGTAAGTGTGGTTCTGAAAAGAACTGGAGGAACTCAACTTTTCGAACAGTGTACTCTGTTCGTCTTCAAGAGACTGCCCAGTCTCCTGAAGACGAACTGAGTACACTGTTTGAAACGTGTCCTGAAGACGACCAGAGTACACTGTTCGAAACATTGAGTTCCTCCGGTTCTTTTCAGAACCACACTTTATACTCACAAAAGAGAATTTACATGGTGTCACTGCAAACCTAACTATCCACATGTAAACAACACATGCAATTTGCTGATTGCTTTTGGAGGTTTTTTTTACAGAAGACTCACTGAGCCTGATGCAAGCCAAAAGTCATATTGATTCCGGAAGTGGACAGACATCCTGTGGATTCTAAATCCAGTGAGAAATCCGTGCAGGGTGAACTCTCATTGAATGGCATATGACACTACACTCCTGAAATGATACAGTGTATCCTCAATGACCTGGATATCTGGACACTGACCTCCTGATTATTGTGAAAGCGCAGTCTCTTGAACTTTGACCCCGGACCAAAGAGTTTCTCCACCATGTCAGAAGGAAGTCCAGTGCTCTGGTATGTCAAAACCTGCCAAAACAATAACATTATCATATAAATACATGTAACTGCAAAGCACTGCACTCTCGCTGCACAGCACTCTACTGCACTGTACTTCACTCTACTGTACTGCATAGCACTGTACTGCAATCAACTGTACTCTTACTGCATTGCACTGCAGTCTACTGCACTGCACTGCAAAGCACTGCACTCTACAGCACTGCAATGCAGTTTACTGCACTGCACTACTCTACTGTACTACAATGTACTGCATAGCACTGCACTCTGCTGCACTTTGCTGCACTGAAGTGCACTCTACTGCGCTGAAGTGCACTGAAGTGCACTGCCCTGTCTTGCACTGCCATGTCTTGCACTGCACAGCATTGCATAGGACTGTACTTGCCTTGTACAGCAAGCTCAGAGGGGACAGGATGCGTGGGGTGAGTGGGTAGTCCCTGGCCAGAGCCCAGTCCAGCTGCCCCAGGGCAAAGCCGATGACACCGTGCTGACACTGGGCCAGCGAGCTGCGCAGGCTGTCACACAGCACTACCAGGCACTCGTTAGCGGCTGCTACAATGCTGGACGTGTCGCCGCTGCCATTGCTGCCTTCGCCGCTCTCCTCCTCCTGCACCGTCTGCAAACAATTGAGGATTCCTCGGAAGACCTGCGGCCAGGACAGACACAAAATGAGACCCACTAAGCTGCTTGGAACAATCCTGCTACCTTTTCGATCCATGAGAGTGAGGGCATAGGGGTTTCAAGACCTTATTTATGTGAGGAAAAGGGGTTGGCAGCTGCTTCATATTCTTAGATAAAACTTCAAGGTTTGCATGGTGGAAATCCTACGTGGAAGGTTTGCGGTGACACCACGTAGCTCCGAAAAGAGCCGGTAACTTTCACTTCATATTGTTGTTTTTTAATTCACTTGGGAGCTGCAAGGCTACATTAATTACTTCCCGTTCCAAACACAATACCAAAAACTATCACGTAATACAATGGTGATATACAAAAATGTTGCAAACTGCTTACTGACTAAAATTACCAAAATGTCAATCTTAAAATTGAGTGGGCCTGACGTTTCGATCCTAGCAGGACCTTTCTCAAAGGCAGAGTCCTGCTAGGATCCTGCTAGGATCGAAACGTCGGGCCTACTAAATTTTAAGACGTAATACAATGATTATGTTAAATGATATAATTATAAGTTGTACACTTAAAAAAAGTGAAAATTATTTAGCAAAGTTGAGCGTCTATATTAGAGAGGTATCACATAAAAATCATATTATTCTTGTCCTATTCAGATAGCTTTTACAGCTTGGGTCTTGGTATCCCTAGTGTGTGCTCACTCGGGTGTGTCATTTGGAGTGGACACCTAGGTGAGTGAACAACTGGGTGCCGTGGGTACAGAAGACTGGGGGCCTAGTTGTCCTAGGGTATAGGAGACCTATTGGATTGAGGATGGGGCAGCAGTTACAATGAGTTTAATGGCTACATCAACAACTGGTACTCCTTTCTTTGCACTGCACTCACCTGTGAGAGATACTCATTGGTGATGGGGGAACCAGGACTGGGCCTGAACTCATTGCCCAGACACTTGACAACGGTCGCAAACACACTGGAAGAACACAGAAGAATGTGGTTTTAATGGTAACGGCAGAGGAAAAGAACCACTGATAGTGGTCTGCATTCAGTCAAGACGACTTATCGAGAATGAATGAAGACTTTAACTGGCTGGGACAGTACATTCGATACAAGGCTTGAAAAGGGTCAGAGGCTTTGATTCCTATCCCAATACAGTTCAATTTTCTTTGAGCTTTAATTACTTACTGAAAATGTTGTCATTTTCCCATCCCTTTTTTTTGGTAGAAGTTTCAAAATCAAACAAACATAGGATAAACTGACTGGGACCTTTTGAATTTTTTTTTAATTGCCAAAGAAAACTTTGACTGGACTGGGATTTGAACCCAAGACCTTACCATCTGAGCTATCCAGCCCTTAGATGGTGGCCTTCCCGAATAGTCAACTTGTCTTTGCCAGGGTGGGGGCACCAGTCAGAAGCATTCAACCATTAACTGCCCCCCAGGCAAAGACTAGTTGACTATTTGGGAAGGCCGCCCTCTAAGGGCTGGATAGCTCAGATGGTAAGAGCGCAAGTATGCAAAAGCAGAGGTCTTGGGCTCAGAACCCGGTCCAGTCATCGTTTTCTTTGCCAATTTTATCAAGTTTCACAATTGTTAGGATGTCTCTCTGGATTAGGAGTCAGAGAGACCACTAGCGGCAGTTTCCTCAACAGTTGGCACATCTTACTTGATGAGGGCCAAGATCTTGCTGCAGCATTTCTCTGGAGTCTGAACCTCATCGTCATCGGTGGCAACCACACTCCCCTTCCTGCAGCTGACCAAATCCTGAGAGGAACAGAGAGGGGTCAGACACACCAGGTAACCAACTGACGGTACCAGAATTTGGTCAAATACACCCAGTCAATGTGGTGGTGTTATGAATGCGGGCCAAGGAAAAACTGACAAATTAATCATGAATAGGCACTGATGCATATTCATGCGTGTTAATGAATCCTGATGAATATTGTTGCATATTAATGACTACTGATGAATACTGATGCATATTCAGGACTCCTGATGAATATTGATTCCTCTTAATGACTCCTGATGAATATATAATTTGATATTGATGGATATTGATGGATATTGATGGATATTGATGGATATTGATGGATATTGATGGATATCGATGTACATGTACTGTATATTGATGGATATTGATGGATATTGATGGATATTGATGGATATCGATGTACATGTACTGTATATTGATGGATATTGATGGATATTGATGGATATTGATGGATATTGATGGATATTGATGGATATTGATGAATACTGATGGCCACTGCTGAATAGTGACGAGTACTGATGGCCAATGAAGAATATTGCATATTGATGAACATAGCTGGATATTGAATGATATTGATGGATGCTGATGGATACTTAAGTGAAAAATTAAGTGACAAATTCAATGATTCAAATTCAAGACTTGCCCTTTCTATGGGGCAGTTAGATACATCCAACGCTTCATTCTGTGGTCCTTAATTTTACCTCAGAATATGCCTCCATGTCTTCAAGGAACTGTCCGAGCAGGGTGACGGAGAAATGAATATCTGCCAGCCAGTAGGCATGGAAACTGATGAGAGAATCTGCAAAAACCAACCAGTGATAGATGGACCCATGAGCACAGCAGCAAACAACAAACAAACCTTGCTCCGTGAAATCACATCGTTGGCCAAATTTCCATTTTGTTTACACGCCACAGAAACAAACCAAAAAAACATTAAAAGCATCTTACTCCTCATTGAATTATTTTCTCTCATGGGACATTTCAATAAAGAAATATGTCCGTTATGCTTTGATAAGCAGCTGTGTGCAATTGGAAAACTTGTTAATTTTGTTCTCAAACATGCAGTTTACCTGAGCAATATCTGATGAGTGCTGGTTTCTGAGACGTGTCGATGTGCCAGCCCACCAAAATGTCCACTGTGTCCTGCAAGGCAACCAGATAAAAAAGATTCACGAAAAGTTTTGAAAATGGAAAGCAGCACAGTTCTAATCACATTCGGATATTTAGAAACTCCAGCCAAAGCTTTGATGTGAAATGGCTTGAAGGTAGGCAGAAACTTCTTGAAAAAAATGGTAAATGACAAAAAACATCTTAGAAAGAAAGAAAATGGAAAGTAATTTAATGAGGGTTTGCCCTACTCGACATAATGTGTTCAATGCTTTGCCCAAGCTGCCTGCATTTTGTTTCAGCAGGCAATCGGCCAAAGCACTGAGCACACAGTACTTAGGCCTATCATGTCAAGTAGTGCAAACCCTGATTGAATTACATTCTCCAAAAAACATATTATGACGTTGGAAAGTTTGTCAATTTTTCAATGACATGAGCACAAAAGTGATACACAAAAATGCCGTAAACTGCTTAATCACTTTATATATGGTAAATGATTAATAACAACCATTTAAGACGTCTGCAATAGAAAACAGGAGTCGCAGGTTCGAATCCTGCCCAAGCTGCCTGAATTTTTTTCATCAGGCATCGGGCAAAGCACTGAGCACCCAGTGCTTATCACATTGAGCAGGGCAAACCCGCAATGATTTACATTTTCCTCAATTGAAACATCATGTTATATCTATGATGCAACGCAGTACACACTGCTATAACACTATTCAAATCCGCCACACGACCTCGACTAGCTCAGTGGTCAAGTGGTTAAGATGTCTGCACTAGAAAGAAGGAGTCACGGGTTCAAATCCCGCCTGAGCTGCCTGAAATGTTTTTCATCAGGAATTGGGTAAAGCACTGAGCACTGACGTTGAGCAGGGAAAACCCACATTGAATGACTAAACGATCTTTGAAGGCAATGTTGGTGCTAGTCAGAAGCACATGCACCAGCAATATCACTCATCAAATCTCAAACATTTGGAGGGTCTGACGCCTTAATCCTAGCAGGACCTTTCTCAAAGGCAGACTTCCCTCTGCCTTTGAGAAAGGTCCCGTCCCTGGCACGGGCACAAAGTGAGACACATAGACAGCTGGCTGATCGCAGGACATATTGCAGTCCTGGGAATGTCACAAGGCCCAGTGACAAAACTTTCCCTCCGGGCACTCACCTTGAAGTGGTCGCTGAAAACACCGGGGTAGTGCTGACATATGAAGTGGATGGCGTTCACAGCTGACACCAGGAGCTCTGCAGGAGTGGGGAAGACGACGATGGAATAAAACAGCCGCTGAATAAGTTGTTGTAAGTAAAGGGGTGGATTTCACAAAGCCTTACGATGCATCGTAGCTCAACGTACTGTTGTGTATTAGTAACCCCTACACTATCTTGACCCCCTAAACTACAATTTACATAGTAACCTTTCACCCCACTAAACTCAAATATCCTGGACCCATTCCAAACTGACCACTCGCCACTTTCTTAGAAACCTTCTGACCAGACCTCCTGCATTGAAACAACCTGCTGACCAAGCCCTCTGCCCTCCATTACGAAGGATAACCTATCGTCAGGTCTGACACACCGTATGGTCTTGCGATTGATCGTCAGTTACACTGAGTTTGATGAAATACATCGGCTGCTGCTCTGAGCAGTGTTGAGGCCTACCTGGGGAGTCAGCATTCTCCAGTGTGGTCTGTATGTTGGTCATGATGTAAGCCATCAGGCTCTTGCACTGTTTCTTCTCCAAGTCCCGATTCAGAACCTGCGGAATACAGAAAAAAACTTTCAATGAATACACCGATCCATTGATCTCTATCTACAGCAGTAACATTGCATCTGATGAAGTAGAATGCGAATGTTTACACACTCTTTCCAGCTTGGTAGTCTTTAAGTGCTATCCTTTCCCCCCTTTCCCCCTTTTTTGTTCTTCGCGACAACTGTGTGTAATATAACAATCTGAACAATTCAGAGGGACTGACTTCCTGGTCCAAGAAGGACCTTGACATGACTGACACCTAAGGGCTGGATAGTCAGGTGGTAAGAGCACTAGCACATTATGCCAGAGGGCTTGGGTTCAAACCGCGATCCAGGAAAAAATTCTTTACCATTTTTTGAAGAAAACAATTCTCAAAATTCTCAATTTGAGCATTTGGCCAAATGGCTCCTGAGGAGCTTGTCAGATTGCTAGAGTCTTTAAGAGTCTTTTCTTTTTATGCAAATTTGCCCAAAACAAGGCTATAAAGCCACTTGAGGTTAAGGTCTAAAGGAAAGATGGAAATAGAGAGGGACTCAGGAAGGCTGGAGATAGGAATTGACATTCCTCTTAAAAAAGGGCAAGATCGTAGACTGGGGGAAATCATGAACCAGGAAGGGAATTCCAAAGAGAGTAAGGGTAAGAAGCTGCTTAGATACCTCAATTTGTTCTACACCTTGGGATACGGTATACATAGTGTACGGGTGAAAGGAGTTAAAGGACCTTCCCAAATGAGATATGATGCGCTCTGTGAAATTGGGCCGCTTCTCACATCCCCTTTCCATGCACAGGGCGACTGAAAGTTGTGGGGCTGAAAAAATCTTTCAAATTGTCTGTCTATTGATTTTTGTTTATATTGCTTCATTTGTGTCCATATTTCATATTTGATGGAAAATGTTTCAGCTTATAAATCAAAGGGAGGTTTTGTGGTATAAATCCCCGATCGTGATTTTACCCCCAAATGACCCCCTTTTGCAACTGTGCCCATATCATATCATCTCAGATTTTCTAGATGAATGGCTGAATTGAGGTCCCTGGGGATTATTACAGTATATGAGGAGCTGGTGTATGGAGTCTCTGTATGAGGCATTATGTGTGCTCCATATAGAGGGATGGAGGAGGAGGAGGTGGGCTTGTGAAGAAATCCCTATAGAAGTGTGTATGCCTGAATGCCTTGACTGACAAGTCAGCACACATTGAGCTGTGCATAGGTTTGAGCAGCACAAAGCTGTGCATTGGTTTGTGCACAATTAAACCACATAATTAAAAATGTAGAGTCCCCTTTAACCACAGACTGTCAACCATAGCCCCCCATGCCCACAATCCTCTGGTCACTGAACAGAAAAACAATGCAGGCCACAACTGATGGCTTTTGTTATGTTAGTTAAGTCTATTGTGTGAAGGGCATGGGTTTCTGAGCATGTGCAAAGAGGTCACGACCCCAACTCTCAACTCAATACACCTGAGTGAAAAAATTCTTGAAAATTAACAATTATTTCAGAAATAGGAAATATATCGGCAAAGTGAAGACTATGTGTGTGTGGATTATGCTGATATTCTAGAATTTGTTTCAATTGAAGTGTTTTAATGGGCCAATTCTGTTTGAAAATTTAAAAACTTGGGGGACAACCGTAGTTTCCAGTGACACCCGGGTATCTCAAATAGCTCGGGAACCATTCCTCATTATCGCTTCTCGGCCTTTTGGCTAAGATCATGTGTATAAACTGTTCTTTTCAGCTTAATATCTGGAACGCTGCTCATCGAGCAGTCAGTATATTAAACTGATTTTTGTAAACTAGGCCATGGAGTAGGGGCTTGCCCCATCCTGGCCACGGGTCAGCTTGGATTTGCACTGCTTCCAAGATTAGGCCCAATCCCCCTTGAGGGGAAAATAAACAAAATCCAAAGACAGAAACTGAACTTTTAACATTCATAGCTACTCCTCTATCTAAGGGAAAAGTGACTGTGAACTGTGGAGTATTGGCCAAATTGAAAACACGGCATAAAAAACTGTAAACAGTAGACCTGGATTTGAACCTGACCACTGATTTTTGCATACCAGCACTCTTACCATCTGAGCTATCCAGCCCTTAGTTTTGGAATCATTTTTCAAACATTTCAATCAAGGTTTAAAGAAAAGAAGGAGATAGAGATAGGAGATAGAGAGGGACTCGGAAAGGCTTGAGATAGACATTCCTCTTTAAAAAAAAGGGCAAGATTGTAGGCTTGGGGAAAGCCTACTTTCACCCAGTCTGCTCCTAATTGATTCTGACAACGCGATGGGGAACTCACCTGCACCAACACCAACAGCAGCAAGGCTTTGACTTCGTCTGCGGTGGATGCCTGCAGCTTGCCAAACAGCCACTGGAAAAACCTACAAAGAGAGGGTGGGGAGACACACAGCACCGACCTGTAACCTCTCACATGGTGAAACTTGCCATGGAATCTCAATCAAAGCCTGGGCATAGTGAGGACGTTCTCAGCATGGCGCTGAGCACCCACTGCTAGTTATACGTCGGTGAAGGGCAAAAACACTCCTTGCATTACATTCTCCTCAACACAAAAACAGGCATGCAACTGTTGAATTGTAAAAAAAAGAGGAAAATGTTGGAATGAAACTGCGAGCGCGAAGCAAGAAGCCGGGGTTTGGGGCCCGCTTAAGGCCCCCCGAAAAATGTTGGATTCTAGATGCTCTGTGGTGCATTCTGAGCAGTTTTTGACCACTTATGACTTTAAGCTGAGTGACAGATTTTAACCCTTCAAGGCATACACCCAGAAAATTGAAATTTTATATACCCAAAATTAAAAGTAAACATCAAAGTTTTTAACCTGATTTCAGCATGTGTTTTAAATAATAGTTAGGGGAGAAAAAATATCCTTTAATTCTCTCTTTTTTTTACGGATTAAAAAAACGTGGAAATCCGTGGATCCGCAGAAAAGTTGCATGCCTGCAAAAATCATACACCTTTGAAGAAGGATCTTCTGTCCAGCTGCTTTTTTTAGAAGGGAAGGGGAGTTGTGTCTTCCCAGAAAGAGGGCCTGAAGCTACGACAAGCTCCCATTGGAAACTCAGTTCCCTCTAGGCCAGTTAGGGATGGACAACTCTCACACTGGACAGGTTAGCATGTATCAATCTAGCATGCAGGGATGTGGTGACTGGTGACCAACAGTCATTACCTGAAAATCACTGAAGGCCAATAAATTGTGCGACTGCGATAGGGCGCTTAACACGACCGAGAGATGTGACTGCGAGTGAGCGCTTATGCAACCAACAGATTCAAGACAGGGGAGCAGGCACCCTTCAGTTTTTAGGGTTTTAACAGATACAAATGAGCAGTTTGAGATACCTGTTCGACATACAAAAATAAATTATTATTTAATTTTTTTTAAATCAAGCCATTTCCGGAAATCCAGAAATTTCCAGAAGTCTTAAATTCCTGAGCGTGGGTTACAGGCATGGAAAGAAGAGAGAGAGAGAGAATGATCACCCACCTTCTGAGATCCAATCCCATCTGGCTTCCCACAGAGGCCATGCACAGCACAATCTCCATCCGGACATCACTGCTGACCCTGAATTTGGTCAGGGAGGCCAAGACAGAGACACGGTGTCATTTGAATGATCACGCAGCAAGTCAAAGTAAACCGGATAAATGTTGCAAACTGCTCCCTGAATCAGATATCCAGATATGCCAAATCTCCAGAAATGTAGAGGGCCTGACGTCTCGTTTCCCGCCGGGCCTGCCTCAAAGGCAGAATGCCTTTGAATCTACCAGCTTTCTTTCTCTGTTTCTGTCATCTGCATTCTATTGCCTCTCCATAGCTGCCAACCTAAAAACTAGGAATACTTCTGCTCAAAAAGAGGAATCACAGAGTAAACTACACAGGAGTACATGTGTATTTTCAAGCCAAAAATCAGAATCCGTTGTCAAGAACTTGTAAAAAGTGATAGATTTTCACCTCCTAAAAAGAGGAATAATTCTTCCAAAATGAAAATGGTTGGCCGTTTTGCCTCTTCTTTTTCCTATTTGTTTTTGTCCTTAAGTCATTCTGCCTGTGAGAAAGGTTGTTGCTTGGATCTCAATGTCAGGCCCTCTACATTTTTGAGATTTTGCATTTGGGTCCTTTGAATCAGTAAGCAGTTCACAACATCTTTTGAAAATCACTCTTGAGTTGACCATCAGGTAATGATTGCTTGAAATTACTCCTGAAAAACCTTGACCTATTGTTAGAGGCAGGTTACAATCTACAATACTGAATTTCTAATGTCAAGTTCAAACTTAAACTCAGATGTAGTCTGGGTTTTTCTCCACAAAGATTTCAAGACTCACCTCTCTGTGATGGCATCATAGAGGACCAACAAAAGGTTGTCAGCTTGTCGCTGTGTCTCCTGTGATTTAAGATAAAAAAAGTGGCACAAATTGTATGTGATTTCCCAATGGAGTCTGGAGTCCGGAGTCTGGTCTGAGACACTGGCCCTTTTCCAAAACCCGGCTTAGGCTCCGGCTCTGGCTTTGTCTCTGCCTATCTAAAAGCTGAAAACACAGGTTGGACTTCTTTGTTGAAGTTGAACCTGTGGGGTCTTTTTCAAAATGCTGTGCAACATTAAAAATGAAGCCAAAGGCCTCCCATTTTCATGCCTTGTACTTTAAAATGTATGACAGAAATGGTGACAAAGCCGGAGCCTGAGCCTCAGCCGGGTTTTAGAAAAAGGCCACTGGCAGCGAGTGCGTAGGCCATGGTTGATGTGAGAGGAGTGGCTAGCGCATTCAGATGATGACAGGGAGTTTAAAAAAAAAAAATTATTTCCAATACGTTCACTGTTTCATCTAGAGGTTACCATTGTTGCAATCTAGTGAGTGCGTGTCAATGCTTGGCCCCCATTATTACCTTGGCGTTTCGCAAGATGTATTCCTGCAGTGTCTTCATGGCAGCGATTCGGCGGTCACGGTCGTCCTCATGCTGTGCCTTACTGACCAGCGACGACAGCGGCGAGTTGTCAGAGAACAGCCTCCTCCCTGAAGTAAAAATGGGCAAGAAAGGGTTTGCACAATTGCAGTCAGCGATTCTGTGGGCCAGGGGAAGCGATCACCGGTAACCATCTACAGAATGATTTCCAGATACACGTACTGTACTTCCTAATGTCCAGCATTGCACATTTACTTCAGGGCACCAAGTCAACCACTTTGCACTGCAGACCTTGTGTACAATATCTGCAGTGACACTGGCTGTAGGGCCTATGCTTTCAACTTTCAAGAATGAGTTACTCTCAGAAGATCCGGTAAATCAATGTTTCCAATTCCAGTAGTGTGCATACCTGGTTGTTGTCACAGTGGCACATATGTAGGAACAGTGGAGTACATGCTTTGTACATTGGGGGTACCAGAGCAAGACTCATATTGATATGAAAGTGAGTGGAACGTGTCAGTTTGGTTTGAAACTGGTTTCAAACAGATTATGCATTCACTGTTGCCCTTGTAAGACAATCAAAATAAAAAAGTTGAAAAACAAAAAAGGAGTAATAAAAAGTAAAACTAGTAAAACTAAAACTAAGTAAAAGGGCTGCAGTTAAAGTGACTCTATTCAGCATCCATTACAATACCAATTAACCATGGCCTCAGGGCAAAGTATTTAGAGTTTTGAGCATGTGTGTTTATGAAATTATGGGTTTAATTTAGTTTAGTTTATCTCAAAGGTTAGAGGGCCTGACGTTTCGATTCTAGCAGAGCCTTTCTCAAAGGAAAAGTGACAAAAGGACATACACAGACAGTCAGGGGAAGGAAAGTCCTGGCACACATGACAACCTTTCTCAAAGGCAAAGTGACAAGGACATACACAGACAGTCAGGAGAAGGAAAGTCATGACAAAAATGACAACCTTTCACAAAGGCAAAGTGACTAGGACCATTCCTCCATGCTAGGACATACACACAGTCAGGGGAAGGAAAGCCCTGACACACATGACAGAGGAAGGACAAAAAGGGAAGGGAGTGGGATGCAGATGTACACACGAAGGGAGGGAAGATCAAAGGGAAAACAAACAAAAGGATGGGGGGTTAGGGAGTGGGATTAGTTTATGGGGGACACTTTTTTTTACCCGAACTGCCCTTGGAGTTGGCGGACTTGGAGTCGTTCTTCGGCGGGTGCTTCCCCGCTCTGCCTCCGCCTCCGCCGCCGCCGCCGCCGTCGTCGTAGTCTCTTCGGCGACTCCGAGCAGGCGGCGGCCGGCCATTGTTGATGCTGTGGGGGCCGTCGACCGCGGCCGAGCCCCGGTCGCGATCGCTCCCTCCAGCTCCACCCGGCCTGCTGCTACTGCTAGCGCTGCCGTCCGCCGCACCGCCGGACCCGTGAACTCGTTTCTCCAGACGCCCGACGTTGCGGCTGGACGACCGCTGGCTCATTGACGCCCAGTTCTGGTGTCTGGGGGGTTGTAAAACTTCACTCGAACAACAACTTTCTGCTCATCTCGTGTGAATTTCGGGGGAAGGATTGATCCTTTTTTTTCTCGATCGAGCGGATACTTCCCAAGAAGATGCTGAGCTTCACGAACGAGCAGTGGTTAATAATAATACCGTGTAGATGAAGCCACGTCCACTGATATCAATTATTATATCAAGTTTAGTGCAATTTCTACTACACGATGTAAATTGTGTATTGTCATCGCCCTTCCGTCAACTGAGGGCGCGCTTTCATAATGACTCGACTGGCTTCTAGTCCGTAGTATATTTATGGGCTTATGGAGTTTTGTTTTAATCCCTAATTTGTTTTTAAGTTAATATTCAGTCAGAATCAATAAACTACCCACAAGTATCCATGAAAACACTGCCTTCAATTTATAAAGCAGCCTCTTGTGGCATTTAGCGGCTTTAGTAAGTGAACATTGTTTGGGGCCAAAAGCACTATATTTTACTAAGCACGTGCTTGTCATCCCTCATACGATTGTGCGTTACTAAAACCGGAAGTGTTTATCAACTTACAAATAAATACCCGTTTTGCTTACACGGTTTGCCTTCCATTTACACACGTGTGAGCGATCAACAAGTATTCTCTTCCTCCTTTCCTCCGTGCTAAGTGAATGGCACACTCACTCGAAACCTGAAACTTTTGTCTCATTTTGGTTATAAAGATGGGTCCTCGAAAAAGGAAGACCGTTTCGTCTGAAACTGAAAGCAACCATGGCGCTGACTCGAACAAAACCAAACGTGGAGTAAAGACCGAATCATCGAGGTAGATTGTTGATGTCATAATTCCCATAAATTCCCTTTTAAACGATTTTGAAAGGAAAGTATTTTTTAAAGCAGGACTGTTATTACTTATTTGACCGTAGTATGTATATTTTTTAATCTACCAGTCCCCCTCTATCACCTGAGCTAGGCCTATCCAGCTCTTAGGCGGCAGCCTTCCCAGTTAATTACTGAATTTAAATTACTTAGTCCATGGCTTAGACTTAGAATTTTAATCTGTCTTTGATGATGATGGGGATGGCAGTGGGGATGCCAGTCGGAGGCATTTTCACCATTAACTGCCGTATATCCCCAGGGATCACACCCCTGTGCAAACAACAAATGTTGTAAACCGTGCCGCAGCATGAGTTTGGGGGGTCAAACAAAGTAGATGCAGACTCACTCCCATCTTAAAACCTTTACTTTATTGGGCTTGAAATTTCACTCCTAGTCCTAGCAGGAACTTTCTCAAACTGGTCTCTGATGTACCATAGACCTGCCTCCATGTCTATGGATGTACTTAATGATAATTCTACAGGACCTTTCTTAAAAGGCAGAAGGATGCCTTTGAGGAATATCTTGTGAGGATTGAAATGACAGCCCCTCTAAATTTTTTTTTAGATAGGCTACGTTCTCTCCATATGTGTAATAAGGATGATTCTTCTTTTTTGTGGACTTTTCCCAGTGATGAGGCGTTGCCACGGCACCGAGTGATCACTGCCCGCTCATTGGCCCTGCGCATGCTGTTCATCCTCTCGTTCATCGGTCTGGCCCACTGGTACTACGGCGGAGACGGTGTCCGGACCTTTGCAAGTCAGGCAGATCACATCACCAGCAGGCGTTTCAACGTCACATGCTCGTCCGACTTCCAGGCAGACCTCAAGAAGTTCAAAGGTGACTGGCCGGGGAGTGGGCATTCCACCATCCCTTCAGCAAAGTCCATCTTTGAGAAAGATGTGGCTGGAATTCAAATGCCAGGCTCTTAAATCGATGCGGGAAGTTTGTGGTGACACCATGCCAGTCATCTCTTTCGAAAAGTATATTATGTATGTATGCTCTGGAGAGAGCTGGTACACTAGCTCAACGTTTCGGACTCTGTATACCTTGCCTGTTGTCAGGAGAGCACACACTGCCTTAAATGTTGAGTTACCACCCTATTCTCAAAAGAGGATGACTTACTTGGGGTCACTGCAAACTTTCCATTATATATTGTGATTCCATCATGCAAATCGTCTTCTTTTTCCTTTCAAAATTGGTTGAAGTCAGTAAGCAGTCTGCAACATTTGTGTATATCACTTTGAATTACATTCGGCTTTTGTTAATTTTGTAAGTGGTGGGTTTTTTCACTAGCTGTTAAGGAATCCAAAAAAAATTAAGCAGTTTGCAATATCTTTATATGTGTTTATACTTTAATTTAGAAATGAGATTGACTAGAGCCGGTTCCTCTGCCTCGTCTTACAGGATGTGCACCCACGCAGTGTGGCAGAGTAGTCATGGACGGCCTGGTGTCCACCAGCGAAGCTAGACAACTCCAAGAGTGAGCTTTCAATCCAGACCGACTGGGGGACCTTATTACTAGTAGTAGTAAATCCAAAATTTCAAATCCGGGTTTGTCCCCGTTAACTTGGGATGGCCAGATTCACCTCACACTCACAGCAACCTCCCTTACTCCGTCCCTCCACCTCACCCCGATTCAGCGCATCCTCCATCTCTTCAGCCCAGCCCTCCTACTCTCCTCCTCCACTTGCTTCTTCCTTGTCCTCTTTGGTCGTCCCCTTCTCCTCGGATTGTCCACCTTAAATTCCAACCCCGTTCTCAAGACATGATCATCACCTTTCCTCAACACATGGCCATACCAATGCACTCCATCATATCAGTAGCAGGCCTCTAAGGGAATCTGTCTCTTTAGGGAGCTATGCATACTCTGTTCATGTTTTGGGGGGGGGTTAATTTGACATCCTTGTTGAAATATTAGATAATACTTTGCATGATAATGGTTTGCATGGTGGAAGTACTACTGTACTAAGTGAAAAGTTTGTGGTGCCACCATGTAATCAGGCAGGATTGGAGACTGCTGGATTCCGACTATCAACGATTCCAACTACCAAAGATTCCCCACTCCCCAGCGCTTTCATCAGCCATATAAACACCAATGATAATTGAAATCCAGCAGTCTTCTGACAATGGGAAGAGTGCACACTGCCCGAAACATTGAGTTACCAGCTCTTTTCAGAGCCACATCACTCCTTCTCGAAAGAGAAGTGTTACATGGTGTAAGCGCAAACTTTCCTCTTCAAGATATTACAGCTTTTACCTTTTCATTCCTTCTCATGCATCAATTCCTTCTTTCTTCACAACACAACCAGAGCGCAACAGAGAGCACAAAACCGGGTGGGGATTCGTCATCAGTCAATTCTGTATTGTATTCTTTCTATTTGCAGACTTGCAAAGAACGGACTGAAGTTTGGAGGCTCCAATGGCGGTGTAAGTGCCCCTGTGGAAACCTGGACTCAAAACAAGGCACTCTAAAATCATTAATCCTAACCGGCATTGAAACCACAATTAACCACACATGGTTTTTCCTGTGGGAGGATAAGGGCCATACACCATGACATACCACAGCGTGGTTTTTGTGGTATCCTGTGGTATGTGAGCCTGCACCCCTGAGGGCACTGTGGTTAATTGTGGTATACAGTGTGTGTCCTTTGGGGGAGGTGCAAAGGGTTAGGGTTAAAGGGTCTCTGCCGTTATCTAGGGATCTGATTAGTGTACAAACATATTGGCAAGCTTCTTTTTCCAGAAATTGGTCATCGTTTTTACCTTTAAAATTATCCTTGTTGAAATGAGGGCGCTATTGAAACCCACCGTTTAAAAAGCATAAGAAAAACACTAACTTTCAAACTGCAAATTATTCCCTCTCTAGGCTTCAATTCTTGACCTTCATTCCGGTACTCTGTCCAAGGGAGATTCCTTTATCAACATTTACAAGTAAGTGGACAGAACAAGCTCTTAACATGCCGAAGCGAATGTCAGGAAATTTGCAAATCTTAGAAATAAAACACTCCCAAAATGTTCCACTCTGCTTGGATGACCACAATTATACGATTCTCAAAAATGCTGAGGGCCTGGTGTGTCCATCGTGGCAGGACATTCGTTAAAGACGGAATTCATCGTGCAAGTTCAACAATTAGTTGTTTGCATCTGTATGAAAGCGGGGGTGTGATCCCTGGAGATATACGGCAGTTAATGGTTGAATTGCTTCTGACTGGCACCCCACCCAGGCAAAGACTAGTTTACTATTAGGGAAGGCCACCATCCAAGGGCTGGATAGCTCAGATGGAAGAGCACTGATACGTTAATCCAGAGGTCTCGGGTTCAAGTCCCGGTCCACTCAAAGTTTTCTTTTCCAATTTTTCCAATTTATAAAAGTTCTTAGACATTTTATCTCTGGTTTCTGTCCTGTTGAGAAACATTTATGAGTAGGGTTGTCCAGGCTTGTTACATTATGGCTCCTTAAAGTTTATCTAATGACAGTTTTAAGAGAACATATTTATATAAAAACATGGGTCATTATGTTCTAGTTTGTATGCAACCTCATTATTTTAGACAAAAAGAGATCAGAACATGTGAGGAAAACATACAAAATGTTTGTACACTGACAACAATACTGAAATCTTAAATTGTAAAGTTGTTAATTAACAAATTTCAATACCTCTGGAACCTTCATGATAAGAGCCTGTGAATAAGCTAAGCAAAAGTTGTCATTTTGCAACATCTGGACTAAGACAACAAAGGCACTGGCCTCAATTAAACCCCAGTTCGCTTCAAGCTCTAGATTAAGCCTAAGCCATCACTATTTGCTTTTCACTGTACCCCTTCTCCAACAACCCGCAATTCTGATGGCAGTCCGTCTGTCCTGCTGTTGATTGAAACTGATTTGTTACAGATACTTAGACTCCAATGACTTGGGCAGCGTTTTCCACGATGGAGATTTCCAGCTTTACAGGTGAGAGGACCAAAGGACCCAACTTTTTCACGGAGGGTGTGGCTCTGAAAGGAGCTTTTTTACTCTTGAATTACCTGCCCGCTCTTCTCATGAGTCACACTCCTGAGATTGGCAGAGCACACACTGTCAGAAACATTGTTTTTAGTTTAGTTACTATAGCTCCATGCTCCACCAGGAAACAGGAAAATAGGGCCCTTTTCAAAAACCCAGCTTAGGCGCAGACTCTGGCTTTCTCTCTAATTCTTTCATTCATTTTAATTAATTAATTAATTAATTTTTTTAATATTATACCGCATTTTCAAAAAAAGGTCTCCTAAGCTTCAACTTCAACAAAGAACTCTAACCTGTGTTTTCAGCTTTTGAATAGCAGAGACGAAGCCGGGGCTGAAGCCTAAGCCGGGTTTTGGAAAAGGGCCTAGTAGAAGCATTAGCAGTAGCAGCAGCTGATAAATGCAACGGGCTGCTCCCTGTCCTCTGGTCTATCCCACGCAGTGTTGTAGCCAACAGAATCAAGAAGGTCATCGCTAAGGAGTTTGGCATCCAGCCCAGCAAGCTGTACCTGACTCACCCGACTTTCTTCTCACGCATGACCAACCGTCCCGCCAAGACTGTCCATGACGAGTACTGGCACGTCCACGTCGACAAGGTACACACTTCAAGAAAGTGTCGAGGGTCCTGACAAATTTGATCCTTGCAGGACCTTTCACTGAGGCAAAAGAATGACAAAAGTACATAATGGTTTAGGAAAGAGAAGAAGTAATTGAATACAGATCACAGGAATAGGACAAAGAAAGAAAGCGGGTAAACAAAACATGTTTAGCATCCCCGTCCGCTTCCTTTTCTTTTCAAAAAGTGAGCAATTCATGATTTTATTTTCGGGAAAAATTATTTTAACAAAAGTTGTAGTTTTTATATACTCAGTTGTCACTGTATTGTTTATTCGTATGTGTGAACTTTAGGATAAAAAAATAAAAAAATAAAAAGATGGCAGCCATCTTGGAAAAATAGCCTGGTCGGTTGGATAAATGGGTTGGTTGGCCATTTTGAAAAAGAAAAAAAAAGAAAAAGGAAAGGGCATCCTCCTTCCCTTGTTTCCAAAAAAGGACGAGCTGGACGACAAGTCTTCCTTGTACGTTTAAGCTTCTCAGGGACAGCAGTCTCTGCAGTTTCTCTGTTTTCATTTCAACAAATGATTTCAGTCAGCAAGGCTCCTTCCTCTCATATGGGATCACTGTATATCTGATAAGACAGTGTTGTGTTTACTTTGGAAACTGGCAGGCTAAGTTGCTCCTTTTTTATATATATATATTGTGTGTTTCCAGGAAACGTACCAGACATTTGACTATACCTCCTTGCTGTATCTGGCCGACTATCAGACTGACTTCCAAGGCGGCCGCTTCGTCTTCACAGACAAAGAGAGCAACATGACTGTCGAGCCCAAACTTGGTAAGCTGCAAAACAGACAAAAAAATGTCATACTGAATTACAAGGCGACCGATCGTTACAAGTCATTTGGACAAAATGAGTACGGTAGCTGTTTTCGTCACAAACTTGCAGTCTCAGGATTGAAAATGGAGGTGGAAAAAATGCCTACAAAAAACCTCAAAAATTCAGAGGGCCGGACGTTCAGATTCCAGTTTGAATGCTGGCTCTATGGTTGTACGGTCATTTATCCAGAGTATTTTCATGTTTTATCAAAAGTTTTGGACATTACAAACTCTGCAAGAGTATGCTTTGTCAGAAAAGCAGTTATAATTACACAAATGAAAACAAAGTGAAAAACAAATAAAAATTGAACAATTGAACAACTGAACAACTGAACAACTGAACAACTGAACAACTGAACAACTGAACAACTGAACAACTGAACAACTGAACAACTGAACAACTGAACAACTGAACAACTGAACAACTGAACAACTGAACAACTGAACAACTGAACAACTGAACAACTGAACAACTGAACAACTGAACAACTGAACAACTGAACAACTGAACAACTGAACAACTGAACAACTGAACAACTGAACAACTGAACAACTGAACAACTGAACAACTGAACAACTGAACAACTGAACAACTGAACAACTGAACAACTGAACAACTGAACAACTGAACAACTGAACAACTGAACAACTGAACAACTGAACAACTGAACAACTGAACAACTGAACAACTGAACAACTGAACAACTGAACAACTGAACAACTGAACAACTGAACAACTGAACAACTGAACAACTGAACAACTGAACAACTGAACAACTGAACAACTGAACAACTGAACAACTGAACAACTGAACAACTGAACAACTGAACAACTGAACAACTGAACAACTGAACAACTGAACAACTGAACAACTGAACAACTGAACAACTGAACAACTGAACAACTGAACAACTGAACAACTGAACAACTGAACAACTGAACAACTGAACAACTGAACAACTGAACAACTGAACAACTGAACAACTGAACAACTGAACAACTGAACAACTGAACAACTGAACAACTGAACAACTGAACAACTGAACAACTGAACAACTGAACAACTGAACAACTGAACAACTGAACAACTGAACAACTGAACAACTGAACAACTGAACAACTGAACAACTGAACAACTGAACAACTGAACAACTGAACAACTGAACAACTGAACAACTGAACAACTGAACAACTGAACAACTGAACAACTGAACAACTGAACAACTGAACAACTGAACAACTGAACAACTGAACAACTGAACAACTGAACAACTGAACAACTGAACAACTGAACAACTGAACAACTGAACAACTGAACAACTGAACAACTGAACAACTGAACAACTGAACAACTGAACAACTGAACAACTGAACAACTGAACAACTGAACAACTGAACAACTGAACAACTGAACAACTGAACAACTGAACAACTGAACAACTGAACAACTGAACAACTGAACAACTGAACAACTGAACAACTGAACAACTGAACAACTGAACAACTGAACAACTGAACAACTGAACAACTGAACAACTGAACAACTGAACAACTGAACAACTGAACAACTGAACAACTGAACAACTGAACAACTGAACAACTGAACAACTGAACAACTGAACAACTGAACAACTGAACAACTGAACAACTGAACAACTGAACAACTGAACAACTGAACAACTGAACAACTGAACAACTGAACAACTGAACAACTGAACAACTGAACAACTGAACAACTGAACAACTGAACAACTGAACAACTGAACAACTGAACAACTGAACAACTGAACAACTGAACAACTGAACAACTGAACAACTGAACAACTGAACAACTGAACAACTGAACAACTGAACAACTGAACAACTGAACAACTGAACAACTGAACAACTGAACAACTGAACAACTGAACAACTGAACAACTGAACAACTGAACAACTGAACAACTGAACAACTGAACAACTGAACAACTGAACAACTGAACAACTGAACAACTGAACAACTGAACAACTGAACAACTGAACAACTGAACAACTGAACAACTGAACAACTGAACAACTGAACAACTGAACAACTGAACAACTGAACAACTGAACAACTGAACAACTGAACAACTGAACAACTGAACAACTGAACAACTGAACAACTGAACAACTGAACAACTGAACAACTGAACAACTGAACAACTGAACAACTGAACAACTGAACAACTGAACAACTGAACAACTGAACAACTGAACAACTGAACAACTGAACAACTGAACAACTGAACAACTGAACAACTGAACAACTGAACAACTGAACAACTGAACAACTGAACAACTGAACAACTGAACAACTGAACAACTGAACAACTGAACAACTGAACAACTGAACAACTGAACAACTGAACAACTGAACAACTGAACAACTGAACAACTGAACAACTGAACAACTGAACAACTGAACAACTGAACAACTGAACAACTGAACAACTGAACAACTGAACAACTGAACAACTGAACAACTGAACAACTGAACAACTGAACAACTGAACAACTGAACAACTGAACAACTGAACAACTGAACAACTGAACAACTGAACAACTGAACAACTGAACAACTGAACAACTGAACAACTGAACAACTGAACAACTGAACAACTGAACAACTGAACAACTGAACAACTGAACAACTGAACAACTGAACAACTGAACAACTGAACAACTGAACAACTGAACAACTGAACAACTGAACAACTGAACAACTGAACAACTGAACAACTGAACAACTGAACAACTGAACAACTGAACAACTGAACAACTGAACAACTGAACAACTGAACAACTGAACAACTGAACAACTGAACAACTGAACAACTGAACAACTGAACAACTGAACAACTGAACAACTGAACAACTGAACAACTGAACAACTGAACAACTGAACAACTGAACAACTGAACAACTGAACAACTGAACAACTGAACAACTGAACAACTGAACAACTGAACAACTGAACAACTGAACAACTGAACAACTGAACAACTGAACAACTGAACAACTGAACAACTGAACAACTGAACAACTGAACAACTGAACAACTGAACAACTGAACAACTGAACAACTGAACAACTGAACAACTGAACAACTGAACAACTGAACAACTGAACAACTGAACAACTGAACAACTGAACAACTGAACAACTGAACAACTGAACAACTGAACAACTGAACAACTGAACAACTGAACAACTGAACAACTGAACAACTGAACAACTGAACAACTGAACAACTGAACAACTGAACAACTGAACAACTGAACAACTGAACAACTGAACAACTGAACAACTGAACAACTGAACAACTGAACAACTGAACAACTGAACAACTGAACAATTGAACAATTGAAAAGTGAAAAATTGAAAAGTTCAAAAATTTAGAAAAAAATGAAAAATTCAAATTTAAACAATGAAAATTAAACCAAAATACATTTCAAGCCATCCTAGTCAGCAAGCAGTTTAAAAAACAGTTTTGATGTGACTGTAATTCCTTTATGAAGTGTGAGTTGGACGTTTCAATCCTAGGCAGGAATTTTCTCAAAGGCTGAAAAGGGTAACTCTGCCTTCAAGATGGGTCCTGCTAGGATTGAAACTAAATGCATGTGTGCAATTTGGGCGCAGTCTCAACTCATCTCATTCTGTATTTTTCTAGGGCGGCTATCCTTCTTCACGTCGGGCTCAGAGAATCCGCACTTTGTGGAGCAGATCACCTCAGGAACTCGGTATGCCATCACCGTGTCATTCACCTGCGACAGAACGAAAGCCATCGAGCACCCCAAAGTGAAAAAGTCATAATCAAAGTCATAGTCAACACACCAGTAAAAAAGATTGGAGGGTCTGAGGTTGCATTATAAAGATCCTTTCCCACGGCCTGAAAGGACTTGCTTGCATCCAAACCTCTGGCTCGATGATCGTTTCAGATTTTCCACATTTATTTCAAGCAAAGTGCATGTGTAGCCCGAGGTCTCGGGTTCAAGTCCAGGTCCAGTCAAATCTTCTTTGCCATTTTTTTATTTTAATTCAAACAAATAAAGGAAAAACTGACCGGGAACTTTTGAGGAAATTGCAAAATTGGCAAAGAAAACTTTGTCTGGACCGGGACATGAACCCGAGACATCTGGACTAACATATCAGCGCTCTCACCATCTGAGCTATCCAGCCCATAGATGGTGGCCTTCCCTAATAGTCAACTAGTCTTTGCTGAGGTGGGGGCGGCAGTCAGAAGCAATTCAACCATTAACTGCCGTATATATCCTGGGATCACACCCCGCTTTCATTCAGTATGCAAAACAACCAATTGTTGTAAACCAGGCTATGGCAGCTCGGGGATCAGGCAAGTGGTTATTTCAATTGTTTTAGAATATCCTGGTCAGTTTTCCTTTCATTTTGTTTCCAATTGGAAATACTGCATTCACTTTGTGCGATACCCGAACTGTGGTAGCCACATTTACAGCTGATTTTCGAATGCATCTGAATAAAAATAGTATGATCCTTGCCAATATATGGCAGTTAATGGTTACTGCCATAACCCACAACAACATAGATAGATGACTATTTGCGAAGGTCCCAATATAAGGGCTGCATCTCCCAGACTGTAGAGAACTGGTTTATCAGATCAACGATCAAAGTTCATATTCCGTTCCAGTCAACTTTTCATTGGTGTTCTAGTGGATTGCTAAAGATTGTTGTATATTTTAGGTCATTCAAGAAAGCAATAAGTTTGTAGCATTTTAAAATTTACTTTTAGTTCTACTTTATGCCAAATTAAAATGATGGATATGAGAAAAAAGACTGAAATACTAATGTGTTTTCACTGCCAGTTTCTAAGGCGCAATATTTGTACTTACTTTTTGACGACTTGCTTTTGGGGGAGAGGTGCTGGCTTGTTTGGCTCCAGGAATTGTACTGAGTGTGGGCAGTACATGCATAAACTGGCCACTGTGCAGTAAAGTCTGACACCCTGTCTCCCCGTGTGTAGACCTCGGTGCTTTATGGAGGTACCAGTCTGAAGGAGTGCAACATGCTTGTTCAGTTGATCTGAGGATGCTCAGCCACTGTTGCAGTAAAGACTAATAACACCCTGTCTCCCTGTGTATACCTCAGTGCTTTATCGAGGTATTAGACTGAAAGGCAGCAATACTTGTTTTCAAAGTGATCTTTGAGGCCCTTTACGAATCCATGGATTAGGCTCAGGCTCAGGCTCAGGCTTCGTCTCCATCTGACAAAACCTGAAAATCCAGGTTGTGGTTTGTCGCCGAATTTGGCTCCATAAGTACAGAGTATTCACCAAGAACCTGGGGCCAATGAACGGTTATTTCTAGATGCATGTGACTTTGACACTGGTAAAGAGAAATACTGTATGACCTAAGCCGGAGCCTAAGCCTTAATTTTGTAAAATGGCCTGAGGATATACTCAGCCACTGTGCAGTACAGTATAGTCTGACACCCTACATCCCCATGTAGAATTATGTGCTTTGTCATTGTCCCTGACTGATAAGCTGCAAGTCAGTTGATGGAAGCTGCCCAATCCCCCAAATAATAAAACCATACTCAGTGGTTGTCACAGTTTCAGCCACATATGCAGCACAATATTTGAGGCAGAGAATTCAGGATGCTCATAGCATAGCGCTACACAAACCCTACACAACTGGTATTCTGCTTGGGCGTGTAGTGCCATGTATTTCCCTGTTACAATGAATTTTCTGCCTTATCGTGCTGGGTATATTCAGCCAGATGGGTGGTGAATGCCTTTTGGATCCCTCTTTAAGATATCACATTGCTTTTTGTCAGCCATTTTCCAGTTGAAAAGATTACAGGATAATTGGGTGGTTTTATTTATTGGGTAGTTTTGGACACTCTTAGTGCCTAATTACGTTTCATCCCTATGTGTGGCTCTTTCTCTGGGATAAAATGACTACTAGGATAGAGATAAATAGGAATAGAAGACGGACGAAGGTGGAAGGCTGGTTGATAGACAGGATGGGGAAATTAACAGATAGGTTGAGTAGGCAGGACAGGATCAGAGAGAGGGGAAGATCAAAGGGGACAGATCAAAGAGATTCAATAAAAAAGGTCGCGAACACGAGGGAAAGATTATTTAAAATTAAAAAATTAAGCACAGTGTAACTACACAATACAAGGGACAGTTGTAACTAGGTATGATTTTTGTATAAAAAACTTTATTGGTGGTTTTTGCAAATCTTTCTTAGTCTTTCAATAATAATAACAACACTAATTCTTTATGATGGCATTCTATACCAGATGTGTAAAAAAAGGAAATGCTGCAGATTCCTGTTAATACTTTCATAATAATTTGTACTATTTTGTTCAACCCCTCCCCCCCCAAAAAAAAAAGAAAAAAAGAAAATCCCGATTGAAAGATTAAAAAGACATTAAAGGTACAAACAATGGTTATTTCATTTCATTATTGAACTAAGTAGTGTGGTTTCTATCAGCAATTACATTTTTTTTATGCCGAGTATCGCTTTCACACCGCAATTATTTTTGTAGAAAACACAACAGAGATAGAAACAGGACTGAGTACCAAGCCAAGTGCAAGAGAGACCCTTAACCTTTGCTGAAAACACATTTTACCAATTTTACACAATACATACATGTATACTGAGTAGCACAGTCACCCCGCCATGCTAGCCTCATTAATGTCATATTCCTTTCTCAGAATCAACCTCAACTTTTCATTTTCCTGAGGATTTGTGATTTTTTGGAAAAAGGAAATAGATGGCTTTTCTTAAAAAAACCAATAATTCAGGAATAAGGATGGAAGGCCGGGTACAATTGTATACATTCGAGGAGCAAGAAAAAGTTGACTGAGTACACACTAAGTCTCTTTTTATACAAAAACAAAACAATGCAAATAATTGGACAACTTCAGATTGGGGATTATACACAGGACTTTCTTTACCAAATTATTTATCCCCATTAAAAAAATGATGAATTGTGAACCACATGAATAAAAGTATCGGAAGTCACTTTCCCAGATGGGCGACATTTTCTGAATGTTAAAGGTGTTTTTTTTTATATTAAAAGAATTTTAGAATTGGTCGAGTGTTACGGTGAAATCTTTCCTTTTTTTTCTTCGGGAAAAATTGGGCAGGAATGAAGGAAATTGGGATCACAACAAATCATACAGCAAGAAATCACATACAAACATTACGGTACGTTCAGATCAATTAATATAACACAGTTTATGAGGCATGGACTGAGTATCATTTAAGAATATAACAAAAATGGTGAATACAGAGATAATTTAAGTATAAGTGTGTTCTTGGCTGTAATGCCTACCACTTTCATAAACAAAAAAGTTGCATTTGCTTTAAGTACGATATATGCCAATCATATCAGGGACAGTTGCTGATACCACCATGACAGATCATTTGTAGGCCCACGGGGTACCATCGTAAACTGGTCCAAACTTGCTACCTCCACAATAAATAGCTCTGAAATGTCATTTCACCCATACCATATACAACCATACATGAGAATCATATTAGTTGAAATTTACGTTTTGAAATTTTACTTTTCCATGCCATCAAAAGTTGCCCTTAACAACGGCCCCAAACTTGATCAGAGCAAATATACATATACAAATAATAACGGCAATTGATATACAAAAAGTTCTTAGGTTACCGGTACAAAATATCTGTTATAAGATTCAACGATAAATGATGCATGATATTGTGTTTATTCATATAAAAATATTTTCCTCCTGACAGTAGAAGTTTTTTAAACAAAATCCGAACCAACCAATAAAGGACAAAATGATACAAGAGTAAATATTTCACAAACATTTCTAATACTTCTGGAAACACACGTACACATGTATTTCTTTCGTCCCTGTAAGTACTGTACCGGGTAGACGCCGATTTCCTGTCCCAAAAGCACTGTCGCCAATAGAGTGATGGAAGCCATCAGCTCAATGGGCCCGGGAACTTACAGAGAGGTGACGTCAGCGAATAAAGAGTCACAGCTCATATCTCAAAATAATAAAACAAAATCTTTGGGGTTGCCCCATTATGAAGTGCTCATACAAGTTTCAAAGGCACAGAAATTCAGCCAGTTTCAATTCTGCAAAACCAGGCACAATGGTTAAAATTATAATGGACCAAGCTGGTAGAAAAAAAAGATTCAGGCGAGTTCTAGCTCACAATGGCTAGAGCTGAAATTTAGCACATAATGAAAACAACCCAGACACAATCTGAGTCTCTGTTTCAAAACTTGGGGATTTTTTTTTTCCTTTTTCCGTCAATTTATTTTCGTTTGGGAGACTTGAAGGGGGACTTGAAGTTGTCCTTGGGTACGGGGTCGTCCAGCAGTTTATCAAAGGGCTTCTTGTTGATGCGGTAGGTGCAGAGGAGGATGATGAGGAAGATGAGGATGAGCACCACGAGGGCGGCAATGACGCCTATCCACCAGGGCTCTAGAGGCAGCTCATCAAGGCCGCCCTCGTTTGGCAGCTTGGGGTCAACATCGGGCTCTGAAAACACACACACATCCAAAAGAAGAGTTTACCACACATCTCACTCGGCCCCCCATGCACTTCCCTCTCTCTCTCTCTTTCTGAATTTCTGAAGTAAATACAAATTATAACTGTTTACTGACTAAATGACCTGCAATACATAAATCTCAAAAGATAGAGGGCATGACATTTCAATCCTAGCAGGACCTTTCTCAAAGGCCTTCACATGGGCTTATTCTAAGTTGATTTCACTTCACTTTTAATTTTTGGTTACTACCGGTATGTATCCTGCTTTGCCAAGACTTCCTTTTTTACAGGGTTGAAGCACATGAACTCTTGTACTTGCACCAAAATTTGCTTAAGCACCAAGGTCACTTTGCCAACCCCAACTTCACTTTTTGTATCATGCTAATACAAATAACTGTTTACAAAATGACCTGCAATTCATAAATCTCAAAAGTTAGGGGGCGTGACATTTCGATCCTAGCACAACCTTTCTCAAAGGCCTTTGAGAAAGGTCCTGCTAGGATCGAAATGTCAGGCCCTCTAACTTTTGAGATTTCTCTATTTCTCTCTTTTGTAATAATCAGATGGTGCCTACTGGCACTGCTGTGGCTTTCTTTAAAGACCTCGATCCTTGTCTGTCTTTTGCCTTGCTTGAAACAACTGCAATACTCCCACCCGCCCATTTCTAGATATCATCTGTCCATGCTGTTACTGGACGCCCTCTTCCTCTGCCACCTCCCATTGTGCCTTGGTATATCTGTATTTCAAGGCCGTTTTACTTTCTCCTGATATGACTATAAAACAGCATAACCTTCCGTTCCTTAGGTTGTCTCAGAGAATAAATGGAGAATCAATTTTGTCCAGCATCTAGCAATGGTTACATTACAGTAATACAAACAAATTCAACAAACTCAACACTGATTTCAATGCCCACAAATATACACTCCTCGTTCCACGACAATTCTCAAGGGGCAGTTCTGGGTTTTTTTTCCTAGAAAATGCTGGATTTGGAAAGAAGAATACATGACGTTAAAATGACTTACCAATTTCGCAGTTGCTTCCTGAGTAGCCTTTAGTGCAGATGCACTGATATTGGTTGATGCCATTGGAGCAGATACCGCTGTTTTGACATGGGTCACTCACACATTCATCAATGTCTGCAAAATAATTTGAGGAAGAAAAAAAAAAGGATCATTAGGCCTACATTGTTGTTTTTGGTTACTGTATGTCAGGGTTGGTCAAGTTGGATGAAACAAGTCACAGTTCAAAACAACTATTAGGGAATTATTAATTTTAATTCAAAATGTCCTTTCCAAAACTTCACATGGGCTTATTCTACATGTAAGTTGATTTCACTTCACTTCATTGGTTACTATACATCTGCTTTGCCAAGACTTCCTTTTTTTTGCCATTTTTTAAATGATCAGGAATTGAACTTATTTTCCTCTAGGTCCTTTGATACAGGGTTGTAACACTTGAACTCTTGTACTTGCACCAAAATCTGCTTATGTACCGTCTTGATCCACAAGATCACTTTGCCAACCCCAACATCACTTTTTGTATCATGCTAAGTAAAGAACAGTATATAGGCTAATACAAGCCAGAAGAAATTTACATCACATGACAGGGAAAAATTTTCATGCTAAGCAGATTTCTACGATTAAGAAGCTCTATGACATTGGGCCCTGCAGTCAATTTCACCGAAACTCGTCGTAACTTAACGATCAATCGCAAGACAATAGGCGACGCACAGAAACCATACGGTGTATCACAGCTAACGATGGGTTATTCATCTTAAGCCGTGTTACGATGCATCGTAATCTAGCCCTGAACATACCTGAGCTGCACTCGGGATCCGTGAAGCCTGGCTGGCAGACACATCTGTAGCGAGCGACGAGGTTGTTACAGATCCCTCCGTTCCTGCACGGATTGCTCAGGCACTCGTTGGTATCTGACAAAATCACAAAGGGAAAACAATCAAACAAAATACCACTGATTATTGCTGAACACACAACAATATCTCCAAAGTTGTTAGAGGGCCTGATGACCTTTCGATCCTAGCAGGACCTTTATAAAAGGCAAAGTGACACTGACAGGGACATACATAGACAGTAAGGGGAAGGAAAGCCCTGACACACATATGACAGAGGAAGGACAAAAGGGTGGGGAGGATCAAAGGGACTGGAGGGAGATGGGAGATCAACAATATCAGGAGTTGTGAGGATCAAATTGAAATCCTACCCAAGCTGCTTCAGATCGACTTCAAACATCAACACACAGCATTTACTGACTCGTATTGGGGCACATGGGTTTCTTGTATTTATTTTCTTACATTTTTCTCTATTGTTTTTTCTCCTTGATAACAGTAAAAGACCAACATTGGGAAAGATGTTTCCAGAATAGCATTAACTCTTTCAATACGGATTTTTCCTGTGACTTCTGACGGAATGTATTTACAAAAGGTTTACAAAAAACAGCTGCCAGCGTCTTTTGCTGTTCCGAGTTTTACTGCGAGTTTTGCTGTTTGTGATGGCTGAATAAATAATAATAATGAGTGCCATGTCATAGGGAAAGAGTTTAGGTGAATCTAGACTCAGACTTGATGACTAAACCAGGATGACAAGGGAATGGAACTCAGACTCAAGGGTTGCGACTCGGAGTCGGACCCAGACTCAATCTTTTGGTACTCCAATGCAAGTCTGGTACGTAGTCATCAGCATGAGCTGTGTACCTACCGATGTTGCACGTAGGCCCCTCGTAGCCCTCAGCGCAGGTGCAGGTGTACTGGCCAACATCCTCCGTGCAGGTGCCTCCGTTCATGCAGGGATCGTTGATGCAGCCCTCACCAAGTCCTGCAGACAGAGAACAACAGTTTGCATTATCGGTTTGCACGGACACTGTCCACGAAACAGGTTCTGATTTCATAGGATCAGGTGAACACAAAGCTACTTTCTAAAGCAACAAAAGTAAATCAAGTGATGAACGAAAATTGTGCAAACTGCTTGCTGACTAAAATGACCCAAACTCAATTTAAAAACAAAATAGAGATGTTTCGATTCCAGAAGGACTTTTGATAATGGACCTCTTTTCATGCAAACATTAGGCCCTCAACATTTTTGTCACATACAAAAACAGATGGCATATGGTAGGCATGTTTCACAGGTAGAAAAGTATCTGAAACTTCTTCAATTGTGCACTCCTCATAGCAATAATAATAATAATAATATGGGTCATCAGTAAAGGTCGGATTACTCCAGAGAGCGGCCCTACTAGGAACAGCTAGGATCCTGTCTATACATGTATATAACTCTTAGTGCAAGTGACTGATGTATTGAGCAGCAATGCTGAACTGGAATGGAGGGTGCATTGTGGCTGTTATACTTGAATAAGTCCATGATTGTTTGCTCGTGGTGGCTAGCGCAGAGTTTCTTGGCTTGGGTGCTGCGTGCAGGAGTTATTGGTGTTGGAGGAGAAGGAGAGCAACTCACTTATTTCACAATTCTTGCCGGCGAAACCCTCATCACAGATGCACTCGTAGTCGTTCAGGAGATCCCTGCACTGACCTTTGTTCACGCATGGACTACTGCCACATTCGTTGATTTCTGAAGACAGAAATGGAGATAAAAGAATGTCGTTTTCTCTCACTCACGAATACAAATGTAACGCAAATATATTGCCAGCTGCTTTCCATGATTTTCATGAGCCACAATGCGAATCTGGCAGATTTAGAGAGCCTGCTACAGCTATTAGATATCACGCCCTCTGAATAATTTATAATTGCTTGCTTTGTCCAAATGAGGCAGGGGGATATTTGCCTCATGTTAAAACAGCACGCACTCAATCGAGGACATACAGGCCTCACTTTTTCAGAAAAATAAACGGGGGACATGTCTCATTTTGACACAGTAATAACACTGATCACTCACCGGTTTCGCACTGTGTACCCGTGTAGCCCGCTTGGCACTGGCAGACAAAGGTGCCGTCATTCAGAGGCACGCACACCCCTCCGTGGAAGCAGGGCCTGTCCACACACACCACTAATGAAATGCAAAAAAAAGGGGGAAGAACGGAAAATGAAAATTGAAAACTCCTTAAACAAGCCTCGCTAATTATAAGATGAGGGGGTTTCTGGATGCTACAGGAGAGCAAACATACCAGTCCCGTTTTTGTTTGTTCATAATGAGAATGTGTGTATAATTGTGCAGTCCATTTACTTCGAGTTGAGCTCGACCTCAGCCTCATTAGATTCTCTTAATATTCCTGTGGAGTTCAAACTTTAAGCCTTGAGCAATCTTAATGCTTGTGTATGGTCCCTGCACAAAGTTTAAACACAGGCTTTGGGTGAGGGTTAAGGTCTGGGCGAGGGTCAGGTTTGGGGCGAGGGTTAGGGTTTGGGCGAGGGTTAGGGTTGGGCGAGGGATAGGGTTTGGGCAAGGGTTAGAGTTTGGGGTGAGGGTTAGGGTTTGGGGCGAGGGTTAGGGTTTGGGGCGAGGGTTAGGGTTGGGGCGAGGGTCAGGGTTTGGGGCGAGGGTCAGGGTTGGGGCGAGGGTCAGGGTTGGGGCGAGGGTCAGGGTTGGGGCAAGGGTTAGGGTTTGGGGCGAGGGTTAGGGTTTGGGGCGAGGGTTAGGGTAGTCTAGTTATCTTATAACCCCTAACCACAACCTTAAGTTTTTGCAGAAGGGACCTTGTGCATTCTTATAGGTTGCTCATCAAGGCTTCAAGTTTACACTCAATAGGAATGATTGAGATGATGTTATCACTCATCAGCCCTTGGTGGCTTCAATAACCTACCCAGAGTCTCGCAGGTTGGGCCGGCAAAGGCATTGGGGCAGCTGCAGTAGAACTGGTTGACGCCGTTGATGCAGAGGCCGTTGTTCTGACAGGGTGCCGACTCGCACTCGTCCACATCTGAGGATGCAGAAAGACCCATGGGCCATGGTTACTCATTGGAACTCACTCACGAACTCAAGCCAGCAGTCACATTACACCGAAACTCATGATATCTTAGGATGAATCGCAATGAGTGATTTACAGAAACTATATGGCCTATCACAACTTACTCGATGGGTTATCATCAGTCATAGGTGGAGTTACGATGCATCGTAAGTCTTAGTGAAATCAATTCCAGGCTTACAATCACCAATGTATTTTGCAGACTGTCAAACTATTTTCTGAATGAAACTATCGCATCAAAAACCCACCCCAAGAAAAAGATCACTGTTATTTCCTTTTCCATATCTTCCCCATGTGACAGACGCTTGAACACTGTTGGAGAACAATGGTAGGCCTACCTCACATTCTTATAAAAGACACAGAGTGACAATGTTACATAATAGGGCACGCTTGGGAATGCATGTAGCCCCTGTCGTGTGAAAGACAAAAAAGAAAAGTCACCAGCACTCATATCTACTCACCGGTCTCGCACAGACGGCCCGTGTAGCCTGGTGGACAGTTGCATTCCACCGTGCTGCTGCTGACGCATTGGCCACCATTCAAGCAGGTATTCTCCCTGCACACCACCGTTATCACTGCAGAGGATTTCAAATTAGAATGACAAAAAAAATTAAAATGACATGGAAAATAGATCAAATCTCCAAAAATAGGAGGACCCGACATTTCTATGAGATCGAAAAGCTTTTTCCCGGGAATTTCTTTGGTAGTGTGAACAGACTGACCAAATTCCCTGGGGGATTTTTTTCGAGAAATCCCTGGGGATTTTGCCTGGTGTGAAAAACCCTCTACTAATCTGATGAGAGCTCCTTCTGGTGCCAAAACTTACGTGTCTCACACAGATCTCCCGTGAAGATCTCCGGGCAAGTACAAGTCACACTGCCATCTGCTTTTTGGTCACAAGCCCCACCATTCTGACAAGGGTTGGGGTTGCATGCGCCTGTCAAAAAAAACCAAAAAAACAAAACAAGCAATGACCAACTGAAAGAAAAAGGAAGTTGTCGTCAAACCAAAGCTCTGATACAAGCAAATTAAAGCTCCCAATCACTTGGCTTACACAGATTCCCCATTCTCCCACTGGGAGATCCAACAAGGCCGTGAATATTCAAACATTCAAATAAGCTCTGCGGCTTGCGAGCCAGTACGTCAAGAAGTCATTGTAAGTAATCAATTGAATTCGCGGTTTGAAGAATTCGGTTGGTTACAACACCATCTTAAGGTTTTTATCAGAGAGGTTGTACAGTAGGAGTTGTCCAGATCACCCCCCCCCCCCCCCCGCCATTTTTCAACAAACTGATGACCACCTATTCCAATCTCATAACACCAGTCCAACTTGGATTGGGCTTTTCATTCCTACATACTTCATGACTATTCAAAGAAGTGGAGGCTGAAGCCACATTTCTGTTTGACGTTTTCTTCATCAGCCAGATTGTAACTTGCTAAGACATTCTGGGAAGTAATGATTAATATTGCGTTCCCACTTTTTGATACTTGGACTTGGACGTTTCACACCGACGGAATGTTAACTTGCTGGCTTGGGTGACAGAAAGTCACACATTGTAGGCACTGTTATGTTACCAAGGCTGAGCAGGAAAGTTTCCGTGACCACTTTCGGCCTGAAAGTTTTGAATCAGTAACTTAGCAAGGACATTCAATAGTTGACATTGCATTCCCAGTATGTGCTCTGCTTGTCATCAGGAGACTGCTGACGATATCTCCCGACGAAGGGCAGGCCACATACTGCCCGAAACACTGACTTACTGGCTTGTTTCGGAGCCATACTCCTTCTCATAAGAGATAACTAGCATGGTGTCGCCACAAACTTTCCACATTATTTTCAAGATGGCAGCATGGTGACACCAATGCAAAAATGGTCGCTGTCCAATGACTGTCTACTTACTCTCTTCCTCACAACGTTGCCCACCCCAGTTAAGGGGACAGATGCACATGTACTCCACAATGTTATCCAGGCACGTGCCACCATTCAGGCAAGGGTTGCTCTCACAAGGCTCACTCACTGAAAAAACAAAGTGTGTGAAGATAGCCGCGTTAGTCTACCATAGATATAAAATTATATTTGCGTCAAATTGCAAACCTTGAAATGCCTTTGAGAAAGTTTCTTCCAGGATCTTAACGTCAGGACCACTACATTCTTTTTCAGAATCAGTTAATGATGTATGAAATTGTGCATTAGGTCAAGATTCCTCTGATGCTTGTATGTTAAACTGGAGGTCTCTATTCAAATCTCAGTCCAGTGAAATTTCCTTTGCTGGTTTAATCAAAATATGAGGGGGTAGATGAAATATGGATTTTCCAAGACTGCAATCATGACTCAGCAGTCTGGTGCCCTGTCCATCTTTTCCCCCTACTACGAAGACACCCCACAAGACTCACTCTGCTGGTCGTTGTCGCCGACTTCAATGCGGAAGCCCAGGTTTGTCTTGGTGCCGTCGCTGACGAAGGTGAGCCAGAGCTCGTTGCTGGCCGTCACAAAGTTGCTGGGCGGGGTGGCGCCCGAGTGGCGGAAGACCCGCGAGTCCAGCTGGCCGGCCACCAGGCCGTTGCCGGCCTCCAGCCAGTCGTAGTAGGGCTCCGTGCTGAAGTTGGTGAAGACGACGCGCAGACGGCGGCCCAGCGAGGTGCTGACCAGCCAGCGGCAGGACAGGCTGTTGCTGTAGTTCTTGGGGAAGTTGGGCGACATGATGGTCACCTCCCCGCCGTCCGGCAGCGTGTAGTTGATGACGCATCCGATGGCTGCCAAGAAGACCCCACAGAAAAAAAACACACCCCGGCATTGTGTTAAAGTGAGAAAGAAAAGAGCAGGAGGTGACGGAGAGGGAGGAGCAGAAGATGATTGAGACGGAAGCAGAAGATGATTGAGACGGGAGCAGAAGATGATTGAGACAGGAGCAGAAAATGATAGAGAGGGAGGGAGGAGAGGGAGGGGGAGGAGGAGGAGGAGGGGAGGGGAAGAGGAGAAGGAGAAGGAGGAGGGGGAAGAAAGAGGATGAATAGGAGTTGGAGGAAGAGGAGGAGGAAGAGGGGAGGGGAAGGAGAAGGAAGAAGAGGAGGAGGTAGAGGAAGAGGAGGAGGAAGAGGAAGAAGAGGAGGTAGAAGAAGAGGAGGAGGAGGAGGAAGAGGAGGAGGATGAGGAGGAAGAGGAGGTGGAGGAAGAGGAAGAGGGGAGTAGGAGGAGGAGGAGAAGGATGAAGAGGAGGGGGAGAGGAAGGGGCAGGAAGAGGATGAGGGGAGGAGAAGGAGGAGGAAGAATTAAGAGGAAGAGATAGAAGGAGGGGAGCAGAAGGAGGAGGAAGAGAAGGACGATGAGGGGGAGAGGGGAGGAAGAGGAAGAGGAGGGGATGGGGAGGAGAAGGGGGGGAGGAGGAGAAAGATCAGTATCTGCCCTTACATTGTTCACAGTTGTTGCCGACAAAGTCTGTCAAGCAGCTGCACAGGTAGCCACTAGTGGGCAGCTGCTGACAGGTGCCTCCATTCTGGCATGGCGAAGACAAGCACTCATCCACATCTGCAATCAGCCGGACAGAACACATGGAGAGTCTCAACAATTTGCAACAACCAGTGGCATGGTCATCAGGACTCCAAATATTGAGGGGACACATGTAGAGGGAGCTCATCTATGCACATGAAGTAGGGGCTTTGTGCTGAATTGGGGGGAGGAGTGTCTAAATGTTAAGAGATTTTTCAGATATTGGTTTTCGTGTGTGTTAATGCTCTCTCTTTGGATTGTGGTGCTTCTTGTTGTAGGTGTGGTTACTGTAGTCATTGTAATGATTGTTGTTGTTGTTTTTGTGGTTGATGTGGTGGATGGGCTTGCTGTGGTTGTGGTTGTTGTGGTTGTTGTAGTTGCTGTGGTTGTGGTTGTGGTTCTTGCAGCTTCTTCTGCTGCTGTTGCTGCTGCTGCTGCTGCTGCAGCTGTTGTATTTGTAGCTGTTACCTATTTCGCAGGTTTCGCCTCTGTAGCCTGGCATGCAGATACACGTAAAGGATTCCGTATTGCTGGTACAGGCTCCTCCATTCTTACAGGGAGCACTCAGGCAGTAGTTGATACCTGTGTCATGCGAATGCATAAGACCAAGAAAAAATATATCAAAGATATGAATTTGACGTCATCCAAGTCTTCTGTGGCATCAATCAGGCAGAACATTTTGAAAAAAATCAAAACAGGAGTATTGAGAGTGTTAAACTTCTTGAAAGAATATAAAAGGGCAAATATTTGTAGAATTAGGAATTTGGTCATTGTGCTGTACATCTCTCAACAGATACATGTAGATTAGAAGGAAGCTTATTTCTGTGTCAGTCTTTGTGATAACTTGCACAGGATGGGCCTATGGGCTTCATTCTTGTAACTCATAGCCATGATCCAAATGGCATCAAATGCCACACAAGCCTTGCTGTGCTGCCGATAAGGACTTACGGACGCTGCAGTCAACTCCCTGCCAGCCAGGCTGGCAGTCACAGGTGAAGTGGGAGCACTCATTGTGGCAATTCCCACTGTTCTTGCATGGGAAGCTGGCGCAGACATCCACACCTTCATTCAGAAAGGTAGAGAGAGGGAGAGAGGGAGGGAGGGACAGGGGGAGAGAGGAGAGGGAGGAGGGAGAGACAGGAGAGAACGGGGAGACAGGAGAGACAGGAAGAGACAGGGAGAGGGAGAGGGGGGGAGAGGAGAGGGGAGATATAGGGAGAGACAGGGAGAGAGGAGGAAGAGACAGGGAGAGACAGGGAGAGAGAAGAGGGGGAGAGAGGGACAGACATGAAGAGAGAGGGCGAGAGAGAGGGAGAGAGAAGGAGATGGAGAGAGAAGGAGGGAGAGAGGGAGAGAGAGAAGGAGATGGAGAGAGAGGGAAAGTGGGGGAGAGGGGGGAGAGGGGGAGAGAAAGGCAAAGGGAATAAGACATCAAAGAAATGTTACATGACTGTCAATGTCGGCACAAGACTAAACAAATGCAGAGACAAACATAAGAACGGGCAGTAAAATTTAACTGGCATCTCTACAGATTTACTCTGATGACAGTAAAATATGAGGTCAAATGCTGTGTGCACTTAGCTTTTGACTTGGGGAAACTTCAAAGAGGTGAACGTTAAGGTTTCTGATGAGTGGCCGCACATTACTCCAACTCAAAAGCATGGCTCTCATGATAAAATGAAAACGAGACTGTACAAACCACAAAGTCACTCAACGACAGATAGCGAGTAGACAGAGCATCTCAACATTCCTATCTCAAAATTTAAAATGACTCCAACTATTGCATGGCCTCCTATAGCTCCTACAGAAAGTTGTCAAGGAGGGATCATCGATCGGGTCCTACTTACTGAGATCACACAAGGGCCCAGCGTGACACTGGTCACACAGACAGCGGAAGCCGGTGGCTATGTGTTGGCACTCGCCATAAGCACCGCAAGGGTTGGAGCTGCACACATCTGGATGGGTTGCAAACAAAGACAGACAAAACCTCACTATTGGTGGTCTTAAATAAGACTTAAGGCTTTACATGTTGGGTGAATCAATATAGGAAGGTTTGCGGTGACACCATGTATACGGTCTCTTAAAAGAAGAGGTGTGGTTCTGAAAAGAACCTGAGTGGTAACTCCACGTTTCGACCAGTATGCTCTGGCCAAGGAGCAGTTACTGGACTCAAAGCAAGACCTCGGGGGGAGTGATCCCTGGAAAACATATATATAGCAAAGATCTTATAGCGCGCAAAGTGCGCAAGATGGATTACTCTGAGCAAAAGGTGAAGTACGCACTGGATACCATTATTTTTACTAAGCAACAGAATCTGCCGTTTGCCTTCGGTGCTCCGGAAATGAAGCGAGAGAGTAACAAACAGTAACAAAGATACAACCTTGGATGCGTGAACAGAATGTGATAACTTTCGATGTGATGTGACCATGAAATGGAGAGAATGTGTGCGACTTTGCTTACTAAAATGTCGCCCAGTGCGTACTTCACCCGGATGCGTGTGATCTCGCAAGAGTAGGCTATCTTGCGCGCTTCGCGCTATAAGATCTTTGATATATAGGTCCTATGGCAATTGAGGAAGGTCCCGCTAAGGACAAAATGTCAGACTCTGATCTATTTGTGACAGTATAAAGATCAATAGCTCATACTTGTCAGAAAGCAGCTTGGAAATGTTTGTATCTCACAGGAAAGTGTGTAGACCAACAACAGATTCTGAATTCATTACAAATAAGAGAAGGATTGTTTTGGATTCAATTTGCTTGCTTTTGTTGGAGTTTAGAGGGCCTACTACGTGTAGTAATCTATAGACTCTTTTCCCTCCCCCTCACTCAGTAACCACATAATAATTTCTTTATCTTGTATTTTTTTAAATCATATTTTACCTATTTCACAGTTTTGGCCCGTGTAGGATGGTGGACAGCTGCAGCTGTACGTGCTGCAGGCATTTGTGCAGACGCCGTTGTTCTGACACGGGTTGGACGAACACCTGTTCACAGCTGCCGAAAGGAAAAACAGACAAAGTAAAAGGAGACCATTAAAAAGAAACGCCAAAATATTGTCCTATCATCAGAGGGTCATATGAAAACGTATAAGCAGCTCGGGCAGGATCCAAATCTGAAACTCCTACTCTCTAGTGCAGATCTGTCTTAACCACTCGGCTGGTTGAGGTGAAGTGTCAAATTTGAATTTGAATTTGTATAGCAACAAGTGCCATGATCAAATATAGATACCGGTATGTGTCTCAGAAGGTGCGAATCCCACAAAAACATTCCAGGATTCGGCCACAGAGTCAGGGCGCCTCCCCGGGCGATGTGCCTGTCTGTTAGGGTTCCTCCTGCCTAATTCACGAAAATTCAAATGTTGCGTAGACAACATTTTGTTGCGTAAACTTATGCAACATTTTGCTGCCTTTGCTAAATATTGCTGATAAGAGTAATTGTGGCGCAAGACTTAACGCAACATTTGTTCGTTGCGTAACTTTAGCAACTGTTCTTGAAATCGGATGCTGGACCATAAAATAATGCTGGCAGCCATTAAAATATCTATGGTTGAACACGTGTGCACGTTGCTATACAAATTCGAATCCACCACACGAGCACAGTGGCAAAACAACTATATGTTATGAATCCTGATGGCAACAGCAGCAGTCTCACAAGCAAGAAGAAGCAGAAGAATTTATCGTAAGCTGAGTTACGCCGGACCGTAATTGGCTCTGTGAATTCCACTTACGGATTGAGCAATCGCTGCCAGTCCAGCAATCGTTGCAGTCGCAGCGATACGAGAAGACACGAGGGCAGTCATTGACGCACACGCCCTTGCTGCTGCACGGGTTGGCTGCCATTGCGCAGACATCCAGCACTGTCGGGAGACATCACAAGGCAGAGATGGAGAGAACATCTGAATTAGTGATCTATAGCTGTGTTACCCACTCCCTCCGTGGTAGTTCGGTGCCAGCAGGAGCGCTGGCATCAAAGCTCCTTGCTGGCTCTAAACTACCTCAGAGGGACTGGGTAACACTCAATCGGCTGCAAACTGCAGGGGTTGGCAGATTCAGCGCCAACATGCATCGCTGGAAACTTTGCGATTCACCAGCATGCACATGTGGCGCTGATGAGTAGACGGCAGATCATTATCATCTACAACTGCCCTGACCTCCAACCACCTAACTGGATGACTGACCTATCAAGCCCAAATGATGAACAAATCAACTACTTTACCCAACTCAGAAAAATAGCCTGACTTATATTACACTACATGTACCTACTAACTGATACAAAAGAAGAAGAAGCTGTGTCGACATATAAAAAGCTTGACAAGATTATAGTTCAATACCCTCACTCTAAAAGTCTGGGGAAAAACCTTAACCCATATTAAACCATCAATTGTTATGTAGACAACATCCATGGTCTAGGGCACAACCACTTGCCCAAAAAATTGGACCGATGGTTTTCCCAAAATTCATAATTATTTTGTGGTGCGTATGTGAGGCACATATGTAGGAATGGTGAGGTCCAGGCTATACACAGAGCCTGCTGTCACTGCTGACTGTCATCCGGTTGACAAATACATGCCAAAATCACGATTTTAGGAAATAAGGCAAGCTCATTTTTGGGGGGCAAGTGTTTGTGCAATAAAGTGTCGTTTCTCTGCATAATAAGGGTTGGTCTATTGTGGATTTAGGGGGTTCTTTCATCATTTTACGGCGAGGGTATTTAACCAAAAATTCTCCAAAAGCTCTTTCAACAAATTCCACTGATTAGAAGACCACTAATAATTGATGTTGACATCTTGGGAACAGCACATACACAAAAGGAGTCCGTACAACTCAACAAGCTACCAACTGTCGTCTATCTAAGCATGCAAAAGTGTCACAAAGCCCTTTTTTTCTTCTTTTTTTTCATTTAATTTTTTTTAAAATGTATTTTTCATTGAGTTAAAAGTCACGCGAGTCGAGTCCAAGTCCAAGACTGAGCCATTTGCTATCGTGACTCAAGCCCAAGTCTGAGTCACCAAGAGTAATCACACTCGTCAGCCGGAAGTCGTCAAGCTTTTTACCTGCATCACAGTTGAATCCCGTGTAGCATTCATCGCACTGACAGCTGACCACGTTGCAGTTGTCCTGGTTTGGCACACAGGCTCCATTCACACAGGGATTGAACACTTCACAGAAGGATGTAGCTGCAATCAACAATGAGGTATAAGAAATTAGTGAACCACGCAAAAAAAACACCCAAAACTAATGGCTGCACAATTAGATATTCTCACTCTGCCTTTGAGAAAGGTCCTGCTACCGGTAGGATCGAAATGTCAGGCCCACTAAATTTTTACAATTATATATTGTGTAAAGCGAATAGAAATATATGTGTATAGAAAATTTAACAATAGCCCTCCAGAATTTAAGAGAAAAAATCCCGCAGGCCAATCACTGGTCCATAGCATCTCACCAGAGAAGTTATTAAAAAGTGATGTTAAAAAAAAGGATTAAAAAGAATTCGTTCATTTTGTAAGAAGAAATGCATGTACTCGGCCTTCGAGGGCTTGAAGACTAGAGCAGGAGATTGTACCAACGACATGGTCAGAGAGACTATTCCAAATTCTAACAGCCATGTGGATAAAACTTCCATCAAGAGAGTGAGTCCGTGCAGCAGGGATTGTCAGAGTATGATCAGGCATTGCAATCATGTCATGCACCGCCTGATTGCAGGAGAGGGAAGTACGTTGTACATGTATATATGGAAAGTAGAGTGAGTGAAAATCTGCTAAGTAAGAAATACCTTTCCTGGCTAAATCAAGATTATCAAGCATATTTCACATGATGCTTGTTGTACTTCTAATATTGGTTTCTTCACATGAAATACAAGCGGAATTTGGACTGGCGACCTGATTCCATTCAGGATGATTTTTCATGCTTCAGCCAATACAGGTGCTTAATTTAAAAGGCTCTAAGAAATACCGTAGGCCAAAGAGCTTTGTACATGATCTGCTGTTAAAGACCCTTTTCCAAAACCCAGCTTAGGCTTTGGCTCCGGCTTCGTCTCAGCTATCCAAATGCTGAAATACAAGTTGAAGTTCCAAAAGGGCCAAAGAGACTATCGATCTAGAGATTGCTTACATTCGTCGCAGAGAGCGCCGGTCCAACACCCGCTGCAAATGCACTCAAACTGGTGGCAGTTGCTGCCAGTGCTGGGGACGCACTGTCCGCCATTTTGGCACGGATTGCCGGCGCAAGGATCAACTCCTATTCAAAGACAACACAACACACACGGCAATAGAATTAACACAAGCAGTGACATACTGGGCATAGAATCGCTTGGAGGAATGAGTTGGGATGAGGGTGTCTGTCTGATGAGCCAGGAGAAGCTACTCAACAACTCAACCACACAGCCTCAACATTCAGAAAGGGGAATGACCAATGCAACACCATACTAGCTTCAATTGGATAATTTGTTAATGTACACACAAATTGCAAACTGCTTATTGACAAATGACACAATCCATCCTGCATTTGAGAATGGTCAAGCCAGCAGGATTGAAAAATCAGATGAGTCATCTACATTTTTTTTATTTATTACAGATAATTTTTCTTTTTTATCAAGTCACTCGTTCCTTTGATCTTATCTCTTTGAATCAATTGCCCTACTGCTAGCCCTTGCCTTTGTTCTCACCCTAGTCTTTCTTCCAACCTTTCTCACTTTGTACCGTACTTTGTACCGTACATGTACCGTATGTCACTTAAATCTCATTGCTTCTCCCCCAACCCTATTTACTTTTGCCCTCATCATTGTGACTTTCAGAAAGGTCCTGCATGTACACACTGTACTTCAGTGATGGCTACCAATCGTGTACGTAAATACTTGTAAAAGCTCTATCAACTTTGTGTGATCCCTGAGCCAGTTTTACAACAATTTGGTTGTTTGTATCTCGGAATGAAAATGGGGGCGTGATCCCTTGAGATATACTGCAACTAAAGGTTAAAAGCTTTGGACCAGCGTCCCCAGCCAAGCAAAGATAGTAGACTAATTTGGAAAGGCAACCATCTTATAAGCGCTGGCCAGATAACTCAGGTGGTAAGATAACTGGTGTGTTAAGCAAGAGATTTAGGGCTAAAGTCCCCAGTCAAATTTTTGTGGAGCCAATTTTCAAAATTGGCCACCGATCATAATAAACTTCATTGTCCTTGCAATCAAAGGAGCGCCCTCGGCGGTGCGTGCAAAGCTCCGATGACACATTTGCCGGCCGGCACTTACTCTCCTGGCAGCTGTCACCGGTCATGCAGTCTGGACACTCGCAGACGTAAGCCCCGCAGTTGCCCTCGAGCGTGGAGCAGACTCTGCCATTGCTGCAGGGGTTACTGTCGCAGGCGCTGATGGCTGTAAAATCAAACAGACCATTTGGATTTCTCTAGTGTCCTCCTGTATAATATGTCGCCTGCACTGTTTGCATGTGGCCAACACCCTGTGTCTCTCCTATGACAATATCCTAAGGATAGTACTTGAGGAGACCAACCAGTTGGCAAGAATTTATTAGCTTTCATAGGAACACCAACTTGCAATGATATAAAGACATCAGATGCAATGCAGTGTGATGAAAAAGTTTGACTAACAAGCTGGCTATCTTCACACATCTTTCTTCTATGAAAGAGAGTCTAGTGCACATACGTTGCTTCCCTGCTCTCAACAAATGAACTAACAAACTAACCAAGCACTGAATCAACAGAAGAAACAACCAACCAACCAACCAACGAATCAATAAATGGACCAACCAACCCACAAACCAACAAATGAACCAATGAATGCACTAACCATCGAACAACGAATGAACAGTGAACCATCAAATCAACCAACAAATTAGCAAATGAACAAACAATCCATGAAATGAACCATTAAATGTAAGACTTAAGAAATAACCACTGAACCAACAAACAAATGCACATGGAATGGATTGAACTCACATGTTTCACAAGATGATCCAATCCAACAATCAAAGCAATCGCATGAGGATCCGGCGCAAGTTTCAACCACGCAAGTACCATGTCCATTACACGGGTCTCCAAAGCAAGGATCAAAGGCTGAGGAGAAACAAGAGAATCACGGCTAGCTTAAAGGATCTCTGCAATAAAATATCACAGTCAAGTTCATTTTATGCTGTCATCTAGGATCTGAAGTGTACAAACATATTGCTGTAGACTCAGCGCAGCTTACATTCAGTGCAGTTATTGCCAAAGAAGCAGTTGGCACACTGGCAAAAGAATTGCTGGCAGTTGCCTGGTGAGGTGATACATGTTCCTCCATTCTGGCAGGGGTTGTTGGCACACGGCATGGATTCTGTTAGGAATGGGAGAAGGAGAAGGGAGAGGGAGAAGGAGAGGGAGAGGGATAAGAGAGAGGGAGAAGGGGGAGGGAGAGGGAGAGGGAGAGGGACAGGGACAGGAGAGGGAGAGGGAGAGGGAGAGGGAGAGGGAGAGGGAGGAGAAAGAAAATGATCAAATTTAATAGTTAATATACAATTTACTCTGCCTTTTAAAAAGGTCCCATTGTTGGTAGGGGGTAGTGCTGCTTATCATAAAAGGGGAATTAAGATTGGCTGCATACCACTGGCACAGTTTGGATCGTTGGTGTAGCACGGCGGACAGCTGCAGGTGTACTGCCTGCAGTCATTAGGATTCAGGTTGCAGGTGCCGCCGTTTAGACATGGATTGGCACTGCAGGCATGGAGGTCTGTTTTCACACGTGAAGAAAAACAATCAAGAAAAGCACAAATACGTGAGAAACCTTGATAAAAAAAAACACCATGTAAAATCAAGGATCAAACAAGGATAATAGGGAAAGACCATCATGCAAGGATAAGAACATCGAGCCCTCTAAAGCCATGTTTCCCTCAGACTTTTGGGGGGTCTAACTACTGTGACTATGGTCATCATATAGCGCCCCACACGTGTGACATTCTACCAGCCCTTCATAAATGGCAAATAAGCACTCACGTCTTTCCCTCTGATCTCCCCACCCTTCTCTCTATCTACCAGTTTCCCTCTTCTCTCATCATCCATACTGTGCTACTTCTCTCCTCTCCTATCTGTATGTGTTCTGTCTCTTCCAGAAAGGTCCCACCATAGGATCAAAACACCAAGCCCCTCTCTCACATCAAGACTCACATCAAGCCGTTTGCAACAAAGATCTTATAGTGCACGATGAGCGCGCAAGATAGCCTACTCTTGCAAGATCACAGGCATCTGGGTGAAGTATGCACTGGGCACCATTTTAGTAAGCAAAGTCGCACACATTCTCTCCATTTCGTGATCAAAAGTTATCACATTCTGTTCACGCATCCAAAGTTGCATCTTTTTTTTATTGTCTGTGACTCTCTCGCTTAATTTCCGCAGCACAGAAAGCAAACGACAGATTCCGTTGCTTACTAAAATGGCATCCAGTGCGTACTTCACCTTTTGCTCGGAGTAATCCATCTTGCGCACTTTGCGCGCTATACGATCTTTGGTTTCCAACATGTTGTTTGTATTACACATCCGTCACAACTTTTAGAGAGGACCAATTGGCCAGGTGGTATATGAATATGCATAAGGGTCGTGATTATGCATGGTTCATGAATATGCATGATACAGATATGCTATGAGGGGAGAGCTACTGGATGTGGCCCCTGCTCTTTCCTGACCTGTTTCGCAGTTGGGGCCTGAGAAGCAACCCGTGCACTGGCATATGTAGGAACTGCATTGGTTGTCTGACGGGCCGCAAACTCCACCATTTTGGCAGGGGTCCAAATCGCATGGGTTCAGGCCTGAGAAAATCACACACACAAATGAAGAATTCACATGAAAGGATCAATACAAATTGATTTAAAGCCCCTACACAACATTGGTAAGATCGACAAACAGAAATTTTCACAGATTTACATGAAACTTATACAGTTTGAAGATGGTTAAATGGTAGAAACCTTGCACTGATTTTTTTTCTGCTGAAATGTTGTATTTTGGGAGAAAAGAGTAAAATAATTTGTTTATGTCTCACCGAGATCTTAAACTTTTTGGGGGGAACAGTATGGCGTTGAATGCTGCATTTTTGCAAAACAAATGAAGCGGTTTTCATGATTTTCTCGAGACTCGGTTGGCGAATTGAGCTGAAATTTTCACAGGTGTGCTATTTCATGCGTATGTTGGATCAGACAACGTATGGATGCTATTCTTTGACCTCGACCAATGTTGTGTAGGGGCTTTAAATGCATGGAGAGGACCACACGGCCATTGGTTGAAAGAGGCTTGCAAATTTAAAAGCACCAAAAAGATTGTAGACACTAAATTGGCTTGTCACTTACTCTGTGTGCAAGTGTCTCCGCCCCAGCATCCGTTGCAGTGGCATTCAAAGCGTCGACAGTCGTTGGCTACCAGGCTGCACACGCCTCCATTATGACAGGGCACCTGCTCACAAGGCTTGAACTCTGGCATAGACAAGCACAGGCAAGAGTCAAAGGTCAACACAGAATTTCAAAAAAGAGAAAGATCCTGCCAGGATTAGAACATCCAGCCACTTGCATAGAGCCGCATAGAGCCGCATAGAGCTGCATAGAGCTGCATAGAGCTGCATAGAGCCGCATAGAGCTGCATAGAGCCGCATAGAGCCGCATAGAGCTGCATAGAGCTGCATAGAGCCGCATAGAGCCGCATAGAGCTGCATAAAGCCTCATAGAGCCGCATAGAGCTGCATAGAGCCGCATAGAGCTGCATAGAGCCACATAGAGCCGCATATAGAGCCGCATATAGAGCCGCATAGAGCCGCGTTGAGCCGCAGATATATAGCCGCACAGAACTGCATAGAGCCACATAGAGCCGCTAAAGCACCAAAATGTGCTTAAAGGTCAAATGAAGTCTAAAAAACTAGAAAATCCCGATTTGGCATTAAATATGTTCATTGGTACATTATAATCCCAGATCAAATTTTTGTGTTTCCGGCTTATTAATAGCTTTTTTAATCAATTAGAATTATGCCTATACATGTAGGTATTGAGGGCGCTGTTCTTTACAACATGGGATGAACGCCAGTTTTGAGAATGGCACATCATTCAAAACCCCCTGTGTTGTGGTCATGGTGCCAAAGAGTGGCCAGGTTCGAAGTGGTTAATCTTACATTGTACAGTTTGATCTTAACATTGGGAATATCATATCAAGACATTGCTGCGACGCCATTATGACATTGATTCTTTTCTTTTTTTACCTTCATCACAGAGTTGTCCAATCCAGCAGCCTGAGCACTGGCACGCAAAGGCCGTGCAGTCTTGCTGGGAGCCAATCAATGCCGGCGAACATATCCCGTTATTCTGGCACTGGTTGACGGCACAGGGATCCTTGGCTGTGTGCAACCAATACAAATGACATTGTTAAACATCTGAAGCCTGAAAATCGGATGAAGATGTGATGTTGCCTTGAGGAAATGGAGATCATTGACAGTGTTCAAATTGCCTAATACCTCTTACTCTTAGGTTCAGCCAATAAAAATGATATTGTTAAACATCTGAAGCATGGAAATTGAGTAAAAGTGGGATGTTGCCTTGTGGAAAAGAGAATCCCTGGCTCAGTGCAACCAATACAAATGACATTGTTAAACATCTGGAGCATGGGAATCAAGTAAATATCAAGGGATGTTGCCTTGAGGAAGAGGGGATCCCTGGCTGTGTGCAACCAATAATAAATGACATTGATAAACTTACTCCGTGAGCAGTCTAGTCCCTCGTAGCAATCTGTGCACTGACAGGTGTAGTCGAGACAGGTGTTCCCACCGGGTATGCAAGCACCACCATTGTGGCATGGGTTAGAGCTGCATGGTGACACCACTGAGAATGGAAAAACATTTGTTTGTTTAAAAAAGTATATTACAATGATTTTTAAATGCGATAACTATATAAACTGGCAAATGTCTGCAGTTCGATATTAGAAGTAAAAGCGAAACAACTTTACTAACAAAGCAAGACAACTTTACTTACGCTGTCCGCAGTCAGGTCCAGTGAAGCACTCTGTGCACACACAGGTGTAGGAATCGCACACGTTGCCATAAATGTAGCAGGAGCCTCCATTCTGGCAGGGTAGGCTGATGCAGGGGTTGATAACTGTCAGACAAAGCAACGGCAGTCAGACTTTATTTTGGATGAACTGTCATTATTCAACTTCAGGCTCTTACCACCTGAGCTATATCCTTGATTTGATTTGATTTGGTCTATCTATTTTACTCTCCTAACCCTGAACATACGTAGGGTGGGAAATGTCATGTAAAAATTCACTGCAGTTTCACCACATTTTCATGCGCAAGTGCTCTTCACCAGCTTTTCATGGTGATTTCACTAGTGCTCTATTCAATGCCACATTCTTGGTGGTAAACGGCTACAATGCACAAGCCTATGGTGTACAATTCCACAGACTAGAGATCACAACTGCCTGGCAGGCGAGTTGTGTCGTGATTCCGGTGAGAGCAGGTCACATGAGGTGAAATCTTCAGGGTGAATTCACTTCTAAAAGGTCCATGAAATCACTATGAATTTTGTTTTTCAGGGCAACAAGACATATTCACCCAATTTTCATGATTTTGATGTTCACAGTGTCAGATGGAGATGTCCCAAATAGTCAACTTTCTTTGTCGGGAATGGGGGCGCAAGTCAGAATCATTTAATCGATTTGTTTCCATGGTGAATTCACTGTAAAATGCGCCATGAAATCACAATGATTTTAAAGTTTCGAGGCGAAATGACATTTTCACCCCTTTTTCACGGTTTAGATGTTCATACTGACGTTGCATCATAGATGATCAATTGTTCCTACCTTCTGAGCAGTCGGCTCCACTGAAGCAGGTCGGGCAGAGGCAGATGGAGCGAGTGCAGTCCCCGGCCACCTGGGCGCATGTGCCTCCATTGACGCACGGGTTGACGGCGCAAGGATTCAAATCTGCGAGAGAAACGGGGAATTCAAATCAGATCCAATGTATTCCATAACGTTTCAAACTTAGCAGCGTTTCTTGCCTAAGCATGCAGGTCAATGACATTGGAGCCAAGACTGAGGAAATGGGTTTAATCCAATGAGGTTTTGCCCTGCTCGACGTGATAAACACTGAATGCTCAGTGCTTTGCCCGATGCCTGATGGAAACAAAAAGTCTATCAGACACCAAGCAAGGCACTGAGCACGTGATGTTTATCACGTCAAGCAGGGCAAAACCTCATTAATTACATTCTCCTCAACGCAAACATCTTGTTATATCTATAAAATCGGTTTAATTATCACCACTTTGCAGAAAAAAAATCGCTAATTTTTTTCTGTGATGATAACACTTATCATCTTGTGTCAATTTTGTAGGGTGTGTGCTTTGATCGGCTTCTCCTATTACGCCTTTAGTTAACTTTTCACCCTTTGGATGGAGTGATAGGGAGGGGATTCGGACTTACAGGACGTGCAGGTGGGACCGGTGAAACACGTGGAGCACTGGCAGGAGAAGGTGTTGCACACGCCGGCCACGTTGCTCACAATCTGAGTGCAGTGGCCTCCATTGCCGCACGGATCATTGTCGCAGGGATTGATCGCTGGGTGAACAAAAAAGAAATCAATGAAATAAAAGACAAAACACGGTCAATAAATGCTGGAGTATTTGCTGGACACAGAATGCCTACATCAGTGATTAATCTAATCATCTCTGTACAGATAGATGGGCAAAAGAATAAAGGCCAAAAACAAAAGGACAGAACACATGCTGTGAACCTTTGGCAGCAGAATCATTTGGTGGACAATGATAGGGGAAATGAGTATTTTACTTATTTTGCTGACAATTAGTTGTTTGCATCTGAATGGAAGCGGGGCTGTGATCCCTTGAGATATACGGCAGTTAATGGTTGAATGCTTCTGACTGGCACCCCCACCCCGGCAAAGACTAGTTGACTATTTGGGAAGGCCACCATCCAAGGGCTGGATAGCTCAGATGAAAGAGCACTTGGTACGTTAATCCAGAGGTCTCGGGTACACTACTTAATTGTGATTAAGGATTTTGAACCCCAAGTCAATGGCTTTGGTCAGGGGGAAGGGGGGAAGTCTGTGGAACTCACATTCGGCACAGTTGGGGCCAGTCCAGCAAGAAGTGCAGGTACACTTGTGGATGGGGCAGATGTCTCCCAGCACATTGGCAGGCTCGCAGTAGCCTCCGTTCTGGCACGGATTGGCCAGGCAAGGGTCAGCAACTGAAGTCGGAACGAACAGAATCACAACGATAGGCCATGTTATACATGGTTTTTTTTAATATTTCGAGTAATATACAAAAATGTTGCAAACTGCTTACTGACTAAATTTACAAAATGCAAATCTCAAAGTTTAGTGGGCCTGATGTTTCAATACTAGCATGACCTTCCTCAAAGGAAAAGTGACAAGGTCAAAACAGATAATTTTTTTATTATCACATTATTCTCCTCATTTTTCTTTTCTAATATTGTCCTTATTAGGATTAAATCTCTCTTTTTTTAAGATTTACTATTTATTTTCATAATTGGCAAATAACTTCATATACTTTTACTTATAATTAATAGTCATTTAATAGTAATCCCACCCTCCCAATAATTCAAAGCTGTATCCCCCCAAAATGTTGCAAACAGCAATGCTTTCAATACAGACCTACACAATTTTATGTAAGTGAGGGACTGTGGGGCATAAACTCTTTTGTATACTGAACATTTGCTGTTTGTATTTTTTTTATGAAGAAAAGCCTTGCAGCTGCTGCTTGACAAACTTACTCTGGAAGCAACGCTGGCCACTCCAGCAGGAGTCACATGAGCAGCTGTAGGTGTAGCACTGGCCATTGCCGGATGGGATGGTGTAGCAAGTTCCCCCGTTGCTGCACGGATTGCTCAGACAAGGATCAATGGCTGCGGAGAGACAGGGAACAAGACCGGGATCAATACCAATGAGTCCACGAGTCTGGGAATCCATTAGCTACGGCTTCGTCCTTTGCATGCAAGACTATGGAAGCTGCTAGTTTGGTACCAACATGCCTTCATCCATAGACTCGCATGCTCTAATCAGCCATAGGCAATGACTTTGGTCATAGCCTTTCATTAAACTATGGCATACAGTGAGTTTATGGCCGTTTTCGAAATGAAGGCTTAAGCTCGGGCATAGGCTTCGGTCATATTTATCTTACTCGTTATAATATCACAGGCATCCAAAAACAAGCATTTGCCCCCAGTTTCTTGGGGAATATCATGTACTTATCAAGCCCACAAACCTTTAAATTCGGAAACAAACCACAACCTGGTTTTTCGGGTTGTGTCAGACGGAGACAAAGCCTGAGCCCGAGCCTAAGCCTTCATTTCGAAAACGGCATAAGTCTGAATCAGCATTGACAACAAACAGCCCAGTTTATACAAGGATTAGAAGGTGTATAACCTTTTTTTTTTTTTTTTGTGTTGCTCATATTGTGGATGGCTATGAATCTACCAATAACAATTCACAGGCGCCTGTTATGCCATTCCTCTAGTGTGCCATAGACCTGGTGTCAAAAAGAGGTACCTAGCAATCCTATGGAGCCATGTTCATGCTTCACATACTGGTACTCCACTGTTTTGTTTTGTCATAAAATTGCCTCTGAGCATTGCAGACTTCATTGCATAAGGTAGAATAAGGTCGAGAATAATCATCTAGACTCACGTTGAATGCAGGTTTCGCCGGTCCAGCAGCCACTGCACTGGCAAGTGAAACTGTCACATTCGCCGGGCACGGGCTGGCAGAGGCCACCATTACTGCAGGGATTCCTTGCACATGGATCCACCACTGTTTGGACGAAAATGATATGTGTGCATGATGAGGACATAGAGACACGAGAAGGATTTGAAGGATTCTTCTACTGTCAATGGAGATACATTTCCCATCCCAATTTTCAGCAAATTTTTTCGAGGGAGGGAGGGAGGCTGGGAGGGAGGGGGAGGCAGGGGATGGGGGAGGCAGGGGGATGGGGGAGGGAGGGATGGATGCAGGCAGGCAGGCAGGGAGAAATGGATGGATGGAAATAGCAGACACGAGAAGGATTTGAAGGATTCTTCTACTATCAATGGAGATTTCATTTGCAAATTTTCAGCTATTTATTCCGAGGGAGGGAGGGTGGGAGGGAGGGGGAAGGAAGGAGGGAGGGAGGGATGGAAGGAGAGAAGGAGGGGGAGGGGGAGTGGGGAGAGGGGGAGAGAGGAGGGGAGGGAGACAGGGAGGTAGGCAGGGAGGCAGGCAGGCAGGCAGGGAGGCAGGCAGGGAGGCAGGCAGGGAGGCAGGCAGGGAGGCAGGCAGGGAGGCAGGCAGGGAGGCAGGGGGCAGGCAGGGAGACAGGCAGGGAGGCAGGCAGGGAGGCAGGCAGGGAGGCAGGCAAGGAGGCTGGGAGGCAGGGAGGAAGGGAGGCAGGCAGGGAGGGAGGGAGGCAGGGAGGCAGGGAGGCAAGGGAGGGAGGCAGGGAGGCAGGCAGGGAGGCAGGGACGCAGGGACGCAGGGATGCAGGGGGTGATGCAGTTTCTAATTTCAGTACTCACATTGGGTGCAGAAGGGGCCATTCCAGCAGCCTATGCACTGGCAGATTAATGATGAGCAACCTTGGGCCAGACAGACGGCACCATTCTGGCAAGGGTCTTGTGCACAGGGATTCAGCACTGAAAAAAACCAGGATGAGATTAACCAGAGTGAATAAATGCAAAGAGAAAAAACAATGAATAATTATCCCTGACTTGAGAGAGTTGCTGTACCAGGAGGAGAACATTGTGTAACTAAAAAACCTTTGAGCAAAATCTACTCACACTTCACACATTTCTTTTCAGTAAAGACTCCCTTCCTTTCTGAGTATATGGTTCATCATAGCACAGGGCTTCAATGGGGTTTTTCCGTGCTCGAGGTGATGAACCTGAATGCTTAGTGCTTTGCCCGTTGCCTGATGAAAAATTCCAGGCAGCTCGGGCAGACACCGCATTCCAGGCACCACACGACCTCGACCAGCTCGGTGGTCAAGTGGTTAAGATGTCTGCGCTAGAAAGCGGGAGTCGCAGGTTCAAATCCCGCCCGAGCTGCCAGCAATTTTTCATCAGGCAACGGGCAAAGCACTCAGCATTCAGTGTTTATCACGTCGAGCAAGGGCAAAAACCTCATTGAATTACCTTCTCCTTGATGCAAGCATCATGTTCATAGCCCATCAGGGATAAACGCACGATGCAGGCAGGAAAAAGTTTAGAGAAGTCTGCACCTCTAGTCTTGCCAAAGCCTATTCACTCGCTCACAAGAGAATGGAAAAAAAAACACTCTCTGGCAATCGGCAATCTCCCCGATCGTCTCGCCTTTCTGAAGCAAATGATCTCTTCTGTTCAGGGAAGAGAAAGAGGAGCAATTGGCAGAGTGTCTTACATATTTGGCAGTTATCTCCCCTGAAGCAGCCAGGACAATCACAGGTGTAGGAGGAGCAGGACACGCCATTCTGCCTGCAGATACCGCCATTCGTACATGGGTTCTGCTCACAAGGATTGATGGCTGCCGAATAAACAAACAAAAAACCACACACACATGTAATATCCAAACATGCACACATCGAGGCCGGAGCACATTATTGTTGTGAAGCATCTTGTCACTTCAAGGCCACCATACAAAATGTATATGCGTTTATACCCTAGTTGGACACTGTGGCGTACATGTAGTTCAATAAACAGCGTAGCAGAATAACAATCAGCCTCACACTTCATCATTTATTGAGTACGACTTTAGAACCTCGGATAACTATTTTTGATACAAAGCTTTTGCTTTCACAACTTTGAAACTATGAACAGTTAAACCATGTAAACACAAAAATCACTGTGATTTCACGGCACATTTTAAAATGAATTCACTGTAAAAAAAATCGCCTCTCTGACCTGATAAGGACATCTTCAGGTCACTAAAGAAACTATGAAGAAAAAAACCCATGAATGTCTAGTAGGGTGTCAAGTTCCAGCCTTGAGGTATGGCTAATTCAATTGCAATTCATAGTGATAACAATCAGCCTTACACTTCATCATTTACTGAGTATGACTTTAGAACCTAGGATAACAATTTTTTTGCTTTCACAACTTTCATGAGGGGATTCTTGAATGGGGGCATCTGGGAGGGACATGTAATGTAGGGGGCATAGAATAATGAGGGTCGCTTCTCAGTTTGCTCACGTGTGTCGCAGAGAAGCCCGGTGAAGCAGTCGTCGCACTGGCAGGCAAAACTGTCGCAATTGGTGTCGGTGATGCAGGCACCATTGTTCTTGCAGGGCAGGGTGTGGCAAGGGTTATCACCTGCGGAAAAGACCAAAATGCATTGATGCGTTTATAAGACCTTTTCACACTACAACCAATTCCCAGGTACTAACGGCGGACAATTTCAGAATTTACTTCTTAAACTGCGGCAATTCAAAGGGCATCACAAATTTCATGCATTTGTATTTGGTCAGACAAGTTTTACCCATCAATGGGGTTATCTTCCGACGTCGATAATCCAAGTGCAGATACCGGTAAGATTTACCCAATGGCATGATTGGAATATTACCCACGGTAAAAATAAAAAGTCCAATGCAAACACGGCTCAATTACACAATATCACTGCAAAACTTTCCACTTTTAACCTTCAGTTCTGATCTTAATGGCACACAAATGGCCCCCAGGCATGGCTGCTCCCCTAAGAGGTCTGATCGGATTTGTTCATACTCACTCGTCTCGCAGTTGTCTCCCTTCCAACAGCCGTGGCACTCGCATCTGTACTGGCTGCAGTCGGAAGCCGTCGTGATGCACTGGCCCCCGTTAGCGCAGGGGCTGGACAGGCACGGGTCAAGATCTATCGTCAAATTAAAAAAAGAAAAAAAGAAATTAAACAAACAAAGGAAAAACTCTCTGTGTGTGTGGAACCTACAGCTGCTCCTGTGCGGTGTGCTTCACCGGCCAGTACTGAGAATCCTGTGAGTGCAGTAAATCCAATGAGGGGTTTGCCCCACTTCACGTGTTATGATGTCATAGCTGTAGGAATCATAGCCAGCTTTCAGGCCACATAATTTGTCGTTTGTTGAGGTTGTTTTATTTTAGCCAAACAAATCAATGAAAAAAAAAACTGACTGGGAACTTTTGAAAAAATAAAAAAATTTGCAAAAAAAAAAAAAAAAACTGGACCGGGACTTGAACCCGAGACCTCTGGATTAACGTACCAGTGCTCTTCAATCTGAGCTATCCAGCCCTTAGATGGTGACCTCCCAAATAGTCAACTAGTCTTTGCTTTTAAACAACTTGTAAAACTACCAAAGAAGATTGGACTTGAACCAGAGACCGGTGCTTTAACCGCCTGAGCTATCCAGCCCTCAGGGCCTCTTATCTAAGTTGGGTGGAAGAAAGGGGAAGGGGTGTGCGGGGGGGGGGGGGGGGGTGGTGTCCTGGGACTTACTCTGGGAGCAGGTGGGTCCTGACCAGCATGAAGGGCAGCTGCAGATGTACTGATTGCAGGCAAAGGGATCCTCGGTACAGGTGCCACCATTTGCACAGGGGTCAATAGTGCATCCACCCATGTCTAATAGAGACAAATACACACACACAAAAAACACCCCAAAAGTACATAAAAGTAACGAAATCTTAAAATTTAGTGGGCCTGACGTTTCGATCCTAGCAGGACCTTTCTCAAAAGTAACGAAAGAGTAAAAGCATGCTCCCTTTGGACTTTGTCAAAGTACTCAAACGTTGAATGACAATCAGATCCAATGGGGTGCTAATAACACCCCTGTTAAGTTTCCGGGAGCATGACGCAAACCAAACAGGCCGAAAGTGGCCGATCATCAGTCATCACTTTCTGGAATGTTGTGGTAAGTTACGGCATGGCCGCAGACGCAAAAATCCAGTGGGAATGTGGCTTTAGGGAAAATTTCTGAAACTCCTTGCCAACCAAAACAGACTGCAATGTGTGAAGAGGATGCATCATTTAGGAATCTGATTGGAAGGTTTCCATTTATCCATTAAAGAGCAAGGTAAATTTCACTCGGCCGACAAATGAACAACATATAAGATATTGAAATCAGTGAGGGTTAGCCCTTTCCCATGAGAAGTAAGTTCTGTATAATAAGTCCTTACGCGATGTCAGGAGGGGAAAACTCTCACTGAACTAGATTCTTTTGAAAGAATGGCAAAGCAAATGTTGATTTGACTTTGAACCTGAGGGATCTGGATTAACATACCAGAGGTCTTAACCATCTGAGCTATCCAGCCCTTAGATGGTGGCCTTCCCAAATAGTCAACTAGTCTTTGCGAAGAAAAAAAAAGTGAAAAAGAAATTCTCACATATGAAAGTCGCACCTCTGATTTAACCTGATAAATGATTATCGTTAGTATATAATTTTACAATGAGGCAGAAAGTACAAGTCCCTTCTCACAGACAAAATGTTGTCAAAATGTGACAACTGCCTGACAATTTGTCGTGCCACTCACATGTTTCACAGTTGAATCCCAGGTAGCATGGTGGGCAGTTGCAGTTGTAGGTCGTGCAGAAATTATTGCAAGTGCCGCCGTTCTGGCATGGCTGCTCTGCACACATGTCCACCTCTGCATTTGAGAGAGAAAAACGCGCCCGGTGAAATAAAAAACAAACAGACAGTCCTGAGACTTGTCAATGGCAACGACTGACAACTGTCCTCTATAGACCTTGCGTATATGACATCATTTCTGTAGGTCAGTAGAGCAGGTAGCTAGGTAGGTTGAAAAGTTAAAAAAGGGAGCTTATTGGCCATTTTGTGTAATGTAAATGGTAATTTTGTGGAATATAATCTGTATACAGTTTGTGTGGTGGACGGTGATGTTGTAGTATTTGACACTTGATATTCTTAATATGCATTTGATATGCATTTTTTTTTTTTTTTTTAGCACAAGATCTATGAGAGCCATTTAAATTTCTATTGTGTACAGTATTTATAATACGCAAAAAGCAATAAATAAATAATAAAAAAAATAAAAAACATACAAGGCTTGCCTACTAGAATGAGCAGGAATAAATGTTTCGAAAAATGACATTGCGACAAAAAGTGACAGTACAACAGAGCGACAATACATGAGGCATGGAATGTTTCTAGTGGACAACCTTTGACCTTGCATGTCATAAGTTTTTCCAGTGAGGTCGCATTAAACAATAGCTTGGCTACTACAATGGTTTGATATGGTAGCAGGACTCCCTGGGCAGGATTCTGCCTCCTGATGATCAGGAAAGTCCTGCTATGGGATGGAGGCATTGGGCTCTTTCTCCACCTTCAGCCGCTGCCAGAAACTGCAGAAGCGAGTGGCCCCGGGGGACCGAGGAGCCATCGGGGCCGAAACTGACCTGTCTCACAGTTGGCGCCAGTCCAGCAGACGGGGCAGGTGCAGGTTGGCGCTGGGCAGTCGTTGTTGCAGACGCCGCCATTCAGGCACGGGTTATTTTCGCAGAAGTTGATAACTACACGGACAAATTGAACCCCCCAAAAATGAACATATTGAACCAAAAATGAACACATTGAACCAAAAATAAACACATTGAAAAAGAAATAACATATTGAACCAAAAAATAAACATATTGAACAAAAATGAATATGTTGAACAAAAAATTAATACATTTAATTTTTTTTTTTTTTTTTTACATTGGTAGGCCTACATTCATTTAGAGATCTCGGGTTCAAGTCCTAGTCCAGTTTTCTTTGCCAATTTTTCAAAAAATGATTATAGTAATGCTGCAAATTGACTAAAATGACCCAAAGGCGAATATCAAAAATTAGGAGGGCCTGACATATTCATCCTTGCAGGACCTTTCTCGCAGGCAGAGAGAGAGACACACCCACACAGACAGAGAGAGAGACAGACAGACAGACAGAGAGAGAGACAGAGAGAGAGACAGAGAGATACAGAGAGAGAGAGAGAGACAGAGAGACACAGAGAGAGACAGAGAGAGAGAGAGAGAGAGACAGAGAGAGACAGAGAGAGACAGAGAGAGACAGAGAGAGAGACAGAGAGAGACAGAGAGAGACAGAGAGAGACAGAGAGAGACAGAGAGAGACAGAGAGAGACAGAGAGAGACAGAGAGAGACAGAGAGAGAGAGACAGAGAGAGACAGAGAGAGACAGAGAGAGACAGAGAGAGACAGAGAGAGAGAGAGAGAGAGAGAAAGTGTATTTGAATTCATTGAGGTTTGCCCTGCTCGACATGATCAACACTGAGTGCCCAGTGAATTGCCCGATGCCTGATGAAATAATTTCAGGCAGCTCGGGCAGGTTTCAAACCCACGACTCCTGCTTTCTAGTGCAGTACGTTACATGTATGTCTTAACCACTTGACCACCGAGCTGGTCGAGGTCGTGTGGCGGCTTCGAAAATTTTATAGCAGCGGTTACCGCATCATGTTATCTAATATCGTGTTAAATCTATGAAGTGAATTTCCCTTTTCATGGCATATTTGCAGCATTGGGGCCCAATTTCAACTTACCTTCTTCACACCTGGTACCACGGTGGCAATGGCTACAGATGCAGATAGGCTGACATCCCAGTGCAATGCAGTCACCCCCGTTTACACAGGGGTTCAGCTCATTGCTGCACTTGTTTTGCACTGTTTGAGGGGGGGGGGGAATAAACACAAAAGTCATGTAAACTTTATAGTCCAAAAGGGTTTGTGCAAACTGCAGAACTTCCATGCTGACATTATATCACATCCTGTTCCGAGTGATTTAGACTCGAGCCATCTGGCCTTGGAGGGACCCCAGCCGATCTGTGCGACCCAAAAGTCAAGAGACCATTGAACTGGTTGCGGCAAATCCGTGGACTGGTGTAGATGCAAACTTCTCTCATATCAAAAGTCTTGGCTATTTTGTCACATTAAAGGCCTAATAATACAACATTGGGAAGATCGGAAAACATTGATGTCCACAGATTTCCTTCTAATTTACAGTTTGAAGATGGTCATGATAGAATCCTCATGTTGAAATCTTACGGTCTTGGATGCTGTACTTCCCTAGAAATCTTCACTCAAACATTGACAAATAGTTTATTACTCGCAAGTCATAAACTATTTCTTACACTATCGAATGGTGCAAAAACCGTGACGTTTTTTTTTTTACCTTTTTCTACTTTTTCAGGATTGCTTTTTGGGGATGTGTAATGGGGTTTAATAGACAAACAGTGGCAATCATTTGACCTTTACCAATGTTGTATTGGGCCTTTAAGTTACCTTCTTCGCAAAATGCTCCTAGATGGCAGTTGTCACAGATGCAGAAGAAGTCAGAGCAGGATGTCGCCAGGCAGCTGCCACCATTCCCACAGGGGTTGCTCTTGCATGGGTCCAAAACTGAGTCAAAGCAGGGAGAAACAATAACAAAGGCACCGGATTTTGAGTGAGACATAGTAATGGACCAAAACCCACCCCCAAAAAAAGAGGTCTTTGCTTGAAATCCGGGCCCAGTCAAATTTTTCTTTGCCATTTTGCAACACTGTTCAAAAAGTTCAAAAAAGTCGTTTTTTCTCTTTAATCGTTTGATTCAAGGTAATGGAGAGTAAATTCAATGATTTTGTAAATAGCTTCCTGCCTTGAGTAACCTGAGACAAATTCAACAGTGCAAAAAATAAGCTTTTAAAAGTACAAAAAGTAATGATTCATAGGATTAGGATCAATTTGCACACCCAAACTTCATGCTAGTAAAGAAGAGGGGAGTACAAGTCCAAAGCAATTAATGTTAGGCCCTCCTACCTTGTCAGGGTAAACACTAACCAAACTATTACGAACAAAGCCACACAATCAAATCAGTCAAGGCATATGAATTAAAGATCTTCAACATATACTATAACAAAGACTGAATTGACTGAATTTATAAAGACTCCAACCATCATCTTCAGAGAGCCACAACACAAATTGAGAAATGAGTCGCAATGCACAGGAATCCATGGCAAAATCTATGACAAGAATCCTGCATGGGGAGATCATTATATAGAGGGCCACAAACCTCTCTGTCTGTGCAACACAATCCTATGGCCTCTCCTCCTCCCCTTCCTCAAACCCCCCCCCCCCCCCCCCCCGGCTAACCCCAGATACCACACTCACTTTCTTGACACTGGGCCCCAGTCCAGCAGCCGTCGCAGTAGCACACGTACTTGTTGCAGTTGATGAAGTCGGGCTCGCAGAAGCCGCCATTTTGGCAGGGGTCGGAGCCACAGGGGTCCAAGGCTGCAAAGCAAGGCAGGTGAAACAGTTCAACTCTCTCCCTAGTACTAGGAGCCACTCACAGCACTTCCGGCCTACACGCCGATGGCAGTGGCTCATGGTAAACCTTTTGCAAATAAATTCCGTCAGAAGTCACAGATAAACTACCTAGTGAAAGAGTTTTAAAAAAAAAACTGTGATAGTAAAGGCGCCTATAGGACTATTTATGCTATTGATATGCCCTTTTTCATCTAACATAAGTCAATGGACCTTTCCCATGAAATATGCAAATAAGAGCTGGCGCATGCGCTTGACTAAATTGGTGGGCAAACGAGTGCGCATTGCATGCAGGTTTTGAAATATGCGCGCAAGAGATGCTGAATAGCCAATGACCGCATGCCAAATTGTTAGTGAGAAGGAACACGCGCACGTCCGTGGAAAACTATGATTGGTTGGCAGGCCGCTTGCCCACCAATTTAGTTAAGCGCATGCGCTAGGTCTAATTTGCATCTTTCATGGGAAAGGTCCATTGTGGTCAAGATCCTGGAAATTATCTCAATGACACCTGAGAAGTTTGGGCATCATCATGCTCTTTGGACTTTTCCGGACGCAGCTTGAACGAGGCAGACACACTGTCACAACAGAGTAGAAAGCAGGAAGGAAGGGATCGAGGGAGCAAGGACTCACACAAGTCGCAGACTTCTCCACCATAGCAACCATTGCAAAGACATATGTAGCTTTCGCAGTCATCTATAAACGGCAGACAAATGCCATTATTCTGGCAGGGGTTGGGGGCACACTGGCTGATCTCTGGACACACGAAAAGCAAATTGCAAATCAAAATGACAAATGTAATACACAGTAACAAATATAAACAAAAAACACAACTGAGTTGCTGGGTGTGGTAGTGGTCAGCGTTTGGGTATGGCAAGGATTGGGTGAGGCGAGGTTTGGGTGTGGAAAGGTTTGGGTGTGGAAAAGTTTGGGTGTGGAAAAGTTTGGGTGTGTCAAGGTTTGGGCGTGGCAAGGTTTGGGCGTGGCAAGGTTTGGGTGTGACAAGAATTGGGTGTGGCAAGGTTTGGGTGTGGAAATGTTTGGGTGTGGTAAGGTTTTGGTCTGTTAAGGTATGGGCTTGGCAAGGTTTGGGTTTGACAAGGTTTGGGTGTGGTGTGGTTTGGGTGTGGCGAGATTGGGTGTTGCAAGGTTTGGGTGTGGCAAGGTTTGGGCGTGGCAAGGTTTGGGTGTGGTAAGGTTTGGGTGTGTCAAGGTTTGGGCGTGGCAAGGTTTGGGTGTGGCAAGGTTTGGGTGTTGTGTGGTTTGCGTGTTTCAAGGTTTGGGTGTGGCAAGGTTTGGGTGTGGCGAGATTTTGATGAGATTTGGGAAAGACAAGGTTTGAGTTTGACAGGTGTTGGATGTGGCAAGGTTTGAGTTTGGCAAAATGTTTGCAGTGGCAATGTACCATTTGGTGTGGTTGGGTGTGGTGAGGATTGGGTGTGGCAAGTTTTGGGTGTGGGAAGGTTTGGGCGTAACAAGGTTTGGGTGTAGGCAATTCAACATGTGGAAATTTATGGGTGCTTGAGGGAGTAGGTTTCTTAGGGTGTGATCAGGTTATCTGGAGTAATCTCATTAGGGAGTGATCTTCTTTGGGAGTTCTAGAGTGATCAGGAATTTTTTTTGGGGGGAGGGGAACAGTCAGGTTTGGGGCGTGACAACACTTGGGTGCGGCCAGAGTTGGGTGTGGTTCTGAGACAGGACACCATTTTGACTAGACAATGAGAGTGAGTGATACTGGGGGCGGGGTTGGTGGTGGATTACAATTGATTTTTAAATGCTGGGCCAGGAAAAGGCTCATACCCTGCTCGCAGAAAGTTCCGGTGTTGCACGACAGGCACTGGCAAAAGAAGTTCTCACACTGAGTGACACTCCTCAAACACGTGCCGCCATTCACACAAGGGTTGTTCTGGCAGGGGTTGATCTCTGCCAAAAAAAAAGGGCAAAGAGAAGTTATCAGCACATTGAGGTCAGGAACCAAGACTAGTCTACAAACTTGAAACAGTAATGGAAAGCTCACCAGCTATCAAAATGGATTTGGGATACCATTCAGTCGAGATCAATCATACAATTGAGTGGTGGTTTTTTTTTTAGACTAAAGTGGACTAAATGCAACATACAAGCCTCATACTGTGAACATCAAAACCCTGAAAATCAGGTGGAAAATGTCATGTTGCGGTGAAAAGAAAATGCACTGCAGTTTCACAATTTTTCCATGCTGAAATGCTCTTCACCAGCTTTTCATGGTGATTTCATCATTGGTCTATTCGAGGCCACATTCTTAGTGGTATATGGCCGCAATGCACAAGCCTATGGTGCACAATTCCACAGACAAGACCCACAAGTGCCTGGCAGACGAGCTGTGTGGTGATTCGGTGAGAGCAGGTCACACGGCAAAGTTAAATCTTCAGGGCGAATTCACTTCAAAAGGGTCCATGAAATCACTATGAGTTTGGGTCTTTCACAGCAACAAGACAATTATTCACCCAATGTTCACCGTTTAGATTTTCACAGTGTCAGCTAGGTTTACTGCAACAGTCCCCGGGGGCAATTGCTTTAGCATGGTCTCCATATAGTACTGCGGGTGTGATGTACTTACCTTTTTCGCAGTTGGCTCCGGTCAAGCAGCGGTCCCGGTCGCAGCTGCACTCGTACTCGAAACAGGAAGTGGAAGTGCAGGTGCCACCGGTACCGCACGGGTTGGACGCGCACGGGTCCAGCTCTGGAGGACAACGAGCAGAGAGACAGAAACTTCAGACGACGTTTGGAGAAACACCATGTCATGATCAGGTAATCTCTTAAAACACACAAATGCTGCAAGAAAAGCAGGGGGGTTGATCCCTGTATGACAGTCAGGTTGAATTGCTTCTGACTGGTGCCCCTACCCCGGAAAAGACTAGCTGACTATTTGGGAAGGCCACCATCTAAGGGCTGGATAGAACAGATGGAAGAGCACTGGTACGTTATTCCAGAGGTTTCGGGTTCAAGTCCCCGTCCAGTCAATGTTTCCGTTGCCATTTTTTTAAGAATATTCACTGATTGAAAAATTTGTAAAAGACAACTTTGACTGGACCGGGACTTGAACCTGAGACCTCTAGACTAATGTACCAGTGCTCTTCAATCTGAGCTATCAAGCCATTAGATGATGGCCTCCCTAAATAGTTGACTAGTCTTTGTTGACTAGGGAGGATATTCAGGGCATTAGTGCAGAGGTTTAATGCAGAGAGGGAAATTAGGAAAGCAGTCTAGCTGGGAAAATGGAGAGGTGGACACGGCTCCAAATTTCCTCACCAATCTCGCAGAACTGGCCCGAGAAGCAGTTGATGCAGGAACAGAGGGGCTCCGAGCAGGGGCCATCCGGCAATGAGCAGATGCCCCTGTTCTGGCAGGGTACCGGGATGCAGGGGTTGCTGTCTGGTGGTGCGGGACGAAGGGGGTAAAAGAGCAAAACAAACACAAGATAGATAAGACTTGATGATGGTTTGCACGGTGGAAGTACCAAGTGGAAGGTTTGTGCTCACACCACGTAACACATCTCTTTTGAGAAGGACTGAAGGAGTGTGCGGCTCTTAAAAGTGCTTGTAAGTTATCAATTTATTATGAGATTTGCAGTGATGACACCATGTTAAACATCTCTTTTGAGAAGGAGTGTGGGGCTCTGAAAAGAGCTGGTAACTTATAAATTATGAGGTTTGCAGTGACACCATGTGACAGATCTCTATTGAGAAGGGGTGTGCAGCTCTGAAGAGCCGGTAACTTTAATATCAATTATGAGGTTTCCGGTGACACCATGTAACACATCCCTTTTGAGAAGGGGTGTCATGTGTGGCTCTGAAAAGAGCTCATAAGATATCAATTATGAGATGAGTATGGCTCTGAAAAGAGCCGGTAACTCAACGTTTCTGCCCATCATCAGAAAACTGGAGATTGATAACTTATCAATTTTTTAATAGCTTATGAGTGCTGATGGGCAGGTCTGGGACCCTGACTCTCCCTTACAGATCTGGCAGTTGGAGCCGCTGAAGCAGTCCAGGCAGCTGCAGGTGTAGGTCTGGCAGTCGTTCGAAATTTGGCAGGTGCCTGCATTGGTACAGGGCTGATTCAAACAAGGATCCACAGCTGGAAAAGGGAAAAATACATAATAGGTAAATTTTATTTCCAAAGGTAATGGTGGATGGACCCATTTGAATTTGTACTGTTGGAATGCTTGTCAATATTAACTTTGTGTGTTGTGTATACCATTGTACCATTCAGTGAGCCACAATGTTTACCAGGGACTGTGTGGATGTAATGACCCTATTCTGAGTGCACACAGTGGGCCATTTACTGAACCACAGTGCCTGCATTCAGCTGACTGATACCAGGGACTGTGTGGATGCAATGACCCTATTCAGAGTGCACACAGTGGGCCATTCAGTGAACCACAGTGCCTGCATTCAGCTGACTGATACAGGGACTGTGTGGATGCAATGACCCTATTCAGAGTGTACAGGGTGGGCCATTCAGTGAACCACAGTGCCTGCATTCAGCTGACTGATACTAGGACTGTGTGGATGCAATGACCCTATTCAGAGTGCACACAGTGGGCCATTCAGTGAACCACAGTGCCTGCATTCAGCTGACTGATACCAGGGACTGTGTAGATGCAATGACCCCATTCAGAGTGTTCACAGTGGGCTATTCAGTGAACCACAGTGCCTGCATTCAGCTGACTGATACCAGGGACTGTGTGGATGCAATGACCCTATTCTGAGTGTACACAGTGGGCCATTCAGTGAACCACAGTGTCTGCATTCAGCTGACTGATACCAGGGACTGTGTGGATGTAATGACCCCATTCAGAGTGTACAGAGTGGGCCATTCAGTGAACCACAGTGTCTGGATTCAGTTGACTGATACCAGGGACTGACATGTGTGGATGCTATGGCCCCATTTAGAGTGAACACAATGAGCCATTCAGTGAACCACATGTACAGTGCCTGCATTCAGCTGACTGATACCAGGGACTGTGTGGATGCAATGACCCCATTCAGAGTGTTCACAGTGGGCAATTCAGAGCGGAACGACAGTGTTCAGTGTTCAGTGTTGCCACCAATGTTCAGCAAGGAATACCGGGAACCCTGCCCTATGGTGGTTGACTATGCCAAAAATTTGAGCAAATAACTCAGTGGAGAGGACTAGACAGGGCACTGACCTGATAGACATGTATCCCCGCTCCAGCATGAGGTACACTCGCAGATGAAGTAGGAGCAGTAGTTGACGCAGCGACCGCCGTTGTGACATGGATTGCTGGCGCACGCATCCACAGCTGCAAATCAACATGGAAAAGGTTTAGTGGTGTAGAACTGTCCCCAATGATGTGATACCCAGACTGTCCCCCAATGATGTGATACCCAGACTGTCCACCAATGATGAGATAACCCAGACTGTACCCAATGATGACATCACCCAGACTGTCCCCCATGATGTGATCGCCCAGTCTGTCCCCCAATGATGTGATCACCCAGACTGTCCCCAATGATGTGATCACCCAGACTGTCTCCCAATTATGTGATCGCCCAGACTGTCCCCCAATGATGTGATCGCCCAGACTGTCCCCCCAATGATGAGATCACCCAGACTGTCCCCAATGATGTGATCACCCAGACTGTCCCCCCAATGATGAGATCACCCAGACTGTCCCCCAATGATGAGATCGCCCAGACTGTCCCCCAATGATGTGATCGCCCAGACTGTCCCCCCAATGATGAGATCACCCAGACTGTCCCCAATGATGTGATCACCCAGACTGTCCCCAATGATGTGATCACCCAGACTGTCCCCCAATGATGAGATCACCCAGACTGTCCCCCCATGATGTGATCGCCCAGACTGTCCCCAATGATGAGATCACCCAGACTGTCCCCCAATTATGAGATCACCAAGACTGTCCCCCATGATGTGATCACCCAGACTGTCCCCAATGATGAGATCACCCAGACTGTCCCCCATGATGAGATCACCCAGACTGTCCCCAATGATGTGATCACCCAGACTGTCCCCCATGATGAGATCACCCAGACTGTCCCCCATGATGTGATCACCCAGGCAGCCCCCAATGATGTGATCACCAAGACTGTCCCCCATGATGTGATCACCCAGACTGTCCCCAATGATGAGATCACCCAGACTGTCCCCCATGATGTGATCACCCAGGCAGCCCCCAATGATGTGATCACCCAGACTGTCCCCAATGATGAGATCACCCAGACTGTCCCCCATGATGAGATCACCCAGACTGTCCCCAATGATGTGATCACCCAGACTGTCCCCCATGATGAGATCACCCAGACTGTCCCCCATGATGTGATCACCCAGGCAGCCCCCAATGATGTGATCACCAAGACTGTCCCCCATGATGTGATCACCCAGACTGTCCCCCATGATGAGATCACCCAGACTGTCCCCCATGATGTGATCACCCAGGCAGCCCCCAATGATGTGATCACCAAGACTGTCCCCCAATGATGTGATCACCCAGACTGTCCCCCCAATGATGTGATCACCCAGACTGTCCCCCAATGATGAGATCACCCAGACTGTCCCCAATGATGTGATCACCCAGACTGTCCCCCAATGATGTGATCGCCCAGACTGTCCCCCCAATGATGAGATCACCCAGACTGTCCCCCAATGATGTGATCACCCAGACTGTCCCCCAATGATGTGATCGCCCAGACTGTCCCCCCAATGATGAGATCACCCAGACTGTCCCCCCAATGATGTGATCACCAAGACTGTCCCCCCAATGATGTGATCACCCAGACTGTCCCCCCAATGATGTGATCACCCAGACTGTCCCCCCAATGATGTGATCACCCAGCCTGTCCCCCCAATGATGTGATCACCCAGACTGTCCCCCCAATGATGTGATCACCCAGACTGTCCCCCCAATGATGTGATCACCCAGACTGTCCCCCAATGATGTGATCGCCCAGACTGTCACCCAATGATGAGATCACCCAGACAGCCCCCAATGATGTGATCACCCAGACTGTCCCCAATTACGAGATCACCCAGACTGTCCCCCAATGATGTGATCACCCAGACTGTCCCCCAATGATGAGATTACCAAGAATCACTGAATCACAGAATCACTGTTTCTTACCAACTTCACAGGTTGACCCTGTCCAGCACGTCTCACAGGTACAGGTGAATCCTGGGCAGTCACTCTGACACAGCCCATTGTTCTTACAGGGGTTAATTGGCTGACAACGATTGATAGCTATATCAGAAGGTAAGGGAATAAAATGTCTTAACATTATTACCAATCAATGAACCCAAGAAAAATATGATAAAGGATTCAAATACGCAAGTCCAAGTCCAGTCACATTTTCTTGGCTATTTTCCCAAACATTTCAGATTGCTTTAATCTCTTATTGATAATTAACAGTCAAATCAAATTAATCAACCTGATAATCTGATTGAATGTTTGATGGACTGGTTGCTTGATCAACTGATTCAGTCACTTGGTTGGTCAATTAATCAAAGGAATGATCTAATGGTCAATTGATATTTTGTAGATTGACCATTTGGTCAATAGACCGATTGCGCGATGCCATCATGTCACTTTTATACTTATAGGTCTTGGGTAAGGTCTCGGGTACAAACTCCAGAATGTTCTTCGTAGATTTTGAGAAAGAAAAGCCTCAATCAAACAAACAAGTGCAATAATCATCATGTACTTTATAACAGCGGCACCTTCACACAGGGCCGCCATGTTTGTTGATCATTTGATGCCCACTATAGGTCACCTACTAGGGTGCAATCAGTCAATTGTTTGATAGATCGATTATTGGACCGATTGACTCTCCATTTGACTGACTGACTCTCCCGATCAATGTACTCACGCTCTTCACAGGCACTGCCAGTATAGCAGATATCGCAGAGGCATTGTATCGCAGTGCAGTCATTCACTTGCATACACGTGGCTCCATTCTGGCAGTAGTTCTGTGTCTGGCATAGGTCCACCTCTGTCCGTGCCAAGAAAGAAGCAAAATATGGATACTGTCTTTGAAAGAAGGTCCTGCTAGGATCAAAACATTAGACAACCTATCTTCTCAAAACCTGAAAAAAGGTGACGCAGTAACAACTGAAGATACGGAACAGCCTTTGGCACAGTGAGTGGACTTGCCAAAAAGACTAGCATAGCAAAGCAATTCAATTGGCACATTCTACATCTGTTCAATTCAATTGCATGATATCCTTAGGGTAGGTCTATGCTTGGTATTGGTAGTAGACTCAGGTAGGTCAATGGTAGTGATGGGGTGGGTTTGGAGGGTTGGGGAATGGTGATCAAGGCTGTTATAACAAACCAAATTGACCACCACTATCTGAATCTTGGTTGGCATAAGGGCAGTGTACTCGGGTGAGCTAATGATGGGTGGTGTTGGGGGTGATTTGGCAGGAGGATTCTGGTAAGCTTGTGAGTGAGGGGCTGGGACGGGGCTTGGGGATGGACTTGACAGAGGCTGCCACAGGCTTATTCATTCTTACCCAGTTCGCAGTTGTCACCGGCACGGCAGCTGGGGCAGAAGCAGGAGTGCTCAGTGCAGCTCTCCAGTCGGCAGATTCCATTGGCCTGGCAGGGGTTCTGGTCACAGGGATCCACCACTGTGGGGGCACACAGGAATCTTAAATTAGGCACACTTCTAAAATCAGTTATTTTTTTTCTTTCTTCATTTAAAAAAAATATTTTTTACAAATGTTTAAGTTTTTTGTTAATTTTTCCTCTTTTTTTTGGTTTTTTTTGGTTATTTATATAATGGTTTTTTTTTTTAATAGTTTGGTATGTTTTCATTAAAAAAATTTTTTAAATTCCCCCCCATAAGCAAGATTCGATTCTTGAGAAGGTCTGTGAAATTGGCCCTAGGTTTAGTGTGGTTGGCGGGGTATACAGTTATTGTACCGGTACTCACATATTTCACAGTTATCCCCATTGTAGCAGCCGTTGCAGGTGCAGACATAGCTGGAGCACGAGTTGGCAAGTCGGAGGCAGAAGCCACCATTTTGACATGGGTTGCTGTCACACGCGTGCACATCTGCAAAAGAGAAAGAGCACACACTATTAGACTCCTCTTGGGGGCCAGCGCCTTCCACTCATATCAGACACGGGATTTGCACGGTGGATCGAGTCACAATGTAGAGTCTTTGCGCTGATGCCGTGCACATTAAGGCCGTTTTCAAAATGGAGGCTTAGGTTCGGGCTTAGGCTTCGGTCAGATTTATCTTACTCATTATAATATAGCAGACATCTAGAAAAAAGCGTTTGGCCCCAGTTTCTTGGTGAATAGTGTGTACCTACCAAGCCAACAAACAAATTTGGAAACATTCACGACCTGGATTTTAGCCTGAGCCCGAGCCTAAGCCTTCATTTCATAAATGGCCTGTCTCCTTCGAGAATGAGTGTAGCTCTGGGAACATGCAGGATTAAGCAGTGTGCGTCACCGGGCAGTTGCCAACTCATGATGGTGCTTGTGCATGTGGCAGCAGTCACTGGAGCATGCAGGAGGCTGGTCAAAGCCAGGTACCGCAATGAGGAAACAGTGCACACATGTAGTTGTGTTGAGTAGGCCATGATGATTTTCTCTTTGGTTGTAACGAAAGTGCTGCGATCAAAGTCTGAATAAAACTGATGACATGGTCTGATTAGGATGGCAGAATACCCTCTCTCGTCTACCTGTTTTGTTTTGTGTGTGTTCGACCAGACGCTACACTATCATTACTTCTAAGAACGGGCTTTGGAATCACTTACTTTGCAGGCATGAGGAGCCAACGAAGCACCCGGGGCACTGACAGGAGAACTCCAGGCAGGAGTCTGGGGAGGCCAGGCACGTCCCGCCGTTCTTGCAGGGGAAATTGCCGCAAGGGTCGACCGCTGGAAACGGAGCGGACGCAAACCAGCAGACAGCATTAGTAAAGTCACATTTGTGAGCGCGCTATGCATTTGCATGCAATGGCCCACTCAATGTTGAGAGGTTGGAATTTTCCGTAAAAATTCCTTCTGAAATCATATCTTCAATGCATATACTTTTTAGTTTTTTTTCACAAAAATGGTGATTTTAATCAATAAAATGTGTAAATTTTCTCAAAGCCTCTTTTCTTGGCTTTTATAATTTAAACTCCATGGACCTTATTGATATGCAGATATGTCATAACTACAGAAAGGAAGGGGGTATAGAGTTCTGCTATAGGTACACCAAAAGAAAGCTTACAATGTGTGCTTTCCAGTCATGCATATAGAACTTGATTTTTATTTTGAGCAACTTATATCACCTTTTCCTGGAGCGGGTCACATTTAATAACGGAATTCTTCATGGGTAAGGTTTGCAAGTCAAGAATTTGTTTTCCGGTGGCTCCGGGAACAAATAATCTTTTTTTTTTCATTTGAGTTTGCGCCGGGACGGTCTCGCACATTGCACTTGCAGTATGTCTAGCACCTCTTGGGAGATACTGAAGGGATGCTGCTACCAGACAAAAAATGCTTCTCTGACCCAAGACCATAACAGTTGGTAGTTGTCTGCTCTGTAGCTGAATGATGATGATGATGATGATGATTACATTTGAGTCTCTTGACAATGAAAAGTCCAGTTTTCCGAAACGTTTTCCGAAAAACCCTTTCGGTTGCAAGCTATAGGAAGAGTGAGACTTACGCTGTGTGCACTTCTGCCCCGTGTAGCACGCTGGACACAGACAGGTGTACGCATTACACGAATCGGCAACACGATGACACACCCCACCATTCTCACAAGGGTTGTTGTCGCAAGGGTCGAATGCTGTCGACGGAACGGAACACAGCCGGAATGTTAAAGATCATCAGTTCACAGGATGGGTGTGATGAGACATCATGGGGAGTGTGGGAAGGTACATGGTGACAAATGGAAGGGATGATAGCACATAGAAAAAGATGGGGACAAATAGGAAGGGTCACAGACAGGTGCATATGTAGGAAGAGATGGGTGCAGGAGGGCATAGGTGCATGTAGGAGGCAGGTGCATGTAGGAAAGCAATGAGTGCACAAAGGATGGGATGGGACCATAGAGCAAGTAATGGGGGAATATAGAACGGCATGATTGCATATGAAAAAGGTATGGGGTCATATAGGAAGGGATAGGGTCATATAGGAAGGGATAGGGTCATATAGAAAGGGGTGGGGCATATAGGAAGGGATGGGTGCATATAGGAAGGGATGGGTGAATAGGAAAGGATGGGCGCATAAAGGGAGGGATGGGTGCATATAGGAAGGGATAGGGTCAAATAGGAAGGGATAGGGTCAAATAGGAAGGGATGGGTGCACATAGGAAGGGATCGGGTCATATAGGAAGGGATGGGTGCATATAGGAAGGGATGGGTTCACATAGGAAGGGATTGGGTCATATACTAGGATATACTAGCATATGGAGGCAAACTACTGTAGAGGCATAATGGGAATGGAAATGCCTCACCAACTTCACAGTTGTATCCCTGAAGACAGTCGGGGCAGGAGCAGACGTGCTGGTAACAGGTACCAGTCACCCTGTAGCACGTACCGCCGTTGATGCATGGATTTGACAAGCAGGGATCCACCACTGAAAATGAAAGAATTCGAGACGGGAGAGTTTTCAAGAATGTTTTTCACAGTCAAAGACTGGGTTGATCTACAGCTGCATATGCACAAAAGATGCCAGACTGCTCCATGGTAGCAAGTCGGTAATTGGTTTTTTTTCTGCTAAATTAATTTGGCTGATACACTGTGCCTTTGGTCTTCCATTTTGTTTATATCATCCTTTTGTTTCATTGTTGTCTTTAATTCTAGTTCCATTTTTGTTTTTTCCATCGTGCTCTCTGACTTTTATTTTGGCATCGTCTGAGGATGAAAGTCCACCCTCTGCTAAAACAAGATTACCAACTATTTCACATGATGTTTATTGCAGTTGACTTCAATTCAATTACCACATGCTGTGCAATAAGATATGAGATGAACTTGGGCTGGCAATTGGATTCTAGGTTTTTCATGCCAAGGTAAAATGTTGGCACTTACACGGCCCTATGAAATTGGCCAATGGGTAAAGTGTACTTTAAACTTGTGGACAGTTGTGGTCATGTTGTCAAGCAACATCCTTTAGTGCTGCTACCAGACTTGTATCACTAGTCACAGAATATCAAGTTCTACTGCAAATCTGTATAGGCCTGATGAGTCCAAGTGAGTTGGTCTGTGTCCGAGTCGGAGCAATTTGTTATCTTGACTCTGGTCCGAATTCAAGCCATGGAAAATGCAACTAGTGTCAGACTCAAGTTTGAGTCCCAGTAATTTGTTATCTTGAGTCAGGTCCGAGTTCAAGCCATGGAAAATGCAACTAGTGTCAGACTCAAGTTTGAGTCCAAGTAATTTGTTATCTTCAGTCAGGTCCGAGTTCAAGCCATGGAAAATGCAACTAGTGTCAGACTCAAGTTTGAGTCCAAGTAATTTGTTATCTTGAGTCAGGTCCGAGTTCAAGTCATGGAAAATGCAACTAGTGTCAGACTCAAGTTTGAGTCCAAGTAATTTGTTATCTTGAGTCAGGTCCGAGTTCAAGCCATGGAAAATGCAACTAGTGTCAGACTCAAGTTTGAGTCCAAGTAATTTGTTATCTTGAGTCAGGTCCGAGTTCAAGTCATGGGAAATGCAACTCGAGTCAGACTTCAGTCTGAGTTCGAGCAATCCAATTCAGGTCGCTACAACTTTGACCCTCAACTGTTGGGCCCTCCGCCATCCTCCTTATTTCACCAAACAAGCCAAGAAAGCACAGATACAGCCTTCATCACAGGACTCCTCCCAATCTTACGTTGCTCGCATTGGGCACCCTGGTAGCAGCCACTGCAGGAGCAGAAGTGCTCCTGGCAGGAGTTCTGGCTTCGAAGACACTGTCCACCATTCAGGCACGGGTTGGGCTCACAGGCATTGATCTCTGTGGATGGAAAGAATCAGGTTTACTTACACAACTCTTTCAGAGTAAATACCAAAAACTGATGACTGCTCACTGACTAAAATGACTTGCAATGCATGAACATCAACAGCTAGATATTTTGCTGGACCATGTCATTCCTCTGCTTCTTACACAATGAATTTTGTTTGTTTGAGGGCAACACTGTGGAGAACCACTCGATAGCGATTAAGTTTGCTCTTTGGCTATCCATTAGGAGTGCTGTCACATCTGTCTCTCCATACTGTGTAATGTTTCCTTGATCTGACTTGTGTACCGGTAATTAGCTTTTCTTTTCTTATTCCTAGTATCTCTCTCTCTCTCTTTGTTTACCTTGTAAGTTACCAGAGTAATCATCAATGAATGGAATAAAATGGAATAAAATGGAATAAAATGGAATAAAATGGAATAAAATGAAATAAAATGGAATAAAATGAAATAAAATAAAAATTAAATGAAATCAAGCCGTCTGCTTCTTTTGAGATATGCATTTCGGCCATTGCTGTTATTGTCATTGTTGCACCAAAAAACCAATGGCAGTTTACATTCTATGTTGTTTACATCAAGCCGCTGAGAGCTGCTTGCCATTAGGATTAGACTTTCGCCGTAGCAAAGTCGGTAAGCAGTTCACAGACTGATTTGGGAAGCTATGACCAAGGTGTTGGTAATGAGGACCATTCCCATTCCTTCTGGTCGTTGATGGTCATTGACTTGGCCTGAAATGAAAGGGAGGATGGACATGCCTTGCGCGCAGAATGGGCCTTCCCAGCATCCTCTGCACTCGCAGGTCGTCGAGCCACACTGGTCCACATTCGGAGTACAGACGGCGCCGTTCTGACAGGGCTGGCTGAGGCACTGGTTTTCAACTGGAAGGGAAAAACAAAAACAAAAAATAAGGGGATTAGGCGAGATATTCCAGTGACATGGATTTTGGGAAGGGTGCTGTCTACTGGCTACATTGCTTAGGTACATGTAGTTAAGGCACTCGAGTACGGTAAGCCAGAACCAGAATCCTGCTCCGGCTCCTTATTTCCTATTTTCACAAACTGCTTGAAATTCTCCAGTCAGTTTTTCCTATCCTTTGTTTGTTTCAAATAGACATTGATGGATTTTCAAATTTAAAGAGGACCCAAACTTTAAAAAGTGGGGAAATGGCAGTGCATTCTCTTTTGAAATTTTTTTTACTGGGTCAGGTCTTGAACCCGAGGCCTGCGTTTTCTTTTCACGACAGCATTTCATATTCACCCAATTCTCATGGTTCAATATTTCCCCTGGCTTGGGCCACCAATGAAGGAATGAATGAATGAATGAATGAATGGCGCCTAGTCACAATCACAGCTGAGTGGATGTAAGGACTCAGTTCAGCATGGACACATTGAGGCCATTATGATCAGAGCCTTGTAATGTTGGCTGTGACTGCATGGTGCCTGACTCTCACTCTCATCCTCTACCAACACCCAGCTCAACCTAGATCTTGCCCCCATTACAAACCCCCTGGCCCACCAAGCAACCCCATCACCATCAACACGCCTGAGTCTATCCCATCAACCACCAATCCCCCCCCCCAACACCCAAGAACAGCTGTACTGCTCCCCCAGCCCACCGCAACCCTGTCAAGAAGTGGTTACGAGTTACCCAAATCAAATCGGCCACCATAGATCATCACAGTTACCTATTTCGCAGACGTCGCCCGATATACAGCTGGGGCAGAGGCAGTTGAAACTGGTACAGTCTATCGTAGGCTGGCAGGTGCCTCCGTTCAGGCATGGGTCGCCACGGCAGGGCTCCAACCCTACAAATGGGTGGCAGAGGGGGAGAAGGAGGGTGCATGAGGGTCGAGATTGAAACATACACAGGCAGTGCAATAGAATCAGGCTATATGCTTCTGAAGAAGCCTCAGAGGCTCAGACCCAGTAAGATCAAGTCGATGGTTAGGCCATTATCCTTGCTAAGGTCACGTACCTGGTTAAGTTGGTTATGTCATGTTCTTGGTTAGTTTGTGTCGTTGGTTTGGTCATGTCCTTGGTTAGGTCATGTCTTTGGTTAGGTCATGTCCTTGGTTAGGTCATGTCCTTAGCATAGGTCGTGTCCTTGGTTAGGTCATTTCCTTAGGTCAAATTCTTGGTTAGGCCATGTCCTTGGTTAGGTCATGTCTTTGGCTAGGTTTTGTACTTGCTTAGGTCCTGTTTTTGGTTAGGTCATGTCCTTGGTTAAGGTCATGTACGTCCTTAGCATAGGTCGTGTCCTTGGTTAGGTCATTTCCTTAGGTCAAATTCTTGGTTAGGCCATGTCCTTGGTAAGGTTGTGTCCTTGGTTAGGTCGTGTCCTTGGTTAGGTCGTGTCCTTGGTTAGGTCGTGTCCTAAAATAGGTCGTGTCCTTAGATAGGTTGGGTCCTTGGTAAGGTCTTGTCCTTGGTTAGGTCGTGTCCTAAAATAGGTCATATCCTTATTAGGTCATGTCCTTGGGTCAGGACAGGGATGGATGTTTCAAACACACCCCTACAGAGTTGAGGGGAGTACAAGCCGCGATGTATGCATGCCGTGTACGATCTGTGGGCCAGGAATCGGATGGACTTACTGATCTCACAGCTCTGGCCCACGTAGCAGGTAGGGCAGGAGCATGTGGCAAAGGTGCAGAACTCCAAACAGGTTCCGCCATTCTGACACGTGGTGGCTAAACAGGCTTCCACGGCTGTGACAATCAAGGAAACAAAAAAAAATTATCATCAGGCAAATCATGTCGTTGGTCTATTTGTGGAAGAATCAGGCAGCTACACTGCATGTCATCCAAATTCATAGAAAGGTCATGTTTGAAGTGGCCAAATCTGGTCAAGATGTAAATGGATAATGCATGTAAAATAAAAAAGAAACTGTCCTAGAACCATTTTAAAATTATTTTTAAAAACCTGACAAAATCCAATAAATTTCATCCCCAAGAGGGGAGCTTGTCTTTAGACTTTGGTTGGAATACAGTCATTTTTTTCATTGTTTTATTTTTAATGCTATTTTTTTCCATATTTTTTTTTTCATTTCTTCATTTTTTTTTCCCCCAATTTTTTCATTATTATTTTTTAAATCATTTTATTATCTATTTCTTGGGGGAAGAAATGGTCAGGACTTGCGTACGTATGGTGCACAAGGGTCCAGTCCAGCAGGTGCTGCACTGACACGTGAAGCCAGGACATCCATTCAGACAGAGGCCATCATTCTGGCAAGGGTTGCTGCTGCAGTAGTTGACACCTGTATCAATCATGGCAAGGGAGGGAAAGAAAAAAAACCCATAAAGGCACGATGCAAAACAACAAGAATATTTCTCACTATAAAACATCTAAACCATAAAAATGCCTCTCTGACCTGATAAGGACATATTCAGGTCACTATTAAAAGAGACCATGAAAATACTGTAAGCTCCAGCCATAAGGGATGGCTAATTCAATTACCAGTAGGCAACCCAGCCACCATAGAGGTACTGTAACTGTCACTCCAAGATACTTCAAAACTGCCTTTAGTCATTTACCACCAGGAATGTGGCCTTTCACTGCCTTCCTGCCCACCCACCCTCCTGCATGCCCGCCCACTCGGCCCTGCCTCTATGCCCGCCTGCCTGCCTGAATGCCTCTCCATCACTTGGTGTGGTAAAAGTGTCCCCTCATTTGGGCTACTGGTACATACCTAAATTATACTGATGGAGTTATTGGGAAGGGGATGATAGGCCAGCAGGCATGAAAAAAAAAAACTCACGTGTTTCACAATACTGTCCAACGAAGCATGGGGAGCAGTCACAGGTGATTGCTGTGCAGTCTGCCCGCTGGTTGCAGACCCCTTCATTCAGGCAGTAGTTGGATGTCTGGCACAAGTCAATTGCTGCAATGGGGGGGGGGGGGGGAATAGAAAGACAACAAATGCAATTAGTTGAGCAAAGAAGTAAAAAGCCCTTAAGTGGTGGTTGACATTAAGAGCTTTAAGAGCCAACTAATCAGTCTAATTAGTCGTCTGTTTGTGTGTTTGCAGCGAGGAGAATGCAATTCAATGAGGGTTTGCCCTGCTCGACGAGTGCTCAGTGCTTTGCCCGATGCCTGATGTGTATCTTCTGCTTATAGCACTAATGATTGGAATACAAGTTGAGGGCAGCAAGCATCAAGTGAAAAATGGTTGGCATTCTTGAATGAATGAAACAAGGACGAATCTTCATGCTAAGCAGGTTTTCTTGCCGAAAGGGCTCTATGACATTGGGCCCTGGTTCTACACTGTGTATCTGTATACCAAATCCAGCCCGGTTCATGAGCAAAATTTCAATGGTCAATCATCACTGCCTGGCGCTACTCACCGTCCAGACAGTTGACCCCCTTGAAGCAGGGGTCACAGTTGCAGGAATAGTGGCCGCAATCTCCGGGCACAGGGCTGCACTCTCCTCTGTCCTGACAAGGGTTGTCTTGGCACGGGTCAATAGCTGCAATCAATCAAAGTCGGAAAAGTAAAATAACAACAATTGTCTTAACAATTGTAAGGACTGTCCATTTCTGTCCACATTCAAACAGACACAGTACATTATGAAAACGGGATTTACTGATATAATTCAATTCGGCTGAATCTGAGCGGGACCTTTCTAAAAAAAACTAAAAAAACATTCTGCCTTTGAAAAAGATCCTGCTTCGATCAAAGTGTCAGGCCCCCTACATTTTTTCTAGATAGATTAGCAAAGCTTTGAAAAAAAAATTCTTATTTATTTGTTTTTGGAACTGTTCTTGAATAGATGTATAGAATAGATGAATACCCAGTAGATGTAGTGTCCACGAGCCCGCCCCAAATACCTTCTCTACTGATAAAAGGGGCTAGTTAAGGCCTACCATTCACAAAGTTATGCTGTTTTCAGCCATATTTTGTTTTTTTGACTCGCCATGACAGATTTCATGAGATTGGGCTTAAACTAGTGGGGCACTAAGAACTCTAAGGTCAGAGAAGGGCCTTATCCTGTTCTGTCCCATGCATTAACCATTGGTGCATCATTGCTTTGCCAGATCTTTTTTCGGCATAGGCTGCCAGGTTGGTAGTAGTACATGTACTGCACCTACCGGTCTCGCAGTGATCTCCGCTGAAGCAGCCACTGCACTGGCAAGTGTAGGTTGTACAGGAGTTGGTGTCGGCCACACACAGGCCGCCATTACTGCAGGGGTTGGGGTCACACTGGTTCACTCCTGCAATAGTTCAAACAAACAATGGTCAAAACTGTCCATTTGACTGGTTGTCTGGTCTGTTAGGTTGTTGCCTCCCCTTGACACAACATTACCCCCACCTTCAACATTCGTCTGTCTGTTCTGTCAGGAGGTTGCTCATCTCATTGAGACACAATATTATCACCACCTTCTACCTTTGCCTGTCTGTTCTGTCAGGAGGTTGCTCATCTCATTGAGACACAATATTATCACCACCTTCTACCTTTGCCTGTCTGTTCTGTCAGGAGGTTGCTCACCTCAGTGAGACACAATTTGATCACCACCTTCTACATTTGTCTGCCTGTTCTGTCAGGAGGTTGCTCATCTCATTGAGACACAATAATTATTATCACCAACTTCTACCTTTGTCTGTCAGTCAAACGGTTGCTCAGAGCGAGATATGGCATTACCACCACCTCCTACATTTGTTTGTTGCATCAGGTGGTTGCTCATCTCAGTGAGACACAATATTTTCACCATCTTCTACCTTTGTCAGTCAGTCTGTTCAAGTCAAACGGTTGCTCAGAGCAAGATATGGCATTACCACCACCTTCCACATTTGTCTTCTACATTAAGTTTGTCCGTCAGTCAGGACAGGCGGTTCCTCACCTCTGTCAGACGTGGTACATGTACATTCACTGCATATCAGAAATATTGCAAGAGACACAGAAGACTTACTGGACAAGCAGTTAGCGCCACTGAAGCAGGTTGTGCATTCACAGTAATACTGGTTGCAGGACGTTGCACGGCAGGTTCCTCCATTGGCACAGCGGTTTATTTCGCATGGGTCCCTCACTAGAGACAGAGTTCAGGGGGCGAAACAGAGACCAACAAATTGACAAATATCTCTCCAGTCAAATATCAACAGAAAACAAGTAGCCTTTTCTCTTAATCTGTCTAATAATGTGTTCTCTGTCCGCAATTACTTTCAGTGGTTCATAAGTGGTTATTTGGTTGCAGTCAAGTCAATTTTTTGGGGGCCAATTTTTAGAATTTTTCGCAGTGGGTTTTTCCTTTATTTTTTGAATTGTAAATGAAGTAAAAAATAATTATGCAAGACTGCTTATCGACAAGAATGATATGAAATGTGTGATTAAAAAAAAGGGACCTGATGTTTCAATCCTGGCAGGACCTTTGAGAAAGGCAATAGCTAAAAAATGAGGAAAAATGGGGTTATGTACAATCCTGTTTGGGGATTGTAGTTTATTTTTTACTGTAATAGTTTATTTTTAATCTTGATTTATCACTTTCATTTTGTGGTTTGTTGTAAAGCACTTCAAGGTTTTACATAAGGTGCTGTTATAAATACCTATTATTATAATTATTTAAGAAAAACATTCAATTCCTAGATTTGGATCTCAGAATTGGGTTATATTCAGGATTTGCCCAAGGACTTTGGCAAATCCTCAAAAGGTAGAAATGAAACAGAACGGGACTTACAGATTTGGCATTGGGCACCGGCCCAGCAACCGGGGCAGGAGCAAGTGTATTCCGTGCAGGAGCCTAGCTCCAGTGAGCAAGTCCCGCCATTCAGACAGGGCGCAGTCAGGCAGGCGTCGGTGGCTGTACGGAGGGTCAAGAGGTCAAGCGGTCGAGAGGTTAGAAATATCCCATAAGCATGGCTGATTTGATAATAGCTCTTCAGTGTACTGTGAGGCTTTCACTTCAGTGAAAGCCAGTCCTTTCCTTTATGATCATCTCATAAGTCACCATTGCTGGGCTGGAGGCACCAGTTGAAAGCATTAAACCATCAACAACCATTCAAGCATGTAGGCATGGGTTCAAGCCCCGGACAAGACAACATTTTTTTGACTGGTGACCGCCGACCCACCACGAACGGGGCCGCTAGTGGACGCCAGAATCGCACGCCAAACCGCACGATCACTACTACGACGTATGCAAACCAGTACACAGGAACCAGCGAAGCGGACATACCGGTAAACAGACGCCGCAGCGCGCATCCTTCAGTTGCCTGATGAAGGTTAGCAGTTAGCAACCAGCAATGACACATCGCGTGACTTTGATCACCCTTTCCACTTATCTACACCACTGCGATGAACAACCCCTTCATTTCTATTTTTTTGACTCCTTCCAAAAAAAGAGATTTCTAAATGACTTAATGCAGGAGCATTGCCCTGCCCCCATTAAGGGGTTGGGGTTGGCTCGGCCATACGCAGGCTGCCATGACTGATGGGATTGGGGTCACACTGGTTCACTCCTGCAATAGTTCAAACGAGTAATGACCAAACATTTCAGTGACCACTGACCCTCCTTTTGTTTTGTCTTACATGTTTCGCAGAAGAGTCCGGCAAAGCAGCCCCTGCAGCTGCAGGTGTAGTCTATGCAGTTGCCGACCTGGTTTGAGCTGACGCACTGGGCGCTGTTCTGGCAGGCCGAATTCTCGCAAGCGTCGATGGCTGGACAGAAAGGTCATCCAAACAAATTGTCAGAACAGAAGACAAACTGGTGTTTGACATAAATAAACCTTCAACGTATTGTAATGATCTACCGCCTACATTTGTAATTCACAAAGTCTTTTTAAAACCAAACTCAAAACTTTTTTCTTTTAGGAAAGCATTTGTTGATGTGTAATGTATCGTTGTTCTGTATTAAGGCCATCCTTACTGTATGCAATCCTGTGTTGAACTTTTATATGGTGTTTATTGATGTAATGTATTTTACTAAATTCACTGTAATCAACTCAAATTAATGATAATAGTCTAATGTTTATTTTGCTGTCTACGTGTGTGTTAAATTGCCTAAAATGTCCTTTTATGTAATGCACTATTGAGCAGGCAGGTCCCCTGGAGGGAGCACAATATCAGTTTAATAAATTATTAATTATCATTATTGATTACGTATTCTGAATCGTTAATAGTATACATATTAAATCAGATGTCAATTGAAGTCTCAAAAAAGGAGATGGTTTGATATTTTGATCCTAGCAGGATCTTTTTCAAGGGCATAATGCCTTTGAGAAAGGTCCCGCTAGGATCAAAACGTCAGGCCCTCCTAATTCTTGATAATACAAAGCTATTGCAAACTACGCACAGAGGTATCAGACCAACATAATACAAATGTTGTAATGCTCAGAGGTCATGACACTGATCCGAGCATGACCTTTTTTGTGAAGGAAGCAAGGAAATACGTGAGCCAGGATTTGGGCACACACAGCTAAGGTCGGGTCATCGCTTTACCTTCCTGGCAACGGCTGCCCCGGAAGCAGGACGGGCAGGTGCATTCCGGCACGGTGCAGGAGGTGCCCCCAAAGCGGGAGCAGGTGCCCTCATTCAGGCAGGGCTGGTTGGTGCACGGGTCTTGCACTGGGCAGCGGAGGGGAGGAGATGGGAGAGGGTTTGCATCAGTGATGATGAGAGGCAATACTGTAGCTTACCAGTGGATTGCCCCTTGGTGATATGCCCCCAATAACCCCCCCCCCAGGTGATATTGGACCCCTTGGTGATATTGTACCCCCATTGTGATATAGACACCCCGTTAAGTTATTGGCCCCCTGTCGTGATATTGGCCCCCTATGGTGATATTGGCCCCTGTGATGATATTGCCACCGCCCCCTGTCATGATATTGGCCCCCGTGGTGATAATGGCACCTGTGGTGATATTGTCCACCCTTGTGATATTGGCCCCCTGGTGTGATATTGTCCCCTGGTGTGATATTGTCCCCTGTGGTGATATTGCCCTGTGGTGATATTGCCCCTAAGTTGATATTGCCCCTAAGTTGATATTGCCCCTAAGTTGATATTGCCGCTAAGTTGATATTGCCTCTAAGGTGATATAGCCCCCTTAAGTGAGAATGCCCCTGATGTGATATAGCCCATAATTATAAGGTGATGTTTCCCCAAAGGTGATATTGCCCAAAAGGTGGTATTGCCCTTAGATGAGTCCAATAGAAACAGGGCTTATGCTACTCACGGAAATCGCAGAGTGAGCCAGTGTAGCAGCCAGTGCAGGAACAGGTGAAGGTTTCGCAGGATCCTGGGTCAGGGTTGCAGGCTCCTCCATTGAGGCAGGGATTACTGGCACACTGGTCCACACCTGGCCACCGGAAGAAGGCAAAATAAAAAAGAGAGTCACCAACATCCATTCATCATGTAGTGAAAGATTCCAACAACAGGCTAAAGCAGCCCTCGCATGGGTCTTTCTTCCAAAGCCATGCTAAGGCTCTAGGTCTAGCTCCACTTAGGCCTCAAAATTTGAAAGATACAGATTTGAAGAGAAACAAAATGGCAAAGAAAACTTCACTAAACCAGAACTTGAGCCTGAGACCTCTGGCTCGATTTACCAGCACTTTCACCACCTTGAAAATGCAAAATTTACCCAGAGTTGCCAGCAAAAGTTCCAACTGTATGTCAGCCTAAGCACCCAATGTTTAAATGCATAACAAATGCAACAAGTACCACATGAATTACGGTCCACAATCTAAAGTGGCAAAGAATATCATGCTATGCAAGGTGTTAACAGTTAAGCAGCTCTATGAAATGGAGCCGTGGTGACAGGGATGTTTGGATCCGCGGGCAAAATCAGACAAACTGTGTCTGTGGCGGGGTGGATTTCACAAAGCCTTACAATGCATCGTAACTCAAACTACGATGGATAACTCGTCATGATAACTCGTTGTGATAGGCCGCAAGGTTTCTGTGCATCACTCGTCACCTTGCAATTGATTGTAAGTTACGATGAGTTTGGTGAAATCGACTGCAGGGTGGATTTCACTAAGCCTTACGATGGATAAGGTGGATAACCCATCGTGAGTTGTGACACACCGTACGGTTTCTGTGCATCACTCATCATCCCCTTGCGATTGATCGTAAGTAATTGCTATGAGTTTGGTGAAATCGACCACTGTACATGCACAGATAGAATCGGGGGACCAGGCCGGCTGTGAAGGGCAGGGTTTCCTGCGGTAATACTCACGGGATTCGCAGTTCTGACCGATGTAGCAGGCGGGGCATTGGCAGATGTGCTCCTGGCACGTGGAGCCTATGGGCTGGCAGGTTCCTCCGTTCTGACACGGACTGGGAGCACACTGGTCCAGTCCTGCAAGTTTGCCAAACAACAATTTTTCGTAAACATGGCAACAGCAGTTTGGGGATCAGGCAAAGCGGAGGCCGGTTTGTTTTACAAGCAATTCTTTGACAACCTGGCTACAGCAGTTTGTGAATCACACAAAGAGGGTGCAGTTTGTATTTTTCAAAAATAAAGTAAACAAGAAACTGAGAAGTTTAGTTTATCAACATTTATTATCAAACACAAAAATGAATTCGTAAAAAAGTGCATGGGAAGTTTAGTTTATCAAAATTGATTATCAAACACCAAAATGAAAGTAAAATAGTGAAAGAGAAGTTTTGTTTAACAAAACTTATTATAAAACACGAAAATGAAAGTAACAAAAATTGACTGGGAAGTTTTGTTTATCAAACTTAATTATCGCAAAAGTTAGAGGGCTTGATGTTTCGATCCTAGCAGGACCTTTCTCAAAGACAAAGGTCCTGCTAGGATCGAAACGTCAGGCCCTCCAATTTTTGAGATTTATGTATTGCAGGTCATTTTAGTCAGTGAGCAGTCAACAGTTTTTGGTATTTACTCTGAAAGAGCGGTGGAAGTAAACCTGATTCTTTCTGTCCATTTTTTAAAATGCCTTTGCCTTTGAGAAAGGTCCTGCTAGGATCGAAACGTCAGGCCACTAAATTTTTAGATTTGCATTTTGGTAATTTTATTCAGTAAGAAGTTTGCAACATTTTTGTATATCACCATTTTTTAAAATACCGGGGTAATTATCAAACACAAAAATTAATGTAGGCTAGAGGGTTCTTACTTGTAGAGCAATCGGCCCCAGTGTAGCACGGCTGGCATTGACACGTGTACTGGTCACATGTGCCTGGCACTCCGGTGCAGAAACCGCTGTTCTGGCACGGATTGGGCTCGCACGGGTCCAAGACTAAAATCGGACAACAAGCAAAAAGTTTTTTGAAAAGAGTGAATAGATTAGTGTTGGGTTAGCGTGGAAAAACCATCCCAAAGTTTAACCAACACTTATAGAATGTTGCCTTAAGAGCTGTAGGAAATAGAGTCATGATGAACACTGTTGTCAGATTATTGTTATTATGTAATATGCGAACCACATTACAAGATATATTCAAAGCTGGTGTTTGGTGAGGTGAGTCACCAGGGCCCAATTTCATAGAGTTCCTTAAGCGTGAATATTTGCTAAGCAAGAAATGTCTTCCCTGGTTGAAATGAGATTGCCAACCAAGTTGCTGTACTTGACTTGCATTCCAGTATTGGGTGCTTAGCATGAAACTTTGGTTGGCAACCTGATTCTATTGAAGACGTTTTTTCATGGAAATTTTTGTGCTTAAGCCGCTCTATGAAATTGGCCCAGGATGATCAGGATGATCAATTTCAGTGGGTGGACTTGGGCGGATATCTGTCAAATGACTGTCATTGATGACAAGATCAGGAGTCTGACGTTCACCGCACGTACATGTTTCACAGACGGAGCCCAGGAAGCAGTCACGGCAGGCACAGGTGAAGTCCAGACAGGTGCCGGGCACACGGCTACAGGTGCCCCCTGATTGACAAGGGAAGCTGTCGCACGGATTCAAAACTGCAAAAGGGGGAAGGGAAAGGGTAACAGTAGAATTCACTATCTATCAAAATTTACTAACTTTCCTAACTTTCTATCAAAATAAAACGTCAAAGTTTTCTTTGCCAAGTTTTCCACTTGTTCAAAAGTTTTTCCCAGTCAGTTTTTGGGTTGTTTTTTCTTTTTTACTTGAATTGAAAAAGCTGCATCCAACTTTGTGTGATCCCCGAGCTGATGCAGCCAAAGTTAGAGGGCCTAACGTTTCGATCCTTGCAGGACCTATCTCAAAGGAAAAGTTCTAACATTTGAGATTTGGTATGCATCGCAGGTCATTTTAGTCAGTGAGCAGTTTGCAACCGTTTTTTGGTACTTACTTCAATGTTTCAATAAGTTCAATAGTTCCCAGTCAGTTTTTCATTGATTTGGTTGACTTAAATGAAAACAACTTCAACATGTGGCTATAAACCTGGCAATGATTTCTACACCTATGAAATGATTACACATGGGAGTGGGGCAAACCCCTCATTGGATTACTGCACTCACAGGATTCACAGTACTGGCCGGTGAAGCACCCCACGCAGGAGCAGCTGTAGGTTCCACACACACCGGGAGTGGACATGCAGGTGGCACCATTCTGACACTGGTGAGTGTCACACGGATCTCGGACTGCAGATGAGGAAAAAAACAACAGCACCCAAGCCATACATAATAATACTGAATATAAATCAGAGATAATGAATGAGCTACCACATGAATAGCCCAAATAGGTGATTAACACATTATCATCATTATCATAATCATGAGTTGGCTGTAGAGTATGCAACTACAAGTTGTCTCCAACCACTGTGGTCTAGAGCAGATCTGAGTTGAAAATATCATTTGGTTTTAGCATCCCTTCATAGTCTCCCATTAGTTGTACTCCTTTTACTACGGACACATCCCATCTCAAATCTTAAAACTGATGTACCCGACCCCCCCTGCCATGAATATGCATCAGTTAGTCTGATGCCCATTTTGCGGGTGACCATGGCGACTCACAGATTTCACAGTTTGCTCCTCTGTAGCAGCTGTCGCAGGCGCAGATGTACTGGTTGCAGGAGTTGGGGGCCTTGGTGCACATGCCAGAGTTCTGGCAGGGACTGCTGATGCACGGGTCGATCTCTGGGGGGAAAAAAACAAGAGAGAAAGTGAAAAAGAGACATTTGGAGTGGATTCTACATTGAAGCAGTCTTTCTGGATTTGCAAGAAAATGCTCGTGCAAAGCACCAACTTTCAAGTAATTTAGTTGCTTTTGCCATTTTGCTGTTTTGTAGGACATTCACATATTTAATAACACAACCTTGTGGTCATACTTGGTGAAATTTATTTGTAAAAAAAAATACTACTATCCTAGCAGGACCTTTTTCAAAGACCTGATGTTTCGATCCTAGCAGGACCTTTCTCAAAGGCCTGACATTTCGATCCTAGCAGGACCTTTCTCAAAGGCCTTTGAGAAAGATCCTGCTACTGCTAGGATCGAATCGTCAGGCCCTCCCACTTTTGAGATTTATGAATTGCAGGTCATTTTAGTCAGTGAGCAGTTTGCAACAGTTTTTGTATTAAATTCTGTTGATTTAAGAGCTCAAGCACATTCATGACAACAGTCCGCACTGTGTGCTGCCGTTCATGTGGCCGCGCGGAAATTTGGCGCCACTCTTTGACTGACAAGGCTGTTGGCCGATTGGAGTACTGGGCTACGGCACCGTTTTTGTTCTTCCAAAGTCAACACGTGTCTTGGTGACTGAGATGTGTGGGGATACTGATAGTGCTCACCTTGAATGCAGGTTGCTCCGGTGAAGCACAGGGAGCATGTGCACTCAAACTCAGTGCAGCTGCCTAGCACAGTTTGGCAGAAGCCTCCATTACTGCACGGGTTGCTCTGACACGGGTTGATGTCTGCAGGGGGTGTAGTATACATGTATGATGCAATAACGGGAGCAATACAGATATGAATGTGTAAAGAACAATGTTGAACTGGAGTTTCAGTATATTATTCAAACGACTAGGAAACCATGTATTTGCAGGAGGCATGAACAGCACCCTCACTATGATTCAATATGGCACACAACAGGGGGAGGAGAGGATTTAAAACAAAAAGAACCCCCAAAAATTTGGTGGGAAGAAGAAAGGAGTGGCACAATCATCATCATCATTGTCATCGTCATCAATATCATCATCATCGTCATCATCTTCAATTAATGTAATCAACATTGTCATCATTGTCATCATGGTCATCCCCGTCATGACCACAATCATCATCATCATCATCATCGCCATTATCATTGTCATCTTCATTACTGTCATCATTGCCACTCTCATCATCACTATTGTCATCTTCATCATAACCTCGATGTTATAACATCATAACAAAAATTCTAATCCCTGCCGCGTTTTCATAAGCACAGACTTGAGAAAAGACAAGTTGTCACCCTTCAGCAGAAGTGTTGTGTTCACTCACATTCAGTGCAGTAGTCTCCCCTCCAGCAGCCTTGGCATTCACAAACCCGCTCCGTGCAGGATGTTGCCCGACACACTCCTCCGTTCAGACAGGGCCCATCCCGACATGGGTCTTGAACTGTCAGGAAAGAAGACAGGAGCCAAAGATCAAAACCAGGTGCTATTTAACCTAGGTTTAGATAATGGGAGTATTCAGCTGTTACCTACCGGTAAATACTTTGTCAGTTTCCCTCTCATTAGTTTGTTTTCAATACTTTGCTTAACCATTTCATAACCACATTGTTTATTAGGTACGTACAGTCCATTACCGAATTGTTTTGAACCCAAGGCAGCTTTTCATTGCACTCTTATTCAACATCATTTATCTCCCAAAAAATAATGCGTGTAACTGTGTATGTACTTTATTAAGTAGAAAAGGGGCTTTCTTCTGGTTTGAAAAGACTCTTTTTTCAACATATTTCTGAACAAGTAACTATTTTCAAACCCTTGCTTAATAAGAGCCGTGAGCAGATTTTGTGCCATGAGCACCCCAATGATCTGAGTGAGTAGTGTTGGTGCACAAAAAAAAGGGCATTATTATGCTACGTAGTTCCACAATTTTTTATTTTTTTTCATTAGAGCTGGTTTCGCCTCAGATCAACCAATTGTCACATACTGTAGCCTTAGATTTCAGTTGTTTTCCTTAGGATCCTATGGTAGCTATTACAGGTAGGGAAACTTTCTAGAGTAATCTGACCCGACACTCTCAAAGTGCTTTTCATGCCTTTGGAATGGTACCTGAGACACCCACTCCCAATGGGACAACCTTGACACATCAGAACTAGACTCAGTTCACACCTGATATTTCTGGACATTATCCTCGCCTACTCCTATTATTATCATCGTCATCATTATTATAGTCTGGTGCCGGGGACTGAACCTACCTGTGCCACAGCGAGGGCCAACGTGGCAGTCTGGGCAACCGCACTCAAACTGAGAGCAGGAGCCAGGCAGCAAGGTACAATTGCCTCCGTTCAGACACGGGTTGCCGTTATCCACACAGGCATCCAATGCTGAAAACAAAGTTAAAATGGAAAGGGTTACTTGCAATATCTCCATACATCTGATGAAGTAGGCATTGCTTTGAAAGCTTATTCACTCTATCCAACTGGTTAGATTTTGCCAAAGATACTATAGCGTGCGAAGCGCGCAAGATAGCCTACTCTGCAAAATCACTCGGCGGCCATTTTAGTAAGCGATGGAGTCCTCTGTTGTCTGCTTTCGGTGCTCCAGAGGTGAAGCGGGAAAGTCACAAAGATACAACATTGGATGCGTGAACAGATTGTGATAACTTTTGATGTGATGTGACCACGCGATTGAGTGCACGCGTGCATCTTTGCTTTAATAATATAATTGCGGCCAGTGCGTTCTTCATCCGGATGCATGTGATCTCCCAAGAGAGGGCTATCTTGCGCGCAATGCGTGCTTTGTGCGCTATGGGATCTTTGGTTTTTGCTATCCATAAAGTTGTTATTCATAACAAAATTAGACTAGGAGGGTAATGACTAACACCATACAGCTTTCTGTTAATCCTTCTTTTGTGTTCACTCCTCCACACTTCTCTCTTTGATCTTTCCCCCTCTACTCAATAATCCCTACCCTACTCCTTGCCCTTCCCTTTGATCTCTCCCTACCAGCTTTACTCTTTGTCCTTTGTTTCTTATCCGTGTCCTATTCACTCTCTTCCCCCTTTCCTTCGTGTACATGTATCTGTTTAGTCCTTGGACTCTGCCTTTGAGAAAGTTCCTGCTAGAATCGAACGACAGGCCCACTAAATTTCGAGATTTGCACTAAATTTTAAGATTTTCATTTTGGTAATTTTAGTCAGTAAGCAGTTTGCAACATTTTTGTATATCATAATTAGACTAGCAACAAGGCTATCTAGAGAAAACATTCTCAGAGAAGATAGAGACCGTCCTCACAATGGCTTGGTATGGTAACCACCGACTTTCCAACCTACCTATCTCACACTGATTGCCAACAAAGCAGGACTGGCAGAGGCAGATGGCCTCAAAGCAGGACGTGCCATTCTCTCTGGAGCAGACGCCGTTGTTCTGACATGGGTTGGGACTGCAGGGGTCCAACTCTGTTGTCGCAGTGGGAGAGAAAGTTCAAATGACACTCAAATGGGTTTGTTTCACAAAGATTATTGTTATTCTCCCTCAATCAGGATCAGTGGTTTGCCTGACTGCCTATATATTATTGACGCTACTCGGGCCGAACTCGGCTCGAGACGTTGTGACCACGGGTTTTTGCAATGTTAGAAATTCTCTTTTGCCATCCAGCCCTATCCTGGGTAGCACGAACAGTCTGGTCGTGTTGAAGGCCGATTGCGTTGAAGTCGTCTATGATCTGTGATATGTAGGTGCAGCCTACATATGACTACCTATATAGATGCATACATAGATAAGGCAGCTTGGGTGGGATTCGAACCCGCAATCTCTGTTTTCTGGGGCAGATTTTTAGCCATTTAGCCATTATTTCAACCATTTAGTCAGTCAGTGGTGGATTTGAATTCTTAGAGTCACAAGTGAAGCTGTCAATCATTGATGGATTGCAATGGTGAGAATGAAATTTAATGAGGAGGGCTAGACCATGCAACTATTAACAAATAAGCGTGTGGCAAGCAACCTCTCATATCTCCAGGAATCAAACACTGACAATTACGCTTTGCTGGACACTGTGTCCATCCCTGTTTGCCAACCAATTCTCCACCTCCACACTAGCATTCTAGAATCCACAAATTGGAACATGCAAAAGGGGATAGAAAGCCACTCACTTATTATCCGGACACTACATATCTATTGGCCTTTGGCAATCAGAGATTTTAAAACTCATCAAGGGAATGTATTGGCTGAACATGCGTCTGTAGTTTCATTTGCTTTGTCTATGCTCAGACATGGGTTGCCATTATCTATACAGGCATCTCACTTTTTCTATGGACCATTGATGATGACAGAGTTGGGTTATGCAGGGGAGGGGAGGGGGATGGTGAGGGTGTGTTGGAGGGAGGGAAAGGGTATGTTATCTTTGCTACGAAGGGGTTGGGGAATTCTTTACCCGTCTCGCAGTGATCTCCGGTGAAGCAGCCTTCGCAGGAGCAATCGTAGGAGAGACAATCGGCTGAGCGGGTGCACAGGCCGCCCGCCATGCACGGTGAACTCTGACACGGGTCGATCTCTACGAGGAGAGAAGAAGCACACCAACAGACAAACCCGATGAACCTAATGATCCAATACTCATGAACAGTTCCATTTGCAGCGGCTGCAGGGACTTTGCTTAAGGCAAGATGTGAACTCTCGGCCATAGTATACACTATGAAAATATAAACCGTGAAAATTTGGTGAATATGATCATGTCGCCACGAAAAACCAAATTCATAGTGATTTCCTTCACAGTGGACCCTTTTGAAGTGAATTCACCTCAAAATTTCATCTTATCTGACCTGCTCTAGCCAAATTACCACACAAGTCATCTGTCATCTGACTTGTCTGGGAGTTGAACCCAAGACTCTGGCTCACTTAAACATACCAGCACCGGTACGTTAAGCCAAGAGTTCTCAGGTTCAAGTCCCGGTGCAGCCTGATTGTTGCTCTCGTTGGATTTGATCAATTACATATTTTGTTAGGAGCTCGTCAAGCCGGGTCACTGACCTGTCTGACAGTATTGTCCAGTGTGGCAGGAATCACACTCGCATGTGAAGTCGACACAGGCATCTCCCACTGGTCTACAGACACCGTTGTTGGAGCAAGGATTCGGCTGACACTGGTCCCTCTCTGGTGGGATTAAACAAAATAAATCTATCATAATGTGAACAATAATGGGAGAGGGAGAGGGAGAGGGAGAGGGAGAGGGAGAGGGAGAGGGAGAGGGAGAGGGAGAGGGAGAGGGAGAGGGAGAGGGAGAGGGAGAGGGAGAGGGAGAGGGAGAGGGAGAGGGAGAGGGAGAGGGAGAGGGAGAGGTAGAGGGAGAGGGAGAGGGAGAGGTAGAGGGAGAGGGAGAGGGAGAGGGAGAGGGAGAGGGAGAGGGAGAGGGAGAGGGAGAGGGAGAGGGAGAGGGAGAGGGAGAGGGAGAGGGAGAGGGAGAGGGAGAGGGAGAGGGAGAGGGAGAGGGAGAGGGAGAGGGAGAGGGAGAGGGAGAGGGAAAGGGAGAGGGAGAGAGAGAGGGAGAGGAAGAGGGAAAGGGAGAAGGGATAGGGAGAGGCAGAGGGAGAGGCAGAGGGAGAAGCAGAGCCAGATGAAGAGGGAGAGGCATTGATGAGGCAGATCGAGGTGGAGGCAGATCGAGGTGGAGGCAGATCGAGGTCGAGGCAGAGGCAGAGGCAGAGGCAGAGGCAGAGGCAGAGGCAGGGCAGAGGGAGAGGGAGAGGCCGAGGCCGAGGCGGAGGCAGAGGCAGAGACAGAGGCAGAGGCAGAGGCAGAGGCAGAGGCAGAGGCAGAGGCAGAGGCAGAGGCAGAGGCAGAGGCAGAGGCAGAGGCAGAGGCAGAGGCAGAGACAGAGACAGAGGCAGAGGCAGAGGCAGAGGCGGAGGCAGAGGAGGAGGCAGAGGCGGAGGCAGAGGCAGAGACAGAGGCAGAGGCAGAGGCAGAGGCAGAGAGACAGAGAGAGAGGGGAGACGGGGAGGGAGAGGGGGAGAGGGAGAGGGAGGTACTTACGTATCTGACACTGGGTCCCTGTCCAACAGCCCTGGCAAGAGCAGGTGTAGGCCTCACAGGAACCTTGCACCTTGGTGCACTGCCCTCCATTCTGGCAGGGGCTGGGCTGGCACTGATCAATAGCTATATCCAACAGTAGAACGGAAAAGGGAAAAAAGGAAGAAGCGAATACAACTGAATTAGCAATTCAAAATCACACACTGATAAGTTGCACTTTAAGAGTTCATTCCACACACTTATAACCTGAGAACACTGATCAAATTTGACTTCTTTCAAGTACCAAGTACCAAGAACATACTACATGCTAGAGTTACCTTTACATGGGTATCTTGATAGAATGGATAATGGCAATTGCTTCAATCAGAGCAGCAATGGTCTGATCTGAGTTTCCAGAAAATGAGAGCATAGTAGCCCTGATGCAACATAATTTGTCATGAATGGTCGCAATATTTTGTTTGGAAACATTGCGCATTTTCGTCCAAGTGATCGAGCAGAGGTTGTGAATGCAACAGGTCACCGCACCAGTGGAACACAGCAGGAAGCTCACCGTTTTCGCAATTGATGCCGTTGAAGCATCCCAAACAAGTGCAGGAATACTCGGTGCAGGAGGTCGGTGAACAGAAAGCTCCATTCTGGCACTGGTTGGGACTGCAGGGGTCCTGGGCTGTTGGAAGAGAGAAGAGGGAAGAGGGTCAAGAACTGAACTCATTCTCATATCAAAAACTTGGCAAAGAAAGAAACATCGACTGGACTGGAACTTGAACCTGAGACCTCTGGATTAACGTACCAGTGCTCTTCCATCTGAGCTATCCAGCCCTTAGATGGTGGCCTTCCCTATTAGTGAACTGGTCTTTGCTGGGGTTGGGGCACCAGTCATTAGGTTCACAAGGTACTGAGGTGCTGTGTGGTGGAGACACTTGAAGATGAGGAGAGCAATCTTAAAGTCAATCCTGAAGGGATTGGTAGACACCTTATATCATTTATAAATGAGAGGGGTTTTTAGGTTGTTGTTTTTTACCAATGCTGCACGTCGGTCCAGTGTAGCAGCCCTGGCAGGTGCAGCTAAAATCGTTGCAGTTGCTGGTACCAATGCGCTGGCACGTACCGCCGAACTGACAGGGGAAATTCTGGCACGGGTCAATGGCTGTTGCACAGACACCAAAAGAAAAGAAAAACAAGGTATACTAATAAATCATACCCAACAGGATAAACCAAGCACACTCTTTAGTGCATTGATGTTGCCAGGCCATGCCGCCATCTTAAACTGGGTTCCAATGTCGTTTTTTTCTTCCACAGCCTTAAGGTTAACTTACCGCTACATTCTGTAAAATAATTCTACCTTGAGCTACCACATTTGGGACTTAACAAGTATTAACTGAACATTGAGGACTGTGTATTCTATGATCCACCACAGCAATGCCAAAGCACGTACGTTTTTTTTCTTCTAAATACGTGCCTGTTGGCACTCTATACTTCCGTCCATACTTTTTTTAAATGGCAGCTTCAATGACATTCTGGTGCCCTCTACTGTCTGTCTATGTTATAGGTTATAATATCTGTGGATTATTTGTGTACACAATCAACCTTACTGCACAGCTATGATCATCCATGGCCTTGCTTCATTTGCCTAATACATTTTACAAATGCCAAATCACTAAGAAATGAAAAGACATAAATATTTCCCAAATGCGGAGGTCGTACAAAATGTGGTAAATGGGTAACTATATCATGGCAGGTAACCATCGTAAAAACTCATCAATACAGTACATCCCTATTCAGAGTGAACACAATGTGGTCGTTTGAGGAATCACAATGCTAAAAGTGGCCATGTGATTTAGAAACTCTGCACATGATAGTGGGAGTAGTGGGTTGAAATCCTACCCGAGTTGTGTGTGCTATGTAATTGGATATTAATTTTACAAAGCAGGCGATTGGGCAAAGCACTGAGCATAAAGTGCTGACAGCACATTCAGGAGAGAAGCCCACACATAACAAAACAGAATAGAGACAATACCAAAAAGCATGACAAATGTTTTAGTCAATAACTTACAAATTCAAACTTCAATTCTATTCAAATCCATCTTGGTTTCATTGCAAGCATTGTCATCTTTGCTTTGCATTTACGGCTTATTTTTTTTTAGGGGGTGCTTTGTACGGATGGAGAAAAAAGGGATTGGGTACCAGACCGGACGACAGTGTACTTACGTATCTGACAGTACTCGCCAGTGTAGCAGCCTTCGCATGCACAGGTGTAGTTGGTGCAGGAGTTCATGGACGGTACACAGGCAGAGTTGTGCTGGCAGCCGTGGTTGTTGCAAGGGTTTTGCACTAAAAGGAGTGGAGTGGGGCCGGAGTGGGGTTGGATAGTTTGGTGGGCAGAGAGTAATTTTCTTTTTTATTTGGCAGTTTGCAATGTTGCATCATTTTGCCTTGCACTGCATGCAGCCTGGGTTGCAGCTCAGGATTGCGGCACTCGTATACTCACACTCCCATTCAGACACGAGCAGTTGTGCTCATACTCAAACCGTCTGTTCTCGTACTTGTACTCACACAAATCAACATTCCATTACATTGAGACTTTACTGCTAATTTACTCAATCCATTTCTTCAGAGCTAATAATTTCTAGACCTCAATACACTGTTCAACTATGCTATAGGCCTATACTGACAATGGAGGTAACCCATTAGTGCATCTATTGGTAGATTGGGAAAACAGTGATAAATTTGCTTCTAATAATCCAACAATTGTCTGCTTTTGAAACACAAGAGGGCACTCATCTGAAGAAAAAAAACCCAGAAAATTTCTTCTTTTTCTGATAATGAAGTCTTCATTTGTGCCCCTAGTCTTGGTCTTTGATCTACCTGTACTTACGTTCATGGCACAAACACTTGCATCTGTATTATTCATGGCCCAAAACTTGTGCTTGCACTTGTGCTTGCACTTGTGCTTACAATTGTTTTTGGACCCATTAAAAGATACATGACATAATTTATGGTATAATTTTGCGTGGAGGATAAATGTCATTCAACGAGGGTCTCACCCTACTCTATGTATAGTTAGCACTGCATGCTCATCATATCAGTGCTTTACCTTTGCAAAATGATACAGGCAGCTGCATTGCCAGAGCCATCTGTATTTTGGCAATCAGGCAAAGCACTGATGATACAGAAAGCAGTGGTAACTATAATAGCCTGCTAGGTTGAGTAGGGCACTACTGTCCTTTAAGATACTCGACCACAATACTCGCTCTAATACCACATTTTGCCAACAGGGCAAGCGGGAGGTCTTTCAATTGCTTATTTTTTTTTAAAATCAATTCCTAGCCAGGAGCCAGTTGTCAGGGTTAGAGCAAGCTAAAGCGTGGAAATCTGCCCAGCCGGAAAGGCCTTGCTTGTTTGTAACCAAGAAATGACCAAGTGCATTTTGACCAAGTGCGAGTTTAGATGCTCTTTGGTGTTTGAGGCATTGTAGTCCTACCGATTCCGCAGGTGGCTCCAATGAAGCAGCCAGAACAGTCGCATTGAAAGGTGTCGCAGGTGGACGTACAGGCACCTTGGTTCTGGCAGGGATTGGAGGCACAGGCGTCGATGGCTGCAGACGAGTATTGGAGAAAATGAGAATTGGAGAAAGACGGCAATTGGAGATAAGGATGATTCAGAGATTTAGAGATGACCACAGCATCCGGCACTGTACAAAATCAATGCAACCTTGTAACCGGCTCAGTGGTGCCCACCCTCAGAGTTAGACAAGCCATATCTGGTTAACAACTTCAACAACTGCCAATTCTGACTGCTGTAGACTGCATATGAGATAATAATAAAGTGGTCAAGTGCTTTATCAAGATATCATTTATTTAGCACTATAAAGCAGGGGAATCTTTATCTTCGGGAAAACCCTCGCATGGTCCGGTGCCTTTTCTGTGACATAGATTTCAGCTTCCTTTGCCATTGCATGAAGAGGATTGGACAAAGATGGTCACACCACACACAGTCTGCTTTCCACAATCAAAATTGAAGACAATTTGTTCTTCGGTTTTGTATCTCAACAATTGCAAAACAAGAAAGATCCCATTTAGACTGAAATATCATGCCCATTACATTTGTATGATGTTGTCTTTGGCATACAAATTACATTTTTATGATATCGTCTTTAGCATGCACATTACATTTGTGCCCATTACATTTTCATGATGTTATCTTTAGCATGCCCATTACATTTTCATGATGTTATCTTTTGCATGGCCATTACATTTTGTGTTGTCTTAAGCATACCCATTACATTTTTATGATGTTGTCCTTAGCATGCCCATTACATTTTTAATGATGTTGTCTTTAGCATACCCATTAAGTTTTTATGCTGTTGTCTTTTCCATGCATTTCCCTAGAGCTAAAGTTTGATCTCTCCTGTCATAGATTTTCCCGGGCTTTGAGGGTGCAGTGGGTCCCTTTGTAAGCCCCCAAGGGAACTTGTTATCCCCTCCTTATAAAAAATACTACACTCCATTAAAATAACTACAATTCATTAGGCCTAGGCCTATCCATGGGGCTCTTGATCCTCACAGCTAATAGACTTACTGGTACCCAGCTACCATGGTCCCTGTTCCTCCCATTGGCTATGAGACACAGGAAGTTGCCACCACAGAACCCTGCTGTCCCTCATTCGTCTTTGGCCAGCAGAGGAACAAACACCATCTAGGCCTGTCATTCATTAACTCCACATGCCATTATTACAGAACTGGAAAAAACCCTCGCGGGGCGGGTCTTAGAACTTCTTGAGGTAATGACTGAAACACTGGACGCTGCCTCAGCCTTGGCCTCTGAATATGGACGTACCTATTTCGCAGTCGGCGCCCACAAAGCAGGAAGTGCAGGTACACTGGTACTCTGTGCAGCTTGTGGGGCTGCAGAAGCCGTTGTTCTTACACGGAGCGCTGTCACAAGGTCGTAAGACTGAAATAAAAAAAAGAACCAAGTCAAGTTTACTAACAAGTATATGGGTTTGTATTACCTTTTGATACCTGTAATCAAAGGGTCAGCGTGTCAAGATACCAGTCATCAGATCAAAATGCGTATGAAATAGCGGTGTATGCGCTGTGCACGTTAGCATGGAGACAGTATAGGCCCATGGACATCTGTCGCCTGAACTTGAAGGGAGCGCCCTGTAAGAAAAGGACATCCCGCATACAGGAGTTTTCTTTAGCAGCTGTGCATGGGTTGCACGCATGAACTCACCCGTGTCGCAGGTCGGTCCCGTGTTGCAGCCGCTGCACTCGCAGGAGAAGTCGTTGCAGCTTAAAGGGTCGCGGGTGCATAGCCCGCCAAAGCTACAGGGGTTTGGGTTGCATGGGTTTTCAACTGAAGAAGATCAGAGATGGAAAGAAGGGAAGAGAGGGAAATAATCTGTTAAAAAAAGTGGCCGAATCAAAAGTTGATTTTCAAAAGTATCACTGAAATCTTAAAAAAAAAAAAGTTAAAAAATGACCTTACGTTTCCACCAACACAGGATCTTTCTCAACGGCAATTTGCAAAAAATTCTTTGAGACAGGTCCTGCTAGGATTGACATCAGGCCCTTCATCATCACTGTTGAGACTGTTGAGGTTTACATCAAGCTACTGCAATAGTGATAGCTCACACTGCGGTTGCAATTTTGCAATGGGATACATAATGTATGCCACAAATGAGAGACAGCCCACTTCCATATTTTAACAGACATTTTAACAGACTTTTTAACAGGATTACTGTGTTTTTTCTCATCCACTACTTTACCTCACTAATCGGACAATATTTCACTGCCTTTATCTGTGTTTAAAAAAAATATACTCTGTGCATGTGTTTTATGTGGTCCATAATGTGTATTCTTAACTTGTACATGTATGTATTGTAATTGTTGATAAATATATAAACTGTTTTGTAATTTACCTGACAGGCTGCAATGAGCAGATTTAAAAATTAAATAAAAATAAACAATAAATAAATAAAGAGGGTGGGTTAGAGATTCAGAGGGACAGAGGGTGTTTTTTTTTTCAGGAGGGAGTCAGAGCATCACTCACCTATCTGACAGAAGTCTCCGGAGAAGCATCCCTGCTGGCAGTCACAGGTCATCTGGTCGCAGGTGCCGGGCACACGCTGGCACACGCCGTTGTTCAGGCACGGGTTGTTGGCGCAAGGATCCATCACTGTCAAGCCGAGAAGATTCATTAGCTTCATTAAATGACTGTAGCTTATCAAAAACTAAAACAGCATGGCTGATTGCAGGCTCATCATCATCAGCCGATTTCAAGAAAAGTTACGTAAGTCTTGCGCCACAATGGCTCTTTTCAGCAATATTTATTAAAGGCAGCGAAATTTCACATAAGTTATGCAACAAAATGAGGCGTACACAACATTTGAAGTTTCTTGAAATTGGCTGCAGGCCTTTTAACAACACACAGCAAATTAATGACATCATCTATGAAGGAAAGTAACTCAGCTGTGACTGAGAACTGTACTGTGTGCCATTGTTCTCAGCAATACAGAAACTTGACAGAAAATGTTCACTTTTGATATTGTTCCAAAGCCTTTACCGTTGAATCTCCATGACTTGCAATATGAGTTGGTTTTCCAAAGCGACTAAATACCAGACAGGCATTGTAGTGATTAGATTATATACTTTGTGCAACAGGCTGAATGATCTACATAATCTGAATGAAAACTTTGGGAAAGATTGCAAGATTGAAAGATTTCTCAACACTAAAATGGAAATGAGAATCCAGAAATGGCCAATCGAGGGTACTTGGTGACTCACATTGCTGACAGTTCTGACCAGTGAAGCATCCGACACAGCTGCAGCTGTACTCGCTGCAAGACAGCTTGGTGCAGACACCACCGTTCTGGCAGGGATTGTTGCTGCATGGGTCTTGCACTGAAACAAAAATATGTTGGCATAGACATACTCCATTGAGAAATACACCAAGCAAAATGGATCTTTTCATAAAAGCATTTCAAAGAATTGTGCAATGACTGATTATGCTGATTACCTAAGAACACAACTATAAATTTTTTTGTAAAATGGATTGATTAGACCACTCCAATTTCTGAATCAATGTAATGGGTATAATTATTGTGCAAACCTATAAGCCTGCATTTTGCTGCATTTTCGCCAAACAAAGCGGATTGAGCTGAAATTTTTATAGGTATGCTATTTCATGCATAGGCCTATGTTGGATCAGACAATGTATGGATGCTATTCTTTGACCTCAACCAATGTTGTGTAGGGGCTTTAAACTCAGGGTTATGGTTAAGGTTAGGTTGAGACTTGAGTCTACACTAATCTTAATTCTCACCCTACTCCTAATGGTAACCCCAAATTTAAAGGTTTGCACGGGGGACCTTCAAGATTGTGCTCAATAGGTATACTTACATGTTAAGCAGTTGGTGCCCGTGTAGCAGTTGACACAGGTACAAGTATACTCGCTACAGGAGGGACCCACTGGGGCACAGAGGCCATTATTCTCACAGGGATTCGGTGAGCACTGGTTGATTCCTGCAAACCAACCACACAAAGACAACCATTTACATCAGGCGTGACTTTATTTTGTCTGTCTGTGTGTGTGGGTACATGAATGCTGAGCATTTTGTGAACGACAGCCCACCACAGTAACACTGCATCTCATTGGACCAATCCTCTCGTTCACAGAACATGGTCAGATGCTGAGGTAGCAGCCCAAGACACAGCTGTAGTGAACCGTTCACTACAGCTCTGTCTTGGGCTGCTGCCTCAGCCTCTGGGCCATGTTCTATAGCCTAGTTTGTTTGTTTTTCTTTTTAAGTTAAATTTCAACTGTTTGAGAAACAAAGGACAAAGAGTAAAGCTGGTAGGGAGAGATCAAAGGGAAGGGCAAGGAATAGGGTAGGGATTATTGAGTAGAGGGGGAAAGATCAAAGAGAGAAGTGTGGAGGAGTGAACACAAAAGGAGGATTAACAGAAAGCTGCATGGTGTTAGTCATTACCCTCCTGGTCTAATTATATCATGAATAACAAATTTCAACTGTTTTTCCCCAGTTTGCCTTAGTTCAGTCCACCTTTTGGCTGCTCTCTGGTGCCTATGATAATGTAACTCTTAGTATACTGTACATCAATCCTTCCCATTCTCAAAAAGCACCTCGGGACAGAGCATCCTCATTCCAAAGGCCCTTGGTTTAGTTCTTTTCAGATGAACCACACACACACTCACAAAAGAGATTATATGTCTTCACACAGCAACCACAAAACTTATGATTTCCCGACTTTTTTCTGTCTCGGCAGAAATCTCATCTCTCGCTCGGTGAAATTGAACCCTCGCTCCAACCCCTGCAACCCCACAGCTGAGCCTAGCTGTGTCTACTTACGAAACTCGCAGTTGTTTCCGTAGAAACACTCTCCGCACGCACAGATGTACTCAGTGCATGTGTCTGCGCTGTTGAAGCAAACTCCGCCGTTCTGACAGGGCGCCTGAGTGCACGGATCGATTACTGTTCCGTTATTGGAGATAAAAAAAAACACATCAGTGATACAGTGTAAAAATTATTCAGATTTGCATCAGGGTAAATGTTACTTGACCCTAATGGACCTTTCCCATGAAATATGCAAAATAGACCTTACGCATGTGCTTTACTAAATTGGTTGCCAGGAAAACGAGTGCGCGTGGGGTGCAGGTTTCGAAATACGCGTGCAGGAAACACTGAATAGCCAATCACCAAACGCCAAACAGTTAGCGGGAAGGAACGTGCGCACGCCCGTGGAAAACTGGCATGGCATGACCTGATAAGGACATCTTCAGGCCACTATAAAGAGACCATGAAAAAACAGTGATTATCCAGGGTGGCAAGCTCCAGCCTTGAGGGGTGGCTAATTCAATTACCAGTAGGGACCTGTATGGTGTCCTTGTAACTGTCACTCCCAGATACTTCTAAATTGCCTCTAGCCATTTACCACCAGGAATGTGGCCTTCGAGACCACTGGTGAAAACAAATGACTTGGCTAACTGTGTGCCATGAAATAGGGGTAAAAACATTTTCATGGCTAAATGACATTTTCACCCCATTTTCAAGGTTTAGATGTTCTTAGTGTGTAAACAATGCCAAGAGTCAGCAACCGTAGGGCAAACAAAGTTTACTATTTTGTGCGGTTGGTGGAGAGACAGCCGGATGGACAGTACTTTTACTTTGGTTCGCCATGGAGGAAGGAAATCCTCCATGGGTTCGCTAAGCTTTGCAGCTCTCCAAACAGATCTAATGGGTTCTACTTCTACTCACGGAATGAGCAGTTCAGGCCCTTATAGCAGGGAGGGCAGGAACAGGAGTAACCCAGGCAGTAGTTGGGATCCTGCACACACTCGCCGCCATTCTGACACGGACCGGCGTCGCACGGGTTCTTGGCTGCACAGAGGGAGTGAAAAGGGTCAAGATTTTTATTCAAGGGTGTCTCATCAAGCTGACCATTCACCAATGCAAACACATGGACAAACACAAAGAACTCTCATTGTTTTTTTCCCAACATGAAAATTGGACTAAGTACTTGAAAACTAGTTTCAATGTGCATGAGTAACCCTAGTGATGTAGTTATGTTCTAATTCTTATGCCATACCACTATAAGCATATCCACACACACCAATCATTGCTCCTGCAATTTAGCATGGATAACAGTGTGGCCATCCTTTGTGATTATCAGTACGTACGTAAAATTAAAACCCAAAGTAGCTTAATAGAAAACGCACTGGTAATCATAATTTATGGTGAGTCAGAAACTTTAAACGTCTGTAACTCAACTTCTAGGGGTTAGCTAACATTGTGCGTTGATGAGTCCAAGCATAGGGTATTTTGGTCCTTGCATACCCTTGGACAAAGGTGCTTTACCAAAAAATTACTTCTCTTTACCAAGGAGTACCGGTAAATGGGTTGTATGTGAGGATACTCGGGATAGAGATGGCTAATAGTTGCTGCTGTGTTCTTAAATGGAAACAGTGGCTGTAAACTTATAAATAAGTCCTGTCCTGTCCTGTTTTCCAGGTTTCGCAATAACTTACGGATGTTACAGTGGGGTCCCTCGTAGCAAAACTCACAGATGCACTCATACGACCTGCAGGGGTCACTTTCCGATGCACGGCAGAAACCGTTTACGCAAAGATCATGGTTACATGGATTCTCGGCTATAGATTGAACAGAACATGACACAAGGTGATGAGTTAGGCTACCAACAAGTCATCCTGTGAACAAGTATCAACTATCGACAGCTATCAAAAGTATCACATATCAAAAGCTATCAACAAGTATCAGGTATCAACAAGTATCAGGTATCAACAAGTATCAGGTATCAACAAGTATCAGGTATCAACAAGTATCAGGTATCAACAAGTATCAGCTATCAACAAGTATCAGCAATCAACAAGTATCAGGTATCAACAAGTATCAGGTATCAACAAGTATCAGGTATCAACAAGTATCAGCTATCAACAAGTATCAGCTATCAACAAGTATCAGCTATCAACAAGTATCAGCTATCAACAAGTATCAGCTATCAACACGTATCAGCTATCAACAGGTATCAGCTATCAACAAGTATCATCAGCTATCAACAAGAATCAACTAAATGTATCAACAGCTATCAACAAGTATCAACTATCTTTTGAGCTACCACCAACAATTAACATAGGACAAGAAAGTATAGTTACAAAAGAGATAGGCCTATGTATACCAGCACATCTCAAATGAAAATGATTAACACCAATAATAAATCTCAAAAAGTTACAGGGCCTGACGTTTCGATCCTGCCAGGACCTTTCTCAAAGGCAAAGTGACAAGGACATATACAGACAGTCAGGGGAAGGAAAGCCCTGACACACATGATGGCTTTCCTTCCCCTGACTGTCTGTGTATGTCCTTGTCACTTTGCCTGAAAGGTCCTGCTAGGATCGAAATGTCAGGCCCTCTAACTTTTTGAGATTTCTGTTTTGCAGGTCATTTCAGTTAGTGGGCAGTTTGCAACAGTATTTTGTATTAACTTCAAATACCAATAAAACATACATGTAGGCTTTCACATAGTCATAAGTCTTGAATGAATCAACAGGGTCTACATTGCATTATTTTGTTGTTGTTTTTCCTGTTTGTGCACAGATTGCTGGACAAATTGATATCATCCATTTTTAATGAGTTTCTCTCTTTTGATCAGTGGTTGTAATAAAACAAATCAACCACCGCAGTTCTGCACATGAACAGTGCAGATGTCTGCATGACCCAGCTGCTTTCTGCTGATGAAATGAGGGAAGAAGATATTGATCAGAAGTAGTGAAGCGGAACAACCTGCCCTCATGGTACAACAATGTTATAGCACCGATGTTATAGTGGCAGACCAAGGACTTCTAGAATCCCCCCACCCCTACAAAGGAAAAGGCACCATATTTTTCCTATGCCAGTCACACAAAGGCAGCTATGACAACAGCCATTGCCTGCAATACAATTTTTGTTGACGACAACTGAAAAGCAGACATTGTGCAGATAGTCCGAGATAGATGGGTGGATCTGGTATGTCACAAAAGATTAGATTTGAAGGGTTTGCATCGTGGCAGCACATTGTGGAAAATTTGTGGTGACACCATGTTAGTCATCTGTTCCGCGAAGGTGTATGGCTCTGAGAAGAGCCACCAAGTCAACACTTTGGGCAGTAAATTAATATACCAAATTGTTGCAAACTGCTTATTACTGACTAAAATGACCAAAATGCAAATCTGCAGGCCTCTGAGAAAGGTCCTACTAGGATCAAAACATCAAGCCCTCTAAAATCATAAGATTTGGAAGTTAGTTTGTGTTTTGTTGCAAACTGCTCATTACTGACTAAAATGACCAAAATGCAAATCTGAAGGCATCTGAGAAAGGTCCCACCAGGATCGAAACATCAAGCCCTCTAAAATCATAAGATTTGGAGGTTTGTTTGTGTGTACTCTGTCCGTAGTCAGAAGACTGTTAGTGTTGATGCTATGTTCTATGTGGGACGATGAAAGGCCCAATCCCCTAAAGATAATGTGACTCGGGCACGTACATATTTCACAGTCATCGCCAGTGTAGCAGCCCTGGCAGGAACAGGTGTACTGCTGGCAGTCAATCGGGTCCACCATGCATGTACCGCCATTGTTGCATGGGAAATTGCTGCAGGCATTTTGTACTGTAGAAGCAAGAGAGAAAGGGAGAGAGAGAGAGAGAGGGAGAGAGAGAGGGAGAGAGGGGAGGGAGAGAAAGAGAGAGGGGAGGGAGAGAAAGAGAGAGAGGAGGGGAGAGGGAGAGAGAGGGGGTGAGAGAGAGAGAGAGAGAGAGAGAGGGGGGGAGAAGAGAGAAAGGGTGAGAGGGAGGGATAGAGAGAAAGAGGGGGAGAGATAGGAGAGAGAGAGAAAGGGAGAGTGAGAGAGACAGAGACAGAGAAAGACAGAGCGACAGAGGGGCAGAGAGGGAGACAGGGAGACACACAGAGAAAGACAGAGAGACAGAGACAGAGACAGACAGAGACAGACAGAGACAGAGAGAAGGGGAATCAAAAAAGGGTCATGAATTACTTGCGGGTCACAACCTGGCTTTGGCTGTCTAAGCTTCGGCTGGGAAAGGATTTGAATGAATTGAATGAATGAAAAAATGGTTCGAAGGCATGAAAACCAATTCAAAACATTTTAATTTTCTAGACATTTCTGGGCACTTTGAAATTACGAATTATTCTTGAGGCATTTCTTTTACAATAATAATAGCGGACATTTCTAGAATGCCAGAATATATCTGCAAAGACGCTCAAGGCGCTTAACAACATTATACAGAATCAAAGAAAAGACTACATATACTATTAATTAGGAAAACTATGATCGAACAAATATGTTTTGAGAGAGGATTTGAAATCCAATATGGAGGACATATCAAATTTTATCAAATTTGAAAACAAATATTGTACCAGGACTTCAGATGCAAACAACCAATTGGTGTAAACCTGGCTGCCGTAGTTTGGGAGTCACAAAAAGTGGATGCAGCTTTTTCAATTCATGTCAAACAAAGTAAGGAAAAAACTGACTGGGAACCTTTGAACAGCATTGAAAAATGGCAAACAAACTTTCACCTTTTTCCTCTATTTGTTTGGCATTTTTGTGTCGATAATGTCACACTAACATGGTGCTTACTCACTGTTTCAAGTGACCTGATCATGAAACACACACATCCTACAGAGTTTGAAGGACTAGGTTAATTGGTCAATGCTAGCAAAAAGCTAGGAGTGAAAAATCCTGCTAGGATTTAACAGAGCCAGCCAGTATAAACAAAATGGCACTGTTACTTTTAAATACAATCCTCTAGAACTTTTTGGCCTGTATGGTAATAGGTTACAAGAACGGATACCTTTCCGGGCAAGTTGAAAAATAATGATTTATCTGTTTTGCTGGCGATGACAACTTCTAAAAAGTCCAGGCAGCCCACTCGTTCGTAGTGAAGGTGATCGATAATAGCAATATAAAGGTTTATTCAGTTTCCATGCTCATTGCACAGCATCAAGGTTATTGCTTTATGCATGCATTCTATATTATGTAGTTAAATTCACACAGTGCCTGATCAGCTAATTGCTGCTGACTGAGACTCATTATAATGCTCTCAAGAGCATGCCACTTGATTTGAGCACACAAATGAAGAATTTTTTGGTCTTTAATCACGGCAACAATACTCGTTGTCCCACAGGGGCAGTTGGTCCTGGGCTTGTGAATACATGGAATATCAGTGGTTTTCTTCCCTTTTTGTGTGTGTGGGGGGGGGGGTTGTCAGTATCTGACAATAGAGGACTGCCTTCATTCTTTTCCATTTTTTTTACAAGTTCACTGGACCGTTGAATGGCCGGGAGAGGCCTAAAAAGGGGAAATGAAAGCTTGTAGATGCAAACACAAAACCCGAGCCCAAAATGGCTACCTGGTGTTTGTGCAGGCAGTGAAAAAGCCAATTGTGGCCTCTAGCCTCTAGGGAGGGATGGAATCAATTTCTCTTTCCAGCTACCACAACATATCACTGCGATATCACAGAAAGTGCATTGATATGCCGTGTAATGTAGAGCTATATGCACAAATGAAGCACAAGGTGAAATTTTGACAAGGTCCCATGCTGTGCTGAGTGCCAGGGAATGGTGCAAATGATGCAGTTTTGTCAAGTAACCAGTAGAATGAGCTGAGCCGAAATTCGGCACTGATTGGAAGCTGAGCATAATGGCTACCCACTTCATGCCTCTCCTCTTTTTCGGGGAAAGTAGCCTCAGTGAGCAGTCCATCTACATAATGGACTGCTGTGGCCAGTGGGTAATTAACTGTACACACAGGCTGGACAATTAAGGTCAGGAGAGTATGATTGATGTTAATTAAGTGCATGGGACAGGGGTTCAACAGATGATAATGTTTTCAAACCACCATGAATAATACCTCACTGTCAAGTATGATAACTCTTTAGGCTTAGGCCTACATTGTAGAATTAATGAAAAATTCATAAAGGTTCCACACTGAAAAAAGACTCAAAAAGGACTGTACATGTAGAATGATGGAGCCTATACTTAAAGCTCCATGGTAGAATTTTAGCTGTGTGTGTATGGCACTCTGGCATGGGTGGTTGGCCAGTCATTGTTTGCATTCAAAGTGGCTCCATTTCATTTTCTTTTGCAAATCAATGTAACAATTGTATAGTTCAGTGACCCCAATTCATTCTTAGATATTGTAAAATGGCGTAATGTATTGCACTCTCACCCAGTTTTGCACAGACAATTGAATCAAACAAAGGAAAAACTGACAGGGAACTTTGAACAAATTTTAAAAATTGGCAAAGAAAACTTTAACTGGACCGGGACTTGAACCTGAGATCTCTGGATTAATGTAGCAGTGCTCTTCCATCTGAGCTATCCAACTCTTAGATGGTGGCCTTCCCTAATAGTCAACTCGTTTTTGCCAGGACATTTAAATTGTGAGGACTTGATCATCGGTGACTTTGCTTGAAGACTATCAACAGTGTCATGTCTCCACCCTTGAAAGGCCTTCATTGAACTGCCACCAAATAACGTTGCAAGCCATCTCCGGGTTTATCAAACAACAGCGTGCAAATTTGGGTTCCTCCCCCGTACAGGGAGTGACGTTTGAGAGAGGGATACTCACAGATGTTACAGGTGGGGCCTGTGTAGCAATTGACACAGGAACAGGAAGTCTGAGCACAGGTGTCGTCCATCTGGCACATGCCGGCATTCTGGCAGACGTCGTTGTTCAGACAGAGGTCCACAGCTGCCAACAGAAGTAATCAAAGATATCAATGAAAAAAAACCCACATCTTTTAGATTAGATTATACAGGTGAATGCTCACTCACTCTGTTGCTCCCCTCCTCTCCCTCCATCCATTGCTATGCTTAGGTGCGGAACCTAGCCTAGAGAACTAGGGGTGGATTTCACAAAGCCTTATAATGGATAACCCATCGTAAGTTGTGATACACCGTATGGTTTCTGAGCATCGCTCACAAAAAGTTTGGTGAAATTGCACTGCTAAAAAAGGCACTGTCATGGATCCCTGCAGTCTCATCAGGCTTTTCAATAACTCAAAACTAATTGGACAACATCATCCATGAAGGAAACTAGCTCAGCTATGGTCGAGTGCTGTGTGCAAGCATTCCCAACAATACAAACCTACCCCTACAAAATAATTTCTGATAAAAATAAAAGCATCGTTTCTTCAGGCTTGTTCACCACACATGAAGTTTAACAGTTGAGGCAGACCACCAAACAAACATATTTACACAGAGAGACCAACAGATTGGAAGGACACATATAGGCCTACTCGCTTAGCTCCACAGCTTGCTAAAAATGTACAATTTTAGGGAGCCATGTTTTATACGTACGTGTGTCGCACAGAGGTCCCAGGAAGCATGGGGCACACTGACAAATGAAGTCGTTCACAGTGCAGCCAGTGCCTTGTGGGATGCATATGCCGCCATTCTGACAAGGGTTGTCAGGATTCATGCACTGGTTTACGCCTGCAATGAAGATATGACAAGGGCATATGGTTACATGGTGCCAGGGTACGACTACAGACTGGAGAGAAAGTTTCATTTGCATGTGTGAGGAAGAAACAGACTGGAGCAAAACACACAGCAACACTGATCAAGTATCAGTGCTTAGGTACAAGTCTAATGGATTTTCTCTACAAAAATTCAAACCCTGGTAAACAGCTAGGGGCAACCAGAAGGTATGGTTAGACCACAATGTATGTTGATGCCAAAGAGCCTTTTGAGAATCATTCCACACTTTCCTGCTGTGGAGAATAAATAGGTTCTTTCCCTGCAAAACCTTTTTACGATCGTATTGCTAAGTCAGATGTGAGTCTGGATTACCTCGGTATTCATTTGTGAATGTAACAAAATGTTCTTGATAGTTCAATTGCGGGTATGAATACAAGAACAAGAACTCAATCGCTGAGAGTGTGATCTGGGAAACACACACACCACCAGGACTCAATGGTTTGGAAAAGGTATGCTCAGACCATCAAGCGCATGAACAGAACCAGACTCACACACACTGACCAAGGAGATGCTGTTGAGATCATTCAATAGTGTACTCACGCTCGTGGCAAAAGTCCCCCTTGAAGCACTCGGTGCACTGGCAAGTCGTTGATCTGCAGTCACTGCTTTGCCTGCACACGCCGTTGTTTTGGCAAGGGTCCACGCTGTTGCACAGGTCAAATACTGCGGCAGAAGATGAGAAATCTTGTAAATCAGAGGGCCAGAGATTTTGACCAGATTTGATTGACTCCTGCCTAGGACACCGGACTCAATTCTGGCCCGAGTCTTACTTTTCATGACTTGGGCTTGGATTTGAGTCACATCAATGAATTACTCAATGGAAAAAAATACCACCCCCCCCCCAAAAAAAATGGTCTTTGGGACATTAAGACAGACTGCAATTGCCACCTTTGACAGACTCATATTGGGGTGCTATGGTACTTGGGTTGATCAAATGATTTTTCAAATTTCTCCAATCAGGAAATTGGTTTATTGTGCTTGTGTTGAGCAATGGGGAAAAAAGATATGACCAAATTTGCATTCACGAGTGTGGGAATGGGTTTGGGCAAAGGAAGAAGTTTTTGTTTTAGTCTGTAATCTTTTGCCCCAAGATAACAGTAGTAGTGGGAGTGAGTACTGGTAGTATTGCTTACCAATCTGACACCTTGTACCTCTGAAGCAAGACTGACACTGACAAGTGTAGCTATTGGAGGAAAAGTCATTGATGCAGATGCCACCATTCATGCAGGGCTCCCAGCCACACGGATCCACAGCTATGGAAAAAAGAGGGAGGAGGGAGAAACATAGGTTAAGACTTGAAGGTTGTTCTTGAAGGGGGGAATCACAATGCTGAAAGTAGCTGAATGCGATGTAGGCATCCTAAGCCATCTCTTTCGAGGATGAGTACGGTATGAGTACAGTAACTCAATGTTTCAGACAGCATGTGCTCTGCCCGTTGACAGGAGACCAGTTCAACATTTAAATGCATGCCATTATGGCTCCTGCATCAAACAGTTGTAAGCTAGCTGCCCTTAACTGCAGACCATTCGACTATGATTACAAAGCTGGAGTAAACTGATTATTACAGTGCAGGCCAATTTTCTTGAAGGAACTCAGAGGAGCTGTTAACCCACTTTGTTTTCTTTCCTCAATCTTATGCCAAACTGCCTTTAATGGAAAGTATCCATCTTATTGATGCGTTGGTAAATTTTTGTCCCATTCTTAATTCCTTAGGCTTTTGATTGACTAGGGTAGGCCTACTCTCACCCAAAATTACCGGGGCACCCAGGATTTTTGGGCACCCAGTTCACTGATCACCCAATGTTGCCGCACAGGCTAATCAAAGAGAAGGTTTTTCGATTATTTCTCCATCCACTGCACTGACCTGCTGTCCAGGTGACCCGCCAGCCAGCCATCTCCTGATTCTTGTCCGTCGCAAAGAACAACCAGACGGTGTCGGAGGGAAGGGTCAGGGGGAGCGGGGTGATGGTGCCGGCCAGCCGCCTGGGGAAGCCGGTCTGGGAGCCGTTGTAAGAGAAGACGTCGTCGGGCAGGGCCAGCCCCGTCCCGACGTACAGGTCGTCCTTGTTGTTCTCCTCCACGGCAAAGGGGCTGGCAAAGGTCAGCGTGATGGAGGTGGCGTAGGGGATGTACAGCTGGTAGAAGATGACGAGAAAGGTCCCGTAGTTGTCCGGGTAGTTGGGAGACTGGAAGGAGTTGCTGGTGCAGGTCATGGGCCAGTTGAAGCACCGCTGGGTCTCCCTGATGAAGAAAAGATCTGCAAGACAAGAGGACATATTAAATATGTCTCATTTGATATCTCAGAATTTAGTGGGCCTGACGTTTCGGTCCTAGCAGGACCTATCTCTCCTAGAGTGACCAACCACATTGATGTCATTAGACTGTTGCTGCTTATGTGGTGATTGCGTTGTTGCTGCTGATCAACCAAGGAAAAACTGAATGGGAACTTTTTAACAATTTGAACAATTGGCAAAGAAAACTTTGACTGGACCAGGACTTGAACCCGAGACCTCTGGACTAGTTGACTAGTCTAGTTGACTAGTCTAGTTGACTAGTCTAGTTGACTAGTCTAGTTGACTAGTCTAGTTGACTAGTCTAGTTGACTAGTCTAGTTGACTAGACTGGTTGACTATTTGGAAGGCCACCATCTAAGAGCTGGATAGCTCAGACAGAAGAGCACTGGTACATTAGTCCAGAGGTTCCGGTCCAGTCAAAGTTTCTTTGCTAATTTTTTTCCTTCAAAGGTTGCTTCTGCCATTGTTGCTGTTGTTACTTCTACTAACTTGAAGTCAATGAGCAGTTGTAACCCATCAGGCTATCGTCGTTACACTCGCAGACAAAGTCAGGAGTTCTGCCGGGTCGCTCGTAGCACGTCCCCAAGCCATTACATGGGTCAGCCAGGCAAGCTGCAAAGGAAGAAACAGACAAAATGGAAAAGGATTATCATCGACTGATTATATAGCGATTTTTCTCCTTTCAATTTCAGCCCACCATATGGCTAATGTCCTTACTCGTACTTTAGTCTTCACCGCTTCTTCTATACAACACTCCCATCACTCGTCATGGTTTTCTTCAAATTCGAATTACACTATTAGACCCTTTTGCTGGTTGGAAAGTGAAAGGTAATGTTCAAATAAACCAATTAATCCTTAGATAGGAATTCTATCCTGATGTCCCGGTTTCCTACTTCTCAACACAAGAAGACTATATAAACCATAACATTTTGAAAACCCCTTTATACATATTTTACAACTCATAGGTTATTATTTAGAGTCTAAATTTCACATTTCCATATGTGGCTGATTAGGAAGAAAAAGACAATTTCTGAATAAAAGGTTCTGGGTGTGCACTGGCAGTACAATGATCGACTGCCGATCAAAAAGTTTTGGGCAAAAAAATTAACACAATCGAAGGTACACAAATATGTGGGGATAGGGAATTGAAGTTAATCCCAAATTTAACCCAGGTTCGGCCTCTACCACAAAAGGCCCATTTCTAATCTGTTGGGGCGCTCGATGGGTGTCAAGGAAACTCGTTGAACTGCGCCAATTGGCCTAATACCCATGATGAACTCGTGCCATTACAGGGTGGGGGAGGAAAACGAAAGCGAAGAAAACCGGGCTCGTGTTACATTCGCTTCGTTGGGAAAGGTGCAAGAATAGATCTGAAATAATTATATCATAAAGGGAAGCTGATGACGTCCGCAATTGATATGTTCTTCTCTAAGATCCTGAACGAAAATAGGGGAGGTGGTTGTCATGTGAAATGACCCAAAGTGTGAGCATTTGCATTGCATATTGTGGGGTCGGAGAGAACCAAGACGTAAGATCGCATAAAACTGGTTGAATTCTTGGTACGTGCTTCTTTACAGCTAGGTCTATAATCTTTTATCCTTTAATTTTCCCACGAAAATGATTTTTCTTTCTGATTGTGAGATAGGCCTACATGTTATACGCTAGTGAACCTTTGTCCGGTAAATTGCATTTGAGGATAACCTTGATACCAAAGCCCATCGGATATTGGCAACGTGCCAGGGAGGCTCAATTGGTGAACACGTGGTTTGGGCGCGGTGTTGCGCAACTGAATAGTATTAACAACTTTGGCGTCGGGCAGTACACTGCTTCAATCAATGTATGGGTCACCGAGCGACAAAACGCAGTCCAAAGAGCCGGCTAATACTTTCACGAGGAAGTGAAAATTGTCGCCCTATATAGCTCTTGAGGAAGCTTCAGTCTTGCGCCGTAGTCTTAATAAATGATTGTCTAGTGCAGAACATGTCATGTTAGGTATACATATGTGATCACGGAATCGTAACACGCCCAACCCCAATCCCGACCATCTGATTTTCAGCGCGAAGGCTAACTTTAAACATCTGGACGTGCCAGGTCCTCGACTGGCTACCCCGCGACTAATTAGCTAAATCACCTTGAGGATAAGGCCACGCCGTACGAAGACTAGGCGACCCCATTATGTTGTTAAAGATCAGACAGTCTTTTGATCGGCCAGCGATTTAAAGCTCTATGAAACTGCAGACAATCGATTCAGGGTATTTTTTTTCTTTGCCACCAAGGAAAGCTGTGTAAATGTTTGCTGTTTAATGTATGGCTCAAACGGCTTGTCCTTTGTCAAGTAATGGCTGGCGGGCAGGCAATACGAGTAAATTGCTGCGCCATTAGGGACCAGGTGAAATCTTTACACAGAAATTGTTACGAGTTCCTTGTAGTGTATATTGACGATGTATGTGCTTACATATCAATATGTGGCACATTGCCGCATAGAAGGCTATAGGCTGTAGGCTCGGCATGCATTGCGGTTGGATAAGTGTTATGGTTTATAAATGTGCAATGAAAAGGCCTTAAAGTTTGGCTACCATCAATCAGTATAATGTGCTCTCCGTGATGACATGCGACGAGAGAGGAGAATCCCGATTCTTACAACACACGTCCTTATTATTTTCATTTCGTTGTTTCATTTCATTTATCATTTATAGGACAAATACAAGACAAACACCAAGAGATACCGTAAGACCGAACAAGGGAATGCCGACAAAAATAGAGAAAACGAACACCGCAGACAAGACAAACTGACTCTCCACTGGCGAAATACAGGCCTACTGTGACTGATTGAAATCTCGATCTGAATAAAAAACAATGAAGATCTTTCTGCTTTTGAGAGCGTACTCGGAAGTTAAAGGCTCTAACTTTTTACGGTTTGTAGGGCCTATCATGGGCTATTCCAGTCATTGGCCATAAGTTGATGAGATGAGACAAAGGGAGATTTCGGCTCTAATTTCGTTGCTTTGTAAATGAATTGGCTCATTGAGGTTTGAGCAGGGCGGCTTGGGCAAAAAAGAACGCCTGGCAACTTTCAGCTTCGGTCCCTGGTACATCGTAAGTACCCCCCTCCAGCTCATCGTAAGTATCGTACCCTTTTCCCTGCAGCGACACAGTGTCAACAAACCTTGAAGTAGTGTCAGTCGATCAGCCAGCCAAGAATCGGCAAAAAAACGAGGCATGATTGACAACGCCGTGGTTGCAACGTGAGTGATTGCATTGCGGCAATCAAAAAAGGAATTAGGCCTACATGCAGTGATTCCCCAAAACGAGATGAACTCGCTTTCGCCGCTTCTCTTAAGTGCCATTATTAGAACCATTGTGTTTCTGCAAATTCAATGTTAAACCATCGCTGTACTACTGCTAGGCAATTACCAGACCTACCAATAAATTCCGGTTATGTTTCTATGAAATGAAGGTCCTACTAGGATCGACAAGTTGGGCCCTCTAACGTTTGAGATTTATGGAATGAAATGACTTTTCATCACTGGTAACGGACATAGGATACGATATTGCTACGGCAAAAAAAAACTTTAACAGTTCACGCTCGAGAACAAACATTTTCCGTGAACTTTTATCCGATACCGACACCAAAAAGGGGAAGAAAGCTCCATTCTATTTACTGCACTATCCACTGGTTGAAGTGGAAAGGAGTTACTCATTTAGTAACATTATCATACGGGTCCTTTTGGGACTGAACATGGAGGCTGAAAAATGATCAAAATGACACACAGGGGAGGCCCGCTCCTTTCAGGCTTCGTTGAAAAATATGAATGCCATAAAGTATTGCGCTGTGGGTGGCTTTATCATAAGATTGCTCACTCAGGCAACAAAGTCAACAATCGACTGAAAACATTCCGACGCAAGTCAAACATTTTGGACCTATGGTCTGACGTGCACAACAATGATTGGCGCATGACGAATGAGGCTCGGGATATGAAGCATTCCGATCATAACTTTGGCAGGATGTAATCGTTTTCAAAGACAGCAAATATAAGTCCCCATAGCGGTCAAATAATTCGACGAATTTTCGTGGACAATTTGGATGGCCTTGAAGGGAATTCAATACAGTAGGGCGTGTGTCTTATAGCTAGATTATTATTTTATTTTTTATTGCCAATTGGAATGAGGATCGATCTCATTATTAGAAAGTGTGCTAGCGGAAATGGTTTGAATGGCCATCGAAAACCACAGTTCAATGTCTTCATAATTCCATAAAATGTCCTTGAATTCAAGAAATTCTTGCCAAAAAACTCATAACAAATCAATACGCCTCGGTCTATAGGTTTCGACAGTCGATTAATAACTTAATAACTCTAAACAAGAATTGTCCGATGAAGTATTTTGTAGATTTGTCGACGTGTCGACGTGTGTAGATTTCTCCCCGGCTAAAATGTCACTCAGAAAGGGCAACATTGTTCACTCATCCCCGTTAACCACTGAACTTCAGCTTGGAAAATGTATTTGTGTGGCCAATGCTTACAATAAATTCTCCAGTCAGGAAGCTAAAACGTGCATTATACTATTATTAGCAGTAAATACTCATTTGGGCACCGATTTGGTTTATGCTTGGTCGGCCAAGCCAGAAAGCTGTCTGTTCGGATGTAATTAAATTTACATCTGGCATAGTCTCTTTATTGTAGTTCCTGCTTATTATTGGGGTTTTCATATTATTCAAATGTTAGTCCACTGATCACGTCTTATAGAAGGGGCTCAACGAAGCCGCTGTAAGGATGGCGGTAAGCCTAATTAGACCTACTACCGAATCTTCTACCGATTTCACAGGGGAAAAAAAGGAGCAGTGTGCGGACTAGAGTTATACATTATGCGCAACCGTTCATTAGAATTGACGTGCCTGTCCGAAATAGGACGTCCATTAGTGCGCGTTCGATGTAGCTGGCTAATTTGCACGGTTGCGGGCGGAGGATGCGTCCCTATGGCAACGGGGCAAGCCGAGGAAGACCGCCATCAATAAAACACGCGGCAGCAATTGCGGGAGAGACCAGGTGCCTGCAACAGCTGTGCGCTATACAGTCGTGCTTATTTCCATAATGAGAGACTTGCGGCAAGAAATAAATTGTCCTCCGTCCAACAAGTGATATAAGCCTATGGGGTTTCACCATAAAGTCGTCGGTCGTTTTCATAATGAATGAATTTCCCCCATTTGATCATCTGCATTCAAATTGGTTCCATATAGGCACGTGTTTCGTCCAGGGAACTCCAAACTTGCGTGGTCTGGGAGGTTCCGATGACATTATGCTAACTCTGTGTGCATATGCGAGGCGTGACGTGCCTTGCCGTTTGCATAATAATTGTTTACCTAATGGCATCAACATCAAACCACGCTTGCTTTCGTCAAACAAGTGTGTGCACGGGTATTATGCGGGCAGGATTACCGGGTTCTACAACACAAATTCTACGTCGGCAAAGTCTACGTTGGCACCCATTTGGCAAATATCGATATAAGGTGCAGTGCACTTCTACGTTTGACATACCTATTTATGATCGGTTGTTGGTGGTTTTTTAGAGTTGTTTAATTAGGCCACTAAACCTAATGCTCTTCAGATATAATGTGTAGGCTAAGAGCAAAATGGCGGACCCGTTGATTAAAAAGGATGCGTGGGAGTACTGCCTTAAACCACAGCCCCATAGATTACACGTGGGAAATAATTTTGAAGGTTTTCTTGTTCCCATTCACAATAGCATTAGCAGACCGCAAAACTTTCTCGAGCACAAAATATTGTTCCCTTTCAACAACATGACCTCTGCGGTGGTGGCGGGTCACATTACAAAAGGACGCGATTTGGGCGAATTCTTTTTCAAAGAAATCGCATTTCTGAGACTTCTTACAGATTATAGCAACAGGTGGGGCTATTCATATTAGTAAGAGCAAAAAACTAGAGACAAACACAGAACATAGACTTACATACCAACGAACGGACAGACTTACATACACACGTAGACAGGTCAGCAAGGAGGATCACCACGAGGGGATGCAGCAACATATTAAGGAAATGACTTAAAGTGATACACAAAAATGTTGCAAACTGATTACTGACTAAAATTACCAAAATGCAAATCTTAGAATTTAGTGGGCCTGACGTTTCGATCCTAGCAGTAACTTTCTCAAAGGCAGAGTAAATATAAACTAAACTATTCTGCTGGAGCATGATTTTGTTTCGTGGCGATAGAAAATAAAGGGAGTTTTTAACAGCCTAATTAAGTGCTTAATAAAAGCCCAAATGAACGAGTGACATTTTATAAAAGATCTTTGATATAATTAGCCTATATAGGAGGATTATTTCAATTACAGGTTTGCCTCTGGCTCTGAAATACTATGTGATATTACGGACCATTTTCAGATAATGTACTGTGGTGCAGGCTTTTTGAACGACGAAAACGGAAAACTGGCATTTTCAACACGAAAAGGGGGGGGGGGGGGGGTTTCATAGGCATTTCGAAACCATGCCGACACCTAACAGAGTGAATTTAAATGTTCCTTTATTTTGTTTGAGAGCCAATTGAATGTCATTATGTTAGCTTTACAACTCACTAGAATGGGCCTACATCAGGCTATACAGTCATACAATGTCAGTGTAAACAAGCAGTGACGTAAATGACGCAATGGACTATGAAGGTTTCTCCAAGGTTCCCATTCCCTGTCCCTGTTTCTTGAAAAGAGGGTATTCAGTGGCGGACAACACACGGCACCCCGAGGACAAAATAAAATAAGACCGTTCTCTGAGTAACATAAGTAGGGCCTACCCCAGTCCGAGTAACTTGGACCCGACAAGTCACCCTTTTTTATCGAAATTTGAAATCTCTCTCTCTCTCTCTCATTTAATCATTGCTAGTGATTGATCATTATCATGCGTACTTCATCAGCAACCATGGATTGTTTTAGGAAATCTACTGAAAGCAAAACAATGAGCAAAACGGGGTTGTCTTGGGGTAGGTTTTCTATTTAACTGGTTTGTTCGTTCGTTTTTAATTGATAGTCACTCACCCTCTTGTGCATCGGTAGTCCCAATTAGCGCCAGCGCAATGGTGACCACCAGTATCATAGATCCAATTTTGAGCGTATATTCCATATTTCTTTTTGGTTTCACGTCGTCACTGTAACCGAGGTGTAACCACTTTGTGTCAAGTATACTAGTATATACTAGTACAAGTAGTAGATCGGTTATAGCTCTGCAGACGGTAAGGGCTTCACGAGGAGAGGGTAATTCCACGGACTCTTCCCCCTGTCACCGTAGTCACCTCCGCCAGCGGATACGGTGAGGGTGGGACACGGCCACAACGTTCTCCCAATGAGAGTTAGCGATGATCGCTTCCTATCTCTCAGCACACAATCCAACAGGTTACAAATGTCTTCCCCGATGGACCGTTGTAAATTCTAGTCGCGCCCCTCCACCATTCGAGGGGAGGATACGTCCAGATCTCGTGGAAATCAGAAAACGGTGCAGGTTGGGGGTTCTTATAATCAAAAAGTCCTCAACCTAAGAAGGGGTGTATTTCCAATCTGTGTGCCTTTCGTAAGTATGACTGTGCGTAGCTATTATACAATAACAATTGCTGCGATCAGGCTCGCATACTACCGCCGGACTGAGCCCGAGTTTACCCAGGCGCATGAGTGCGTACGTACATCAATTCATATGTAAATCCACGTTTTGCAGCGACCATCGAACGGGGGAAAAGACGGGATTGAGTGAACCGTGTCGGTAGCGGGGCAAAAAACTAAATACGGCGGCCAACAAAAGACGTTGGAAAGAAAGTGATGACGCATAGTGAATTGAACGGGGGACACGGGCGGAGCCCAGTCAGGCTCGGTGGTTTTTGTTTTCTTCTTTGACAACCGAGGTCACGTAAGGAACCAGTCTGCGATGGTGTCAATCGATTTTGCCGCAGTTTATTTCACAGCCTTCCACAATCGACAACACTGACTTAATGCAGCGCCCACCCCCTCCAGCGCGGTTCTGAAAATGATATTCCTTGCCTTTGCATTCGGCATTGGACTTTAGGGGCATATTGGGATTCGGTCATATATTTTGAAGTAAATACCCCCCCAAAAAAACAAACAAAAAAAACCTGTTGCAAACTGCTCACTGACTAAAATGACCTGCAATGCATCCATCTCAAAAGTCAGTAGAGTGCTTGATGTCTTGATCCTAGCAGGACGTACCATTCTCAAAGGCAAAGTCTTTGCCAAAGTCTTTGCCTTTGAGAAAGGTCCTCCTAGAATCGAAACGCCAGCCCCTCTAACTTTTGAGATTTAATTATTTTGTTATCTTTTTTTAGGGGATGCGGAATGGAGAACACTTCCATATACCGTGCAAAAAAACATTTTAAATATACACTTTACTTGAAATCCCCGAATTTCAAACACCCCCTTGATCATCGTCCATTTCCTCTTTGCAACGTTCTCTGAAAACAATCTGGGAAAAATCCAACTGGATTGATCCAACTGATCAATCCAACTGCCAACTTCGCATCGAAGACTCGTGCCTTTCAATCAAATCAGGAAACACCTCAAAATCTGATACTTGGGGACAGTCTCCCTCGGGCACCTAGAATGACTCCCAGTGCAGGCAGAGTTAATAATGCACACCAATGTGACAGTATATGACCGCGTTATCACTGGACATTTTTGTGGAGAAATTTCACAGAGATGGTAGTCACTTTTCCCATTTGAAAGGCCCAAAGGCCCAGTAACGATACATCGCGTGACTTTGATCACCCTTTTCCTTGCCCAATACAACATTGGGAAGATCGGAAAACATCGATGTCCACAGATTTCCTTCTATTTTTTTGCACGTAATCGTTTCCTTGGACCATTGTCTACCATGATCAATATTTCATGTCTTATAAAATTTTCATTTTTTTTTTGGGGGGGGGGGTAAAGCCAGAGAGACAAGATATCAAATCACAAATCACAGAAACACATCAAGTTTGAACATTCGATTATTTTCTATTGGCATAACAACTTTCTGAACAGAAAATAACTTTCACGTATAGGACCTATGTGATATTGTTATAGTATAGACGTATACGTAGGTATCAATGTGCAAACAGTGTTTTCAGTAGAGAACAAAAAAAACTTAATTCGTAATTGGGTATATCTTTACAATTTTACAAGTGCCAAGTTGAACGTTTCTGACTAATTTACTGAAAACCATGTAAAATACAATGAAAACCCTGGTTATATGCATACACCAACAAGTTAGTTAAAAGATTAGGAATTAAAAGGACGCACGGGAATCAACTGAGGAATTTGTGCTGTAACTTTTGGTCTCGCATTTAGGCTACAAATAACACGGACGCTTGTGTTTTAAAGTATATATTTTACATGGTGATAGCCTAATGGTTCGCAGAGCCTATGCATTCTGGTGGAAAAGAAAAGACACAGAACAATGGTATTTTTTACATTGCACAAATCATCATGATTTACACAGACTTGTTGCCTTAATTTGAGAAAGGTCCTGCTAGGATCGAAACGTCAGGCCCTCTAACTTTTGTGAGACATGTTTTCGAGTAACATTATGTGAAGGTCATTCTCCCATGAACATCGTTGAGGGCACTAGATGACTTTCACGTTGCTAATGCCTTCTTAGTCGTGTTAGAGAAACGGCCACGAAAAATACAGTCTAATTACAATTCAATACCTTAAAGAAATACCACAACCGTGCCAGTGATATAGTGCTGTTCTGTCCATATAAACTGTAGCTGTGCGAGAAAAAAACAACGATATGAAACAGGTCTACAAACTTCAGGTCAGAGGATAATTCTTGGCAACTCGGGCGATTTTATTTCTTTTCCCGCATACTGCGATCGGTTTCATTTATGGTTTACCGCGGGGTGGCTGAGTGAGGCCGTGTCCGAAACGGGCTCCCAGAGCTACGGCTATAGGACTATTGTCTTCACATCTCCGTGTATTTCCAATAGGGGGGAAGACCTAGACCTAGCTCTAGACGCCCGTTTCGGACAAGGCCTGACTGCTCATTCCCACCCATCGACCGACGTAGTACTGATCGTCGAAGTTCGGGAGAAAGAAAAAAAAACCCGACCCCAACTCGCAAGACACTCACTCCTGGCACGGGTTGAAGTACCAGTAGCCCGGTCCGGTATTAGTGGCCAAGCCGACGTACACCTGAGATGGTATGTTGGTGTGGGCCTCGACGGTCCAGTTCAGGAAGGCCTCCCCGGAAGACCCAGTTGCCGATAGCCACCACGCCCTCCTTGAGCTGCACCCAGAAGCCGCGGGCCTCCTCCGAGCTGAGCATATCGAACTCCTGGTGTGGGACCATCGCTGGCGACCGCGGGCTCAGGATGGCAGCTATCATGCCATCCTCCTGGTCGAGAGCTGTTTTTTTGGGGGCGGGATGTGGACAGAGAAGAGATGAGCTCCCATCGATCACTGTACAAAAGCCACTCACTTTCGAAGCCAATTATCCCACACCCAAAGGTTTCTCAGTTCTTTTAGTTGTACTGAAAAATGTAGTTTGGTCCTGATCATCATCTCTCAGATTTTGTTCAATTTAGTGCCCTTACAGCCGATTCGTTTTTTTTTGCTAAAAACTGTTCCAAACTTCTCACTGACTAATACATAGGCCTAAATCTCACAAGAGGGTCTGACGTTTAGATCCTAGCAGGACCTTTCTCAAAGGCATCCTAGCATGCAGGACCTTTCTCTTTGCCTTTGAGAAAGTTCCTAGCATGCAGGACCTTTCTCTTTGCCTTTGAGAAAGTTCCTGCTAGGATCGAAACGTCAGCCCCCCCCCCCAAAAAAAAAGTAGCCCGAAATCTCATCTAGAATATACACAGCTGGACTTTTCAAAATGAGAGTGTATAGACTATTATTCTCTCACTGACCTACCTATTACAGCTAGTGCGTTTTGGAAATCGCTAGACGGCAGTTTGGACAGCGCAATCACCGCCGCCTCTGCCCTCAGTCGAAAGAGCATACGGAACGGAACATTGAAGGCACTGCTCCTGAAAAGGTACACGGGCTCCTGATGCAGCGTTGCAGAGCCAGAGGCATTGGGTGACTACGACACAGGCTGTGCGTGTGGAAAGATACACAAGGAAATGGTCACAATTCGAGATCCCAAACTCCCCGTTAAAGTCCCTACACAACATTGGCCGAGGTCCAAGAATAGCATCCATACGTTGTCTGATCCAACATATGCATGACATAGCACATCTGTGAAAATTTCAGCTCGATCCGCCAACCGAGTCTCGAGAAAATCGTGAAAACCGCTTCATTTGTTACGCGTAAATGCAGCATTCACCGCCGTACTGTTCCTAAAAATAGTTTAGATCTCGGTGAGACGTAAACTATTTCTTTTACTCATTTCTCCCAAAATACAACATTTTAGGCAGAAATATTTCAGTGAGAGTTTTCTACTATAACCATCTTCAAACTGTATAAGTTTCATGTAAACCTGTGAACATTTCTGTTTTTCGATCTTACCAATGTTGTGTAGGCCCAATACAACATTGGGAAGATCGGGAAACATCGATATCCACAGATTTCCTTCTAATTTACACAGTTTGTAGATGGTCATGATAGAATCCTCATGTTGAAATTTTACGGTCTGGGATGCTGTACTTCCCGAGGAAATCCTCACTTAAACATCGACAAATAGTTTATTACTCGTGAGTAATTCTTACACTACGCTACAGGCCGGTGCGAAAACAGTGACTTTTTTTGCCTTTTTCTACTTTCTCAGATTTCCATTTGAGATAAAACCTTCGCAGGGTTGCTTTTTTTGGATTGGTTTAACACAGAGACTGTGGCAATAGTTTGATCTTTGCCAATGTTGTAATTAGGCGCAGATCTTGTCCAGGCTTTTATTAATTTTACATTATACCAAGACAATAATAATAAACTGCACTTACACTCAGCGGGCTTTGGTCGGCACGCGGCTCTGAAGGCTTCGATGGTCTTGGAGCGCATCGCTGCCAGACCGTGGTCGGCCGAGACGGGCCCCGAGGCCCCCTGGCCCGGCCCCGGCCCGACCAGGGCACCACAACCCGCTCCCTCAGCGGGCCTCATCAGGGGAGCCAGCGGCCCGGTCAGCACGGCCAAGACCACGGCCAAGCGGCCGAGTTTTCGACGGTAGGGAGGCATCACGCTGACCTCCCACGCGCAATGACAAGATCGAGGCAGAGGAAGCGGCCGACTGTGCATACCCCGCAACCATCGGCTCTCGAAATGCCAGTATTATAGTCTGCGAACCAACTACCAAGGGGTTGGGTCTCTGGCTGGGGCCTAAATTAAGCCAGTGAAGCACGCAGAGCAATTAGCCAGGCAACAGTTTATCGCCCGCGATGAACGGTCGTCAGAAACCCAGATGCGCGCAGGTAGAAGGCTGACCGGCCTTCTGAGCTTCTAAAATATCTGACATCAGTAGTTATTGATAACACTGCTCGGCAATAATATATCAGGGGGCAATTAAGGTCTGCTAGCGACCCTGAGGGAGGTTTTTATCATTATTTTTTAAAGGATTTGTTTTTACAGAAATGTTAGATTCATAAAAAGTGAATGAATTCACTTGATAGCCCCTAACTGTAGTGCTTATAAACACTGTACTGTAGCCCCTTACATACCCTAACTGTACCCCCTAACAAACATTAACTGTAGCCCCTAACATACCCTAACTGTAGCCCCTTACATACCCTAACTGTATCCCCTAACATACCCTAACTGTAGTCCCTTACATACCCTAACTGTACCCCCTAACATACATTAACTGTAGCCCCTAACATACCCTAACTGTATCCCCTTACATACCCTAACTGTAGCCCCTAACATACCCTAACTGTAGTCCCTTACATACCCTAACTGTAGCCCCTATATAACACCCTAACTGTAGTCCCTTACATACCCTAACTGTAGCCCCTAACATACCCTAACTGTAGCCCCTTACATACCCTAACTGTACCCCCTAACATACCCTAACTGTACCCCCTAACATACCCTAACTGTAGCCCCTTACATACCCTAACTGTACCCCCTAACATACCCTAACTGTAGCCCCTAACATATCCTAACTGTGGCCCCTAACATACCCTAACTGTAGTCCCTTACATACCCTAACTGTAGCCCCTAACATACCCTAACTGTAGTCCCTTACATACCCTAACTGTAGCCCCTAACATACCCTAACTGTAGTCCCTTACATACCCTAACTGTAGCCCCTAACATACCCTAACTGTAGCCCCTTACATACCCTAACTGTACCCCCTAACATACCCTAACTGTACCCCCTAACATACCCTATCTGTAGCCCCTTACATACCCTAACTGTACCCCCTAACATACCCTAACTGTAGCCCCTAACATATCCTAACTGTGGCCCCTAACATACCCTAACTGTAGCCCCTAACATACCCTAACTGTAGCCCCTTACATACCCTAACTGTAGCCCCTAACATACCCTAACTGTAGCCCCTTACATACCCTAACTGTACCCCCTAACATACCCTAACTGTAGCCCCTAACATATCCTAACTGTGGCCCCTAACATACCCTAACTGTAGTCCCTTACATACCCTAACTGTAGCCCCTTACATACCCTAACTGTACCCCCTAACATACCGTAACTGTAGCCCCTTACATACCCTAACTGTACCCCCTAACATACCGTAACTGTAGCCCCTTACATACCCTAACTGTACCCCCTAACATACCCTAACTGTAGCCCCTAACATATCCTAACTGTGGCCCCTAACATACCCTAACTGTAGTCCCTTACATACCCTAACTGTAGCCCCTAACATACCCTAACTGTAGTCCCTTACGTACCCTAACTGTAGCCCCTAACATATCCTAACTGTGGCCCCTAACATACCCTAACTGTAGTCCCTTACATACCCTAACTGTAGCCCCTAACATACCCTAACTGTAGTCCCTTACATACCCTAACTGTAGCCCCTAACATACCCTAACTGTAGTCCCTTACATACCCTAACTGTAGCCCCTAACATACCCTAACTGTAGCCCCTTACATACCCTAACTGTACCCCCTAACATACCCTAACTGTACCCCCTAACATACCCTATCTGTAGCCCCTTACATACCCTAACTGTACCCCCTAACATACCCTAACTGTAGCCCCTAACATATCCTAACTGTGGCCCCTAACATACCCTAACTGTAGCCCCTAACATACCCTAACTGTAGCCCCTTACATACCCTAACTGTAGCCCCTAACATACCCTAACTGTAGCCCCTTACATACCCTAACTGTACCCCCTAACATACCCTAACTGTAGCCCCTAACATATCCTAACTGTGGCCCCTAACATACCCTAACTGTAGTCCCTTACATACCCTAACTGTAGCCCCTTACATACCCTAACTGTACCCCCTAACATACCGTAACTGTAGCCCCTTACATACCCTAACTGTACCCCCTAACATACCCTAACTGTAGCCCCTAACATATCCTAACTGTGGCCCCTAACATACCCTAACTGTTGTCCCTTACATACCCTAACTGTAGCCCCTAACATACCCTAACTGTAGTCCCTTACGTACCCTAACTGTAGCCCCTAACATACCCCAACTGTAGCCCCTAACATACCCTAACTGTACCCCCTAACATACCCTAACTGTAGCCCCTTACATACCCTAACTGTACCCCCTAACATACATTAACTGTAGCCCCTAACATACCCTAACTGTAGCCCCTTACATACCCTAACTGTAGCCCCTAACATACCCTAACTGTAGCCCCTAACATACCCTAACTGTAGCCCCTTACATACCCTAACTGTAGCCCCTAACATACCCTAACTGTAGCCCCTTACATACCCTAACTGTACCCCCTAACATACCCTAACTGTAGCCCCTAACATATCCTAACTGTGGCCCCTAACATACCCTAACTGTAGTCCCTTACATACCCTAACTGTAGCCCCTTACATACCCTAACTGTACCCCCTAACATACCGTAACTGTAGCCCCTTACATACCCTAACTGTACCCCCTAACATACCCTAACTGTAGCCCCTAACATATCCTAACTGTGGCCCCTAACATACCCTAACTGTAGTCCCTTACATACCCTAACTGTAGCCCCTAACATACCCTAACTGTAGTCCCTTACGTACCCTAACTGTAGCCCCTAACATACCCCAACTGTAGCCCCTAACATACCCTAACTGTACCCCCTAACATACCCTAACTGTAGCCCCTTACATACCCTAACTGTACCCCCTAACATACCCTAACTGTACCCCCTAACATACCGTAACTGTAGCCCCTTACATACCCTAACTGTAACCCCTAACATACCCTAACTGTAGTCCCTTACATACCCTAACTGTACCCCCTAACATACCCTAACTGTAGCCCCTAACATACCCTAACTGTACCCCCTAACAAACCCTAACTGTAGCCCCTTACATACCCTAACTGTAGCCCCTATAGACCTGCTCCATCTCCAACGATTTTGATATTCTGCTATTTGTACAACGACCGAAAATCAAAAACTGGAGTATAAGGGCTATAAAACAGTTACAGTAAGATAATTATTTTGTGAATATGATTTATCGTAGCTTACAGTAATGTAAAAATGTTGCATATTGTGTATGGTATAGGCCTAGGGTTTGGATTGGCTTAGGCTGGGCTGTTTGCACTGGCTTTCGTTGTGTCTGAATTTTGATGAAGTCTTGTAGGAGCCAAAAATAATGCAGTGCCACTCTCGTCATATCTTATGCAGCAGATATCCGCCCTGTGTCACCATAAGTGGACTTTGTTTTAATAACCCACTAATACCAGCAACGGTCCTGCGTCCACTTAGAATTTAATTCCTGCACCAACCAGTTCATGATTATTTAACCAAGTGTCAATTAACCTCTCCCATCCGATATGTCAGAGGCCTTTAGATCCATGTCTCGAGAAGTTCAGCTACTGCTGATATAAAAATACCATAAATATCCAGTCATTCTCTTGTGAAATTGAAACATAAAATCGAACCCTAGATTAAATTCGAGATAGGGATTATGTTTTCCACCAAAATATGAATGTCAAACAGCATCCCTTGTATGAACAACACAATACACGTGTATGAAAGGATACAACCCAACCATACTGATTTGGTATGCCAGTTTCATAGGAAATTAAATCCATCTCTTTATTACCCTTTTGTGGCCTGGCTTTATGTACAAGTTACTTGGACGTTTCCAGTTGCCAAGGAAACAGGTACAATCTTCATAGAGACAATAAAAACGAGGAAATGAAACATGCAGAGACCTCAGCACTGCGGGTACCTTGGGGTGTTTTTTTTTCTGCCACAAAAAAAAAATCGTTTTGGACTACTATTTCGCTGCTAATGTTTCACGGCACAAAATTGTCCGTTTAGGTTGGAGCTGCTGTACTGGGTGATGAAGTGCACAATTCTTTTATTTCATATTTCCCAAGCCAAACAGAAACGGGCGAACCAATTCTTGGCTGTGACCGCCAAAATGCATCCCTGGTCCAATCCCGAAAGCATGCCTAGATACAGACTGTGAAACTTAACTGCATTGTAAAACATAAGAGCCCCCTCCCCTCCCCTGAATTAGAAACGAAATTCCTGAAATGAAGGCATGCACCAATTTCCAATTGGACGCATTTGAGAACGTAAGAGCATGGAGCTACAAAAAATCTCCATGGTAAGATAAAATGACCAATAAAAAAAAATTTGAAATCTGAATCTGTGGATCTCAGTCTGAACTGGTATGAGCTAAGCTTATATTAACTGGTTGTGCACATCAATGTTGTAGTCATTGGATAATACTTGGATAGTACTGGGAATACTGCATGCTTTCTGGTTAGCCCAATACAATAAGTTGTTCTAAGGATTTGTAAAGTGAGATTTCTATAAGAACAAAAAATGCTAATCTGTTGCTAACTGCTTACCAAGCCTTTAGACCTGTGGTAAAATGCAAAATTGTAGTTAGTGGCCAAATGCTTCGATCCTAGGAGGACCTTCGTGAGATGCTAAAATGTCTTTTAGAGGCTAAAATTTGTTTAATGATATTTGAAGGTTTTGTTTTGTTTAGCCTCTAATGAAGGTCCAGCTAGGATCGAAATGTTAGGCCACTAACTACAATATTTGTTTTTTTATTAACCTTGAAGCTTTGCAATGTCATTATGCATACATATGCTGTACATATACACGTGCTGTAACTGCAGGCATTTACTCCCCAAATACTCAAAGGACTGAGATGAGTCTAGCTGTCTAACTGAGTATGTCTTACTGCAGTACCCCTGTGATTTTTTTGAAAGGTGTCCAGATTTACAGAAACGAGAAAAGAGGACAAATCCAGCTTTTCCCATTCTTTAAAATTCACTTTTTTATAAAGACCAACAAAACAAAATGCTTGAATAAAAAAGTTTTACTGGCAGCTAGAGAGTTGAAGGGAATGCCTCTTGAAATAAAAAACAAAAACAAAAAAAACCTAAGCTGAGATGGAGCTGATGTCATGTTGGTAACGTGCCTTTCAGGTACCAGAACGGAGACTTGTAGTGACATAAACTCTGCAGGCGAAGGTAGAAAAGACATAAGTGCACATTGTTCCAGAATCCATGCAAAGCAATACATCAATGCTCGATAAGACTTTAAGGTTTGCATGGAGGAAATACTAAGTGGAAGGTTTGCGGTGACACCATGTAGCTCTTCTCTTTCAAGAAGTGTGGCTCTGAAAAGAGCCGGTAACTCAACGTTTTGGATAGTGTGTACTCTGCCCGTTGTCAGGAGGCAGTCTCCTGAGTAGTTAACGGCTCTTTTAAGATCCACACTTCTTGAAAGAGAAGTGCTACACGGTGTCACTGCAAACCTTCCACTTACATAAACGCTGCAAACGCTGCAAACTGATGCTAATCTGGCTATTCAGCTGACTACTAACGCCGCAAAAATGTGTGTCATGTTAAGCGTTGGTTTTCAGGTTGGCTGTTTTGAGAATGTGGACAATGGTGGTGCCTAGATCTGGAGGGCAACCAAAGTCTGGGGGAGGGAGGGAGGGAGGGAGGGAGGGAGGGAGGGAGGGAGGGAGGGAGGGAGGGAGGGAGGGAGTTAGAGAGCGAGGGAGGGAGTTTGGGAGGGAGGGAGGGAGGGAGTTAGGGAGGGAGGGAGGGAGGGAGGGAGGGAGGGAGGAAGGAAGGAAGGAAAGAAGGAAGGAAAGAAAGAAGGAAGGAAGGAAGGAAAGAAGGAAGGAAGGAAGGAAAGAAGGAAGGAGGGAAAGAAGGAAGGAAGGAAAGAAGGAAGGAAGGAAGGGTAGAGCAAATGCCGGAGAGGACAAGAGGTGGTCATTACTAACAGGGTCTCCTCCCCAATCACGGGACTGACTTACTTTGATGAGCCTGTCAAACTCAATCTTCGTGGCCGGCTCGCTGCCGAGGACTTCGCGGAAGCGCTCGGAGAACTGGTTGCGCCGATGCTTGAAACCCTCCCGGAACATGTCAAAGATGACGGCGCGAAACTGATAAAAAAAAAAAAAAAAAAAAAAAAAACAAGGCCAGAGAAGTCAGTGGCTAATGAGATTTGAAGGTTTGCATGGTGAGAATATCAGGATAAATAGGTTTGCGGAGACACCATGTAAATTCTCTTTTGTGAGTAAGTATGGTTCTGAAAAGAACCGGAGGAACTCGACGTTTCGAACAGTATACTCTGCTCGTCTTCAGGAGAATGTCAGTGGCTGCTGTGAAGGTTTGAGGGAAGACAGGGTGGTGTACCCTCTTGAAGATCACGAACTGAATTTTGAAGAAATCTACGCGGTGAATGGGGACTCTTTGCACATCCCTGGTGTTCAAGGTGCAGTCTGAAGTTTCAGACTGCATTCTTGAGATGCATGCAGGAGCTGATACACCATCAACTGGTTCCGCTTGACTCCTGCAGGCTCAGAATGAGTGTGACATCGCCTTTAGAGATGGCTACTATTCCCACCCTATGATGTTGTGTTTTAATCAATCAACCAGTACAAAAGATACATGTCGATTACAAACTTCTCCTTCTCTGATGATTTCACGAGGCCTGTATGATTCATACTGGCTACTGGCTGTGTTCAGACACAGTTTTAAGGTCCTGCCAGGTATGATTCATACTGGCTACTGGCTGTGTTCAGACACAGTTTTAAGGTCCTGCCAGGTATGATTCATACTTGCTACTGGCTGTGTTCAGACACAGTTTTAAGGTCCTGCCAGGTATGATTCATATTGGCTACTGGCTGTGTTCAGACACAGTTTTAAGGTCCTGCCAGGTACAAACCCACCTTGTCTAACGAATCTCCACAGGTTGAGTACCCAAACAGTTTCTTGTCCTCAAAGGAATCGTTGGAGGGCCACTAGAAAGAAAGAACAAACAGATAAAGACTCAAGGTGATATACAAAAATGTTGCAAACTGCTTACTGACTAAAATTACCAAAATGTAAATCTAAAATTTAGTGGGCCTGACGTTTCGATCCTAGCAGGACCTTTCTCAAAGGCAGAGTGACAAGGACAAAACAGATACATGTACACGAAGGAAGGGGGGAGAGTGAATAGGACACGGATGAGAAACAAAGGACAAAGAGTGAAGCTGGTAGGGAGAGATCAAAGGGAAGGGCAGGGGGTAGGGTAGGGATTAATGAGAGGAGGGGGAAAGATCATCTCATCCGTGTCCTATTCACTCTCCCCCCTTCCTTCGTGTACATGTATCTGTTTTGTCCTTGTCACTCTGCCTTTGAGAAAGGTCCTGCTAGGATCGAAACGTCAGGCCCACTAAATTTTAGATAAAGACTCAATTTGAAGCCTTGACTTTTGCAGATTGCAGCAGACAAAGTGTGGCTAGTTTTGTGATTACCACTTTGCTGCAAATTTCATTGAGTAAGCCTTGAAGGTTTGCACGGTGGAAAAACTAAGTGGAAGTTTTGTGGTGACACCATGTAGCACTTCTCTTTCAAGAAGGAGTGCGGCTCTGAAAAGAGCCGGTAACTCAACTCAGTGTCTACTGATGACAGGCAGAGAACAAACTACCCGAAACGTTGAGTTATCGGCTCTTTTCAGAGCCACACTCCTTGAAAGAGAAGTGCTACATGGTGTCAACACAAACCTTCCAGTTAAATTTCATTGGCTCAAAGTAGTGGCCAGGGTGAACAGCAAGGATGTGATGTGGCTCCCAACCCGCGTTGGGGTATCACAGATTCAGATCTCTGATCTGTCATGTGGGTCACTATTTGTTGTTCAAATTGCAGCTTTGGTAGTAGTGTCTAGAACTTCTGTTTTCATGTCTGTTACTATATAAAAAAAAAACGATGTAAAAAATGTAGATGGGGATAAACCCCCAGCCAAGCTTAGGAGAAGGACAATGAGAACCTTGAATGAATGAGCTGTGACTGTCAATTTTTTCCAAATATCCACAAATTCGAGTCCATAAGTTTGTCTAAGAACCACACAAAGATTAAGGAATTACATGTACTTGTATCATGGCGTCTCTGCTAAAAGTTCTTAGAAACTCCTGAAAAAAAAAAAATGAAAAAAAAACTATCTACAAATGAGATGCTTACTGGGATCTGGAGCAGGTCGGCGCCTATATCCACTGCACACTGCTCCAGCTTGGAGTCTGGTACCCCGTCCCCCAGCGGGTCGCCGGGCGGCGTCTCGGCCAGCCGCAGGTTGAGCAGCCGCCGCATGTCGGCCAGACTGAGGATGCACTGCTGCGCAAACTTGTCCCGCAGGAACTGCTGCAGCGCCCGGCTGACGGCGGCTCCGTCTCCGCCGCCATTGTCCTCCTCCGAGGGGCCGTTCTTCAGAGAGGCGCCGCGGAGGGGCTTGGGCGAGGCCAGGCCATCGCCGTCCGCGTCTACTACTACCCCTACCTCCATGGGCTCCTCCTCCTCCTCCTCCTCCTGGCCTGCGGAGTTGGCCCCGGAGTGACTGTTTGTCGTTGCGGCCTTGGGCGAGGCGGCCGGGTTGTCGCCCCCTGCCGCCGGGGAGGAGGAGGGTTGGTGGGAGAGACTCCTGGACCGGGCTCGGGATGTGGCTGCTTTAACCCGCTCCTGACCAGAAATTATTTCAACTGCTCCCCCCCAAAAAAAAAAATGAAAAAAAAAAATGAAAAAAAGAAGAAAAAAGAATAAAACAATTAATAAATAAATAAAAATGGAAGATCTCTCTTAAGATAAGTTGACTATCTGGGAAGGCTGGCATCTTAGGGCTGGATAGCTCAGATGGTAAGAGCACTAGTACACAAGTGGTTTCAAGTCCAGGAACAGTCAAATTTTCTTTGCCATTTTGTTGCTACACAGTTTTTGCTTTATTTGTTTGATTTAAGACCTCTCTTTGTGTAAAATTCCAGAGTAATATATCCAAAATGTTGCAAACTGCTTACTGACCAGAATGACCGAAATTCCCATCTTATAATGAATTTATAGGGCCTGGCATTTTGATCCTACCAGGACCCCTTTTCAAAGGCGAAAAAGTAAGTTGACTACGTGCTACATGTGCCTGCCAAGTACTAATATGTGAAGACAAAAGGTGTTGAGCAAAGCCCCCAACACACCCAGTTTCAAAACCCGTCTCTGAGACAAAGCTTAGGCCTCCAAAGATCTCACAACCGACGAAAGCCGAAAAAAGATTGTTCTCAATTTACCTGCTTGTGCTGAATCTCTTGATTCCTTTCCTTTGCCCTTCTTCTCTGCCTCGTGCTTGGGGACTTTTAAGACTTTGGCCAGCCTATCGAGAGAAAGATGACACAAAACCAACCCCACAGTATTAGGGAAAAACTGGGATTGAAATAAGCTGCCCTAAACACAGGACTTGACTTGTTGCAAGTGGAGGCTGAGTGTTTAGGGTTAGGAGTCCTTTTTTCTAGAAAAGACCCATAACAGATCTCTGTCAATGCTTTGCTCATAGTGCTGGCATTCAGCTGACTGATACCAGGGACTGTGTGGATGCAATGACCCTATTCAGATGGTACACAGTGGGCCATTTACTGAACCACAGTGCCTACATTCGGCTGACTGATACCAGGGACAGTGTGGATGCAATGACCCTATTCAGAGTGCACACAGTGGGCCATTCAGTGAACCACAGTGCCTGCATTCAGCTGACTGATACCAGGGACTGTGTGGATGCAATGACCCTATTCAGAGTGCACACAGTGGGCCATTTACTGAACCACAGTGCCTGCATTCTGCTGACTGATACCAGGGACTGTGTGAATGCAATGACCCTATTCAGAGTGTACACAGTGGGCTATTCAGTGAACCACAGTGCCTGCATTCAGCTGACTGATACCAGGGACTGTGTGGATGTGATGACCCTATTCTGAGTGTACACAGTGGGCCATTCAGTGAACCACAGTGCCTGCATTCAGCTGACTGATACCAGGGACTGTGTGGATGCAATGACCCTATTCAGAGTGCACACAGTGGGCCATTTACTGAACCACAGTGCCTGCATTCTGCTGACTGATACCAGGGACTGTGTGAATGCAATGACCCTATTCAGAGTGTACACAGTTGGCCATTCAGTGGACCACAGTGCCTGCATTCAGCTGACTGATACCAGGGACTGTGTGGATGTGATGACCCTATTCAGAGTGCACACAGTGGGCCATTCAGTGAACCACAGTGCCTGCATTCAGCTGACTGATACCAGGGACTGTGTGGATGCAATGACCCTATTCAGAGTGCACACAGTGGGCCATTCAGTGAACCACAGTGCCTGCATTCAGCTGACTGATACCAGGGACTGTGTGGATGCAATGACCCTACTCAGAGTGTACACAGTGAGCCAGTCAGTGAACCACAGTGCCTGCATTCAGCTGACTGATACCAGGGACTGTGTGGATGCAATTACCCTATTCAGAGTGCACACAGTGGGCCATTTACTGAACCACAGTGCCTGCATTCTGCTGACTGATACCAGGGACTGTGTGGATGTGATGACCCTATTCAGAGTGTACACAGTGAGCCAGTCAGTGAACCACAGTGCCTGCATTCAGCTGACTGATACCAGGGACTGTGTGGATGCAATTACCCTATTCAGAGTGCACACAGTGGGCCATTTACTGAACCACAGTGCCTGCATTCTGCTGACTGATACCAGTGTGGATGCAATGACCATATTCAGAGTGTATGACCTATACCACATAGGCCAATTGGTTCTTCTTCTTGAGTATGAGGCAAGCAGCAATTATGTTATGTCTCTTAAGCACTGCAACCACCTCAAAGTTTGTGTATTTGGTTAAGTGAGGTCCACATCCTCTGGTGGGCAGAGGTCTAGACACTAGGCCTATTATTGATTGAAGCCACTAGCTAGTGGCTCTCATAAACGTCTTGTATAACGAGAGCCCCAGCCACAGAATCCAGCAACTGGCATGGACGACCCTGCAGAAGTTTCATACGTCCCTGCAGTAGTTTCATTTTTATATATATATTTTTTTTATAAATTCTGAAAAAGCGAACAATAGCTAATTGAGGTATCCCTGCTTAGGAGAGTTTTAAATTAGTCCAATCAAATGGTTCGCTGCTCCTCAGAAAGAAAAAGAAATCTTAATATGAATTATAAACAGAAGAAGAGGTGGAGGAAGCACACATGGCTGGAAACCCATGTGAAGAACTAAGCCCTGACGGAGGAAAAAAGAAAGGAAAAAAAGGAAACAGAACCAGAGCTGGATTTCACAAAGCCTCACGATGCATCGTAACTCAACTTACGATGGATAACCCATCGTAAGTTGTGATAGAGCCGTATGGTGTCTGTGCATCACTCATCGCCTTGCGATTGATCGTAAGTGACGATGAGTTTGGTAAAATCGACTGCAGGTCTTACAGCACTGTTCTCCGGCAATTCAAGGATACGTACTGTTGGTACTTGGCATCCCACAGCATTTGCTGTCGCTGTGCCACCTCCTCGTGGTGGATGACAAAGTCGTTGTCGTAGTCGTGGGCAAACTCCCAGCCCTGGTTGATCCTGGGCACGGCCAGCTGCTCCAGAATGTCCTTCATGTCCTCCGACGGCAACTGAGCAGCGAGAGGAATGCGTGCTTGTTTAAAGGCACCAGTACACAGTACACAGTGGGCCATTCAGTGAAGCACAGTGCCTGCATTCAGCTGACTGATAGCAGGCACTATGTGGATGCAACGACCCTATTCAGAGTGCACACAGTGGGCCATTTACTGAACCACAGTGCCAGCATTCGGCTGACTGATACCAGGGACTGTGTGGATGCAGTGACCCTATACAATTTTTACAGTGTAAACAGTGGGCAATTCAGTGAACCATGTGTCTGCATTCAGCTGACTGATACCAGGGACTGTCCAGATGCAATGACCCTATTCAGAGTGTACACAGTGGGCCATTTACTGAACCACAGTGCCGGCATTTGGCTGACTGATACCAGAGATCCCTGGCCTGAAGCTGTCAAGACACCCCCCAAAAATCTACTAATCCAATAAATCGAACTGACCTTTGTGATTGAAGCCACCTCCTTCCTTACAATGCAACGACTGTGGTTGAACCGCCACATCTGGTGGCCGGGGGAAAAAAGGAAAACAATAGGAAAATTAGAAAGTATTGAAAAATTGGCAAAGAAAACTTTGACTGGACCGGGACTTGAACCCAAAACTTCTGGATTAGCGTACAAGTGCTCTTCCATCTGAGCTATCCAGGCCTTTTTTCAATTTGCTCAAAAGTTCCCAGTCAGTTTTTGTTTTGTTTGTCTGTTTTTGTCCTCGCCGTTCTTCCTTTGAGAAAAGGTCCTGCTAAGTGCTAGGATGCAAAACGTCAGGCCCTCTCAGCTATGGATGAAATGAAGAGCCAACTGCAGGGACTCACCACATAGTCGCGACCTCGGCAGAGAATGTCGGCCGGTACACCACTGATGGGACTGGTGGTGTCCTTGGGGTACAGGACATTGCTGGGCACCGAGCAAACAGACGTTCATGCACAAAGAGAGAGAGAGAGAGAGAGAGAGAGAAATGCGTGAATAGCATCTCAACATTTAGTTTTTGCCAATCATTACAAGAAGGCATTTCTTGGCCATGTGTTTGAGTACAAGTACTTGGCTATGTCCTTAGCCATCAGTTTGAGTAGAAGTCCTTGATTGTGTGTTTGAATACAAGTTCATAGCCATTAAGTTCTTCGTCCTTTGTTTCTCATCCGTGTCCTATTCACTCTCTCCCCCCTCCTTCTTGTACATGTATCTGTTTTGTCCTTGTCACTCTGCCTTTGAGAAAGGTCCTGCTAGGATCGAAACGTCAGGCCCACTAAATTTCTAGATTTGCTTTTTGGTAATTTTGGTCATCAAGCAGTTTGCAACATTTTTGTATATCACTTTAAGCCATAAGGTTCAGCCGAAGTCCTTGGCCATATAGTTGAGTACAAGTTCATAGCCATATGGTTGAGTACAAGTCCTTGGCCATATGTTTGAGTACAAGTCCATTGGCCATATGTTTGAGTCGAAGTCATTGGCCATAGGTTTGAGTACAAGTCCATAGCCATAAGGCTCAGTAGAAGTCATTGGCCATAGGTTTGAGTACAAGTCCTTAGCCATATGTTTGAGTAGAACAGGGCAAAACTCAAATACAAAGGAGTGTGCGGGTGTACCTCTTGACCACCCAGCATCCTTGCACCAGCATAGCCACCTGCTGCACACCTCTCAGCACAGCAATGGGGTCAGGGGTTCCTGGCAGTATGCTAAGTAGTTGGGAGAACCTCAACGACTTGGCTAGGGGTAAACAAATTAATAAAAATAAAATTAACACAAATGTCCACCTAAGAATAAGTGTCGTTGCGATTGGTAGTCAGGAGGAAGGAAAACCAAATGCTGGGGAATGGTCTTACCGTTGATGAGAAGCGCTTTGACCTGGTCAACCAAGTTCATCGTTTTCAGGTTGCTCATGGACAGAACGTTGGAGGGGAGCTGAGGCTTGTCGGTCTCGTCCTCCAGGGCCTGGGGCACCAGGTTGCCTAGGTAATCGCTGAAGGACAAAAAAACCCCCCAAAACCAAGAATTTAAAGTGATATACAAAAATGTTGCAAACTGCTTACTGACTAATAATTTGTCAACTAGTCTCAAAATTTAGTGCAAATCTCAAAATTTAGTGGGCCTGACGTTTCGATCCTAGCAGGACCTTTCTCAAAGGCAGAGAAAGGCCCTGCTAGGATCGAAACATCCGGCCCACTAAATTCTGAGAAACCCAGAATTTGTTAGAGAAGTCTCTGTAAGTAGCACAGGATTTTGGCCCGGAACTATCATAGATGTATAGAACCAATAGATGTTCAGCATTTATTAGAAACGATGTTGGGATACCGTAATGCAATGGGGGAATCGACTGGCATCAAACTATGGGCAACATCAGATCACTGGACACTATTTTGTCGTTTAGAAAGCACATGAAAACTGACTTGTATCCTGTTCCCTTTGATATGTCTCTGTTATCTATTATCTTGTGATGTTTAGCGCCATGATCTAGATGGAATGGAGCTCTACACATCCTTTTATTGTTATTTGGCAGGGCTAAATGATCAGGGACACAGATAAGGGTGCAGGATGCTAAGCACTGGTGTACTCACAGTGAGGGTAAATTGAGCGGAGAGACGTCGCTCTCGGTGGCCTGGCAGAACAGCCTTTCCCTCTCAGAGTACGTCCGCTGGTCCTGCAGAAGAGGGGATGGAGACAGCAGCGTCCAGGTGAGGAATCGGACTCACGTCCTCTCCACTGACCACCAGTGCTCTACCACGTCAGCTATCCGGCCCTGAGGCAGGGGTCTTCCCAAATAGTCAACTGTCTCAGCTAATGTGTGGGTGACATCAGCCAGGGGCATTTAATGCTGATGTATGACTACATGGAAGGTTTGCGGTGATACCATGTTGCAGCACTTCTCTTTCAAAGAGGAGTGTGGCTCTGAAAAGTGCCGGTAACTCAACGTGTGTACTCTATGTACAATTATTTTATTTTATTATTATTATTATGGTTTATTTATTTCATTATGCCTCCTCGCAGTCAAACGGCTGAAATGTATTGGCATTACACACAATTCCTTATATTTGCTTCATTAAAAACATATACCGGTATATATACATTTACATTTCAAAAAACATTATATTATTAAGACATTTTTAAGGATGTGAACAACACCAAGACGGAGAAATGAAAACTCTACTAGTGGCTGAAAATGTACAAATAGAAAAAATTTGATCTCAAAAACAAATACTCATAAAAGAGGGTGTAAAAACATTGAGAAATAGAGAATCGTTAATAAAAATCACACACAAAGAAGCACAAAAATAAAAAATGAGACTAAAAAAATGTTGTCAGGAGGCTGCTGTATGACTGCCGTATATCACACCCCCATTTTCATTGAGATGCAATTAACATCGATTGTGAATCTAGCTACAGGAGTTTGTGGATCCTACAAAGTGGATACAGCCGCTAACATAATATTTTCTTTTTAAACAGAATCTGAGATTGTTTCCTCTTACCAGGGGCTTGATTTCCAATCCCAGTCCAGCCAGTTTTTCTTTGCTCTTTAATCACTTACCACCTGAGCTATCCAGCCCTTAGATGGCGGCCTTCCCAAATAGTCAACTAGCCTTTGCAGGGGAACGGGAACTGATGGTTACTCTTCAAAGCGACTCTTTCATGAATGGGTCGGCCAACTCCCCCTCCCCCTCCCGAACCTCTTCTATAATCCATCCCCCACAGCTCACTTACGTGGTCGGTCTGGCAGGTCAGAGGCACCCACGTCTCCTCCGAGATCATCTTCTCGTGGTGGGAGTAGGAGGCCAGGCGGCGGGCCTTGGCCTGGTCACTCTCTGGCCGGGCAAACTGGACCTTGACCGGCTTGACCTCCTCCTCTTCCTCCTGGGACGATTCACCTGGTTCAGGGGTGCAGGTATGGCAGAATTGTTTTAAAAAAGGATGGAATGGAGAACTTTCGATGGAAATCTTGCAAATACAAGGTTTTTTTCTTCTATGAACACTTTGTGCAATACTTTTGGTACAGCCAACGGCAAAGTGGTATGATACATCAGGGATACACACATGGAATTCAAATCTTTCTACGTAATACTTTACTTAAAAATTGTCAAAGAAAACTCCAGACAAAAGTTTTCTTTGCCAATTTTTCAATTTGTTTAAAAGTTGCCAGTCAGTTTTTCCTTGGTTTGCTTGATGAATACTTCACTTGTGCATAGGGTTTCAATTCAACGCCGAGAGTTCGATGTGGCCTCTTGTTATTTTGCTAAATCAATGAGTTTGGGACTTTTGGTAGTCCCACCTACCTTGAAGCTCTGTGGGTCACAGATGAGTCTAACGCGCTGTGATCATGTGCACATGGCTTTGAAACGAGCTTGTTAACTCAACGGTTTGGACAGTGTGTGCACTCTGCCCGTCATAAGGAGACACCAGGAGAATGCAGGCAGTGGTCGTAACGGACCATCTGCCCACTGTCAGGAGTCTCCCAATAAGCAAGGCAGTAGTCCCGTTACCACTAGCCAATGGGAGTTTGATTGGGTCTGACCTTTCTCAGACATTTCGTGAGAAGCCATGTCTCTCTCTCTCTCTCTTAGTACCTTCATTCTCTCCCATCTTCTCAACTTTGCTCTTCAGGTCAGCTTTGTCCAGGTAGGAGAAACTCGGTCGCAGCTGCATCAGGCCGTGCAGGGGCGTGAGATGCAACTCTCCTTTAGAAAAAGAGCAATACAGACAAATCAATTCTGAAGAAAACTTCACCTTTGATTTAGGGCAAAGAGCTCTGGACGGATCAAGTTTCCAAGGACAAGTTCACAAAGTAATAGGTAAGCAATCTTCAAACAGAATCTATTCTGATAGATTGCAGTCCTAGCTCATTGCCTGATAGACCGCTGTCCAAAAGAATGTGGTCTCATGGGTCATAGATAAACGAACCATTGCCAGATAGAACGCAGGCTTGGGTCCAACAGTCGATAGTCCATCAGGCGTTGGTCTGACAGACCATAGTCCAACAGCACATGGAACAAGATTTCATGGTACAGCAGACTCTAGTCCAACAGAATACAGCCCATCACACTACAGTCCAACAGACCATTGTCCAATATGACTACAGACTATAGTCGATAAAATCATGGTGCAATGGGCCAGTTTGAAAGAATATGGTCTAATAGGCCATGATCTGACAGATGATTGTCCAACAGTATACAATCAAACAGGACATGGTCAGACAGCCCATGGTTGACAGAATTTTGGCCAGTCCGTCAGACCATAGTCCAACAGCGTACAGACCATAGCTCAACAACGCACAGACCATAGACCATGGTTCATCAGACCATAGTCCAACAGCGTACAGACCATAGCTCAACAACGCACAGACCATAGACCATGGTTCATCAGACCATAGTCCAACAGCATACAGACCATAGCTGAACAACGCACAGACCATAGACCATGGTTCATCAGACCATAGTCCAATGGCGTACAGAACATAGACCATGGTTCATCAGACCATAGTCCAACAGCATACAGACCATAGACCATGATTCATCAGACCATAGTCCAACAGTGTATAGACTATAGACCATAGTTCATCAGACCATAGGCCATGGTTAATCAGACCATAGTCCAACAGCGTACAGACCATAGACCATGGTTCATCAGACCATAGTCCAATGACGTACAGAACATAGACCATGGTTCATCAGACCATAGTCCAACAGCATACAGACCATATACCATGGTTCATCAGACCATAGACCATGGTTCATCAGACCATAGTCCGACAGTATATAGACTATAGACTATGGCTCATCAGACCATAAACCATGGTTCATCAGACCATAGTCCAACAGTGTATAGACTATAGACCATGGTTCATCAGACCATAGTCCAACAGCATACAGGCCATAGACCATGGTTCATCGGACCAAATGGCTCAATGAGACAGTGCTCCTACCTGCTTTGAGAATGCCGACGGCATAGCGTGAGGTTGAGGGCAGACTGCTGGAAGTGGCCAGCATCTGCTTATCCATCACATCACTGAAAAAAAAACCCAAAGAGATGCAAGTGGGTGAACAATCCAACACACTCCAATCTGGGTGGAAAAAACAACTACCGTACCACTAAGAATACAGGAAGGGAATGATAACAAAAACATTTGGGATATAATCACTAGAAAGATTATTTCCTCTACTATCAGAAGTACAAACATATGCTCTTGTCTTTTCATAGGCCGTTTTCGAAATGAAGGCTTAGACTCGGGCTCAGGCTTCGGTCATATTTATCTTACTCGTTAATACCTTCACAGCCATCTAAAAACAATCCTTTAGCCCCAGTTTCTCGATGAATACTCTGTACCTATCAAGCCATACCCTGGATTTTCAGGTTTTGTCAGATGGAGACGAAGCCTGAGCCCGAGCCAGAGCCTAAGCCTTCATTTCGAAAACGGCCATAACTGATGACTGCAAGGTTGCGGAGGGACTTTTATGTAAGATGGATGTTGGTTTGTGTGTATCACGTGATACTCCAGTCAAATCTCAGGCTGCAGCCCGCCTGTGCAGATGATATGACCAGGCCAACGCCTGTGTACATTGGAAGCCAGGTGGCTGCGCGCACTGCTTCAGAATCGGACTTGCCGGTGCCGACCGTACGCCCTTAAGCGCTGGGTCCCAACCTTTGGAAGGTCCTGGGTCCCACTGGGTTGGCGCCGTCGACGTTGATGGCGATCTGCTCGCCCCGGCTCCTGTCGTAGGTGGGGTTCTGTGTCTCCAGGCCAAGCTCCAACTCAACCTGCACAGGCACAAAATGATACAAAGCGAAGAATTCTAATCTTCAACAGCATTGCAAGCGCCCCATTTCCATGTGATGCCCTATTTGACCAATTTGACCCCGGTCTTCGTGGATGTAGCCATGTCTGGGGGGCTCTTAGTCTCACAAACTACCCCTTTGTGTATACTAAATGTATCAGTAACCTGATAGGTACACACACAGCATTGTGCAGGGCTCGAATTTCAGAAAGAAAAATGTACTAGACAACAGGTCTAGTAACTGAAGACTCTTACTGGACCTGAACTATTTTTACAAGACCTGTGCTATAAATAATAAAATAAAAACCCACCAATGTTGCACGCAGTGAAAGGAATACCATTAGCAAATGCTGTTTACTTGTACAGGTCAAAATCAAAGTTATATTGAGTGCCATTTTCTTCATTGTGCAAAAGAAAAAAACACTAGACACCCGGTCCAGTGCAGTCACACTCGGCACTAGACCGACGATGAAATCACTAGTCTCGGTCCACGGTCTAGTGGATATTTCGAGCCCTGGAGTGTCTACACCATAAAGCAATAGTCTCCTACCGGGAACTTACCATTCTCCTCTTGGGCTTGATTCTGGCAGCCAGGTGCTCAAATTCATCGTATGGCATAGTGGAGGGACGCACAGGGTACTAGACCGAGGTGAAGAGAAGAAGGCACAATGTCAGTCTATGGCCATTTATGAAATGAAGGCTAAGGCACGGGCTTAGGCTTCAGTCATAATTCAATTACCCACTACAATATCGCAGGCATCTAAAAACAAGCGTTTGGCCCCAGTTTCTTGGTGAATACTCTGTACCTAAACTACCTATCAAGCCAACAAACCTTCAAAATCGGAAACGAACCACAACCTGGATTCTCAGGTTTTGTCAGACGGAGACGAAGCATAAGCCCGAGCCTAAGCCTTCATTTCGTAAATGGTCTATGGTGTTAAGGTTTAGGCCTTGTCAATGTCTCAATTAATTGTACCACTTGAATAGCCTCTGTGGCTCTACCATTTGGTAGGGCTTGCTTGTTCTGGTAGCAGTACCCACCAATGGGTTCAAATCCATTAGGTTCTCATACCAAAATGACTTTTTGGGCTTGACTGGTCCATGTACAAAATGACCTGGTACAAAAAGACCTGGTACAAAAAGACCTGGTACAAAAAGACCTGGTACAAAAAGACCTGGTACAAAAAGACCTGGGTACAAAAAGACCTGGTACAAAAAAACCCGGGTACAAAAAGACCTGGGTACAAAAAGACCTGGGTACAAAAAGACCCGGGTACAAAATGACCTGGGTACAAAAAGACTTGGGTACAAAAAGACCTGGGTACAAAAAGACCTGGGTACAAAAAGACCTAGGTACAAAAAGATCTGGGTACAAAAAGACCTGTTTGTGACAATTCGGATACAAAGTGACTTGGGTATGACACTATGAAGTGACCTGCTCCACTCGGTGACACAATACTAAGTTACTAGTTGACAAGATGTTTGTAGAAAAGAAAATAGGAGAAAAACTACCTGAAATAAATATAAGTTCTCCGCTAGACCCTTGGACAAGTAGACATCCACCTGTGGTGAGCCAAAAACAAAACAGGCTTTATTATTCTTATTCTTAATTCTGATATAATTGGAGGTGCAATGCCACAATGCAGTTTTATCAAAGGCGTCATACATTATCTTCAATCAGTGGTTTATTAATATTTATAGGCCTACTACTTTTTGAACAATTTTGATATCATCAAAACTTAATTACTTACACCTGTTTTGGGGGAATTTTAGTAGCGGTAACCGTAACCCTCATCCTCCCGCAGGTCTGCGAACTGCGGGAGGATGAGGGTTACGGTTACCGCGATTGTATGCCTTTTGCCTTGGTAAAATCAATGGAAAACACATAATGATAAACGCTGCTTGTTGTTACATAATACAATAACACAACATTACTTTTGCTGCTCAAGGACTTTTTGTAAATCCAAGGATGTCTTTCCAGGAGTCTGACGAGTCGGAGTCTGACTCTCACTCTGTCTCTGAGCCGTAAATGCGTAAATCTGTCATGTCTAATGACAATGTAATGTTTGGGCCACAACCACGAAGCCCTTCATGGAGGTGTCCGTAACCAACTCGGTCCGTAACCAACTCGGTCCCTATTGCTATTGGAAAATGTGCACAAAAAAACTGTTGGTCCCGGACCGAGTTGGTCTTAGACTGACGGTACGAGTTGACTGGGAGTGGGAGTTTTTTACGGACCGAGTTGACGTGAAACCCTTCAAGTTCAATGGCTGTAGTTGTATACAATCTGTTCCACGGTCTAGGCATGGTACAGTTTAATGATTGTACACTACTCACTTAGTTGCGGCATGGTTGCGGTGACCGGTGACAATGACAGTAACTGTAACCCTCATCCTCCCGGCGGTCGGAGACCCGTGTCGGCTCCGACCGCCGGCAGGATGAGGGTTAACTTACGGTCACCGCAACTGGTAATTCATGCACAGTGTTCGGCTTTATTAGCGGCCTTTACCTCGTCCACGACTGGGTCTTCGTCGGTGTCCGACATCGTTGCGTTTGCGGCTCTCTTCTCCTCACATTACATCACATTTCGGTGCCAAACCTAGAATCAACTTTCCTCAATGCAGGATCTGTGTAGTACAGAGTAGTGGCATGCTTGCTCTAGCGGTAGTGATCAATAGCGCCCTCTACCGCCACACATGCACAGAAATTATTTCTGAAAGGCACATGTACATGTACATGTACACGTACATGTACAAAGTACATGTGCATGTACATGTACAAAGTACACATGTACATGTACATGTACATGTACAGTACATGTACAAAGTACATGTACATGTGCAAAGTACATGTATGATCGATATATCCATAGGTACATTGATATTGTACTGTAAAGTACGGAATTAACAATTTGGTAGAAATGAAAAGAAAAGAAATGGCTTGAGGAAGGGCTGAGAGTAAAGACTTGGAGTAAATCAACGAAAACTTATAAATGTTTGAAGAAAAAAAATTCCTTGGCAGCGGTGGGATTCGAACCCACGCCATCGAAATGACTGGTGCCTTAAACCAGCGCCTTAGACCGCTCGGCCACGCTACCACACGACAATACTTTTGAAACGTAAAAATATATAGTATATTGCTACCTAAACGGCGCTAAAAAATATTTTGTAGGTCTGTTTGGACTAATTTCTACCCATTTAGAATGATTGGAGACTTTCTAATTCAAGGAGGAACAATGACAGTGTACAAACCACTTTTTAAATAAAAGCGAATTAATTTATGAACAACGATCGAACAAGCCTAGCCGGCCGGCCTGGTAATGCACAGTGGTAATGCACTAATGGACTACAAAATGTACACAGTGTACCATGATTTCTGACCATGATTACAGCAGTAACTTCAACCAGTTAACCTCCATTCTTTCTACCTGCAAGAGGATCCAAGCTTCAAGTCAGTCCACGACTTCTTTTATCAGATGTCAGTAACCATGCTTCGGCAATTTCCCCAGACATTAGTGCGGACACACAGGGCCATATCGCGCTCGTGTGTTGCCCACGGAGAAGGCTTCAAAAGTGCGTACAGTTTGGAGCGACTGTACCCCCAGAGCAACCCCGACATCACGGCCTGCACACACTCCCAAGAAGTGAGGGAGGGACTCATTTGGAAATAATTTCTTTTCAATACCACTATTTTAATTTTAGATAATTAATACTTTTATACTTTTATAGATACAAATATTCATTCGTTTTTACTTCATGCAATTCTTCAGGGGTGTTACTGTTTGGTTTAGTCCGAGTAACTTGGACCATGGAGGAATGCTTGGACCCGACATGCCGACAAGTCACCCTTTTTTATCGAATTTTGAAATTTTCAAAATCTCAAAATTTCAAAATTCGATAAAAAAGGGTGACTTGTCGGGTCCAAGTTAGTCGGACTATGTTTGGTTGTAATTTGTATTCATGTTTCTGTTTCAAGACTTTTTGTTTTCGCAGTGGCTGTTGTTACGGCAGTCGTCCGTGTGGTTCCCTGACTTGATTGTATTTCGTCAGCATTGCAGGCTGGTTGAACCAGTCTATTAGCTGATAGTCTGGTTCCAAGAGCTAAACATCCTGACAAATACTGTGAAGTCAGGAACCCACACGGACGACTGCCGTAACAACAGCCACTGCGTTTTGTTTTCTTTTCAATTTTGTTTTGGATTTTGTGCTTGAGCCTTGAGCAAGTGCCAGTTGTTTACCTGAAATTCTTTCCAATACCACAGTTTTAATATTTAAATTGTCATTTGCCTTTACTTTAAATAGGCCGATCCTTCACATCCTTTTCTGTTTGTACTGACTGTTTGTGTTTGTTTTCTGTTGTTTTGGATTTTGTGCTTGAGCAAGTGCCAGTTGATTACCCGAGGAATTTATTTTCATACCATACATTAGGCATTACCACTGTTTAAGTTTTAATACTCGACTCGATACAAATAGTAATTCACTTTTACTGCAGGCATGGTTGCAGGCAATCTTTGTTTACTGTAGTCCGAGTAACTTGGACCCTTACAATTGCCCTATAAAGTATAATTTTTTTTTTAGGAGATCGGGCGATATATTTATGAAAAATAATCAACATTAATCACAATTTAATCGTCCCTTTTGTCATTTTTATCAATTGCCAGGCAACCAGATCAAGTGACACATTTGATGGCCTCATTCCTGTGGGTAAGTTCTTCTATATACAATCGTTAGATTCATTGAAAATCAAAAGGTTTCTAAAATCCAACCCTACTTACATGTAAGTCAGGAACAACAATACAAGTAGAAAATCCTAAGAAAGTATCACCTTGTTTTGGTCATTTTAAATTTATTTGAATGCAAATTGCAATAGACTGATTGCATGACCAATGTTTACATGCCATCACGTGACTTATTTATAGTGGGTATTTTTTCATCTCATTTGGCACAGAGCAGTGATGGAAAATGTACAAAGAAGAATGTGGACAATATGATTACAAGTCTTCTTTGCTCATTTCCACTCTTGTTCTGTAGCAAATGAGATACCCACTTTAAGTCACGTCACTCACGTGATGGCATGTAAACAGTGGTCGTGCAATTGGTCTCTATTTGCTGATTTGGGTACCGACTGGCCGGATGAATTCCAACGTTTGCCAAACCACTGCAGTGCAGCCAAGAGTCACACAAGCTTTTGTGCAACTTCACAGAAGTTCTGGTACAGTTTGTGAGAAATGTGGTTCTTGAAATTACCTTGGCTCAATGTCTATTTCAGTCTTACACTTACAAGTGCATAGAAATGAGGTTCTGGTAAATTTCTTTCCTGGTCTCTGCAGGCAAGCTTACAGTGAAATACAGCTGCAGCAGTGGGCCGGGCGGTCAGAATGTCAATAAGGGTGAGTGTAATGGCGGTTCTTATCCATCTCTCAATCAGACATGACCTTGGATCAATCAGACCTCAATCTTTACCAATATTTGAGGGCGGAGAGTCTCCAAAAACGCAGCCTTTATTCAAGGCGCACGTGGCAAACTTTTGAGTCGCACTCGCAGTGTGGCCTGTGCATTGAATTGCTTTTTTTTTTTTTTCATGTGGCTTTTCCTATCAAGTGCACACCAAGGCGGACGTCCGATTTCATGTGGAAACGGCTAGCTGGCTCCCCACCCCTGTGCGACAGAGCATTCTAGAAAGGGTGAGTAGTACCAACCAACCCGGTTTGTGCAAGCCCTTCATTTCTATTTTCTAGATATAAGATGTTTGCGTTGAGGTGAATGTAATTCAATGAGGGTTTGCCCTGCTCTATGTAACAAGCACCGAGTGTTCAGTGTTATGCCCGATGCCTGATTGAAACAAAATTCAGGCAGCTCGAGTAACCATCGTCTCGGTTACTTTGACCAAAATGAGTCCAGTGGAAATGCGGCCATAGACAGATCTGAGTCTGGGATAGCCCCTCATTTATTGGAGATCGCTGCGTATGGACCAGCACCAGACCGTAGTCTGTTCAGCTGTACCCAGGGCTACCTGGTCAAGGTTGTAGTGAGGGGAGGGTTGGGGTTGACCAGTGTTCCATGCTCCTCAGGAACAGCAGGATCTATTGTTGTGTATTAAGCCGTGTCCGCATTGGACTTATTTTTTACCGAGCCCGTGGGTAACATTCCAATGGGTAAATCTTCCCGGCGTCCGCACTTGGACTTTTCGACTCGGGTAAACTAACCGAGACGATGGGTAAAACTAACCGACTCATGTACATGTGCATGTACTGTAGGTACACAAACACGTTGTTACCCTGTGCCTGCACGAGTCTTGCATACAGTAACGTAACGTGCGGGGCGTCGGATGTGGTTTTTTACCGAGTCGTTTACCAAGACGTCGTGTCCGGATTGGACTTATCGACTCGGTTAAACTGACCTAGTCAATTTAACCGGGCAGAAGTTGGTCGGTTAAACTACCCACTGGAGTCGGGTAAGTTACCTGGGAGGAAAACTTCCTGGGCTGTCCGCACTGGACTTAAAATGGTCAATTTACCCATTTGCTCGGTAAGTTTACCCATTTTAAGTCCAGTGCAGACGCGGCTTTAGTCACACCTAACTATCTTGACCCCCCTTGCCTAGTAACCTTCAACCCACTTCAGCCCACTACTTCTACATGACTCAATTATCCTGGACCCATTCCACTGACCACTGACCACTTTCCTAGAAACCTTCTGACTAGACGTCCTGCATTGAAACCTGTTGACTAAGAACTCTATCCTCCATCATTTAAGTATTGAATTATAATTATAGGTCACCTATTTCTTTTAGACCACACCCCCAGGCCCCAACTCCTTAGACTAGCTATATAAATGTGAGGACCACTCTTGCTCAGAGTAGAAGAGAGAGTAAGAGAGACGGCAGAAGAGTATGTTTATGGATCAGAGTTGGAGTACAATTGCTAGATGCTGCGTTAAATGTAATAAATGAATGCTGTATATCGTTGCCACTACATGAAAGTGAACTTAGTCCAATGTGAAAAGCGTGAAAGTCTGAAGAGTAAAGCCTCTCTGATCCCAGAACACAACACTATGTCTTCAAGGCTTTCTACAAACGTGCAGAGGTTTTCTACATGTTTTCAGCCTTAAGGGAGGGGGGGGGGGTCTTCAGACAGGATCTGATGGAGGAGCTATTCTTGCTTTGAGAAAGTGTCCCTGAAAGATCCAGACGTTAGAATAGTCCGTTAGAATAGTCAATGTCGTGCTTCCATTTGTCCCTCGTGTAGAAAACCAACCAGATCAACAAGGCGGGAGAGCTGATCGTCACGTCGGAGCGGACGCGGTCCCAGGCCACCAACTTTGCCGACTGCCTGCAGAAGATCCAGGACATCGTGGCCGAGGTGCAGCGCAAGCCGCGGGAGGTGTCGGAGGAAGACAAGGCCGTGCTGAGAATGAGGTACGCCAAGATATCAGAAGTCACTGAAATTTTGAAGGAGTTTCCGAATGAAAGAACTTGGGGGGGGGGGGGTTTCGCTGGTACACTTCTGTCGAGCGATCGATTCTTCACACGCGAACCTTTTTCTCGCGCTCGAACCACACGAACACGACCCAAGAACGCTGCACTCGGAAACAGGATCACACAGCACCACACCACCTCTCCGCCAGGGTTGTTCACTAACAGCCGAGAACGTGCACACCCTAACCCGACCTTTAGAGCCATCCCTATCAGTCATCTTCAGTCCTTGACGGCATGGGATAGGAAGAGTCACTTTTAATACTGTAAAAATCTTGAGAATGCTTCTTGAAAAGTCTGGTCATTGCCTTTGCACCTTTCATTGCGTAGTGGTGATACTTTAGCAGTGGGGGGGGGGGGGCAGTGTGTTAGCGGTGTATGGCCTGAAGTCGGTCAAAGTGACTGCCACTGTTGTGTAGAAACCGTGGTCTCAACCACTCTTTCGCTTTTTGTCAATCTTGGCAGGGCCGAACAGAACAATAGGCAGAGATTACGGAAGAAGAGAATGCACTCCGCCACCAAGAATGACCGGAAGGTCATGTTTGAGTAGTCCCATCGGCAGAGGACGATGAAACCCGTGGTTGGATCTGGTGGCAGCAACAGGCAATGGAGAAATAAAAGTGAAAACCAGGTGTAACCACTGCTGGATGTCGAGGACATTTATCTGTTTAGTCCTGACTGGCCATTGCTGACTTTGGACAGAGAACATTTGCCGTCGGTCAAGCCACTGGAAAACCTCTTGAGGCATCCTGATCTGACGGTCACACAACCCAAGAGGAGGCTTTGTTACGTACCTCAAGAGGATTGAGCATTGTCGTCTCGAGAAAGTCTCATGCAGGCCTTCTCAAAGGACTGTTTAACAGTGTGTTCATGAACTGAGCTCCATCCTCATTAAATGCGATGGCATGCCCCTTCCTCTAGTCCACACACAGCTGGCCCATCGGTAGCCATTATCGCTTGTCAGTCAAGAGTGGTGCCTGATTCCATGCCGTGTGCAATCCATACTGGTGAATATGCTCGAGCTCTATTTGCAGTTAATGGACGGTAGTGTTGCTATGCCATCTTCAGAAAGCTCTTGGACAAATTCAAATAGGAAGTACTAGTGCATGTGTGTTTTAAAGCCAAGGGGAAGATGTGTCAACAGGAGTGGATTCAAGGGGAGAATGAATAAAATACTGTATAACTGAGCTGATGTGCTGTGGATTTACTGCTTTATTTGGTTGTTTTTGTGTTGTTGGGGGGAAAAAACAGACATTTTTAGTGGAGAGGGATTTTAACACGAGACCTCTGGTTTGAAGGTAGGGTACACCGTACACCATTTGCAAAGGTCAGTTGCTTCCATAGTCCATACTTTATCAAACTCAATGTATAGATAAAATAAAACCTGCTTTACATGTAGTTTTGGCTCAATCTGCCAATCATGCCATGAGAAAACAGAATGTGGAAATGAAATTAAATGCTTACAAAACTTATTTCAGACCTAGAGGGGAAGGAACTACATGTAATTGTTTCAATGGTTGCTTCACAAAGCAATCATCCTCAACGTGGAAAGTCTGTGCTGGCGTCATCTCTTTTGCATAGAGAATGGTTCTGGAAAAGAGCCGGTAACTCAACGTGTGCCCTCTGCTCTTCATCTCATTATCCCTGTCTGTGGTCCCAACGATATGCCGAGGGGACATACTCCACCCAACGAAGGCCTCCGTCTACCGCCGTCACCTACCCGTCGGCCCTTCCCCCTTGACGTTGTAGTTCCTGACCTTGGATGCCTTGGGCCGCTGGGCTTTCTTGGGCTGCGGTCGGCTGGGGGCTGGGGCCGGGGCAGGCCGCTCCTTGTCCCTCTGCTGTCTGGCCTGCAAGGGAGCTCCCTGGCCCCTGACCCCTAGACGGTCCTCGCCGTCGTCATGACGTCCCTGGGATGGGGCTGGGATGCTGGACACCGGCTCAAACTTGTCCGTCCCTGTGTGCCAAAGCAAACGGAAGAGGCTAAGCAGGCAATCATCGAGCAGGCAATCAAGCGCATGATGATCAAGTTGCACAGACACCTGGGAAGTCAAAGCAAGTGGTCATGCAACTGATCAAGAGAGCAAACAGAGAAGCAGTCAAGCACACAATCAAACAAGGGACCAAGTGGTTGATCAAGTGAGCAAACGGGCAAGCTAATCAAGCACACAATCAAGTGTGCAACCAAACAAGGGACCAAGTGATTGTTCACTTGGCAAACAGGCAAGCTAATCAAGCACACAATTAAATGTGCAATCAAACAAGGGACCAAGTGATTCATCAAGTGAGCAAATGGGCAAGCTAATCAAGCATACAATCAAACAAGGGACCGAGAGGGTGATCAAGTGAGCAAACAGGTAAACTAATCAAGCACACAATCAAGTGTGCAATCAAACAAGGGACCGAGAGGGTGATCAAATGAGCAAACAAGTAAGCTACCGGTAGTCAAGCACACAAACAAGCATGCAATCAAACAGCCAAGCAGTCAACCACACAATCAAGCAAGCGATCATGTGATCAAACAAGTGACTTTTTAAAGCTCTCCAGGGAATGAATACTGCATATTATGTATGAGAAAGGCTGTGGGTCAGTGGGATGTGAGGTTTGAGGATGGGGAGTGGGTAATACCGTAATACATGAGGGCCTGGGGCGTGGGGCTCCTCATGAATGTGGGGCTACGGCCTTCATCCAGGATCCGCCATACGTCCTGGAGAGACTCGCCGCCGTACGAGGACATTGTCAAGGGGACCGAGTCGCTGCTGGTGCCTCCTGGGGACTGATCCTGGCCCTGCTCTGAAGGCGCGTTCCTACGGGGTCCAACATTAGCCCTTGGTCCTGCTGTCACAGCGCACCAATGGGACACCACAGAGAGAAAAGAAATGTCAAGAACAAACCAACTTAGCCAAATTAAATAATCCACTTTTAATATGTACAGTGTACATTATACATGGACAGGAGGGAGGGATTATGAAGACCTCCGATTAAACTCTTGTTTGTATCTGAATGAAAGTAGGGGAGTGATCCCTGGAGATATATGGCAGTTAATGCTTGACTTGCTTCTGACTGGCACCCCCACAACGGCTAAAGACTAATTGACTATTAGGGGAGGCCACCATCTAAGGGCTGGATAGATCAGATGGAAGAGCACTGGTCTGTTAATCCAGAGGTCTCGGGTTTAAGTCCCAGTCAAGTCAAAGTTTTCTTCAGCAATTTATCAATTTTTTTCTTGTATTGTTTAAAATGTTTTCGTCATTTTTTCTTTTCTTTCTTTGCCCGCCAATCAAGTTTCCGCCCATTCTCGCTCGCCTACCAATCTCTTTCTCTAGAGACCGACGGCCGTTGTGTGCATCCTTCTCCACTACCTCCGCTGGGGACGAGGAGGAGGAAGAGGAGGGCGAGGATAGCTGCACCTGAATGACTTCCGATGTTTCCTGATCCCTCTGCAAGCCTCTCTTAGCAAACTGCAATTCCTATCAAACGAGAAACAGTAATACATGTGGCTATAACATGATGCTTGCATCAGGGAGAATGTAATTATTCAATGAGGGCTTGCCTTACTCAACGTGATGAGTGCTTAGTACTTTGCCCGATGCCTGATGAATTTGTTTGAAAAAAAAAGAAAGCAGGTTTTTAAGAGTCAGTATCAGGAGCTCCATGTATGTGTGCCTTGTGTGGTAAAAGACTGTTCCACTGTTTAGCAGCTACAGGCTGTTCCCCCATAGAGTTGTATGTTATTTCCAGAAATAGCCAAGTACCAGCACATTGTACAGGGAAACTCATTTAGCAAATTCACAGGCTATGGCTTCAAATAAAGGAGTCTATGGAAGCAACTAGCTTGCAGCTACAAGCCGTTCCACATAGAGTTGTATGTTATTTCCAGAAATAGCCAAGTACCAACACTTTGTACAGGGAAATCCATTAAGCAAATTCACAGGCTATGGCTTCAAATACAGGAGTCTGTGGAAGCAACTACCGGGGTAGCTACATGTAGTAAGCCACAAGCCGTTCTCCATGGACTCCTGCGCTAGATCAAGCCGTAGCCGATGAAACCATGCCAAGGTTGTCGGTTACCTGCTTAGTGAGGGCATACTGCAGCTTCTCCAGGTGGCCCAGTTTGCTGTCGATGGCGCGGGCCAGTCGACCGGCCGTGGCGGCCCCGGCATTGGCCCCGGCCTCGTCCGGGCCGGCGACCCCTGACCCCTTGGGCCCGCGGACCGGCCCCGCCTGCCGGGCCAGCTCCGAGCGCAGCCGGTTGCCAAGGTGAATCAGCTGCTGTCGCTCGGCAGCCAGGCGACTGATCTGCTGTGCGGCGCTCCTCAACTTGGCCTTCAGCTGTCCACAAAAAAATTTGAACCTAACTTGGCTCAAACGCTGACTTCACAAAGTGCACTGCGTACAACGCAGCCCTAACACTTCAGAAATCAAACATGGTTGTGGTATTTGTAAGGTTGGGCTAGGGTTCTGAGTACCACATAATTATTACAAAATTCACTAAGGTAATATGCACAAATGTTGCAAACTGCTTACTGACTAAAATGACCAAAGAGCAAATATCAAAAATTAGGAGGGCCTGACGTTTTGATCCTAGCAGGACCTTTCTCTGCCGAGCTGCCACTTGTGGAGTTGGCAGAAGAGGATCTTGCGGGACTTTTTGCAATGAAAGAAGTAAGCAAATGTATAAAGCTTGGTATCAAAGTAAAGATAAGTCTGCTGTCTATAAAAAATTGTGCTGAACATTATTCTCCAAACGCAATTTTTTTGGCTTCAAAACAAGCATTGAAAACACCCCTCTCTATAAGCGCAGTGTTGTGCAACACAATCCGGTACAGCCGCCGATTTCAAGAAAAGATGCGTAAGTCACGCAACGTACAAATGCTGCGTAAGTCTTGTGTCACAATGGCTCTTCTGTGCACTATTTAGAAAAGACAGCAAAATGTTGCATAAGTTACACAACAAAATGTTGCGTACGCAACATTTGAAGTTTCGTGAAATCGGCTGAGGGCTGTACAGGGTTCAAAAAGAATGCAGTCACACATAAGCGGAAGCCAATAAACAATGCGGTATGCAAAGGGTTAAGAAAGGTCCAGCAAGGATCAAAACGTCAGGCCCTCCTAATTGTTGACATTACAGAATTCAATTTGGAAACAAAATAGCCAGTGGGCTCGAGGTCAAATGCCAGTCCACTACAATCTTCTTTACCGTTTTTCGAACTGTTCTAAAAGAATTTTTTGGGGGGTTTCCAACCCAAGGAAGAAGATAATTTAATCAGTGGGATTTCTTTTAAGTTGCTATGGTGACCTTACCACTGGATCGCTGCCACTGTCGCCTTGTGCAGCCAGCTGCTTCTTCAAGAAGTGAATCTCATCTTGTAGTTTCTGTACCAGGGTGGGCTGTCGGAAATTAGCAGAACAAATGCTGCTTTCAATGGTCAACCTCTCGACTTGGGCAGGGCTTTAGAGGGAACGGGTGTCAACAACTCGGGTCTGTGTTCAAGGTCTTTGTTCTACAATGGTGCCTTCCTGACACCAGGGTCTTTTTCCCTTCAAAATCTAGCTTTTTTTTCAAAAGCTGAAAAACACAGGTTGGGAGGGGGGCGGGGCGGGTTCTTTGTTGAGGTTGAAGCTTAGGAGTCTGTTTTCTTCAAAACAGGATTCATTATCTTCAGAACTGAAATCAAAGGCCTCCCATTTTCCATGCATCATCTTTTAAAAATTGGATTCAAGATTCAAGATACTTTATTGTCATGTAAAAAATTCTTTTCCACATAAAATTTGCTCTCCAAATATTGCAGGAAAGTAAGAGATAAACTATCAGACGCATGATAAACTAAATTACCAAGTGCATAAATTGGATGAAAGAAGGTGAGACAAAGCTTGAGCCTGAGACTGAGCCTAAGCTTGGGTTTACTCAGGCACTGTGCCAGAGCCAGAGCCACAGGCAGAGTAAGAATCAGAATCAGAGCCGGAGCAAGAGCCATAGCCTGAGACAGAGCCAGAGACAGATCAAGAATCAGCATCAATGCCAGAGCCAGAACTTACAATTTCGACTTGGCTGTAATGTTTTCAAAATAATTTCATGTTCTCTACTAGAGAGCAAAGGATAACACCCAGCCTGAATGCTGTCCACTCACCTGACTGTGGATCCCACTAGGAGGGTGCTTGGTGGCTAGGTCCATTTTCAGGGCCGACACCTACACATACACACAAGGGGCAAAGTAGAAATAAGGTCCTTCCATCAAAGAAAATGTATTGAAAATCATACAGATAAACTTAACCACTATATGCTAAGCCATTTTTCACTGCCTACAACTGCCATACGGGGGATTTCAAATAGTGTGGCATTTTCCAAAATTTACCAAACAATCAGGAATGATAATTATCTTGGGAATAGATCAGCCTCTAGACAACTCCTGATGACGGGCAGAGTACAAAGTTACCCGAAATGTTGAGTTACCGGCTCTTTTCAGAGCCACACTGGTGTCACATGGTGTTACATGGTGTCATCGCAAACTTTCCACTTTGACCCATGGAACCTCAACACAGGGCATCCACAACATACGTGTACCAAAGCTCATCCCCTGAGGAAATTATCAGCTGCTACCTCAGACTCACACAAAGTCCAGGCAATAACCCTCTAGGTTGCCGCTACCTGATTGCCCAGTGAGGTGGCCTCCAGGTTGGTGCGCAGACCTCCCTTGTAGTACTCGTCCGCCTCCCTGCGGGTCTCGGCCAGCTCCGCCTCCAGGCCGGCCGCCCGCTGCCTGAGACCGGCGGCCTCGGTGGCGTGGCGACGGGCCGCTGTGGCCAACTCATAGCGTAGCTGCTCTATCTCACTCTGGTGCTGGTAGGGCTGTACCATGGCAACAGAGGGAGGTCAGGAGATCAGGAGGGAGGTCAGGAGGTAAAGAGGGAGGTCAGGGGGTAAGGAGGGAGGTCAGGGGGTAAGGAGGGAGGTCAGGAGGGAGGTCAGGAGGGAGGTCAGGAGGTCAGTAAGGAGGAAGGAGGTCACAAGGTCAGGAGGGAGGTCAGTAGGTCAGGATGGGGTCGGGAGGGAGGTCAGGAGGGAGTCAGAAGGGAGGTCAGGAGGTCAGGAGGGGGTCGGGAAGGAGGTCAGGAGGTCAAGAGGGGGTCAGGAGGGAGGTCAGGAGGGGGTCGGGAGGGAGGTCAGGAGGTCAGGAGGGGGTCGGGAGGGAGGTCAGGAGGGAGGTCAGGAGGGAGGGAGAATGTGAGGGAGGGAGAATGAATGATGCAGTTAGTGAAGGGTTTGGAAGACAGGAGGACAGGTGGCAAGATGGACAACAGCAAATCATTCTAATATTACCAAATGAAGCCATACCAACAATTTGGAAACTGCTGAGGGGTAATAAATGAAAGATTTCAAATATTGAAGGCAATGATGGGGTTAAGATACAGAAATCAGCTACAGGTATACTGCCAACTTGTTTGTTTGTGATGGTGCAGGTGGTAATAGAGGTAAATCGGGGGATTTATAATTTTTTTCCATCAACCATTTTCAGACTGCAAAATACACCTTTCCTCACTAGTTTAAGGAATTGTGAGTGCAGATATGCCTTTTCCACCCAGGGAAAATCCTGTCGGCTAACTTATACTTGTAGTGGGGGGTAGACAGCAGGACTATCAGTGTTGCTGCTACGTGTGAAATCCTAGATGGAGAGATAGGGCTGGGTCCATACCTTGCCCTGCAGCTGGCTCAGGCTGCCTTCCAGGTGAGCGATGCGGGCCTGCTGGCGCTGGACCTGGGCCGACAGCGACACCTTCTCCGCCCGCAGCGCCCCGACGGTGTCGTTGAGGGACTGGACGTGGCTGCGGATGTAGGCGTGGTCCCCGGCGGCGGCGGAGGCTCCGGCCTCCTCCCTCGCCGTCTCTGCCCGGGCCTCTTCTTGAGCCTCCAGCTTGGCCTCCAGTTCGCGGACTCTCAGCTTGAGGTTGCGGCCTTCTTGCTCTAAGATCTTGACGTACTCTAGAGAGAAAAAAGAAAGAAAGTCAAACCAACCAAGGAAAAACTGACTAGGAAACTTTTGAACAAATTGAAAAATGTTCCCCTTCCCCCTTCCTTTGTGTACATGTATCTGTTTTGTCCTTGTCACTCTGCCTGTGAGAAAGGTCCTGCTAGGATCAAAACGTCAGGCCCACTAAATTTTTAAATTGAAAAATTGGCAGAGAAAACTTTGACTGGACAGGGACTTCAACCCGAGACCTTTGGATTAACATACCAGTACTCTGCCACCTGAGCTATCCAGAATCCTACCCATGCTGCCTGAGGTTTTTTCCTCAGGCAACGGCAAAAGCACTGGGCACTCGGTGCTTATCACGTCGAACAGGGCAAGCTCTCATTGAAGTGCAACTGCATGTCTTTTGCCCGAACCCCCCCCCCCAAATGATTAACTGACTTTTTCGCGGTTTTGTCTCTGAAATCGACTTGGCTATCCCCCACTAACTTAAACTTTATACTTCACTTTGTAGCACCAGTGTTTGGACTGGCAAATCGTCAAGGCAACTGCCAATTTTTTCAAAACTTTCTTGGTGAGGGAGGAACTCTTATCCACTTTGTGGGGGGACCCCTATTAAAGGCATTTCCTTTTTCGAACTTCCAGGGCGTACCTTCTGTGATTGGTGGACCGTTGGTGTTGTTGTCCCCAGTTGCCGTGGCAGCCGGGCTGCGATTGGTCAGGGTGGGGGCGGGGGTGGCAGTCCGGCCCTGTCCCAGGCCCTCCATGTCCTCCCTCATGCTGTGGATGACGTCCCGCAGCATGGCGTTCTCCTCCTGGAGCGCCTGCAGTTGCTCTGAGCTGCTGCTGCTGTGGGCTGCCGCTGGCTGTCCTGCACTGTCTTCCCTCTACAATCATTTCCAATCATCAATCTTTTTTTAAAAATTTCAACAATTCACACACATTTATTTTTCATTCATGGCTTAAAATTTAGTGGGCCTGATGTTTCGATTCTAGCAGGACATTTCTCAAAGGCAGAGAGAAAGGTCCTGCTAGGATCGAAAAATCAGGCCCACTAAATTTTAAGATTTGCATTTTGGTAATTTTAGTAAGTAAGCGGTTTGCAACATTTGTGTATATCACTTTCATTCATGCCGTTTTAATGTAGGATAAACAAGCACAGTATGCCTTCGGTGATTAGATAAAAAACAAAGTTGACTGTACATGTATTTAGTATAGGTGATTCGTGTTTAAATACATTATGAGGCCACAGATGAAAGGCAAGACCTATTAAGCCGGAGCTTGAGTCAGGTACGCCTTGACAAAAAGGATAGGACAGTTAATGAGAGACAGACAGACAAACAAAGAATCCAGCTGATAACAAAAAGAGAAGCAGTTTAAAAAAAAAAAAAAAAAAAAAAAATCATTTTCATTAATTCTAAATGACTATTTAGTGACTTTGGTAATTTTTTTAAAATTTTCCAAGAATTTCCCAGGCCTGGAAAAAACCAAATTTTCTGACTTTCCCAAGGTTTTTCCCGTGACCGGAAATCGACTCACCTTGGCAACGTCTCTCTGCAGTGGGATGTTGTGCTTCCTTAGTGTGGCAAAGGCATGGTCCCGGTCGGCAGACAGGGCACGGATGTAGTCCTCCTGCTGGGCCATCTCCCGATCCTTCTCCGCCACAGATGCCAGCGCCTGCCGGTGAGAAGACGGATGGAGATGAGAGGTGAGCAGCCGATCCATTCCAGAGAATCCCGGAAGGAAAACGAAAAAAAAAAGTCATCCCATAATCATCTGGAGGATCACGGAAGGAAGACGGAAAAAAGGGTTATCCCATCATTACCTGCAGGCATAATTACCTAGAGGATCCTGAAAAGAAGAGGGGGAAAAAGGTCATCCCATAATAACATGGAGGATCCGGGAAGGAAGATGGAAAAAAAGGTCATCCCATAATAACCTGGAGGATCCCTGAATAAAGATGGAAAAAAAGGTCATCCTATAATAACCTGGAGGATCCCGGAAGGAAGACGGAAAAAGGGTCATCCGATAATAACCTGGAGGATCCCGGAATGAAGACGGAAAAAAAGGTCATCCCATAATAACCTGGAGGATCCCGGAAGGAAGATGGAAAAAAAGGGTCATTTGATAATTACCCGGAGGATCCCGGAATGAAGACGAAAAAAAAGAGGTAATCCCATAATTACCTGGAGGATCCCAGAAAAAAAGACCCCCCAAAAAAGGGTCATCTGATAATAACCGGGAGGAAAAGTCATTCCATAATTTCCTGGAGGCATAATTACCTGGAGGATATCCCGGAAGGAAGACGGAAAAAAAGAGGTCATCCCATAATTACCTGGAGGCATAATTACCTGGAGGATCCCAGAAAGAAGATGGAAAAAAGGGTCATCCCATAATAACCTGGAGGTTCCCCGAAGAAAGACGGAAAAAAAGAGGTCACCCCATGATTACCTGGAGGCAAACATTACCTCATCCCTGGCCTGGGTCAGTCTCTGGATCAGCTCCTCAGACTTGCTGTACTGGCCCCTCTCCAGGTCCTCACAGCGACGCTGCCAGTCCAGCTCTGCCTGGGTCCTGGATCTCTCCAGGCCTGCCTCTCTCTCCAAGGCCAGGGACAGCTCCTTCTTGTACCTGAGGCAAACAGAACGGGCAAACAGGAACCCAAAAGGCACTCAAACAGTCAAGTAAGCACTCAAATCAAGCAGTCAACTAAGAACTCAAGTGAATCAAATCAAGCAGTCAAATAACCATTAAAACAGTGAAACAGGCACTCATTCAAAGTCAAGCAAGGACTCAAGCAGTAAAATAAGCACCTAATCAAGCGGTCAAAATAGTATTCAATCAAACAGTCAAACGAGAACTCAATCAAACAGTCAAGCAAGCACTCAAACAGTCAAATAAGCACTTAATAGAGCAGTCAAATAAGCACGTAATCAGTAGTCAAATATAAAGCATTCAATCAAACAGTCAAACAAGCACTCAAACAGCACTCAAACGGTCAAATAAGCACTTAATCAGGCAGTCAAACACGGACTCCATCAGTTAAACAAGCACTCAATCGATCTGGGGAAAGGTCCAGCTAGGATCATATCTTCAAGCCCTCTACATTTTTGAAGACTGTTTGACTGCCAAGCCTGTTCAATGAGTGTTTGCCCTGCTCGATGCAATAAACATTGATGTGCTCAGTGCTTTGCCCGATGCTTTGCCTGATGCTTTGGCAAGCCCGTGCATGAATAGTACCTCTCCTCATCTTGTCTCCGCTGATCCAGCTCCGTCTTGAGTTTGTCCAGAGCGTTTTGGAGCTGGCTGATGGCCAGGTCTTTGTCCACTGTGCCCCTTGAGGTCTGGGCTAGCTGCTGGTTGGAGTGGCTCCTCACATCCTCAATCTGACCCTGCAGCCTGCAAGGACCAAAATAGATTGCTTTGGTCACACAGCTATTTTCACTGATTCCCCGTTGAGTTAACCCGTGGCCATTAACCCAACAGCCAAGTACCACTGGTGCCCTTCATTTGAACATGTGAAAAGTACAGTTGTCAACCAAAACCGGTTCCCGTTTTCATCATGTGACTGGTTCCCTTGGAGTCAATCCTAAACAACAGACACTGATTCCCTTGCAGTTGGGATAAGCCCACTGTAAACCACCCTCATTACCACTGGTTCCCTCTGAATCACAACATACCCACTGCAACTGGTTCCCTTGTAATCAGACCACATCCTCTGTCATTGGTTCCCTTAGAATCAGACCACATCATGTCACTGGTTCCCTTGGAATCAGACGACATCATGTGTCACTGGTTCCCTTGGAATCAGACCATATCATCTGTCACTAGTTCCCTTAGAATCAGTCCACATCCTCTGTCATTGGTTCCCTTAGAATCAGACCACATCATCTGTCACTGGTTCCCTTGGATCAGACCACATCATCTGTCACTGGTTCCCTTGGATCAGACCATATCATGTCATTAGTTCCCTTAGAATCAGACCACATCCTCTGTCACTGGTTCCCTTGGAATCAGACCATATCATCTGTCACTGGTTCCCTTGGATCAGACCATATCATCTGTCACTGGTTCCCTTGGAATCAGACCACATCATCTGCCACTGGTTCCCTTGGAATCAGACCATATCATCTGCCACTGGTTCCTTGGAATCAGACCACATCCTCTGTCATCGGTTCCCTTGGAATCAGACCACATCATCTGTCACTAGTTCCCTTGGAATCAGACCACATCCTCTGTCATTGGTTCCCTTAGAATCAGACCACATCATCTGTCACTGGATCCCTTGGAATCAGACGACATCATCTGTCACTGGTTCCCTTGGAATCAGACCACATCATCTGTCATTGGTTCCCTCAGAATCAGACCACATCCTCTGTCACTGGTTCCCTTAGAATCAGACCACATCATCTGTCACTGGTTGCCTTGGAATCAGACCATATCATCTGTCACTGGTTCCCTTGGAATCAGACCACATCATCTGTCATTGGTTCCCTTAGAATCAGACCACATCATCTGTCACTGGATCCCTTGGAATCAGACGACATCATCTGTCACTGGTTCCCTTGGAATCAGACCACATCATCTGTCACTAGTTCCCTCAGAATCAGACCACATCCTCTGTCACTGGTTCCCTTAGAATCAGACCACATCATCTGTCACTGGTTGCCTTGGAATCAGACCATATCATCTGTCACTGGTTCCCTTGGAATCAGACCACATCATCTGTCACTGGTTCCCATGGAATCTGGAAAATCAACCCCGCACCAATTGCCACCAGAACGATTGCCACTGGTGCCCTTGTGAATGCACGCACTCTACTCTCTGCACCCACCTGGCGATGACCAAGTCCTTCTCCTTGATGGTGTCCTGGTGGGCCCAGTCCGTCCGCCTCCTCTCCCCCTCTGCAGACTCGGCGGCCGCCCGCAGCCCGCGGATCTCCTCCTGCAACCTCAGCTCGGCCTCCCTGTGCCCGTCCTTCAGCTTCAGGACGGCGGCTTCCTTCTCGCGGGCGTAGCGGTCCAGCTCAGCGTGCCTTGTGAAGGGGGGGGGGGGATAGATCAAAATGGGGTTGTGATCATCTGAGGTATAAGGCCAGTTTGTGTATCAGTTACATTATCCATTGAGAGGTAAAACATTATTGTTTTGGGGGATATACAAAAATGTTGCAAACTGCTTACTGACTAAAATTACCAAAATGTAAATCTCAAAATTTAGTGTGCCTGACGTTTTGATCCTAGCAGGAGCTTTCTCAATGGCACTCTGCCTTTGAGAAAGGTCCTGCTAGGATCAAAGGCACTCTGCCTTTGAGAAAGGTCCTGCTAGGATCGTTTCTTACCATGCTACCCAACTAAGTCAGGCCCACTTAATTTGGAGATTGTTCTGGGGGAGTTACAATATCCGTTGCTAATCTATCATTTGTGGTTATCTATCGTCTTGGTCGAGTCTTCTCTCTAAAAAAGTGAAACAGGGACGGGGCTTTACTTTCTGTTGAAGTCTTCCAGAGCTCTCTGGAGGGTTTGCTCGGCTGCCTCCTTCTGGCTGTCCAGCTCGGCAATCCTGAGGAGGGGAAGGGAGGAGAAGGGAGGAGAGGGGAAGACAGTGATGGTACCCGGCTTAGCACTTTGGCCTGACTTGAGGCAAACGTAGACTGCTTGACGAGAGACATTTGAAAGAAAAGGCCGGCATACGTCGAGGGAGACAGCTTGAGTTCCGCGCCTTGAGCCCATGTCAGGAGACTGCTTGAGGTCTGTTCCTCGTGAGGAGACAGCTCGAGTTCTGTGCCTCGTGAGGAGACTGCTTGAGGTCTGTTCCTCGTGAGGAGATGGCTTGAGTTATTTGCCTCGCGAGGAGACGGCTTGAGTTCTGTGCCTCATGATGAGACTGCTTGAGGTCTGTGCCTCGTGAGGAGACTGCTTGAGGTCTGTTCCTCGTGAGGAGATGGCTTGAGTTATTTGCCTCGCGAGGAGACGGCTTGAGTTCTGTGCCTCATGATGAGACTGCTTGAGGTCTGTGCCTCGTGAGGAGACTGCTTGAGGTCTGTTCCTCGTCAAGAGACAGCTTGAGTAATTTGCCTCGCGAGGAGACGGCTCGAGTTCTGTGCCTCGTGAGGAGACTGCTTGAGGTCTGTGCCTCGTGAGGAGACAGCTCAAGTTATTTGCCTCGTGAGGAGACGGCTTGAGTTCTGTGCCTCGCGAGGAGACTGCTTGAGTTCTTCACAGGTTCGGTCTAGGGGTCAATTTCACAAAACTTATCCTAACCATGACCACTCGTTACCAAATTGCAGTGAAACAATATGAACCATTGTGACAACGATGGACTACTCATTGTAAGTTGAGCTACAATGGATTGTAAGGCTTTGTGAAATCGATGCCTGATTTGGGGATAACTTGCTTGCGGCCTTTGTCCCATGAAGGATGATAGATGCACAGTAAGCCAAGCAAGATTAGGCAAAGTGAAATGCCGGGAGGGTTTACCTGGCTTCTTGGAGGCTGGCCTGGTTGTGAAGCTCCCAGTCTTTCTGCTTCAGCTGCTGGTGCAGGTCCTGCAGAGAGGCGTCGGCGTTGCCCAGCTGAGAGGACGTCCTGTCGCTGGCCGTCCTGACCAACTCCAACTCCTTGGACAGGAGCTTCACCTGGGTAGTCAAAGCGACCGTAGGGGGGCAGAGAAGACAATCACATGAAGATTCATGACACAATGGTATAGATCGATTGCACCGGTAGCCATCTTTGGGGCCTAGTCTTTGTTCCTCTTGGATAGGCAAGAGTGCACTCTTTGTATCTGCATTGTCACTGAATTTTAATAACACTAGAAGGCCCCAAAGATGGCTGCCGGTGCATACGATCTATACAGGAGCTCTTCAGTCCCACCTGAGGGCTGGATAGCTTTGGTGGTTGAGGGCTTGGTAGCTCAGGGGTTTGAATGCTGGTTGGAGGCTGTTGAAAACAGAGGCCTCGGTAGTGGTACAAATTCTGGTCAGTTGAACTCTTTGGTTTTCCATTCATAATCATAGTCATCATCATTATCATTCTCGTTACAATCTTGCACAGAGTATCTGTCTCCAATCACCTCTTTCTTTGTAAATGTCAGAAGAAAGATGTTTGGACTGGACCAGTACAAGCGCTAGACCGGTTCGCCCATAGTCCACTATGGTAATTTTCCTATACTGGGTGCCAGACAGAATTTATAGGTCCTTCACAAATTCAATGGGATCCCAGCCATGCTCGAATGAGGACCATTGCTGATGATAATAGTCAGATTGCAGGTATCCAACCATTCTTGTTGCTTGTATGCTTTCTGGAGCGGTGTCCAGTTGACGGGTACACACTGCCCTTAACGTTGAGTTAACTGCTCTTTACAGAGCAATACTCCTTGAAAGAGATGACTTACACGGTGGCACAGCAAATGTTCTACAAAATACACATTTTAGTAACATTTAAAAATTCTCACTCATTTCTTAAACAGGTGACAAAGTGTAAGGTTTATGATGACACCATGTAGGAGTGTGGCTTTGAATCAACGTTGTGGGTAGTGTGTACTTTGCAACGGGCAGAGTACACACTACCCAAAACGTTGAGTTACCAGCTCTTTACAGACCCACACTCCCACTCAAAAAAGAAGAGCTACATGGTGTCACTGCAAACCTTCGACTTAGTATTTCTACCATGCAAACCTCCACTTTGCACCTCCCGCACAGGACACACACTGTATACCGCATTTTACCACAGTGCCCACAGGGGTGTAGGCTCACATACCACAGGTCACCACAAAAACCCCGCTGTGGAATGTCCTTGTACATGGCCCTTATCCTCCCAAAGGAAAAACCATGTGTGGCTAGTTGTGGTTTCAATGCCGGTTAGGGTTAATCTAAACATTTAAACAGTGGTTTTTAAGTGGTTAAAAGTGGTGTGGCACTTATGGAGCATCGTAGCAACTGGTCCCTATGCCTGACCTTCATCTCATGGGCCAGCATGGTGGCGCTCATGTCGTCCAGTTTGGCCCGGTACTCGTTCTCGCGCCGACGCAGCGCCTCGTCAAAGCCGGTCGACAGCTCCCGCCTCTGCAGGTCCAGCTCCTCCTCCACCTCGCGCACCTGGCGCTGGAGGTTGCGCCTGATGTCGCCGAGGCGACCGCGCTCCGTCTCCAGCTCCGCATCCTTGGCTCTGCAGGTGATGGGGGAGGGGGGAAGGGGGGGTTGTGGACAGGGGAGTGGTGACGGCAGTGAATGCCACAGTGATTAATGTGAGGATGATGATATTACAGGACTGACAATCTTCATAGATATGACATGATGTTTGCGTCGAGGAGAACGTACTTCAATGAGAGTTTGCCCTGCTCGACGTGATCAAGACTGCTCAGCGCTGGCCCGGTGCCTGATGAAAAACAAACTGAAGCAAGCTCAGGCGGGAATTGAACTCTGCGACTCCTGCTTTCTCGTGCAGACGTCTGAGGCACTCAGTGTTGATCACGTCCAGCGGGGCAAACACCAATGAATTGACAGTGACAATCATGGACAATGGACAATCTTGACTGGCATGACCGAAATCAATTGACTCAAAGACGGTATTCAAGGTTTCATGATATCAACCCTTGGATCAGGGGCCCTTGGGCCTGAGGCCTGAGATTCCACGAGACCTGTTGTTGATCATGGAGGTAGTTTGCCACAAAAATAAATTGCAAAGCTCTAGCTGCAGTTAAAAACGTTCAGCTGCTCTGTAACGCAGGGCTAGTCTCTTTCCAAGCGCGAATCTGCACTCCCACAGTGAAAAAACCCATTGAATGTGGTGTAAATAATACAGACCCCGGACTAACTCGGTCATATTACTGAAATCCGTTGAGCAGTCCACGATGCAAAAGTGCACCTTCTGCCTCAATAAATTTTTGAATCAGTTGCCCGTACTGAAAATGGGAGAGAGGGAAAAGACTCACATCTTGTACTGCTCCAACTCGCGCTGCCTGTCCCGTGACTTCTCCTGGTAGTGCCTCTGCAGTTCCTCCCTGGTCAGGCTCTCTCGTTCCTTTGCCTTACGCAGCTCGTCCATGGAAATCTGAAGGTCGCTCATCTACGAAGAGACGGCAAGGTGGCATCGGTTTAGGAACCATTTGAAGGCAGGGGAACATGGATATGTGTACCCGCTATGTACCAGGATCCTGGGCATGATGCCGGGGACAACTACATCCACTTATCTACACCACCGCGATGAACAACCCCTTCATTTCTATTGAACACTACAAAAGTTATAAGACAAAGGGCAAGTACCTCAGCGTCCTTGGCTGCAAGTGCCGACTTCACCTCGGCGAAGGCGGCGTCGTAGCGGGCCAGCTCCGCGTCGCGCTCGGCCAGCAGGCGCAGGTTGTGCTTGAAGTCGGCCTTGAGCTGGCCCAGACGGGCCCGCTCCTCGTCCAGCCGGCCCGTGGCCTCCCGGAGGGCGCCCTCTAGGGCCTGGGTGCGCAAGGCCTGCGCCTGCCGCCACTCGCGCTCCTTCTGCTCGGCCAGCTCTGCCAGGGACAGGTCGGGGATCAACGGCCGGCTGTCCGGGGCTGAATGGCAGTCCGTGGCCATGGCGACTGTAGGCAGAAGAATGTACACAAAATACTGATCTGAGTAATATGCAAAAAAGGCCTTTGAGAAAGATCCTTCTACTGCTTGTGCTAGGATCAAAATATGACTCGAGGCCCTCTACTGCTACTTACTAGTACTAGGCTTAGTCCGAGTAACTTGGACCCGACAAGTCACCCTTTTTTTATCGAATTTTGAAATTTTGAGATTCGGGTCACCCGAATCTCAAAATTTAAAAACTAGGCTATACTAGGCTCTACTTTTCCAAATTATATCAATTTTTGAAGATACAATTTACGCAGTGGCTGTGTTTACGGCAGTCGTCCATGTGGTTCCCTGACGTACTTAACGATATTTGTCAGGATGTTTAGCTCTTGGAACCAGACTATCAACGAATAGTCTGGTTCAACCAACCTGCAATGCTGACGAATACATTCAAGTGAGGGAACCACATGGATGACTGCCGTAACAATAGCCACTGCGTACAATTTAAAAGGAAAGTTATTAACCCCTTGCAGACGGATGACTATGTGCGTACTTCATCCGGATGCGTGTGATTGAGGAATCTCTGATTCAGATCGCGCTATATAAATGCCTTTTTATTACTCGTACTACTAGCAATAATAAAGTGAGTAATAATGTAATAATTATTATCATTATCATTCTGACACAGTGACAGTGACATTACTCATTTATTGCTCTTGCTTCGCGCACCACTGCACGACTCTCACGCAAACTCGCAAAGAAATACCTGATTTCGGAGGACCTTACAACTGAATTTAAAGGCTGCCGGGCCAGCGGTGTCTTGAACTTGAAGTCTCACTCATTTCACCACGAAAAGCAGAGTTATGGTGGATAAAACGTGGTCTCATGCTCCAACTTTGAAGAGTTTGGAAAGTTCTCATACGGTACCGCTGGTTTCGAAGCAAAACACTAAATAGCGCCACCAAGAGGTGAAAAGGAGTGCATCGTGTGGCAGGCTTCCTCGCGTGATCATCATGCGCACGGCCGGCCGGCCGGCCGGGCAATGCCATTTTACTGAGCAACGTAAAGTACAACACGACTTCCACGAGCATAATTATTATAATAAACATGGAAATACAGGCTTTTCGCGTGAAACAGTGGGTTTTGACGACACAATTAACACAGCTAGGCCTTTTAAATGTAAAACGATAGGCCTCTAAGCCTACTTGTACCGACGTACGGTTCACTTAGGCCTACACTCAATTCACCTTTTTGCTGTGTTCTGACTAGGGGACTGATGCGTTGGCAGGAAATAAATGGAAAGACCACAGATGAAAAGAAGGACCCGGCGTTTCTACCGAGCAGGACGTATTTTAACGGCAGAAGAAAGTGAACACACAGCTATAATAGACGCAGTGATAGGAACATGGATGACAGAAGATGGCGAAGGTGGCAAAAGCTGGGAGATAGACGGATCAACGGAGAATGAATGAAAAACCCCAGCATTATAATAACACACACAGGGCCAAGGATGGCACCAAATAATTATTAATAGAGACCGAAACCAACGAGACTAAGGCCTACAGAAAAAAGAGGGCCATCAATGAAAATAACTAAGGAACATTTTGAATAAAATAAAGGCAAGGGAATTTCGATTGCACCGTGACTTGAAACCGTGACCCAGGCTTAATACACCGGAGATTGTATCACCTGAGCTAAGCAGCCCTTGGGTAGTGGCCTTCCCGAATAGTCAACTATAGGTCTATCTTTGCAGGGGACGGGGGGGGGGGTCTGGGGTCAGAAGCATTTCATCATGAAATCTGATCTTGTATAATGTGATACTGTACTGTGAAAATAAAACGAATGACTTTGACTTTTCAAGAGGACACTTTATTCAACAAATAAATTTACAAATCAGTTACAAAAACATTAAAAAAATAAACACAAGATTAAACAATATTTGAACGCAATCAAATTATTGGAAATCGGAAACGCATATAAATAAATCAAGAGGGATCAGTATACTTTAGAATGTTTCCATAAGTTGTCAGAAATACCAGATTAGGTTATCATTATTCATCATTATTATTATCATACATAAGATTTGTTTTTCATTGGGGTCCCATCTTTGTATATAAAAGAGGATATTTCAGTTTTGAGTTTATAATAATTAAATTATTCGGTAAAATTCGGTAAAATATTCGGTATTTCCAGGTTTGTTATATATCTTTGAAGTTGTCATGAATGCACAACCAATAAAAAGTGGCTTTGAGGCTAATAATAAGATAATTACAGAGATCAACGCTTCTCCTTGTTCGACTCCTGTCATTATGAATGAGACACCAAAAGACCACGAAATTTAGCTTGAGGTTGGGAAGAAACTGACGGATGAGGCGGTGAAGGAGCCGGAGAGCTGGTTGGAGATGTGGGCACTTGAAGAAGAGGTGGATGAATGAATGAATGAATGAATGAATTGCCGTCATGAGGAAATGACACCATTATTTCAGTTAGATCACAGAGCAATGAACTGTCCCTTGCTCTATGATTAGACCTACACGCTCGTATACTCCACAGTGACTTCTGGAAGGGGCACTAATTTTACGAACATTTTGTGAATGGCTGTAGACGAATCGATGTTCAGAGATCTGGATAAATCAGTTTGCGGTGCCACATGTAAATTCTCTTTTGTGAGTAAGTGTGGTTCTGAAAAGAACCGGTGGAACTCGACGTTTCGAACAGTGTTCTCTGTTTGTCAACTGAACTCTATTCGTCTCCTGAAGACGAACATAGTACACTGTTCGAAACGTCGAGTTCCAGTTACTCACAAAAGAGAATTTAAGGTGATATACAAAAATGTTGCAAACTGCTTACTGACTAAAATTACCAAAATGTAAATCTAAAATTTAGTGGGCCTGACGTTTCGATCCTAGCAGGACCTTTCTCAAAGGCAGAGTGACAAGGACAAAACAGATACATGTACACGAAGGAAGGGGGGGGGGGAGAGAGTGAACAGGACACGGATGAGAAACAAAGGACAAAAAAGAGTGAAGCTGGTAGGGAGAGATCAAAGGGAAGGGCAAGGGGTAGGGTAGGGATTAGTGAGAGGAGGGGGAAAGATCAAAGAGAAGGGCAAGGAGTGGGGTAGGGATTAGTGACAAGAGGGGGAAAGATCAAAGAGAGAAGTGTGAAGGACTGAACACAAAAGAAGGATTATCAGAAAGCTCCTGGATGTTGAGACCATGTGGTTGAATAGTCCGAAGACGCTTCATCCACATTTTCTCACGGCTAAGACGGACAGCATTACTACGGTGACCAAGTGATTCTATGCCCAGTACACTCATATCTGATATCGAATGATCAGGGAGATTGAAGTGATACCCAACAGGGGTGTCCAGAGAATTTACATGGTGTCACCGCAAACAGTATTTTATCCTGCTATTCTCACCATGCAAACCTCGTTCAGAGATCTCTAACTATTCACGGTGGCACGCTGCCATGCAACCCCTGGCACCCCGTGGCCCACACACAAACGAACCGATCACTGGTCCACTTCTAGAATCATACATAACCCGTGTTCCGTGAAAAATTAGAACCATCGCAGGTCTCCATTTTATGTTTGTATAATGTATAGGGGCCTACATTGTTTGCTATCCTTTCTTGCCATCGTTTCAATGTGTGCAGTTTTATGAAATTATTATTGTATCACTGAACTTGTAAAGGGTTTCATTTCTTGTAAATGAGACATTTTTTAGCCTGTTTGCTTCCCGCCTGATCATATTATCTAAAGAAACCAATATAAATGAATGAATAGATAAAATAATGAACAAATGAATGAATGAATGACCTTCCAAGAGGACACTTTCGTCAACTCAATATTTACAAATCAATCACAAAATCCTTGAAAAAAATAACAACACTTCTACGCAATCAACTATCGGGAATCGACAAAAAAACACCAAGAGGGATAAGTATACTTCAGAAGGTTTTCTGTAAGTTATCAGAATGATTGAACTAACCGAATTAACGAACGATTGAACTGACGAATAGACAAACGAACGAACGAATGAATGGATTATTTTTTACTTTGCTGAAAAAAACCCGCAGCATAGGCCCAATTTGAATTTGCTGAAACCTCAAGAGGCGCGCCAACTGATGGGACAAATATGGGGCCAAACGCTCTGGTACCGGTAATCATTCTCCTCGATGCAAAATAAATTCATATAGGCCTAATATAATTATGTCTGATGTCTTCTATCTTATTTCAATCTTCCACGAATCCCTTTCACGAAGAAACAGCAGGGGATAGATTAAGCAGCTGCCCAAAGCACAGGTATATCGCTCCGTAACTTAGACGACGCTGTACCGATATCGATTCTCTGTTTCTCACCTCTCCTCCTCTTCTCTCTCTTTCTATCCCATCCTCTCAAAATATCCCTCTGCAGATATCCGAATCCTGAATACCAAGTAATCCCCCGTAACTTCCCTGGAGAGATGTTGAATCCTCAAACTCTCGCAGTCAATTTTCCCTCAGTTTTCTTTTTCATTTTACGGTTCGTCGACCATTATTTTTCACCCCTTTATTCCGCTGTCCGGCTTCGGTTTTTTTTTTTTTTGGAGATGGCGCACTCGTCACCGGACAGGAGACCGATGAGAAGGACTCTTTCCCCCGGGGGACCACGGGGGACGGAAAGAGCCGGGTCTAATACTAATAGGAAGCGGGCAAAGGTGTTAAGAAATCCTATCGAGGTGGGATAGGGGAGTGTGTATGTGGAGGGAGGGGGGGGGGGGGCAGAGAGGGCAGAGGATCATGAAGCTCTCGTTATCATCTGGCCACGGAGCGATCGAAACCAAGCGGGGGATCTTGCGAGCTCTCGTATACCAAAGAGTCGTGTCGCCTTCAGCCATGACCCGCAGTCAGGGCGACCGTGTGACCGGGGTAACATCGGACACCGCTTCTTCTCATTTCAACATCTTTTTAACACGTTTATGATTGTATTGTCCATGGGCATTTTCATCACAAGCCCCCCCCCCGTTTCAAGTGCCCCCATTATATTGGTTGTTCTTTTCTTTCATTTTGTTTTGCTGCTACCACGCGCGCTCTTAATTGTTTTGTTTCCAAATCTCATTTTGCCTTCGTTATTAGGTCTCTTGTCGAAAAGATCATCGGTTGAGTGCCGGTTGAATTCATCCGACCGATACAATGTCCCCCGGTAGAAAGCCGATTGTACTGGACTCTGGTGTGAAAAATACACGATGGCTATCCGGTGGAAACGACATCGGACGGGTCAAATCATCCGATACACAACCGATGATCTTTTTGACAAGAGGTCTTACAAGGAGCTCTTACAGTGTAGATACCCTTGATTTGAATATTATTTTGTTCTTTAATTTGTTAACTTCCTCCTGTATTTGAACGATATGGAAATCAATGTCATGTCAATCGTGCTAATCATGGCAGTGACCTTGGCATGAGGGTCAGTTGGCTCCCGTGCTATATATACCCACGCAATCTTCTAAGGTAACCCGCCCTGAGAAAAGATTGACGAAGGAGGAGAAAGAGACCTTTAAATACCCCGCGAAATTTGTCAACATCACCCGACTCCAATTGACCTCCGTGACATGTAGCTCGGCCAATGCGCTGGCGGCCGGGTCGTTCCGGGACGGGTAATTTTTTTCCCAGGATGGTAAAGGCCACCATTAACATAAACGCGCGCTATCGGTTGCATTTTATCCAGATATGGTGAATTATTCATGACAATTTTGCGCACCAACATCTTTAGTACACGCTTGTGGTGTAGTATACACTAGTTACATTATGTAGGCCTACACACACATCGTATACTGTACATGTACTCAAATCAAGATTTGGGTGGGTAAGTGGAATGATTATCATGAATAGTTCAACATGCGTATAGATAAAATGCAACCAATAGTACGCCTTTATGCTAATGATGGCATTTCCCGTCCTTGGACGAGATACTGGCTCTTTTCAGAGCTCTTTTCAGACCGTAATAATGGCGCCATCGGATAACTGTTGTAAATCGTGCCTCGCTTCTCTCTCAACATCACTCAAACTATAATCCTGGGAGAGTCAATTTTTCTACGAATCCATGCCATTAAATTTTTATTGGGCAAACGGTCTACCTTTAGTTGACATCTATTCAAGAGGGCGCCCTGCAAAAATGCGTATTACATCTACTGCAGTTATTGGTGCGTCGTCTGGAGGCGCGATTTTATTCTGATCTTTCTTCTCCCGTAGGCCGTGCCTAATCCTTTCGGGATGTTCACGTGTGAGACGATAAGCCTGGTATAAGCCCCTCCCCCCGTGAGCCAAGATAAGTCAAGCTTAAAAATCCCCGCACTATAATCGGTGCAAATTGAATTTGACCGATGAAATTCAAGATGTCGCATTGTCTTGATTTTTCTTTGATACACGATGCAGTAGACACCTTGTTTTCAATTAGCCGAGCGATTCTGCAGTGCAACCCCAATATCCCCCTACACGGAATTGCTCGTGTAGGCTGTCAGAATGGCGCCCTGAAATGCTAGAAAGGAGCGTTAACAGTTTCGCAAAACTTGGCCCCGGACTAAAATCATTGGGGCAGGCGTCGCGAGGGCTGGGCGAGAAACTCTACCGGCGAATCCTTTCTGGAGAATAATGCAATCACGAGTGAATGGTCGTCGTGAGGGTAGTTTGAAAGATGTCATTGAGCGACGACTATAATGGGAAAGGCCGGGAGGAAGGTCACGATTGATGATGCTGGATGATGAAACTCACACAAATACGTATTCAGCGATTATTCAGTTCTGGACAACACCATCCATGAACATTGACCAAAATATAAAGATGATAATGCTCGCATTTCCCCACGCGTTTCTTCCTTGCGTGTAGAGAGCAAGATATCCGTGTCTTCATCACGTTCAGCGGATAGTAAGTAGCGTATGACGTCAGAATCATTGATGACGTATCCGCTGTACTAATTACCGTATCAGTTCGCTTCAGTTCTGCCGTTTACCACTTTGCTACCCCGGGTCGCCAAAGCAGACACATACATGAGTATCACGGATACGGAGTGGTACTGTCAGTGGTACGGATACGGAGTGGTACGGATACGGATGTTTTGCAGTGACGTCAGTACCTGATGCAAATTCATACTCGGCAGACTGAGGGTCGCACCAACATACGTTACCCACAGAAACGACCGATGCATGTGTTTGCTGCCCTCAACAGGCTGAATTTAACCCTAATCCTGTCCTGCGTTCCCCTGGCTGTTTTCAGCACGATATCTGCTTTATTCCTCGCAAGAATTTGAAGTTTTGAATGGTAGCCATGGCTTGGCTTGTGGGCGCATTCAGGAGTGGTCTCCTTTTCATGCTGCAGCGTGCAATTTAG